>CM024641.1:7688696-8288696 GCA_014182715.1 Eucalyptus cloeziana
CAGGCTCCTCGCATTCAATTTTTTTTCGGATTTTTTTTTTTAGTTGTTGTTGGTTTTAGTTGAAAGCTGAGCTGTTATCTTGACCTTATTCCATCTTTTGATCCATATAAATACGACCACTTCCGCTTTCTGGCTCCTTCAGTATCTGACTGCATATTTTTCAGTTTTGTTTTGGCAAAGAAGTGATTTCAGGCGATGGCTACCTCGTTTAATTCGAGAGAGCAGTCTGCGGTTGGAGTCGTGGTGGTGATAGCTGCATGCGTTCTGTATGCTGGTGTCGCCTCCGCTGGACGGCCAGCAACGAGCGTTAGCGTGGACCTGCTCCATGCAAGAGGCGGAATCAGAAGAAAGCTTCTCAGAACGGCCTTGGTTTGACTCCTCAAATGGGGTATGAGATTGTACTACTCATTTCTCTATGGTTAACCTTCTTGTGATGGAACTGATTGATCAAATGGATAGAACTAATAATAATTCGAATATGGAGAAAGAAGATACGAACCTTTCTGCTCTTCGGCCTGGATTAGTATAGTCATAAAATAAGTGGGAAAATGTTCTCGTTTCCATCAATTATGCGAGACTCGCATAAGACTAAGCATGCCACTTTTCTCAGTTTTTCACTTTAACTTTTATGTCATGCTTTTTCATGTAGGATTTCATCCGCAACGAGAAGTAGAAACAGAAAATTAGAGAGCTAATAATTAGATTTGCACATTAAATGATCACTGGAATTGCAGTTTATTGGCTTCCCGTGATGATCGTACAACAGATGATTAAGGGTCACCAATGTCAGGGAGCAGTTGAGAGCTCTAATACCAAAAAATCAGATCTTGCAAGCTGTTGTTTCGATATGGTTTGTTTCAATATGGTTTATTTTAGTCGACACATTTCATTTAAATTCCTGGGTTTCAACTTTTGGGACATCAAATGAGACAAAAAGTTTCACGTGATCCATGACTCTTGCTCACACAAACCTTCCACGCCCTTCATTAAATAGGGTTGTACGATGCATTTGGACTTTAGAGTGTACTATATTACTATTGTATTGTTTAGAGAATCCGATCATGGTGTGACGTCTTTTTCGCCATTATCTTGCAAGAAGAAGAAAAAATGTTATTTCTTGCATTAGCAAAATGTTGTGTCCAACACATTTATTTGCTTCTAAGGATTCCCAAGAGGCATTTCACACCAGATGAAATGGGATACTGATTTTCTAGCTGATGTTTGAGCTGATCTGGGCAAATTTGATTTCGACAGATGGAATAGCTGGAACCACTTTCAATGTAACATCAACGAAAATTTGATAAAGGAAACAGGTAACTTGATTAACACGCACCAGTGGAATCGATCAAAAACATTGCAGGATTTAATCTGGCTCAGTTACTCAATAACACTTTCTTTGAATGTCGCAGCGGATGCGATGGTCTCATCCGGACTTGCTGCACTAGGATATGAGTATGTAAACTTAGGTGCGGTGACATGTTTTTGCTCGTGTAGAATCATAAACTGTATAAAGCATTGTCCGAATATTTATTTTTTCTGCTTCTTTTCCCTCGTTTTCCTCTTAAAGATGATTGCTGGGGTGAACTTCACAGAGATTCTCAGGTACACTCCTATATCTTGTCTCGCTACCGTATGATAAGAGTATAAAATTGGTTAAGAGTTATCAAAAGGAGGGCAATTCGATAATTGTGACAGGGCAATTTGGTTGCCAAGGCTTCAGCATTTCCATCTGGAATTAAGGCACTAGCTGAGTATGTTCACAGCAAAGGCCTCAAGCTTGGGATTTACTCAGATGCTGGGTATGGCCGTAACATTAACTACAGCAAGTCTTTTTACGTTCATTACATTAGGTGAAAGAGAACGGGAAAAGAGAAACCCATCGTTTGATTACCATATAAAGTTCAATCTGGTCTCTTTTTGTAGACCTCAAACATGCAGTCAAACAATGCCTGGATCGCTCGGTCATGAAGAGCAAGATGCGAAAACTTTGGCTTCCTGGGTAGAATTCAGTAGTGTCTGAAGAAGTGAACCATTATTAATCTGCATCGTCCCACCCACTCGCGCACTCGCTCACTCTAATGTTTTCCATCTGGCAGGGGGTTGATTACTTGAAGTATGATAATTGTAACAGCCCCGGTACGAGTCCCAAGGAAAGGTATGCAGTTTCTTCTGATTTTTTTGCGCTTTGACTGCTGAATATCCTCATTTAGGACATAACATAACATACCGAATTCATTAAGCAGAATTTTGAAAATGGCTCTGCCGTTACTAATCAATGTTGAACTTTTCCTTCCCTAACTTAAACTACTTTGCTAAAGGTACCCAGTCATGAGCAAAGCCCTGTTGAACTCCGGAAGAAAAATCTTCTTCTCTCTCTGTGAATGGTGAGTTGAGCTTTTTGCAGGATTAATTTTCTCATCCATCATTTGCGCTTATTGACATAAGCAAGAGAGAACTTACTTTTTGCACCAAAACTTCAGGGGACAAGAAGACCCTGCAACTTGGGCTTCGTCCATTGGGAATAGCTGGAGAACAACCGGAGATATTTCGGACAACTGGGACAGGTGACTGAATATGAAAATAAAATCTGCTTCATGTCCTAATTGCTGCATGTAATCAAAAAAAAAAAAAGGATCTAATTTTGCAAATCTCTCTGCATAATGGAATGGAACCAATCTTGTGATTAAGTTTCACTATCTGGGAATTAGTATCTGTCGACATAAACCAACGAAATGAACGACTCTGCCATCCTTTCAGCTCATGTTCTTACGACTTCACTTCTGACGTGATAAATAAGTGATGGGAATTTCCTCTTTGCATCAGCATGACATCTCGGGCAGATCTGAATGATAAATGGGCATCTTATGCTGGACCTGGAGGATGGAATGGTAATGATGTTCGTCATTTTTTTTTTTTTCATATTTTTGAAAATCGAACAGAGAGATTGGAAGAGAGGAACTTGCAAGATGAACAATCAACAAGTCATTTTGGAATTAAATTGTGTTCAGATCCTGACATGCTTGAAGTCGGAAATGGTGGAATGACCACAGAAGAATACCGTTCGCATTTCAGCATATGGGCATTGGTCAAGGTATGAACAAGACATATATTGAAATAAACAGACACCTAAGACACGTTTTTGCTGAGTTTTTGTTCTGTTTTTTTTGGGTCCTTCTGAACAGGCTCCGTTGTTGATTGGTTGTGATGTGCGATCGATGGACAACACGACCCTCATGTTGCTGAGCAACAAGGAAGTTACTGCTGTTAATCAAGGTATCGACAATTGTGTTACAATAAAATGCCGTAAGATGAATTTTTCCTTAGAGAAAGCATTTTCACTCTTTTGTAGATGGGCTTGGCGTTCAGGGGAAAAAGGTTAAGTCAGATGGCAATCTTGAGGTAAACTTTCTTCAGTATGATTATCCTTCCTTGCATTAAAAACAGTACCGGAAACTAGTACGTCAGTCATGGTACAGCTAAAAGCGACATTGCATATGCTCTACATCAATTATCAATATCAAAACAATGCATAGGCCATTGCAGACATATGAAAGCAAATGGATTGTAATAATTTGAAAGTTGTCTATATTTAGTGGTGTAAGTGTGTCAATGCTTCCTCGTTTGTTCAAGTTAACATGCCAAAAAACTTTAAACCTGTGGCTGGGAAACCAACAGAAAACTGGTGATAGATCCCATACTCATATAAATTTAATTAAATCATTAGAAGTTACAGAGTTAAGTTGATGGAAGAAACAAAAGTCTTGTATCCATCACAGCAATGGATTCAACAGCAAGGTTGATTATCAGGTTAACCAACCTAATAATCTGTCAGTCACTTTATTAACTTTTGTTCATGACCTAAAAGGACATTCCCAGCATGCAATTATGCATATTATGGCAATCAACAAACAGTCATGCAGAGTAAATACCAGGGTAACTAATAGATTACGTGAAGTTATCTTTCAAAAAAATGTTGTTCATCCTATCATTTTTAGCAGAATCTTATAAAATTCACAATCATGCATCCAAAACAATGTAGGTTTGGGCAGGTCCCCTCACCACAAACAAGGTAGCAGTGGTTCTATGGAACAGAGGTTCATCGAGAGCTAGAGTCATTGCCTCTTGGTCTGACATTGGTCTCAAGTCTACAACAGTAGTCAAAGCAAGAGACTTGTGGATGGTGAGACTTCAGAGCCAAACATAATTGTTTATTTGATGAAGAACTGTGCTCACAGAAAATTACTTAAATTTTGGTGCAGCGTTCCACCCAAAGTTCAATCAAGGGACAAATCTCAGCTGATATCGACTCCCACGCTTGTAAAATGTATGTTTTGACTCCGCAATAACATGGAGACGTCAGGAGAACGGAAACCGGGTTGAAGCTGAGGTTGTGCAGAATTAAATCTGTGCTAATTTGATCCTGTTTCATCATTGATGTAAGAAATAAACCACAGAATCGTTAATAAGATATGATCACCAAGTTCACCAGTCTTCCTATGGCTCTTGCAAAGTAAAACCCGCAACCCGCAACCCCCACAACCCACACACCACCCCCCCCACAAAAAAAAAAAGTAGAAAAAAGCTAGTGAGTAGAGACTGATGGTTAGCAAGACACTGAAGGAAAAAAACACGGAAATGAGAAAGGAATTCAATGATATTAGCAGTCTTCAGATCCAACCAAGACTCAATCAGACATCATGAATAGAGGTCCTCTTACATCAAATATTTCACAGGTTGGCAAAACAACTGCAAGAACAGCAGTCAGTAGCCCTTGTTTCCTCGAATCCTTGCTCTCATGTCAACCTGGGCAAAAAATTAAATGAGGAGTTAGAGAGGTACATTGCTTATTCAGCTCCTCTCGTGGAAATCATATCGTAGATCAGCATAATGACTTTTCAACAAGTCCACACACGAAACTCTCCACCCGCGCCGCCCCCCCTTTCCCTTCTCTCCTTTCTCACCAACACACACGCAAACACAAACTAAATAGAAACGCTTAGGTAAATGCATTTTTCTGGCCAACAAGGAAGCTTCCAACAAGAATAAACTGGCTTAGAAGTGTTTGTGTGACTAAAGCTGGCTAAAACTAAAACTAATCAGTTCTACTTCTTCACGATCTCTTGAAAAGTGGAATGGACACCCAAAATCCACATGGGCATCTCTATCTTTCTCTGCCACCATATTACATCCATCATTCGTAATAACCTACTAAACTGAAATTGTCGATCCCATTACAAAACTAAGAACGACAACACCACACAAGTTTCAAATACTAACTAAATAAAATTGACTGAGCACGGCCGTGAATAGTCAGAGAAATGGGAATAGTTACCATGAATCAAACCATGTAGCAAGCACGATAGAAGAAGATCTAAAATCTACTTAATGATGGTTCGTGAGCGGCCTTAAGAGAATCATTCCCCCTCATCCAATAACATCCCCCAACTCACTTGGCTGTCATGAGTACCGAAAGATGACAGGGAAAGTCGGTTTGAGGGCCTAAACCACTCAAGATATTCATTCTGCATGGCCAACAAAAACCAACTATACCATGCCCGGAACTTTCAGTAATCAATCAAATTCCTCAGGGCCAACGTGCGGCCTTAACATGTCCTCGTTGATCGACCAACACAAGAGCTAAGCGAAGGCACGAAACAGTATCCATCCTCAAAGAGATTCATTCCCCAAACTACATTTCCCCATACCTCTCCAAACAGCTCAGTTTTGCTGTACAAGAAAACCAACGTTTTTATCACACCCATCAAACGAAAACTCCTAAGTCGAATCCATACTCACGATAGGCGACTACTCCAGCACCAGAAACTCGAGGAATCTTTAAAGAACCGTTCCTACAAACTCAATTCTTGCTGTGGCAAAGCCATTTTCAGCCAAGAAGCAACGCCGCATCTTCCGATTCCATAATCAAGAACGCAACATAACGCGCGACCTCTTTACTTAATCACGATTCAACAAAGCCTTGAAAGGTGGAAATTAGAGAGAGAAAAAGGGGGAGGGAGAGAGAGATGCCTGGCCTCTCTTGCAGTTGAAGTAGGTCTCCCTCAACCCCACGCACTCGCTGGATATGCAGGGGCTCTTCTCCCCCGCGCATTCCCTGTACGATCGCTTCTCCACCTGCAACAACCAAAAAAATAAAAACCCACACACCCACCCCAACGAAAGCGGTCGGCAGCGCCGCGGCTCGCGTCACGCCGGCGCCGCCGGAAAGCAGGGTCGAATCAAGAAGGGGAGGGAAACGGAGGGGGAACCTTGACGCAATCGGATTCGCTAAGGCACTTGACGAGCTCCATGGCCAGGCCCTTGCACGACTTCGACATCCCTCGCGTCCTTATCCTGGTCAAAACCTTGACTCCCTCGATCGAGAGAGAGAAAGAGAGGGGTTCAGGGTTTATAGAGATTGATTGACCAGGCGGTTAAGATCCTTGCGTCGGCGACGAGCCGGCAGCGTGCGCCCCGACCGTCGCGATACGGAAAATGTTTTCTTGATATGGCTTATAAAAAACAAAAGAACAAAAAAATTATTTCCACCCTCCACGAAAATATTTAAACATTGTCGTTAATGAAAGTGTTTTTTGTTAACTGATTGTTTCAAACAAAGTTTTCTAATGAAATAGGCGGAGGTTTAGGGAAAATTACTTAAATAGTTCTAAATATATTGTAATTTTTCTAATTCAGCTCCAAATTTTTTGTAATTATGTCAAAAGTCCATTCAACTAAATTTAACTTAAAAATATATTATTTCATTTTTTTTATTTTTTCCTTCTCTCTCCTCCTTCCTTCTTCCTTTAACCGGTCGCCAAACCTCAGCGATCACCAAAGGCATTGGTTGGCAAGGCCTCGCCTAGCCAAGGGGAGGCCAAGCCTCACCGTCCAATGCCTCTAGCCGGTCGCCTCGCCGAGGTTTGACAACCAACTGGAGGAAGACGGAGAACCATCTGCTTCTGTCAAAATGAGGAAGGGTCTTTGATTATGGCATGCTTCCGAACAGGTGAAATCTCAAAAAAAAATCCTTTTTCTTCTTTTGCTCACGCTGTACTTTCTCTAGTCGACTTTTTGGTAGTCTTTCTGGCTCAAGAATCCAAACATGCCCCTGCAACACAGACAGTGAGTTAACAAGGTAAATAAACAAGCTAGCAGAGACTCCGACCTGGACAAAAAGTGTCTCCCTTTTACTATACCATTACAAGAGCTGTCTATCTCTCAAAATGCCGAGTATAAACTAAAGAAAGATCAATTAGCAGCTAAAACAATCAAATGGGTTGAGTTGACGCATAATCTCCAAGAGGAAAAACTCAAGCATGACATGATCATTATCTATTTTAGTCCATGTCCCTATAGTTCAAAACAAAGAGAGATGAATCTTAGACAAGATTAGATACAACAAAAAGCGATATGGGGTATTACATCCAAGCTCTATAGGGCGTGTTTTGAGACACACGATATGGCGCCAGCCACCAGTCACATTGTAGTGTATGCATCTATAACATAATTAGAATAATCTATTGGCAAACAAAAAAAGCTAGTGGAGGTGGAGGCACCACTGGATCGACTGGCTGGGCCCGTTTATTGGGGCCGGGTTGGCCGGGCTGATCTACGAGTTCATGGTGATACTGACCGAGGCGCCGCATCATCCGCTCCACCAGCCGTTGGCTCCCGAGGATTACTAGGGTCTCAGGGGTGGTTTTCTGCACATGGGTCTTGGTCTCTGTTTATGATTTTGGGTTCTCTTTTGCATATGAAATGTAAGCGAGGACTTTGTCTTGTTCTTTCTGTGAAGTTGGGTGTGACCTTGTGCTTTGGGGCTTTTGCTGGGGTGTGCTGGTTTTGAGTTCTTGCTCTTCAATTGACAGAATCCGTGAGGAAAGCACAATGCATTGTGCAACATGATGTGTAAGAGATTGTGAATAAGTGAAAAATGCAACTGCAATCACTATTTGTATGAGTAACAAAATACCATTTCTATGGGAGCTAAGCAATGAGCAAATGCCATTTTCAAAAATATGCAAGAACATCATACAATGCACCACATAGCACTACGCTTCCCACATATGACATGGAGCTACATTATAGCTAGCGGGATATTTGTGATATATCTGTGATAAATTTACTTAAAATTAATTTTTTTTATCATGAAAATTTTCAAATTGATATATTTGTGATAAATTTACTTTATACTAAATTTTCAACCACTAAATATCTCAAACTGAAATATTTACAACAAATTTACCCTCAATTAATTTCTATTAAATTGAATTATATAATAAAAATTCATGAATTGATAAATTTGGGACAAACATAGAATAAAATCTCAAACTACACTCATCAATTGTCACGTGTCATCCATATCAGTAATTTAATAGTTAAATTTAACGGAAACGAACAAATGATGAATTTGTCACAAATTTATCGGTTTGAGATTATTCATGGTATTAATCTTCATTGTATTAATGCACGGACCTCATTTTTGTTGGGGAATTTTGATTGTTGAAGAAGATAAAGAAGTAGTAGTAGATCCTTGATACTTTAATGCGTGATGACAATCACTATCCTTAAGAAATTAGTTGCTCCCACTATAGTTGCTGTAGAGTTTAGAATAAATATACCTCCAAGATATACACCACTATAGTTGCTGCTGAGTTTAAATTAACTATACCTCTAAGATATACACCAAAGCCGTAGGGAAACAAGTTCAGCAATTACTCAAATCTCTCTTGGAATTTATCCTTGAATGTGTTAAAATTGTGTGTATAAAAGGAGAAAAAGAGAGAGTTCTCAAGAAAAAAAAAAGCTTTTATGAAAAGTTATTGTTATTATAAATAATATATAAGTCGGTGTCTATTCAAAGAAAACCAATCGACACATTTCTTGGGAAGAGGTACCTTATTCTCTACCATCACTACTCTTCGTGTCAAGAGCCACTTTTTTTTATAACTACCGATAACTTCCTTTTAGGATGAAGAGTCACCTTTTTAATAATCAAGAGTAAACTATTTTTTATCAAGAGTCACGACTTATCTTAACTAAGAGTCACGTATTCTCTTGACTGAGAAATACCTATTTTATCATAACAAACTATTTCAATAATCTTTTATAGCATGGATTATCCGACTACTTAAATTTCACGACTGACCTATAATCTCATCCATGATAATTGATAGCCGTACAAATCGACAAGCAATGCTTTAATTAGTTCCATGTCTTTCAAAGAGAAGACGGCCCTTGCTCGCTTGACTTGAAGGTCTACTCATCTTGGAGATCCTTATCTCAATGGGGAAATGAATCTATTCAAAAAGAGCAAAGACCACGATGCGTTCGTTCTTGTTCGCTTCTCGATTCGACTTTATATGGCGTTTTCACCGTCATAAATGGAGAAAGCTGGAAAATCTTGGATCTGTTGAATTGAACTGAATTGGAAGTAGCAACCGGAGTTCGAAAATTCCATCTGCATTGAGTGTAGCGGAGAGAGATCGGTATACATTTTCTTTCTTATTTCATTTACGTACAGATCTCCACTCTCGAGGAGTACGACCCCCCCATGTGCAGTCCTTAGGATTTTGCATGTGTAATTTGCTTATTTTTATCTGCTTATTAACTGCACAGGACGAACCAGAAGATCAAGAAGAGCGAGCTTAGCTACGGTCAACTCATGGACACCCAAATATAATCCGAGTCATGACGGATCGATAAATGTCCATTACTATTGCAAATCAGCAATCTAGGTAGGTAGCCGATCGCTAGATCGATGGAAAAGCATGCAGAAGTGAAGACGGAGCCGAATTGCAACCGTTTAAGGATATTGACGTGCGATTTTAAGGAGATCAAGTGGAAGCCTAGAATCTCCGGATGGTTCGAATTCGACGGTTGCTTTTTCCATAAGGCTATCAAAGGTCAAGGAAACCGATTCTAGAGGATCCGCAATCAATCACACTTACTGGTTTCTCTACAATTTACTTTATCAATTCTTCATTCGCATTCTTTTCTCTTTCATTATCCTTAGTTCGTCGTATGGCCATGTCCATTGTTTCCTGTCCGAATCGTTTCATAGAACCCTATTCATTTCTAAGAAATGAAGACTTGACTTTTGGTGAAAGGTCTAGTGTCAACTAATACTTTCGGCGTAACACGACTTTAAGGATAATATTAAATACGGAGACTAGAAGGTCCGAGGATGGTGTTCTTTCTCTTCATAGAACATGCTTGGATGAAGACGTGGGTCGTGATTTGCGATGCTAGAGAAGCTCAAATCAACTGGACTTTGTACGTAGGACCAACGTAAAGGATTGACCAAAAAGGGGTTGAGATTCTTGTTATATACCTTGTATTCTACGGTCTGGGTGTAGAACGTCGAGAAGGCAGTGTCTACTGTCTAGTGCTCTCTTCATTTATGGTGCACGCTATTTGCTTGGTTAATGATCTATTTTGAAATTCGATAGTTGAACTCAATTTTTTTAGCCGACATGATAAAGTTTAGCCAACCATAATCCAAAGCAGAAAAATGCAAGATTGATTTAATTCCATGAGGTGACTTTAGTGGGTCACAAGGACATGCTGATGTGCGAAAATCAAACACACACGACAAAGATTCACCTTGCTACTCCAATTTAGATAACCCTATATTTGATTTTCGTTCCCATCTTACTTGATTTTATGAGGTAATCGAACATCTCGTGGGTTTGTGACTGATCGCTTAAGGGGTGAACGACCGATTTATAAAGTAGCAACATATTTTGTGTGTAATGTGATTTAATTTTTCAAGATAGAGTGATTTCCCTAAGGCACTTCCCAATAACGCTCATGGCAAATTCTAACCGAAAGCCACTGCGTGGAACATCAAAATTTGACAACAAGGAGAGAAACATGAATGGTTTCACGCAGTAATGACCGGATTACAGACTGAAGAGATCTATAAAAGCACGTGCTTTTCTCTTTCCAGAGAGGAAGTTGCAGCTTGCATTTTAACAAGACCTTTTGGCTCGGAAACGATATTGGGAGTTCGATTTCTACCTCAAGAAATTCGGAACTAAGTAGGGTTCTATTTGGTAAAAATAAAATTTGTTCTGAATAACTATTTCTGTTCTTTTGTTCTAGGGAACGGAAAAAGAATAGAATCGCGTTTAGTAAAATTTTTGTTTTCAGGAATAGATTTGGAACAAAAATAAGAAGTAGAAAAAAGTAAATTCTTATTCCCGGGAACAATTTTTTATTTTTTTTTCTTTTTTTTTCTCTTGTCTCTTCTTCTCTTTCCTTTCCTTCCTCTTCCTTTTGGCCGCTCGCCTGCCTTGGCCATGGTTGGCAACCGGCCGACAAGGAATGGCAACCTCGCCGAAGCGTCGCAGGCCCCCGATGACGTCAAGCCATGGCGAGGCTCGTTGACTCGAGCCTCGCTGTGGCTAGACGAGGTCGAGCTCACGCAGCTACCGACAAGGCTTGGCCTTGCCGAGCCACCGCTAGGTCGGTGTCACCTAGTGATGGCCCGACGAGGCCGACCTCGAGGCTCCAGCAAGCTCGCCGAACCTTGCCCAGCCAGTCGCTGCCATGGACGATGACCAGCCACAAAAGAGGGAGAAGGAGAGAAAAGAAAAAATAAAGAAGAAAAAAATGAAAAATATTAAAAAAATATTAAAAAAATTAAAAGAAACAACAAAATTATATAATTCTATTAAACACATTTCTATTCCGGGAATAAAAATTTTGTGCAGTTACCAAACACATTCTTAAATTTAGACAGGAAAAGAAAAAAAAAACAAACAAACAAACAATTTTAATCAAAAATTATTTTCGAGAACAGAATTGTTACAAACGCGCCCTAGGTGGCTACGACCATGGATTGTCGTGCTAGCTCTCCTGTCCATGTGACTGATTTAATTGTAGTCGCGCCGCGGGCGGTAAGAAAAAAAAACTCGGATTTTCTTTCCATTATTTGGACAAATCAAAGTTTAAACACACTCGCAAATCTCCAAATAGCATCTCCAAGGTGACCGGCCAGAGTATGTTGTTTGCATCTCGACATTAATTTCAACAAAGAGTCGAGACAGTAATTGTGTACTACGTCTAATATAGCATATGCCCCTGAAATCATTATCATCATCATCATCATCATCATATTGTCTGCACATTGAATCCGAGTGGGAGTTGCAGCATCACACACGGACTTATGTGCTAAAACATATCGTAACCCCTCCAATCGCTCCATCCTAAGTCCGATCTCCACAGTCGAATTCACCCAGGGAAGATGAGGAACAGAGTTTGAGGTAACCAAGTTGATATTAGTCTTATTTTCCCCACTATTTTCTAAGTGGAGTCTCCTCTCTGAGATGGACGGTTTATTTCGGAAGGGTACAAAGTTGGACCTCATTTGAAAACATCGGTCAATTTACTTTATAGTTCTCCTAGGATCAATTGCATTTTGTCAGGCTTTCGATAGAGGAGACTCTGATCCTTCTCTTATCTAAGTCGCATAAGTGATGATGCCATAGAGGTGAACCGGGTCTCCTTTTGATTCCGGAGTGAGATATTTAATTAATGAATGAAGTGCGGTTGCGCCCCGTTTTCCTCTCCTTCCGGATGAGATCTGGTTCTCCAAAATGGCTTCCGACTTTGATGAGTATATCTCGATCAGGAAACCTAAAAGGCTGTTTCAAATAATGAGCAACTTGTCAAATGATGCATTATCAATACTTCAAGAACCAATTAAAATGGAAGATGATACAGTGTTCAATAAATTAGCTTCGACTTGAGCAGGATTTACTAAGCTCATGTCCCTTGCTTAACAATTTCTATAAATTCACTTGGTTGCTTATATATTGTGGGGTTAATCTTTTGAAAAACTAGTTTAAAATTCACATCTGATGTCCAGGTTCTAACTCTAGAGATATGACTCTATAAGTTTGTGACTCTCTCTCTTTTTCATAAAGCTCGCTTACAGTTTGGTGGTTAACGAGAAATTTGATGTATGTAGCTTCAGAGTTGTGGCGATGGAAACACTGATGCGCAAGCTTCTGGCAAAGATCATCTCGGTGCTATCGACCTTAGAAGGATAAGATGTGAGTTAATTGATATGATAGACCTGCGCTTGGCCATTCCCAAAAAGAGTTCAGTTGCGAGAAACATTTTTCAAGTGATTTCTCTGGCGCTTGCTTGCTTAAGTGCAGACCCAAAGTCACAAAATGACAATGAAACAAGTTTCTGAAGCTTTTTTGGCTTGAAAAATGCCAATGATCAAGCCCTTCCATTCAATCTCATTGATGCAGCTCCGACAAAATCTAATTGGCACATTAACATTTTCAGGGTCTACTTAACAGCTAAATTGACTAAGTACATTCTTGATACATAAGAAGAAATCGGTATCTTGGATGAATTTCATAGTGTAGGGTACTTTTTGATAGAAGTACTTTTTGATAGAAACTAAGTGTAATTAGTTCGTGCGTGATTTCAAGGACCAGATCGTTGAATCTTTTCTGATTTTCCTAATAAAAACTTCATTACCGTCATCGTTTTTATTTACTCAATAATTGACGCAAATTCTCAAATTTTATCCACCGCAAGCGGTTTTCCGTTCATTTTGGTTGAACACAACCTATTACATGTGGCTCAAAGAAATCAAATTAAAGAAGACTCTTGAAAGGTATGGGTGGGGTGGAAAAATTGTAAATAGGTTTTGGGGCCGCCAAAATCGAACTCAGGCAAAGTATTTCGGAAGCTATTTTTGACTTGAGTCATCTTGTACCACTGACCATACAAGTTCAACAGATAGCCTTCGTATTGCAGTTTCTTGCAATTTCTCAGCAATCTTTTGGGACATTAAACGAAATAATTAAAATGGAAGTTATGAATGGATTATTGGATGATTAGAAGGGCCGGCAGAAGTTCAATTATTCAACAACAACAGGATCCTCAAAGCAATAATAACCAATTTCAGAAACATAAAGGTACTCCTTAAATAATTGGGAGCTAACCTTTGAGTGGGACTGAAGAATTTTATATGGTCCACCAGAAAAATTTAGATCTTGTTCATCTGAAATTATGGCTCCTGTTGAACTTTGGACATTTATTAGTGGATATGTTTGGATAATCTCACTTATCTAATTTCTCATCTAGTTCTTAGGCCTAACTTCGTATTTCAATGTACAACAAAAGCATGCAATCAGAGACATTAGAGAAACGTTGAGGTTTCTTGTTGATGAGAAATAATGATGGGAGAATTGCATATGAAGACATAATAAATTCAACGGAAGAGTTCAACATTATATATTTCATAGTGAGTGGATGTTACGGTAGTGTCTATATGGCGCAATTGCCCAAGGAAAATCATGGCACTAGAGAAACTTCACCGTCTTGAAGCAGAGGACCCATCTTTTGGCAAGAACTTCCAAAATGAAGTCAAACAATTGATGGAAGTACGATATAAAAGCATAATGAAGCTTCATGTTTTCTGCTTACACAAGCGATGTGTGTTCCTGATTTATGAGTACATGATGGAAGGGGAAGTCTACTTTGTGTTTTGAGAAATAATTCCAATAGGGTCACTATCGTTGATGCACAACACGCTTTGGTATTTATGGTGTGATTGAAATTGCAAGGATCTTTCTCTTTCTAAGTTGAAAGTTTGTTAGTCAAAAAAAGAAAAGGCTGAAAAATTGGTCCATGACTTTTCCCTTACAATGGGTTAGAAATTTTTAGGGCCAAACATCACTCAGTAGAAGTTTTAGAAAGACCTTGACTTCCCATGAACCATTGACCACGTACTGATCCAAAGCCAACGTATTTAAAACCCTAACAGATCTTCACTTCTCGATGGATGTGCGCAAGATCCATCCTTACATGGTTTAAATCTTTTTTTCTTTAGGCCGGTATACTTATTTAGATTCTACTTGAATCACAAAACTGCAAAATTCACAGATTTGCAAGAGCAGAATATTTTGTTTGCTTGAAAATTAGTGGCGTAACAAATCGAAGATCTAAAATTACAACAACGATTTTCCTAACTTAAAAATTCATTGTGGCATTAATTTAATATAAAATTATCAAATTGATTTGCCTGGAATCAATGCCACATAGGAATTTCTAGTAAAAAAATCATATGTAAGTTAAAAATTATGACATTTAAATGATTACTTAAAAAGTTATAACATTACTAGTGTCTTTATATCATTCAATTTTATCAAGCAAGCGATGGTGTGAAGCATCAAAGGTCAAGCATGTCACACCACTCGACTCGTGATTTTATCCATATTAATAGCTATCGCTCATTTTATGTTGCATAAAATAATACCCGATGAAGATCCATGTATCATTAGTATTTTGGCACTTACCAACTCTTTCAAGAATTTACGAGCATGGAAGAAGATTTGTTTTTTTTTTTTTTTTTTTTTCATAGTCCTTGATGAAGCAATGTGACTTTGCAAAGACGTAAAATGTAGGGATGATATCTGATACATAGTTTTTAGTTTGTTAGGTTGCTGAAACTGGGATTACTTCACAAACCAATTCAATTTGTAGTAATTAGTTCCCCTTTTACAGCCCTACGAGTTGATGGCAACTCCATCATCTCAGAAGAAAAAGGAAGGGAGGAAAGAGTAAAAGAGTTACAATAAGTGTCAAGTCAATAAAAGGATAACAAGTGAATGTGAAAATTGTGTTTCCTTTGACGTGTTAGTCTTATGTCTCGCTTTACTTTATAAGTGCCGTAGTCCAATGAATATGGCAATAACAAGTGACTAAGGCTGCAACATGGTAGGCGTAATTTGCAACATGTCCTTAGCTGTACTAATTACTATAGTAGACCTTGACTTCTTGATGAACGGGTACACGTGCCATTGAAAAAATGCGTTCTCATTTAAGTTCTGATTTTTTTCCCTCAATCCTCTCTTCTTTGTAAATGTATATGCGATAGTCATGGAGATCAAACATCGGGTCTAATACTCTCCGGCCCCACCCCCTCAATCCCTTTACCGACAAGGTCGCATGCCTGTCGGTGGTTTAAGTTCTGATTGAATCGTTGAAATTTATTGATTTTTGAACGAGCAGTATTTTTTCTTGATGGAGGGGCCGAAACTTCTTTAGAATGTAAGATTCTTAGAATACTTCAGCTTAAGACTCCCTCCTTTGTATTATCCTTCGCTTGTGAATTACTTAATACTATTGCAGATCCAACTTTTCTCCTTACATAGATGTGAAGTCCCCCTCTATGAGACCAAACAAAAGCAACATGTGTTACACCACTAAAATTGAACAAAGAACAGTACCTTGTTCCAAGACCTTTTCGTTTTCATGCTCGCTTCGGACATGCTTGGCCCGAACTTGAACCCAAGAAATATAAGACCGACGTCATCTTGAAATTCATTGGGATCTTGTGCATCCGATCCATTCAGGTTTGGCTTGTATCTGCACTAGAAACACTGGGCCCAACACCTCATGACCATGTAATGTCTAGTAAAGGGAGATGTGACGATGGTGACAAGAGACTTGTAACGCCTTTCTCGGTACAAGAAGACTTGGAGGCATCTTGAAGTCTTTCGAAGAAAAAGACAAAATGCCAGAGAAAAAGTAAATAAAAGAGAAGTTACATCCACCGTGTTACATCCGGAGGAGGACCTTTCTCAATGACTTGTGATTCCGCCGTGTTACATCCGGAGGAGGACCTTTCTCAATGACTTGTGATTGGACCATGGTGAAGTGAAGTCGTATAATTCATCGTTCACTTGTGATTCAATGTACATTCCTGAGTAATTTGCTTGTTGTGCATCAAAGAGATAAGTCGGTTCTTGGGCCGACTTTTTTCCTACATTGATGCAAGTCTACAAATTGGATTATCTGATTTAGCAGTTATCCGTCCTTTTTGGTTGAACACAACGTATCACGCGGACTCAAAGAAATCAAATAAGGAAGAAATTGTATTCACTAATTTAGCGGTTATCTGTTCATTTTGGTTGAACACAATGTATTACACGGTTCAAGGAAATCAAATAAAGAAGCGACTCTTAGAAGATATGGGTGGGGTGGAAAACTTGTAAATAGGTTTTGGGCCGCCAAAATCGAACTTAAGCAAAGTATGTCGGAAGCTGTTTTTCATTGGGATCGGCGAGTTCCACCACTAAAACTGAACAAAGAACAGTACCTTGTTCCAAGACCTTTTCGTTTTCATGCTCGCTTCGGACATGCTTGGCCCGAACTTGAACCCAAGAAATATAAGACCGACGTCATCTTGATATTCATTGGGATCTTGTGCATCCGATCCATTCAGGTTTGGCTTGTATCTGCACTAGAAACACTGGGCCCAACACCTCATGACCATGTAATGTCTAGTAAAGGGAGATGTGACGATTGTGACAAGAGACTTGTAACGCCTTTCTTGGTGCAAGAAGACTTGGAGGCATCTTGAAGTCTTTCGAAGAAAAAGACAAAATGCCAGAGAAAAAGTAAATAAAAGAGAAGTTGCATCCACCGTGTTACATCCGGAGGAGGACCTTTCTCAATGACTTGTGATTCCGCCGTGTTACATCCGGAGGAGGACCCTTCTCAATGACTTGCGATTCCGCTATGTTACATCCGGAGGAGGACCTTTCTCAATGACTTGTGATTGGACCATGGTGAAGTGAAGTCATATAATTCATCGTTCACTCGTGATTCAATGTACATTCCTGAGTAATTTGCTTGTTGTGCATCAAAGAGATAAGTCGATTCTTCGGCTGACTTTTTTCCTACATTGATGGAAGTCTACAAATTGGATTATCTGATTTAGCAGTTATCCATTCTTTTTGGTTGAACACAACGTATCACGCGGGCTCAAAGAAATCAAATAAGGAAGAAATTGTATTCACTAATTTAGCGGTTATCTGTTCATTTTGGTTGACCACAACGTATTACACGGTTCAAGGAAATCAAATAAAGAAGCGACTCTTAGAAGATATGGGTGGGGTGGAAAACTTGTAAATAGGTTTTGGGCCGCCAAAATCGAACTTAAGCAAAGTATGTCGGAAGCTGTTTTTCATTGGGATCGGCGAGTTCCACTGATCATACAATTTCAATAGATAGTATTTGTGTTGCAATTCCTTGCAATTTCTCGGTAGTCTTTTGGCACATTAAACAACATAATCAAAATAGGGGTTATGAATGGATTAGTGGATGATTAGAAGGAACAACAGAAGTTCAATTACTTAACAACGACAGTGTCTTGAAGCAATAATAATAAATTTTAGAAACATAAAGGGACTCCTAACATAATTGGGAGTTAACCTTTAAGTGAGGCTGGAGAATTTTATATGGTCTACCGGAAAAATTTAGATATTGTTCATATACTCGTGGCTCTCTTTGAACTTTCAACATTTTCTAATGTCTATGTCTGGATTATCTCACTTATCTAACTTCCCTTCTAGTTCTTAGGCCTTGCTTTGTATTTCAATGTACAACGAAAGCACGCAATCGGAGACATCAGAGAAACATAAAGGTTTGTGGTCAAGAAGGAATAATGACGGGAGAAAACCGATTAGTCCTCATCCAAAAATTTGATGTTTATTGATGAATAGATGGATAATTGAGGCAACGTCCAATATGGTCGTCTTGAAGTCCTCAAAAGTTCGATACCCAAAATCGAATTAAATTTCATAATTAAAATTAATCAAATGTGACTTTAGCACAACTTAAACTGTTGTGTGACTTTTAGGGGTTTTTGCAATTGTGCCTCTTCAAATCATGGATGACCCTCAGTTGTCATGTAATCGCCCGAAATGATGGAACTCACTATCGAGTTTCAGCTCATAAACGTGCATGGCAACAGAGTCGATGTTCGCGATGCGTTGTCGTCTTTTACCAGCTAATCTGTAGGGAAAGGCATAGTCACCGAGGGCACGGGGCTCTCGTACCAAAGAGGACGATATCGAGATGATCGTTCAATTGACCCGTTACAGAAGTTATGTGAAGCTTCTTCCATCGCTAGAAAGATGATGAAGTTGCAGTCACTTTTAGGGAAGTTTCATGGCGACCTGTTAAAGGTTAGTTAATTGTCAAAACGATGGAACTGGGCAGCCAAATAGCGAAAGTGGATGGCCCTATCTCGTGTACTTGGCAATCCTTTGATTGGTTTTCGTTCTCTAATGGGTGGCTGCATCATTGGACTAAGAAAAAGATTTAATCAGATGAGATCACACGGTTCCCCGATGAGCAAGGTTTGATGCACCGACAAGGAAGTCGAACGCGGAGTCTTAGACAAAACCTTGTCACCTAATCTCTCAAATCATCTGGAAAAGGTAAGCATCAGCTTCACGTCCATTTCATCTCCCTCACAAAACCTAAGAAAGATAAAGAAACGAATAAGTTTAAACAATTCGGACGTCATGACCACGGTTGTTCTTTGGTGGATGTGAACGGAGGGAAAAAGAAAAGTCGTATAAATACAGATATCCCACGTTCAATCATCCCATTAATGAATTGGAAATTACGATGAAAACGAGATGAAGAATGGCAGGCTCTTCGCATTCAATTTTTAGTTGAAAGCTGAGCTGTTATCTTGACCTTATTCCATCTTTGATCCATATAAATACGACCACTTCCGCTTTCTGGCTCCTTCAGTATCTGACTGCATATTTTCAGTTTGTTTTGGGAGAAAAGTGATTTCGGGCGATGGCTACCTCGTTTAATTCGAGAGAGCAGTCTGCGGTTGGAGTCGTGGTGGTGATAGCTGCGTGCGTTCTGTATGCTGGTGTCGCCTCCGCTGGACAGCCAGCGACGAGCATTAGCATGGACCTGCTCCATGGAAGAGGCAGAATCAGAAGAAAGCTTCTCAAGAACGGCCTCGGTTTGACTCCTCAAATGGGGTATGAGATTGTACTACTCATTTCTCTCTGGTTAACCTTCTTGTGATGGAACTGATTGATCCAATGGATAGAACTAATCATAATTCGAATATGAAGAAAGAAGATACGAACCTTTCTGCTCTTCGGCCCGGATTAGTATAGTCATAAAATAAGTGGGAAAATGTTCTCGTTTCCATCAATTATGCGAGACTCGCATGAGACTTTTTCTCAGTTTTTCACTTTAACTTTTATGTCAAGTAGGATTTCATTTGCAACGAGAAGTAGAAACAGAAAATTAGAGAGCTAATAATTAGATTTGCACACTAATTGATCACTGGAATTGCAGTTCATTGGCTTCTCGTGATGATCATGCAACAGATGATTAAGGGTCACCAATGTCAGGGAGCAGTTGAGAGCTCTAAATAACCAAAAAAACAGATCTTGCAAGCTGTTGTTTCAACATAGTTTGTTTCAACATGGTTTATTTTAGCCGACACATTACATTTAAATTCCTGGGTTTCAACTTTGGGACATCAAATGAGAAAAAAGGTTTCACGTGATCCATGACTCTTGCATGCATAAACCTTCCATGCCCTTCATTAAATAGTTTTGTACGATGCATTTGGACTTTGGAGTGTACTATATTGTTATTGTATTGTTTAGAGAATCCGATCATGGTGTGACGTCTTTTTCGCCATTATCTTGCAACAAGAAGAAAAAATGCTATTGCTTGCATTAGCAAAATGTTGTGTCCAACACATTTATTTGCTTCTATGGATTCCCAAGTGGCATTTCACACCAGATGAAATGGGATACTGATTTTCTAGCTGATGTTTGATCTGATCTGGGCAATTTGATTCCAACAGATGGAATAGCTGGAACCACTTTCACTGTAACATCAACGAAAATTTGATAAAGGAAACAGGTAACTTGATTAACACGTACCAGTAGAATCGATCAAAAGAATTGCAGGATTTAATCTGGCTCAGTTACTTAACAACACTTTCTTTCAATGTCATAGCGGATGCGATGGTCTCATCCGAACTTGCTGCACTAGGATATGAGTATGTAAACTTAGGTGCGTTGACATGTTTTTGCTCGTGTAGAATCATAGATTGTATAAAGCATTGTCTGAATATTTATTGTTTCTGCTTCTTTTCCCTCGTTTTCCTTTTAAAGATGATTGCTGGGGTGAGCTTAACAGAGATTCTCAGGTACATTCCTATATCTTGTCTCGCTACCGTATGATAAGAGTATAAAATTGGTTAAGAGTTATCAAAAGGAGGGAAATTCGATAATCGTGGCAGGGTAATTTGGCTGCCAAGGCTTCAGCATTTCCATCTGGAATTAAGGCATTAGCTGATTATGTTCACAGCAAAGGCCTCAAGCTTGGGATTTACTCAGATGCTGGGTATGGCCGTAACATTAACTAAAGCAACTCTTTTTACGTTCATTACATTAATCGAAAGAGAACAGGAAAAGAGAAAACCATCGTTTTTGATTACCATATAAAGTTCAATCTGGTCTCTTTTTGTAGATCTCAAACATGCAGTAAAACAATGCCTGGATCGCTCGGTCATGAAGAGCAAGATGCGAAAACTTTTGCTTCCTGGGTAGAATTCAGTAGCGTCTGAAGAAGTGAACCATTATTAATCTGCATCGTCCCACTCGCTCACACTTTCGCTCATTCTAATGTTTTCTATCTGACAGGGGGTTGATTACTTGAAGTATGATAATTGTAACAATCCCGGTACGAGTCCCAAGGAAAGGTACGCAGTTTTATCTGGTTTTTTCACGCTTTAACTGCCGAATATCCTCATTTAGGACATAACATAATATACCAAATTCATTAAGCAGAATTTTGAAAGGGGCTCTGCCATTACTAATCAATGTTGAACTTTTCTTTTCCTAACTGAAACTAGAGATGTTAAAATGGGTCACTTGTTTTTGACAAAAAGTAGTTAAATGAGTTTCATAATTAAAGGTTTAAGATAGGTAGATCTTTAAGTGGATTTTAAATGGGTTGGGTTGAGAACCCATTTTCAACAAAAACTTTATAATCTCTCTCTTCCCTCTTTAACTTTAAAAATATTTTTTTTTATAAAAATCGAAATTATAATTTTTTTATTTTAATTTTCTCTTTTCTTTTTCTTTCCTTTTTTTTCTTTCTTTTTTTTTTTTTCTTTCTCCTTCCTCCTTCCGGTCGCCGGCACGGCGATGGCCGGCGACCGGCCAGGCAAGCCTCGAGCTCGCCGGCGTCGGGCGAGCTCGAGCTCACCAATCCGGTGAGACTCGAGCTCGCCGGATCGAGCAAGACTCGAGCCTCGCCAATCTAGCAAGCCTCGAGCTCGCCGGCGTCGGGCGAGGCTCGAGCCTCACTAGTTCCAGCGAGGGGTGAACTTGAGCTCGCCCGACGCCGGCAAGCCTCAAGCTCATCGGATTTGGCGAGGCGGAGGCCTTGTCAACATCCAGCAGACTCAAGCTCGTCGGATTCGGCAAGGCGGAGGCCTCGTTGACGTCCGGCGAGACTCAAGCTTGCCGGATCTAGCGAGGCGAGGCCTCGCCGAACGTCCGGCGAGACTCAAGCTCGCCGTCGTCGGCTAGGCGAGCCTCGCCGACATCCGGTGAGACTTGAGCTCGCTAACGTCCGATGAGACTCGAGCTTGCCGATCTAGCGAGCCTCAAGCTCGCCGACGTCATTTTGCCGATGTTGGCGAGCTCAAGGCTCACCTATGGCCGATCACCGGCCGTCGTTGTGGCCGGCGGCCGGCCAAAGAAAAAAAAAAAAGAAAAGTATATTTAAAAAATAATTAAAATTTTAATTTTTAAAAATAAAAAAAAATTAAATTTCGATTTTTAAAATAATTATTTTAAAAATTATAAAAAAAAAATTCATTAAATTTGTGTTGTATAAAACTTTTTAGCAATACAATTTAAAAAAATTATATATATACAACACAAATTAAAAAAAATTATATATATATATAAGAAATAAGTTTGGAAGTATTTTAGTAATATAATATTTTAAAAAAAACATAGGAATAATTTTTCTAAATTTGGTTAAATATAAAAATATTTTATTAATATGGGTTGGGTATGAGTCGAAAAATTTACATTATGCATAAATGAGTTAAATGATTAATGGGTCAATTTGGATCGGATCCATTAATGACCCGACCCGACCCAACCCACTCGTTTAACGGCTCTAACTGAAACTACTTTGCTAAAGGTACCCAGTCATGAGCAAAGCCCTGTTGAACTCTGGAAGAAAAATCTTCTTCTCTCTCTGTGAATGGTGAGTTGAGCTTTTTGCAGGATTAATTTTCTCATCCATCACTTGCGCTTATTGACATAAGCAAGAGAGAACTTACTTTTTGCACCAAAACTTCAGGGGACAAGAAGACCCAGCAATTTGGGCTTCGTCCATCGGGAATAGCTGGAGAACAACCGACGATATTTCGGACAACTGGAACAGGTGACTGAATATGAACATAAAATCTGCTTCATGTCCTAATTGCTGCATGTAATCAAAAAAGAAAAAGATCTAATTTGCAAATCTCTCTGCATAATGGAATGGAATCAATCTTGTGATTAAGTTTCACTATCCGGGAATGAGTTTCTGTCGACATAAACCAACGAAATGATCGACTCTGCGATCCTTTCAGCTCACGTTCTTACGACTTCACTTCTGACGTGATAAATAAGTGACGGGAATTTCCTCTTTGCATCAGCATGACATCCCGGGCAGATCAAAATGATAAATGGGCATCTTATGCTGGACCTGGAGGATGGAATGGTAATGATGTTCGTCATTTTTTTTTTAGTTTGACATTTTTTAAAATCGAACAGAGAGATTGGAAGAGAGGAACTTGCAAGATGAACAATCAACAAGTCATTTTGGAATTAAATTGTGTTCAGATCCTGACATGCTTGAAGTCGGAAATGGTGGAATGACCACAGAAGAATACCGTTCACATTTCAGCATATGGGCATTGGTCAAGGTATGAACAAGACACATGTTGAAATAAACAGACACCTAAGACACGTTTTTGCTGAGTTTTTTTTTTTTTTTTTTTGGGTCCTCCTGAACAGGCTCCGTTGTTGATTGGTTGTGATGTGCGATCGATGGACAACACGACCCTCATGTTGCTGAGCAACAAGGAAGTTATTGCCGTTAATCAAGGTATCGACAAATTGTGTTACAATGGAATGCCCTGCGATGAATTTTTCCTCAGTGAAAGCATTTTCACTCTTTTGTAGATGGGCTTGGTGTTCAGGGGAAAAAGGTTAAGTCAGATGGCAATCTTGAGGTAAACTTTCTTCAGTATGATCATCCTTCCTTGCATTAATAACAGTACCCGGAAACTAGTACGTCAGTCACGGTACAGCTAAAAGCAACATTGCATATGCTCTACATCAATTATCAATATCAAAACAATGCATAGCCCATTGCAGACATTTGAAAGCAAATGGATTGTAATAATTTGCAAGTTGTCTATATTTAGGGGTGTAAGTGTGTCGATGCTTCCTCGTTTGTTCAAGTTAACACGCAAAACAACTTTAAACCTGTGGCTGGGAAACCAACAGAAAATTGGTGATAGATCCCTTACTTATACAAATTCAATTAAATCATTAGAAGTTACAGAGCTAAGTTGATGGAAGAAACAAAAGTCTTGTATCCATCATGGCGATGGATTCAACAGCAAGGTTGATTATCAGGTTAACCAACCTAATATTCTGTCAGTCACTTTATTAACTTTTGTTCATGACCTAAAAGGACATTCCCAGCATGCAATTATGCATATTATGGCAATCAACAAACAGTCATGCAGAGTAAATACCAGGGTGACTAATAGATTACGTGCAGTTATCTTTCAAAAAATGTTGTTCGTCCTATCATATTTAGCAGAATCTTATAAAGTTCACAATCATGCATCCAAAACAATGTAGGTTTGGGCAGGTCCCCTCACCGCAAACAAGGTAGCAGTGGTTCTATGGAACAGAGGTTCATCGAGAGCTACAGTCATTGCCTCTTGGTCTGACATTGGTCTCAATTCTACAACAGTAGTCAAAGCAAGAGACTTGTGGATGGTGAGACTTCAGAGCCAAACATAATTGTTTATTTGATGAAGAACTGTGCTCATAGAAAATTACTCAAATTTTGGTGCAGCATTCCACCCAAAGTTCAATCAAGGGACAAATCTCAGCTGATATCGACTCCCACGCTTGTAAAATGTATGTTTTGACTCCGCAATAACATGGAGACATCAGGAGAACGGAAACCGGGTTGAAGCTGAGGTTGTGCAGAATTAAATCTGTGCTAATTTGATCCTGTTTCATCATTGATGTAAGAAATAAACCACAGAATCGTTAATAAGATAAGATCACCAAGTTCACCAGTCTTCCTATGGCTCTTGCAAAGTAAAACCCGCAACACCCCCCCCCAAAAAAAAAAAAAAAAAAAAAGCTAGTGAGTAGAGACTGACGGTTAGCAAGACAATGAAGGAAAAAAAAACACGGAAATGAGAAAGGAATTCGATGATATTAGCAGTCTTCAGATCCAACCAAGACTCAATCAGACATCATGAATGGAGGTCCTCTTACATCAAATATTTCGCAGGTTGGCAAAACAACTGCAAGAACAGCAGTCAGTAGCCCTTGTTTCCTCGAATCCTTGCTCTCATGTCAACCTGGGCAAAAAATTAAATGAGGAGTTAGAGAGGTACATTGCTTATTCAGCTCCTCTCGTAGAAATCATATCATAGATCAGCATAATGACTTTTCAACAAGTCCACACACGAAACAAACTCTCCCCCCTTTCCCTTCTCTCCTTTCTCACCAACACACATGCAAACACAAACTAAATAGAAACGCTTAGGTAAATGCATTTTTCTGGCCAACAAGGAAGCTTCCAACAAGAATAAACTGGCTTAGAAGTGTTTGTGTGACTAAAGCTGGCTAAAACTAAAACTAAAACTAATCAGTTCTACTTCTTCACGATCTCTAGAAAAGTGGAATGGACACCCAAAATCCACATGGGCATCTCTATCTTTCTCTGCCACCATATTACATCCATCAGTTGTATAACCTTCTAAACTGAAATTGTCGATCCCATTACAAAACTAAGAACGACAACACCACACAAGTTTCAAATACTAACTAGATAAAATTGACTGAGCATGCCCGTGAATAGTCAGAGAAATGGGTATAGTTACCATGAATCAAACCATGTAGCAAGCACGCTAGAAGAAGATCTAAAATCTACTTAATGATGGTTCGTGAGCGGCCTTAAGAGAATGATTCCCCCTCATCCAATAACATCCCCCAACTCACTTTGCTGTCATGAGTACCGAAAGATGGCAGGGAAAGTCGGTTTGAGGGCCAAAACCACTCAAGATATTCATTCTGCATGGCCAACAAAAACCAACTATACCATGCCCAGAACTTTCAGTAATCAATCAAATTCCTCAGGGCCAACATGCAGTCTTAACATGTCCTCGTTGATCGACCGACACAACAGCTAAGCAAAGGCACGAAACTGGTATCCATCCTCAAAGAGATTCATTCCCCAAACTACATTTCCCCATACCTCTCCAAAATGCTCAGTTTTGCTGTACAAGAAAACCAACGTTTTTATCCAACCCATCAAACAAAAACTCCTAATTGAATCCATACTCACAAAAGGCAACTGCTCCAGAACCAAAAACTCGAGGAATCTTTAAAGAACCGTTCCTACAAACTCAATTCTTGCGGTGGCAACGCCATAGTCAGCCAAGAAACTGCAGAAACATCCGGGAACGAATCCCCGACCGCAATCAAACTCGCAAAAAAAAAGCAACCCCGCATCTTCCAATTTCATAATCAAGAACGCAACATAACGAGCGACCCCCCCTACTTAATCACGATTCAACAGAGCCTTGAAAGGTGGAAATTAGAGAGAGAAAGAGGGGGAGGGAGAGAGAGAGCTGCCTGGCCTCTCTTGCAGTTGAAGTAGGTCTCCCTCAACCCCACGCACTCGCTGGATATGCAGGGGCTCTTCTCCCCCGCGCATTCCCTGTACGATCGCTTCTCCACCTGCAACAACCAAAAAAGAAAACCAACACGCCCACCCCAACGAAAACGATCAGAAGCGCCGTGGCTCGCGTCACGCCGGCGCCGCCGGAAAGCAGGGTCGAATCAAGAAGGGGAGGGAAACCGAGGGGGAACCTTGACGCAATCGGATTCGCTGAGGCACTTGACGAGCTCCATGGCCAGGCCCTTGCACGACTTCGACATCCCTCGATCGATCGATCGAGAGAAAGAGAGGGGTTCAGGGTTTATAGAGATTGATTGACCAGGCGGTTAAGATCTCCGCGTCGGCGACGAGCCGGCAGCGTGGGCCCCCGACCGTCGCGATACGGAAAATGTTTTCTTAAAGCTTTCCGTTTTTACAAAAAAAAATGTATCGTTTCTAAAAACTGTTTTTCAAAAAATCATTTTTCAAGAAAATATAATTATTTCAAACGAAGTTTTCTAAATCACTCATTCTTTATGAAATAGACGGAAGTTTACGGAAAATTACTTAAATAGTTCTAAATATATTGTAATTTTTTGAATTTAGTTCCAAACTTTTTGTAATTATATTAATTCAATCCATCCAACTAAATTTAATTAGTTCACACTAACATGGATAATTTTTTTAATAATATTTTATTTTAGTAGATTTTTTTATTTTTTATTTTCTTTCTCTCTTTTTTTTTGTCTCTCCTCCTTCTTTCTTTCTCTAGCCGGTCGCTAAACCTCAACAATCGACCAAAGGCATTTGTCAACAAGGCTCGGCCTCTTATTCGATCTAGCGAGACCGAGCTTGCCCAACAACGATAAGGCCTCGCCTAGCCAAGGGGAGGCCAAGCCTCACTGTCCAATGCCTCTAGCTAGTGGCCAAGATTTGACAACCAACTAGAGGAAGATGGAAGGAGAGAGAGAAAAAAAAAGAAATAAATAAATAAAAATGGAATAAAATAAAAATATCATTAAAAAATTATCCATGTCATCATCGGGCAGTCAAATTTGGATGAATGAACTAAATCGGTACAATTGAAAAAAGTTTAGATTAGATTTGAAAACTTACAATAAATTTTGGACTGTTTTGATAATTTTCCTATAAGATTTACATCTAACTTGATATCTTCCAATCTTATAAATTCATGCATGTCTTGCATCTTTATATATATATTCTAGCGAGAATTATAA
Organism: Eucalyptus cloeziana; assembly: GCA_014182715.1. Classification (NCBI taxonomy): domain Eukaryota; kingdom Viridiplantae; phylum Streptophyta; class Magnoliopsida; order Myrtales; family Myrtaceae; genus Eucalyptus; species Eucalyptus cloeziana. The sequence continues at coordinate 7,716,737 of CM024641.1, forward strand.
AATGAAAGATAGAGGGCAAACGCGTAAGCGGGACCGCCGCAATTTTTTTTAAATTTGATGCCCTTGGAGTATAAATCTCACTTTGCATGAGCTGATTATGAATCAGAATCATCTTTGAGCATTGCAAATTGGAGCACCGGATGTATTACAGTGTTGTGTCAATTGATCCCGGGCCGGTCCCCAACTTGTATTAATCACCACCGGAGCGGCAGTCACCCCGTTCCGGCCACACTGGGTGAGTTACCACGTAAATGAAGAATGTCCTAATTATATACTTTTACAATGTTAAAAGAGTGAAGAATAGATGGGGTGACCACAGCAGCTAAAAAAGCTATACGGCTTGAATGTTGCTTTCTGCATTTGATTTCATGATCCCACTTTACCAGCAGCCTAAATTCTGGAATTATCTCTCTACGTCGGTCCACGCATCTTCTCGACGAAGTGCTTTTTTTTCTCTTCGATTTGACGTTCCAGTTTCTCGCCCATCTTTTTCCCCAGATCGAACATCCTCGCTCTCCTTCCCATCCTCTTCGGCCTCGCATCGTCATGTTCCATTGTCTGATCATGACTCTCTGATATAATTACAGACCTCGATGGCGAACCAGTCACTGGAGTCTCTCCATTCCGTTGGGAGTCATCCCGGGGCTCATCATTCAGTAATAATGGGGTCGTCAATTCTCGTGAAGATATGCTCCTCTGTTGAAGGTTGCTTGGATTTGTAGGTCCCGGCGACCCTGTGGGTTCGCTGGTCAATGTCAGCTCAGGCTCTGCATTGTTTAGCTTTTGCTGCTTGCTTTCAGAATGACCACTCGATGGTTGCTTGCTTTCAGAATGAACACTCAATGGTTGCCTACTTAAGTCGGTCTTCGGTTTCGCCTCAACTGGTTGAGAGCAGGGCTTCTCAATAATGGGCACCGGATCTTTGGTGCCTTCTTGACCAAGCCAGACAAAAGGAGCAGCTTTTCGTGGAACCCAGTCATTCTTTTCCGCTAGCATCCATGGAATGCTTAGACTCTCGCAGTTAGGAAGCACCATGGTTTCGTGTATTGAGGTCTATATAATACGAAAGCAAACAAGTCAGAAATGCCCTCAAACTTTGCTGTATATGCACGTGGGCAGACGACTAGAATGAGCACTTGAATAACACCTAATGCCAATATTAGAAAAAGATGCAGCACAAAAAACTACTGACATATTCCATGTCCAAATGCGCTTACTCTCTTTTTGTGTTCAGAATGCATACGCAGCCTAAATATGTAACAGGGAGAGCAACGATGCCAAAAATGAAATTTATAAACACCAGGAAAATGAGTGTAAGTTCTTCAAGCATAGTTTAGCCAAAAAAAGGGGTTAATCATAACTCTCTATTATATGGGGAGTGACAGCAGGAAATTGTGTATCCTTGAGAAATGGGCACACATCTACCGAAAGTTTCAGAGCAAGACCATATCCATTGATCGGCAAAGCTACAGCACAACCTTAAAATTAACTCAAATTTACAAATTCTAACATGAAGAAGGACGAAAATATGAAACAAACTTCAGACTGAAAACCAAATCAAAAGTCATCAACCAGCCTAATATGACCCTTGAAAGTTAAAATGAAGTTTTAATGCAATACAAAGCCACAGACTATGCATCCCTGTTCTATTGCATTTTAGAAAGGTTGACGAATACGGCAACAATTTAATCCTGAAGCAGACAAGAAAGGACTGCTGCTGAAAAATTCAATACCTTGAAACGGTTTATTAGGAATGAAGCAATGTGTCCACTAGTGACTTTGTGATCACCAACAGATGACTCCAAGTTAACATCTATTTCAGGCATTGACGTGAAACCAAACCACAGTTGATCTGAAGGGGGTGGCTTTATATGCACCCGCAGCGTTCCTCGAAGAGAAGCCACATTTATCCGCAAAGCTAATGGCACCTTAGATTGGAAATTATCAGTCAGTTTGAAGTCAATACCTGTATAAATTGGAGCAATAACTCTTAAAAGGAGCAAGGAGGGCACTCTATGTTGCCAAATCTTGTTTTTTAGTTTTGGTCAACATTGCTGACTCTTTTGTGATGCTAGTCATTCAGACAATCAACAAGTGCCAGCTCAACCAAGAGTACCAACCTGTGAGACCTGTTTGGCAATTGTATTTAGAATAGACTTCCACCCAGACTTCTGTGTTGCTGACGTATTGCTCTTAGAGCTCTTCATTCCCTCTGAAACTAGATATATTAAGCTACGTTAGTCCCAAATCCACTGTGGCAAAATAACACTGAGATATCATTTATCAGATCATCCAAGCAAAAGTTCAAAATATTATCCACGAAAACAGAGTACCTATCCAAAATCTGATGATGCAAGAAGAGACACTGTCTCTGGTGTACAGATATAAACAAAGTTCCCAGACCTTAGAAGAAAACATTGAAAGGATACAAGAAGCAGAAAAGGATTGATTTAAGAGATCAATCGGTCTTCAAGGGATATAGAAAGCTACCTAGTTTAGTAAATAGCTCCACTGAAATATATTTTCCTTCTTAATAAACTCTGTTAAAACATTGCCTTCATATACATCGAAGGATATGCTTCACTCTGTTAGTGGACTAAAAGCTTTTGTATCGGTCCTCAAATACTCTTAATTCTTAACCTTACACTTTAGAAATCCTTCACCCTCAAAATAACTTCTTGCATATCAGCACTAGCAATGGATGGGGTTACAATTAGGATTAGCTTGCACATTTATGAGTAAGGACAAGTTGTTGGCCTAATAAAAAGCTGCCTTCTAAACTTCTTCATAGCATTAATACCAGATTGCCCAGCAATAATATTCTCTCGAGGGAGAGAAAAAGAAATCAATAATCCTGAATTCCAAAGCAAACAGACAACATGAAACCCCTAAAGAAGATCTTTTATACTGACCTAGTTTAGGATCTGATTCACCCTTCCCCTCTGATGCATCATTTCCCCCTTCAGAAAGATTCAGCTGCTTTCCCAAAGACTCAAAATCTTCAAGAAGATCTGGTGAGACTTCTTCAGAATTTGATATATCATTCTGAAGATCTAATTCATGGGCTTCTATTCTTGTTTCAATGTCCAATATTGCACCACCAGAATATTCAACATCTACTTCAAAAGCCCAGATCTCACTCATGTCCTGGGGAACAATCCTCATGCCATGGATATAAGGAGGGAGATTTCCAGTTTCAATATCAGTGCATAAGACTTCTCCAATATAACTAGGAGTCCTCATATTGGACAGAGTCCTCTGCCACACAAATTGTTGAAGGAAAAGAATAATCAATATTTGTTCTTGTGCCTACATAATACAGGATAGAGAGAGAGAGACTAGCATCCGTAGATCTTTAGTTCGATGAAAGAAAGAAAAAGAACGAAGTCATCACCCTTTCTGATAAGACAAGATCCCCGACATAACATTTTGACTTTGTTAGATTAACTCCTGCCCTAGCCTTTTCTGCTGTGATTGCTGCGCATACTTTGCTAGGAAAAACTCATGGAAATATGGCGATACAGGTGATACAAGCATCCATGACAAGCTCAACAGACTCATGAAACGCAAACCAAGAAAGCTAATGGAGTCAATGATGTCACTGGCTTTCAATGATAAGCACATTTATTCATACTTACCCATGCAAATGTTGGAATAGAACTACTGCCCTGCTATTGGAGCTCAACTCAATTTCATATTTGTGGAGAGGGTTAAGATAGGATGAGGGCCAAAACAGTCCGGAAAAGGAAATTGACAGCGCTCCAACCAAACCTAGAAGTACTTCCTTTCCATTTTTCTAATAGCTTGGGCATTTATATGGAATTTAGATTGGGGTACATCCATGCAAGACAGGTTAAGAGTATTCCAGCAGGATCAGCGGTTGTCTAGCTTTTAGCCTTTCAAGATGACAACTGAAAATATTCAGAAGTTGGGTCCATTCATATTCTGATTTAGAAGGCAAAGACACTGGTCAACTTCCCAGCCTAGCAATAGGAACATGTATTAATCCAAGTGCCTTCCTCGACAGAAAAAGATTATGATAGATATAGCCTTAGAACAGAGGCCATAAAAGCATTTCCTACAATTACATATGACTGTTGAGAGGTCTGGATCAAAAAGCAAAGAAACACTCAACAATACTCTGCACGTATCAAACTTCACAAAGATTACCTGAATTCTGGACTGTAAGGATTTCTTAATCTGTTCATTACTTTTGGCATCAAAGAAGAGCCGCGAAATTAGCAAGTTCCAACAAAGAGTTCCCTCGTCTACTCCGAATTTGTCATCGGAATCAACATCAGAGACCACAGAGATATGACTCTGACTTCCTGAATGGGGTGAAGATAATGAATGTTGAGGAGGAGATGCCCTTAATGATGCAGGAGCTGAGGCAGAATCTTGATGTCCAAGAAGTCTCTCATTCATCTTTCTTTCTTCACGGCTAGATGATGAAACCCAAGAGGACTTATTCTCTATGCCAGCCTTAGACACCTTCTTCGTAATTTTTTTCCAGAATAGCCGAACCCTTGAGGAAGCACCATCAGCCCTATTTTCCTTATCAATCGACTCAGCATAGACTGGTGCAGGAGTTTTCATAAATGGGTATTCGTCGCATAAAGACACCAAGTAGCTCTTAAAATTGCCGTCCAACATGGAAAACCAGGTAAGTCTTTTTCTGTCATCACATGAGGCAAGACGAAGGGCTTTGCACCACGATTCCTTCTCCCAAGAAGTGTCAAGATAAATGTAAAAGACCTTGCTGCCTTTATAGATTGCTGAGCTCTTACTTTCCAGTTTGATAGGGTACCTTTTGGCCCTGCGCATACATCTTAATCATGAGATTTGTGTTTGTTAAGCCGATAATACTACAAAACTGAAGAAAAGTCATCATCACATTTAAAACCCACGAAAACACAGAGGAATGACAAGAGATTTCCATGATCACATGGAACTTTCAAGTGGCAAAGCATAGACAGAACTTGCATTTCATAGTCAAATGGGATAGGCAATGTCACTAGTAATTAAACATATCACAAAGACGTTGTAATTACTATACGGTAGTTTGTACCCCCACATTGTGCTTACATAATGTGGCAAAAGAAGCTCATCAAGTGGTGGCTAAAGAGCCGCACCAACCGCGGGAGCGATGCTTTCTCTTTATTAATATATAACATATTTACAAGAAACCTTGTCATTTGACATTGTAAGTGATGGCACTCCCAGGGCACATTCCCAGGTAGATATGTCAATATACTTATTAAAAGCCGGTAAATAAGAACCACTTTTATGCAATATTGAAAACTAAATAGAGCTTCCTATTCCAGCTGGACTATGTAGAAAACATGCAACAAATAAGAACCAATGGCTATCTTAGGATAAAAGAAGTGGAGCAAAAGTTTAAGGTTCACTGCATATAAGTGTCAAAGAGAGCACTCATCAGAAACAGAAAATAAATGGTGGGAAATACGCAAGTATTGAAGTGCTAATCATTGAAACTAACGTTTACCAGAATCAGGAAAAACACAAAGACCAGATACAACAAGCTGGGGAGCATCTATTGGTTTTCGGATAGATGGGTAAATGTCATTCCATCCAGGAGGCAAGAGAAGGAAAAATACCATTTTCTAGAAGGTCGGTCTGTTGCTGAAACGGCCTCAATCACACACCCCTTCAACAGTATAGCAGATGGAGAACCGTCTGCTTCTGTCAAAATGAGCGAATGGTCTTTGATTATGGCATGCTTCCGAACAGGTGAAATCTCAAAAAAATCCTTTTTCTTCTTTTGCTCACGCTGTACTTTCTCTACCCGACTTTTTGGTACTCTTTCTGGCTCAAGAATCCAAACATCCCCCTGCAACACAGATAGTGAGTTAACAAGGTAAATAAACAAGCTAGCAGAGACCCCAACCTGGACAAAAAGTGTCCCCCTTTACTATACCGTTACAAGAGTTGTCTATCTCTCAAAATGCCAAGTATAAACTAAAGAAAGATCAATTAGCAGCTAAAACAATCAAATGGGTTGAGTTGACACATGATCTCCAAGAGGAAAAACTCAAGCATGACATGATCATTATCTATTTTAGTCCAAGTGCCTATAGTTCAAAACAAAGAGAGATGAATCTTAGACAAGATTAGATACAACAAAAATTGATATGGGGTATTACACCCAAGCTCTATAGGGCGTGTGCACGTACGCATTTATAACATAATTAGAATAATCCACCGGCAAACAGAAAAAGCTAGTAGGATTAAACTTCTCCCCAAAAGAGAACCCCTTCTTCTTCTTCTTCTTCACCTACAGACATAGCTTTGCCAAGTCTTCTCAAAACCACGGGGAAACCAACAATTGCATTAAGACGTATTTCCGTCACATTCAGCTACTGCACAGCTCCCATTACAGGCTCTCGAGACTCTTCTCTCCATTCATCTAAAAGGCATAAAAACGGATGCCAATACGACATATGCAAACAGAGGTGAATTCAGCACGAGTGATTTTTCGAGCCCGTGCCCCGAGCACCGAGTTACTCAGGCTCCTGATTCTACATGCATCACCCAATCCTCCTCCAAATTAGGACGACCAGGCAATCTCTTCCATCACCTAGTCAAACAATCATAACAAAGCAACGAAAGAAAAATGAAAGACAGCACAATTCACGAATCTCGCGAAAGAAGTCCGCAGATACCCAGAATCGTGCAAGTACCTGCTTGCGGCGAACGGATTTGAGCGATTGCTCTTGGTCGACGTCCCCCGCCGCCAGCCGAGACGCGTCCGACTTCCTGACCTTCCGGTTCAACCGATCGAGCAGGACCAGGAACACCAGCAACTCGGCGGCGACCACCGCGACGGCCCCCAAGACAAGCCCGGCCAGAAACGCCGCGAGCCCCACCCCCATGCCGACCGCCGGCGGAACTCCGGCTCCCCGTTCCCCGCCGACTTCGATTTGCGCGACCAGTGTGAATGTAGAGAGAGAGAGAGAGAGAGAGAGAGTTATACAGAGGTGGGAGAATGGGAATAACCGAAGAATCCGATGCCGGAGCTTTCGGGGCGAGTTGCAGTGGAGTGAGAATGGGATCAATCCCGGAGAAAAGTAGAGAGAGAAAGAGAGATCGAGAGAGAGAGAGAGAGAGGCTTCAAAGGCGCGTAGGATACGAACCGGTGCGGGATGTTGACGGCGACCCTGGGAGTGTGGAGCCCGCCACATCATATGGTGGGCCCCGCCTCGTCCTTCTTCCGTCGTCCTTCTTCCCAGTTCTTCCCACCCCAATTTTCTGGACCAAAAATAATTATTATTTCTTTTTTTCCTTTTTTGTTCTTTTTGTACTTTTCGATTCTTTTTACTCGCGTCGGCTAGGAGATTAAAAAAAAAATTATAATAAAATAAAAAAGGGGAAAGCGGTGAAGCTTGAGGTTGCGTTAGAACGAGTTCGCAAAAACATGGTAACGTGCGGGAAAAGACCGAAGATAGCGACTGACTGATTGGAATTTGTCCGAATGGGAGCCAGGCTCGGCTCCCGAATTTTGTTCTGCCACTAGGGTGATGCGACGCATAATTTGCACGCCAAAATAAAAAAATAAAAAAAAAAGAGATTTGCCCGAGTTGCCGGCCGTCGACTTAAATTTGGAGGGGCTGTGCAAGACGTGGCGGAGATAAGACTCGCCAGGTGATGGGAGGTCGTAGTCGACAAGTGTCGAAGGACGATAAGATGATGTTAAAGTATTGGCCAAGCGAAGGAAAATTACTTAGTCCCGAGGCGTGGATGTCGGTGAATGAAGTTGGGATTGATCAATATCTATAAGTAATGGGATTTAGTTTTGGATGCAATTCATTTGGGTAAACTGGTATGACTTTGAAGAAATTAAACCGACGCAAGATATATAGATCGTTATAATGATTAGAGGGTGGAGGCACGAGTTGTAGAAGTAATAATGATTTGTAGAAGTACTAATGATTCGTAGTTTTGCAGTAGGGATCGCCAATTAATCAATTAACGAAGATTACTTAATTTTATATCGTGATTGCACTATCTTTTACATGGCTAGCCGCGATTGGATTCAATCTTGGCTTTTTATTTTCACAAAAGCTCATTCACATCCTCAGTTGATTGAATTATCAATTTCATACCTTTTTTAGATTTTGTCTTATTTTAACTCATTCTCTTTTTTTTTTTTTCTTTTTTCCTTTTTTACAAAGCAGGGAAATCGAACCCAATAAATAAAACTAAACATTCTCACCCACCTAAACTCCCTCACCACTAGGCCGCGTGTCTAGTGAGTGTCAACCCATCCTTTTTTTTTTGGTCAAAATCGATCCATACTTTGAAAAGTGCTTCATCTTGCAGCATTAACCATAATGTTTGACAAAGCTTTTGGCCACCTTCGCTAGCTCTTCCTGTCAAGCATGTCCCAATATTTCACATCATAGAAATTGACCTCCATCATATTTGTTGTCGCATGAAATTAACTCCTGCATTTATCATGTATCTAGTATGTCAATCACGCGATAAATCGAGTGGCAAAGAAAGCTAGTACGTCCTCATTTTGATGCCGAGAATTCCTTTAAGTGAAAACTCGTTTTTATCGATATCTGGGAAGTTCTAATTTCGATTCCTATTGGGAAACATGCGTGGACAACAATCTATCAACACCAAATCCGTTGACAAGCATGAATCTTGAGACCGTTCAAACTCATGCATGATGTCGTCGTCGAAGCTTTAAGACCGTGCTCCCTCGGTCAAAATTGGGAAACAAGAGAGAAGAGTCTTGCTTCGGAATGATGGAGGATGGACGAATGACGACGACGACGCTCGTCGCCTTCATTGGACCGGGCCGGACCTGGCTTGCCTTGTGGATCAAGCCGCACCTGCTAAAAAAGCCCTTCGTCGCTCCAGTTCCGAACTCATCGTCAACGCCGAATCAAGATCCCATGCTTTCTGCAATCCCCACCGACCGATCGATCGATCATCCCTGACGCGACCCAGACCCCAAATTCTCCGATCGAAACACACCCATCTCCGATTCGGACCCGATCGGATCCCGCCGCCATGTTCCCCGCCGCCGCTGCCCATCCCAATCGGAGCCTGACCTTCTCCTCCTTGTTCTCGTTCTTGCTGTTCCTGCTTCCTCCGCATCTCCAGCTCGCGCACGCCGGGAAGCCCCACGCCATCGCCTTCCGATCCCCGGGCCTCTACCCGGAAGCCATGGCCTGGGACCCGTCCGCCCAGCACTTCGTCGTCGGGTCCCTCCGGAGCCGCTCCCTCCACGCCGTCTCCGACGCCGGCGTCGTCGAGGACCTCATCCGCGACGACTCCCTGCCCCCCAACTCCACCATCCTCGGCGTCGCCGTCGAGAGCCCCCGCAACCGCGTCCTCGCCGTCGTCCAGTCCATCGCCCCGCTCCCCCCCTTCAACGCCCTCGCCGCCTACGACCTCCGCTCCCGCGGCCGCCTCTTCCTCTCCCTCCTCCCCGCCTCCCCCTCCGGCCGCGACGGCGCGAACGACGTGGCCGTCGACTTCGACGGCAACGCCTACGTCACCAACTCCTTGGCCGACCTCATCTGGAAGGTCAGCCCCGACGGGGCCGCCTCGATCTTCTCCAGATCCCCGGCCTTCACCTCGTTCCCCGTCGACCGGGAGGCGCCGCACAGCTACTGCGGCCTCAACGGCATCGCCTACGTCGGCAGGGGGTACCTCCTGGTGGTCCAGTCCAACACGGGGAAGATGTACAAGGTGGACGCGGAGGACGGCACGGCGAGGGTGGTGCTGCTGAACAGGGACCTTCCGCTGGCGGACGACGTGGCGGTCCGGCGGGACGGGGTGGTGCTGGTGGTCTCCATGAACAAGCTGTGGTTCCTGAAGAGCAACGACGGGTGGGGGAGGGGGTGGTGTACGACGAGGCGGAGCTGGACGTGGAGAGGTTCCCGACGTCGGTGGCGGTGGGGGCGGAGGAGAGGGCGTACGTGCTGTACGGGCACGTGCTGGAGGGCCTGGGCGGGTCGGCGGCGGCGGCGGGGGCGGCGGGGGCGGCGGCCGGGGGAAGGGAGTGGTTCGGGATCCAGGAGGTGTGGTCGGAGAGGGAGAGCCAGGACGAGAAGGTGTGGATATACGTGGTGTTGGGCCTGGGCCTGGCCTACTTCACGTTCTGGAGGTTCCAGATGAAGAAGCTCGTCACCAACATGAACAAAAAGACCAATTAGCAATTTACCACCCCTTTCTCATTTTCACTTTCTAGTTTTCTTTCTTTCCCTTTTTTTTTTTTTTTTTTGTATTTTTTGGGGTTTTGGGTCTTTGTGATTTGGCAAGCCTGGATTGGCTGGCCGAATAGTTTTTGGTTTTGTAAGCAGTGACTGGTGAATGCAAAAGCAGTTGGATTTTGTTCAAGTTTCGATCCTATGCTAATCGATGACCCTCCTAGCGATTCCAAGTTAAGACAAGCCGCTCTCGGTTCTCGGGCGTATAATTCTGTTGACACGCCATCAATCATTAGGATCGAATCTCAAATTAGGGCTAAGCTGCGATCCTCGTCACATGTTTATGTGAGTGCCCAAGTGCTCATACTCATAGATGAAAATGGGATAGTTTTTTTAAGGATTTAATGGGGCCCAATTCTTATTAAAAATAAAGAATTTCAATTTTAGGTTTAATTTCAATTTTATCGAATTGCAAGCAAAGATCTACTTATATTCACGTCTCAAATATGTCCCATTAACCCTCCACCAAATTTAGTCGGTCCAACCTAACATTCTCATGTCAGAATTAAATCCACACTGGTTGTTGACATGGATTAAGCTGCTCTTCATGATCTTCCTACCTCGTGAGTTCTTCTTCATTAGGCCTGATATGAATCAGAGTACAGAGGAGAAATCTTGCTTGGGGCCCTTCTTTCTTGGGCTGATCTCTCTGAGGTCGGCATTGCGAGGAGGCCAAGATGTTGCTGCAATGAAAGTACATTGATGAAGAAGAAGAAGAACATGATGCATTCATGAGGCGGTGACTAGAGCTTGCGGCGGTCATGACCATTGGAGCTTCTGCTAGTGTTTCGAGCCACAAAACTTGTGGCGACCATGGCCATGTGATCTTTCACGAGTTTTTGGCAAAGGTTGTAACTTTTTAAAGATTCATAAAAGACCAAATCCGAAGTCACGACTTCCAAATCCATTCTCAGGGTAGCCCATGGGTTGCAGGCAGATGGTCATATGGCGGCGGCTACGCAAAAGGGTCTTGCGATCGTGGCGCTGCTCCAAATTTTGTCGGGAGAGGCGTCAAATGTGGGGAAGTGGCTATGAACAGTTGGTAAACAGTAACAATCGTCCATGTTGAACTAAATAATGATAATTTTAGATGGAGGATTACTGAAGACGGATTTTAGATTAGTGTAAAAAACTTATGATCGAGCAAAATTGAGATCGGATATATAGTTGGAGGTTAATTAAGGGAATTAAGCCGAATTAGCGATTTCAGTTCCCAAATTTGAGAAATCGCATTTCCCGTTGTATGATTTGGCTTTTGTGGGGTTGAATTGGCCCGCCATTCCTCGAAGGCGGCCAGCCAATACAACCCTTTGCTACTCCATATTCTTCTAAATGACTTTAAAAAAATTAAGCTTTGATTTACTAGACAAAGAAACGTGTTTGGATAGAAAATTGGAAGATATTCGGTGTCCGGTGAGATAGGAGTTGAGAATGAAATTCTTTTTCCTTCCCAATTTTCTTCACCCCACTTTTTTCTCAATCATGGCACTAAAATAAGATCGGAGCCCGCCGCCGTTACTGACTCACATTCTTTTTCCCCAAATCTGATTTTCTTTTGTCAAAAAGAAATTTCTATTCATAAGCAAACTGATACATGAAAGGGAATCCCGAAAACCACGGTAACAAAACAAACCTATAGATTTCCAAGATAAATAAAAAAACAAAAAGCAAGGCGTTTTCGTCAAAGCATGGTTGGCAGAAATTATCACAAGCTCATCCTTCAAGAAATAGATTTGTAACTAGATTCAAACAAAAGAATCGGTGGCCAATCACCGAATCACACGGCACCATCAGTAATAAGTACATGTCAAGATCTCCATCTATACTTACGGCTTTGCCTTTGGGAGATGTGCGCCTAAGTTCGACATTCCTAATACAATCACCATATAAAGACAACATAAACATATTGAAGAATCTCATATTTGACGCCTATGAGACTGAGACCTATGACTAATGCGAAGTGCCAAAACTTTGAATGAAAAACGTTGAACAAATGCATATTTGACATCGAAACTGCTGCAAACACTATTGAAACTGGAGGCCGAATACTTATTCATTAAAACTTCAAAATCTAGAATTAAATCAGAGAGAAAAACTTCCAGGTATAAGATCGGGATAGCAAAACTTCCGGATCTAAAACTAGATGGAGAGAATTAGGAAATAACAAAAGGAAATAAAAGGAAAGGAAAGTGGGAGGGGAGGGAGAGATCTAGGTCAAACCCCTCTCCTCTAGAAGTGGAAGAGACGGAAAAGGATAGAGAGAGACTAAAATCTAATTAGCTCGCCTGGAATAATTTAATTTCGATCGTCATCACATGGATTAATCCTTTTAGGTAGTCAACGATAAATTGAAACGAGATTCAAACTCCGGCGAACCCTCGCCGTGAAGCGCCACTCCATCACCTTCCGATCGCCGGGCCTCTACCCAAAACGCCTCACCTGGGACGAGCCCTCCCGCCGCTTCCTCGTCGGCTCCCTCCACGGACACACCATCCACGCTGTCTCGCCCTCCGGCGCCGTCAAGACCCTCATCCACAACGGCTCCTCCACACCCCCCCCCATTCCACCTTCTTCAGCCTCGCCGTCGACCCGCCTCACCACCGCCTCCTCGCAGTGGTCCATGCCCTCGCCCCTCTCCCCCATTTCAACGCCTTCGCCACCTACAACCTCCGCACCCGGCGGCAGCTCTTCCTCTCCCTTCTCCCTTCTCCCTCCCTCCTCCCCCTCCTTTGTGGACGGCGCGAACGACGTCGCCATCGACCCCGCTGGCGATGCCTATGTGACCGACTTGGTCGCGAACCTCATCTGGAAGGTCATCCCCGACGGAGAGGCCTCGATCTTCTCCCGCTCCCCAGCGTTCGCTTCCTTCCCACCGACCGGTGACCCCTTTATAGCTACTGCAGCCTCAACGGCATTGGGCACGGCAGCGGCAGCAAGGACTACCTGCTCGGCATCCAAACCAACACGAGGAAGATGTACAGAGTCGACACGGACGGCTCCACGAAGGCCGTCTGCTGAGCATGGACCTGACGGTCGCCGACGACGCGGCGGTCCGGGTCGATGGGGCCGTGGTGCTGGTGTCGATGCACAAGAAGTGGTTCCTGAGGAGTGAGGATGGCTGGGGAGAGGCGGCGGTGTACGACAAGTTCCCAACGTCGGTGACACTAGCGGCGGAGGAGAGGGCGTAATGATATATGGGCAAGTGAGGGAGGGCATCCGGGGGAACGCAGGCGACGAAGAGAGGGAGTGGTTCGAGATGGAGGAGGTGAGGTCGGAGAGAGGGCGGGGAGTGTGGTGGGTCAGGCACGTGGCGGTCGGTTCGGGTTTGGTTTTGGGTTATTTCCTGTTGAAGGGGCCAGTTCCCAGCTTGGACAAGAAAATCAATTGATCCACAAACTTCCTGCCTAGATCCAATTTCATTATGGACTGGGCTGATCTCAATTTGAAATTTGATAGGATATGCATAGTCGTTATAAATTGGACCAACCTAAATTACATCAATTTGATGAATTACGCATGAATCTCACGTGACTTCTTATCATTTAATAGTATGTTACTCGTCGTTATCCACACTAGGTCCCGTGCAAGTGTTGCTTCCTTGGTATCGAAGAAAAGCATGAGAGAAAAGTATATTGACCGGTGATTGTGAGGCATCAATTCTTGACCGGAGCTTTTGATTAATCATTAGGTGATTGCTGTCATCAGGTAATTTAGCTAATTTTTCGGAATAATGCCACTAGTGGTCTATGTGCTTACGCATCTCTCTCTCCCTCTCTCGTACCACAGCATCATGGCCCGCCTCTGCCTCTGCCTCCATCACCATCCACAACAGTCATTGCCAACAATGGCCATCAAACCACCACCATCGTCGCTGATTGTAACCATGTCGGTGACAGGGCTAAAGTAATAAAATCCCTCTCCCTCTGTCGTACCAACAGTACTACTAGAAATTTTCGGTTTATAACATGACATTCCGATGCCTGGTTCTTCATTCGATCGAATGACTTCATTAAGAATAAAGAAGTATTTGGGATTTATTGAACATAAAAAAAGATGTAGATGAATCATTTTGAATTTCAACAAAGATATAAGGGAGAAAAACAGTAAAAGTGTCATAACTTTTGTACGATATTCACTTAAGTGCCATAAATTTTATTTTATTTTTACTTACTTAAGTGTTATATCGGAGTAAAATCAATCATTTGAGTGATAATTCCAGCTAAATATCCCATGTGGATTTTTAATTTTTTTGAATGTTTTTATATTTTTTTTCGTTTGCCTTTTTTTCATTTTTTTTTTAAGGGCCGGTGAGGATCATCGATCGTGAAACACTTGCTCAGATTTGGCCGAGAATGCCCTCGCTTGACCAAGGTGAGGTGGCATCGCCTGCAACCACCTAGAGTTGGTGAGGGTTTCACGACTGGTGAGGGTCACCGATGACCTTTGCTGGCCTTAAAGAAAGGGAAAAATTAAAAAAAAGAAATTTTAAAAAATATTTTTAAAAAATTAAAAAAAATGTTAAAAATTGATTGTGTTAGCACCGGCAAAGTCACGTAGGAGGATTAGCATTCACATCGAATTTTCCAATAAGCTAAATCGCCGATGGCATTTAAATGATTGATTTTTCAAATTTGTGGTACTTGAGTAAGCAAAAAAAAAAAAATTATGATACTCAAATGAGCGTTATATAAAAGTTATGTCACTCATGTTATTCTTATCCCAAGATATAATCATTAATTACTGTTCTCACTAAATAAGGTAAATCTCTCTCTCTCTCTTTCTCGGCGGTCTTTTCCATATCTTTTCCATAAAGAAGGTGGTTGAACATCGTTGTCCATACCTAAAGTTGTAATGCCCACGTTGCATCATGAGCTACCCCAATAAAGATGTACAAGAGCATGATTTTTACGGTCCCCATTGACCGTGAGTAGTTTACAGATTGATCAAAGAAAGAACTTCTAAAAAGGGCGTCAATCAATGCTGGCCGTGGGGAGCACATGCACCGGATTGCTCACATCATCACATGTGACAACAACTCCTAAAGCTTGGTATGACCACCTACCTTTGGACCTTTGGTACGTGTGAATGTACCATCCATGGTCCGCGCACCACGTTGGAAAACTTGCGGCCACAATTATTGTTTCGAAAGTCGAAATGATCTTGGTACGAGTAGGTAGGGAATTCAAATCCAACCGAGTGCCATGAAATTCCCATTCATTTAATTCGACCTATAAAATGATGGATATCTTGTGATTTCTAGGAAAAACGACATTTTTGTCTCACCAAAAAAGAGAATAGGAGAGGTTCGGCACGACTATCTAGGATCAGGGAATAAAAGAGAATCGATTTATTGAAAATTCGATCACTGCAATGCGACGACTCATCTTTCTTTCTTTTTTTTACGAAGGAGATGGACTTAGTTTGGTGCACAAAAACTCACTCACTGATATCATCTAATAGGCGAACTTGTATATGTAGATGATGACCATTATATATTATTTTAGATATATTTATTTCTCGAAAAATAAATGATTTATAAATATTTCCTAAAAATAATATATAGTTAATAATAAATATTTCTTTATCGACAACAATTTATACCTAAAATTTTCATGGACTACGGAAATTTTCTTCATTCATTCATTTTTTTTTTGGTAAGCGACATAAGAGATCTTTCTTGAGAAAATATTTCATATGTCGTTCGTATTTTACAAAATAAGGGAAGCCTAAATATAGCAAGGTTGAGGTTTGCAAATTAGACGAGAATATAGCTTTAGTTTCTACTCTTAAGGTGTGCTTTTATGTGGCAAACTAAAGGTTATCATTTTTTAATTACATACAAAAATGTAATTATAGTATGTGATGGGTTTTGCTTGGCCAAGAATAGAAGAGCATTAAATTATACGATGCATAATGTGATTTTGAATTTTGACAATTATGATTTGAAAGTATTAAGACTTAAATTTTGTACGATCTCTATTTTCAAATCAATGTGTCACGCATCACGTCATTAACGAGATTTTAAAAATGTTCATATCAAACTTCAGAAAGCCATGAGTATCATCTTTTGACAGGCAAATGGATATTCGAGATTCGTTGAGCACTTGATTAATTTTTAGTTTATTTTTCTAGGCATAAGTTGGTTCAAGAAAATGCATCACTTGACTAATCTTTTACTTTCTTTTTTCCAATATAAATTTACATTTTTTTAAGCATGACTCAAGAGAATGTACCAACGCGATTGTTTCGATAAGAGGGAGCAATCGAATTGGTTCAATACAAGAACTGGACAAACCGGCCTCACTCGACTCTCATTCTAAGAGAAACCGGTCCAATTTCTCAATTCCAAAGCAATTGGACAAACCGACCTCACTCGGCTCTCATTCTAGGAGAAACCAGTCCAATTCTCAATTCCAAGCTCTGGAACCGGTTCAGTTATCGGCCCTCATGTTCGAGCCACCGATTCAACTTTGATGAGATGTAGTTGGGAGGGTGGAACCTGTGACGTCGAACTTGAAATACCATCACAAAACCACTCGACCGATAAGAATCTTCCATAGCATCAATTATGCGGTCCTCACAAAACTGGTCGGTTCAATCCCACGTCGTTATCAAGCTCTGTCGGTTCCAAAAAACTTTCGTAATCGGGAAGTTATTCCAAAGTCGGGATCTTTGGAACCAAGCCTACCCTGGTATGGACACCAGTTCGATCGAAAGAGGACGAAAGGAAACTTATGGCGAAGTAGCTTGGTCCGCACAGGCCGGTCCAACGAACGAACGACCACCAACCATCCCCGTAACCATGCCCGCCCACCCGTCCGCCCGTCCGCCCGCATTAATTCGACCGTCCCCTTTCTCGCTCTCGTGCTTGTTGGGCGCTAACACTTCCCAAAGCAATCTCTCAGTCCGCAGTAATCAACGCATATAATGCGCCAACTGCAACTGCGTAACTGCATTGCCCTCTGTCGTTCAGTTTTTACGTGCATCGATAAGCCACAGAGGGAGCTGAGCTTGACTCTCTGCTACTGCCTGTAGAGAGAGAGAGAGAGAGAGAGAGAGAGAGAGAGCTTGCTTTATTAGGATTGGTTCTCGCATTGAATGCTTTCTGGCCAACATCCACCGGTACCCATTAATGCATAATTGAATTTTGAGCATGGATGGATGGATGGATCGTTTCCCGTCTCCGTCTCCCTCTCTCTGTCTTTCTCTCTCTTTTTTATGCTCATATTTGTCGTTGTTTCTCTCGAGTTCCAATGGAAATGAAGCAGAGTTTAGTCATCGTTTCTTCGAGTTTAAGAGTGTGCAAGTACAGAAGAGGAGTAAATTTTAGCGTTTGAGTCACTTTTCCTCGCGCTTTGCATGAGCCTCTCTAGCTCTTCGATCACGGCACACTGAAGCGGTCAAACCAAACCAACCCCGCATTCATGCATTAGCCGTTCTCGTCGACGCCCCCTTCACGCCCTCCTCCTTGAGATCTTCCTTATAACCCGCCTGAGAAACTCCCGCGAGCTGTCGTTCTTGAAGGCGTTCTCCCGAGCAGAACCTGGGAACCCATGAGTAGGAGGGGCTCGGCGAACGAGGTGATGAAGGAGATAGAGGCGGGGAAGCCCGCGGCGGCGGCGGCGGGGGAGGCGGGCTCGTCGTCGCGGGGCTGAGCCCGCTCAGCGAGACGCTGTGGCGGGAGAGCAGGTCGGCGTCGATGGACGTGGAGTTCGTCGGCGACGTCTCGGCCAGGCTGACGTGGCAGGACCTCACGGTGACGGTGACGCTCGCGAAGGGCGAGACGCAGCGGGTGCTGGAGGGCATGACCGGCTACGCCGAGCCGGGGACGCTCACGGCCCTGATGGGTCCATCCGGGTCGGGCAAGTCCACGCTCCTCGACGCCCTCTCGAGCCGCCTCGCTACCAACGCCTTCCTCTCCGGCACGATCTTGCTCAACGGTCGCAAGACCAAGCTTTCCTTCGGAACTGCTGTGAGTTTCGCTCGCTCTGATCTGTGCTTTCTGTTTTAGTAACATCAGTCGTTGAACGATATGTTGGACATACATTGTTGTACTCTTACGAGGTTCATAAGCGTGCTATCCACTCGAAAGAACTCTATTCATTTAGCGACGTGATGAGTCGAGGCGATCGCGGTCCTAGACCGTGCTTATGTGAAAGGAGTCGCATTGATCCGTGTTAGTTCGACTTGATCCCAGGCATATGTCACGCAAGATGACAACTTGATCGGTACCCTTACGGTGCGCGAGACGATCTCATATTCAGCTCGATTGCGACTTCCCGATCACATGCCTCAGTCGGAGAAGCTCGCATTGGTGGAGAGCACCATCATAGAGATGGGTCTCCAAGATTGCGCCGACACAGTCATCGGGAATTGGCATCTTCGAGGGATCAGCGGAGGAGAGAAGAGGAGGGTCAGCATTGCCCTCGAAATCTTGATGAGGCCACGGTTGCTCTTTCTCGATGAGCCGACTAGTGGGCTCGATAGGTATATCTACGTCTATATTCGCATTCATGTGTAAGCCTGCATACATTCTATCCAGTATTCAGTGTAATTGTTCTCAGTCCTTTTATCATTTCCCAACAAGGATATCTCCTCGTGGCTGCCACGTTCAATCCTGTATAACTTGCTGTGTCATGCAGGTTTCGTTGGGTAATGATTTCATGCTTGATTAACACAGTGGTTTCCTCCGAAATCTCATTACTTCATTTTTGCAGTGCTTCAGCTTTCTTTGTGACCCAGACGCTTCGTGGCCTATCTAGAGACGGCAGAACTGTGATTGCCTCCATTCACCAGCCCAATAGTGAAGTTTTTGAGCTGTTTGATAGACTGTGTTTGCTTTCCGGTGGCAAGACGGTTTACTTTGGTGAGGCATCAGAAGCATATGAGGTAAGAAGTTCTCTATTTAAGTTGCTTTCACTCTAAACAGAAATGCCGATTTACTTATGTTTGGTTGATGCAGTTCTTTGCTCAAGCTGGATTTCCATGCCCTGCTTTAAGGAACCCATCTGATCATTTTCTTCGATGTGTTAACTCCGACTTCGACAAAGTTAAAGCCACTCTGAGGGGGTCCATGAAAATTCGGGTATGAAAATTTTCTTTTGGCATTCCCTATAAGTGAGCTCCACTGGATAGTGGACATAAGAATTTCTGGTACTTCATTAATCATTTATCTGAGTCGGACTGGATCCGAAAAGAATGATATCTTTGGGTTTCTTGGTTTTAAGAGTGCTAATTAAGTTGGTTTTCCCTCAGTTCGAAGCAAATGATGATCCCTTGGAGAAGATGACAACAGCTGAAGCAATCCGAGTTCTCATCAACTTCTATCGCACCTCTCAGTTCTCCTACACTGCTAGAGAAAAAGTCGAGGAGATGTCAAAAGTTGTAAGTTCTCCCTTCTGAACAGATTAACCTCGATAATCTTTTTAGCCAACTTCTGTCATTGTCATTGTGTTGCTGTGAATAAAAAGCTTATGAGTGGTTCATCATTTTGCAGAAAGGGACCGTGCTAGATTCAGGAGGCAGCCAAGCTAGTTTTCCTATGCAAGCCTTTACCTTAACCAAGCGTTCGTTCATAAACATGTCCAGGGACTTTGGGTATTACTGGCTAAGGCTCGTGATTTACATTGTCGTTACCGTCTGCATAGGCACTATCTATTTGAACATCGGGACAGGATACAATTCGATTCTGGTATTATTTCTCCATTTAATCTATAATTTGAGACAATTGATGACCCCCACACAATGACTACGTGCACTCCTAATCAAATCAAAGCACACGAAACTTGTACCATAAACAGACGAAACAAACTCCAATTAAAGTAAACGAATTTTCTTAAAAGCCCTTTTTTTCTGTGACAGGCGAGGGGCTCATGTGCATCTTTTGTCTTTGGCTTTGTAACGTTTATGTCGATTGGTGGGTTTCCTTCGTTTGTTGAAGACATGAAGGTGAGGTGTTGAAAAACCTGTTCAGCAAATCCACAATGGGACATCCTTCAATGGTGATTACCAATTTCCTCCCCCTAAGTCATGTCTTAAATTTTGCAGGTTTTCCAAAGGGAGAGGTTAAATGGTCATTATGGTGTCACTGCATTTGTCGTCGGCAACACGATCTCTGCAACGCCTTTCCTAATACTGATCACCTTTATTGCGGGAACTATTTGTTATTTCATGGTCCGCCTTCACCCGGGCTTCGAACACTATCTCTTCTTTGTTTTGTGCCTCTATGGTAGTGTCACTGTCGTTGAGAGCTTGATGATGGTGCTAGCTAGTGTCGTCCCCAACTTCCTGATGGGAATCATCATAGGGGCTGGAATTCAGGTTAATATTTTTTTCACCATATTGTTGAAGTTTTACACTTAAAATGGATGAAATTTTATACTTAAAATGGTTGGCAAAAAGCATGGAAATAAAATATTTTATCTAACAACTGGGAGAATTTAAATATTAAATCATCACTCCATCTATAATGGTAGGCCTTTGTGGTCTAAAAATCGTCCAATCTTATTTAATATGGTTCCGGGCGAGACACCTGACTATTTGTAAGCCCTTGTTTGCATCCCCATTGACTCAATATTTATACTTTCTGCTTAAGCAAGTGTGCTAGTGCACAAGTGAGAGGAGAGTTACGATATTATGAATGAAGCAATGCTTCTTTTTATGTTCATACAACTTTAGACTGATCAGATGCAGTTGTAAGTAATTTAGTAAGCTAAGCATTGTCACGAGTTCTGTGTTATATGGTTGCAAGAACTTAGGGCAGGGCTATGCCTCTGATTGCTATTTGACGACTGCTTTTTCTACAGTCGAGTTTCTGATTTTTTTTTCCCTATTGACTTATAGCAGAGGCTATACTTCTGCTTGTAGCATTAACAAATTCGATCAGCCTTCTGAAATTTTGCAACTCAAGTCATTTTCTTGTTTGCTTTTATGCTTCAGGGCATTTTCATGCTGGTCTCTGGATACTTCAGGCTTCCTAAGGATATTCCTAAGCCAGTGTGGCGCTACCCGATGTCATATATCAGCTTCCACTTCTGGGCACTTCAGGTAAAGCTGCATACATTTTTCATTTTTGATATCAAGCGATTTGTGTGTCAAAAACTTTATACAACCGCCGGGGAAATTATTGCAGGGTCAATACCAGAACGATCTCATTGGTATGGTGTTTGAGAACCAATCGCCAGATCTTCCCAAAATTCCAGGAGAGTATATTCTTGAAAATGTCTTCCAGATTGACACGGACCGATCAAAATGGGTGGACCTGAGCGTCTTACTAAGCATGATAGTCATTTACCGCATCCTCTTCCTGATTATGATCAAGGTCAATGAGGACGTGACACCATGGGTCAGAGGTTACCTAGCAAGGAGGAGGATGCAGCAGCAGCAGACCGGAAACAACAACTCCTCAATCGCCCCAAATGGCCTCACCCAATCTCCTTCTTTGAGGACTTACGTGGCCAGTCGAGCAGCTGCATCTGAGAGAATGTAAAAACAAAAAGGGGCAAGAAGGTTTTGACAGTCCACGGACAATTATATATTCATATCACAACATCACAGAAGCAATCTCGTTGGCGATGTTGAACAGACAAGTATGAAACTGTTGCTGCCTAGAATATCTTTCTCAGAATGACAATTCACTTGACTTGCTATCATATTGGTACCTGTAATTTATAATATCATTGTGGGAATCGGTTATAGGCCTGGGAAGAAATCACTTAACTATAAATTTGCAAATCTCTCAAGTCGGCTAGATTTATGCATGCCGGTTTTTCCCTTCTTTTTTTTGGGCGGGGTGGCGGGGAATCGAATCTCATTGCCAAGGGGGAATGTCAAAACAGGAATAGCTGTGGACCTCTCCGTTTATGTTTATGTCTTCTGAGAGAATGAATCACTTTGTGTCCGAGTCTCAGGATAAAACTGAACTCCTTTACTTACAGAGCAGGAAGACTCTGTCACAGATGTCTTTCTGAACAAACAAAAAGAGAGAAGGGGGCGATTTAATTTGGAAATGTTATTACATGATCTGGAATGATGAGAACTTGCAAACCGGTCATTCCTCCCACACCGGAATGATGCCTTGTGCTGCCAGACGCTTTTCAACCCAAAAGACGACGTGCTTCCCCGTGACTCGTTTCTCATCCACAAGAAATGGCTCCACAGTACTTGCTTCCGAGCCATAGGACGACAATGAGAACCCTTTTGGGCCTTACAAAAGCAGAGAATAAAAATGAATCGAATGTCGACGCATGGAATTAGAATTTGAAGAAAGAGAGAGAGAGAGAGAGAGAGAGAGAGAGATAGAGAGAGAGTCTGAGCAATACCGGTGAGGTCACCAGTAGGAAAGAAGGCCCAGAATGAGTAACGGGTCCCCTCTTTCAGGAAGGAGCCCTCCAACTGCATATTCATGGAGAGCAATCAATTGGGACAGTGTGAGGTTGTGA
This sequence comes from Eucalyptus cloeziana, assembly GCA_014182715.1. Lineage (NCBI taxonomy): Eukaryota > Viridiplantae > Streptophyta > Magnoliopsida > Myrtales > Myrtaceae > Eucalyptus > Eucalyptus cloeziana. The sequence continues at coordinate 7,739,424 of CM024641.1, forward strand.
TGTGAGCTAAGGCCATTTGAAAATTGTTCTGTGAGCTACGGAAGAAGCACACGAGTAAAGAAATATTCCGAAACCGACCCTGTTATCCTGGAAAGAGAGTTCAATTTCGGAGAGCTCATCTTGGGATTGGAGGATTTCCAGCAGGGGAGGGATCACTTCCTCCTCCATGAGCTGAGGAAGCGGCTTCGGCGGCTCTTTCTTTGGAGCTTTAGGCTTTGCTGGTGCTGCCTCTGACGCTGCTTCTGGAGCTGCTTTTGCTTCCTTTGTCTCCGTGGTGGCTGGTATAGAGGGGGAAAAACCAAGATCATTTCATTTTCTATCCTAGAGAATGGTAAGGACAAAAAACTCAGACAAACTCGATCAAGGCTTGAAGGCGAGAATGCAGAGGATATACCCGTGGAAGTCGATTCTTGGACGGCAGAGCAGGCAACAATTCTTGGAGAAGCCACTGCTAATCTGCACACCATCTGCTGGACCATGAAGATCATTGTCAGTTGCAAGTCTACACAAGCAGTCACTTTGCCCAAAACTATCATCAGAACACCAGCTTTCATTTTCTATCTTTTTCCCCTGCCCAAAGCGCAAAAATAGTTGAATTGGCATTGTCTGACTGTTCATCAAGGGCCTCTGAACTCCATTTTTATTTCAAATTGAAACCTGTTCTAAAGCTCACGCTTTGCTATCTTTTGCACAGCAAAAGACATAGATTCCTCACAGTAACTTCACATGAACCTATAACTAAGCCACAGCATCAAATTCAAGCGTCGCTAGCTTCTGCAGTTGCATATAGATAACCACCCTCGTCGCATCGCAAAGAAGTAGCAGGACCCGCCGAGCTCTTTTGGGCAAAAAAAGCATTCTTTTCGTGTTCTGACGAAATCGCAATCTGAACTTGAACAAGCAAGCACGCGTGAACGAAAACACTTAAACGGCGAGTTCTTCACATACCGTGAAGGGGTATCGAGATTTTGCATTGTGAGTGAAATACGAAGAAGACGATGAAGAGACGAAGCTGGAGACTCCGACTGCTTGTCCACCGAGTGTTGCAGCCATTTCCATTTCAAGAACAGAGCATCCACCAAAAAGAACAGAATTTGCAAGAACCGTACAGAGCCGCTACGATTGAAGAACGAGCAGCTCCATCAAAATCTTGAGGATTAAAGCCTTGTCCTTTGGATCTGATGGACAAATGGGGACTATTTTTTTCCTTTTTTTTGGCCTTTTACAATTATTTATCTTTTGGCGCTAATGTGAAGATGGTGGAGAAATTAGCTAACAGCTAGTCCAGAGGAAGGGGTGAAGATACAGGCAAGAGGAGGAGGGAATTCTCTCTCATCCACACGGTGTCTCGTGAAATATATGCCACTGAATTCCCCATGCGTTTTCAGCCCAAGTACACATTTGCAAATTTAAAGAAAATACAACACCACCCACGAAGAGAGAGAGAGAGATTTGTCTGGTCTCTGGGGAATAAGAGAAATTAGCATCGGCCCAAAACTGCTGAAATTACGTGGATTACATGACACCGTTTGAGAATCAGGTTCCAATTTCCTGATTAGTAAACTTACTAATCTGAGACTACCATTTCAGTTGATCAAGCAAATTTTACCCACAACGAGTACTCTCACTGACTGACAAAAAAAAAAAAAAAAAAAAACCAATGACCCATCTTTCCTATGTCGAATTTTTCTGGTTCTTTCCCCTTCAACATATACATCGATTTAGCTAGGATTTCTCATTGTTGTTTTCTGAGTTCACACATTACCAGCGGCATTGAAAGAAATTCTAAGACTCCAATGAAAGAACCAGTAATCACATGGCATATGTCTGTTTGGCAGATATTGATGTCAAAATTACTGCCAAGCATTCATGAATTTGTCAGCTTTACTCTCAAACATTTATCGAATAATAAGAATTGCAACTCTGTTCTTGAAATGCATAGATATCCACAGACGCGAAAGGTCTGTGAACTTGTGATCAGAGAGCCTCATTTTGTTCTCAGAAAAACAATGGCGGATTTTGGAGACGTGCCAAAACAAGATGCAATCTCTTGTTCATAGAATAGACTCGAGATTGATCGTGGGGTGGATCATAAACCATTCCCTCACAGCTGGAATAGATGAATTCCACAATGAATCGCGCAGATAATCCCACGTATAAATGATCAAGATCTGGCCCTATCAGGGAAAATTGCATCTAGAGAGGTCCCTTCAGCCTCCAATAAATTGAAACGCTCCATTTAAACTTGGACCGAGCAAGGACCTCAATGAATCTCATAGAGAGATTCTTGATTGAGGTAATCTTATTGCTTTAATCTGCTTTTCCTCCTTAGATGGGAACATTTGGGCGAACTGTTTTTCTTGAACTTCTGAACCATAGCATACACCTATACTGAGCAGAGAATTCAGGTTAAATGGGACCACAAGAACCCTCGTGAAACAGGAAATAGAGCTTCGACACAAGCAGTTTCAATGGAAAGACTAAAAAGTCATAGCAACAGAACAATTAATTAGCAGTAACTTGCATGTTAAAGCTGAATACTGTCTCAGGCAATGATTTTGTGGCAAGATCTGGCATTCCATATTTCTGTCCAGCTTCATTGACTGCATGCACATTAATAATCGGATTGCTTGCCCAGTAGTTATAAATCAAAAAATTGTTTTTCCAATACTTCTAACAGCATGAAATGGAAATCAGAAAATGAATGAGCAAAGAACCAAGAAACAGCAAACGATTTGCATTTACTTCTTCAAGACATTGTTCAGCTCAGTTTTGTACATAAAATTCTAGAGATTCTCATGTTCTGGTCTTCCAACTGATTTGTCAACTATATGGAAATGAATCAAACACTCTGGCAATACTGTCTTATTACTAATTGTTCAGGTACCTCAGAAGGAAATCAAGGATATAGCGAGTTATATCAAAATCATCGTATCCATGTATGTGAATTTAATCACTTGCCTTCCTGACTCCAGATGTCAATCCCAAGCTAGAAAGAGCTTCACTGTCCACATATTTCCATGTCAATGTTTTCTTGCTGTGCTTCCTAAAGAAACTCGTCTCATCTGCAAACCAACAAAAAGCAGAGTTGGTAGCCACATAGTTTACAACATTCATATAAAGATGCACTTAAAAAATCAGAGAAAGTAGACAATTGAATTGCTCGTAAATTGATAAAACACAGTACCCTATCTTTCCTTCGAGAACAGAGGCTTACCAGTTAAACTTCTCAGAACCATGTTATCTACAGTTCACAACAAATACAGACTACAACAAACCATTCATATTTTAGCATGTACAATTGACGGAGCTTCTCTTTTACACTTCAATTGTGGAGAGGAAGTGATCTACTTTAATATTACTTACTATGGAATGTGTGGTAGAGATGCCTTACCTTTGAGACGTAACACCAACATCTCCACAAATATCCTGAGACGAATATGTGAAAAAATATGGACAAAATCTCCAACATCTTCCCTTGTTACCGGGATGCAGATTGTGGAGTTAAGTCCAAAAGATTGTTCCAGAAAATGGTCAATTGCTTTCCTTCTTGTATCTGAGTCAGCTTCATCCTTCAGCAATACCGATGGGAACTCCCAGAGACCAGCAAGCAAACCCTCATCTGGCCTTTTCACGAGAAGGTACCCACTTTCAGAGCTGTTACTGGCAAATGAATCATCGCCTCTTAATATCTCCACAACACAAACCGCAGAAAATTCCTCTCTTTGTTTTGTCTTGATTCCTTTAGAAGGATAATCTGTGACCGTTACAGATTCATCCTTTCTGGAAATTGCAAGTGCCTGACATTGGATGGAGATAGGGCATGATGAACAACTTGGATTCGATGGAGTGCAAACAGTCGCACCAAGTTCCATGAGAGACTGGTTAAAATCCCCAGGTCGATCTGGATCAACTAGTTGAGCTGCTAATTTCCTGATCCAGAGCAAATTTGAATGACGCAACTATATAAAGAATGAGAAATATAGTTACAAGCTACAGCAATTGTCCCCTGCATTGTCAGGACATACTAGGAAAAGTAAAGCGATGTAACCATTAAAGACACAATAGCACTTTTTGGAGCCTTTGATCTCATGATGCATAGAGTTGTGTATATGAATTTGTTACTGACGATGTAAAATGAAGAGGGATTGATGAGGCTAAAGACTGTCATAACAATTTTAAAATCCGCAAATGAGAAAGCCGTCTGACTGAGGAACTTAAAATTTCAAATTCCAGCAGGATGAGTCCACATCCCAGAAAAGACCAGGTGTGAAGTTAGATAGGCACAGTTATAGGGTCAATGGTATGGACAATGCACTGACTCCCCTTGCCTAGATTTTCGTAGTGAACTGACAATTATTATGCATTGAAGGACGGACTACCAGATGATAATTTTAATGAACAGAAGAGTCAGGTATGGCAGCTTAAGTTTTAAAAAAAAAATGCGATAATGTCAATATTGGCAAGAGCATTTGGAAGTAAGTTATGAGAGATAAGATCCAAAATAACCAACTGCTCACCAAAATTTTTTTACAGTAGCTGAGTCTTTTGGATTTGCAGAGACAGCCTTCAACCTAGCAAGCACTCTAACTACATTCCCATCAACCACCGGCACCACCTGATGGATCAAAGTTTAAAATTGTTCCTCGAATAGTCAAATGAATAACTGGAAAAGTTGCTCACCTCATTAAAAGCTATAGAGGCAATTGCACCTGCTGTATAATCACCGATTCCAGGAATCTTTCGGAGTGCTTCAACTGTCCTGGGAAATCCTTCTCCACCAGCAACAATCATCTTTGCCCCCTAACAACATAAATGAGGAGTAAGCCCCAAGCAATGCCTGGCATGGAGGTAGAGTAATTTTATATGTGCAATACATGTGATTTTTCTTATTTAGCTCAGTCATTTTCCAGTTTCAGAGATGCATATCTGGTCACCATCACAATGAAACAAACCAAGCGCAATCAAGACACTAAAAGCAGAAAGTACCAAGGATAAATCAATGTGAATCAAGGAAAGGATCATACTAACATATTAAACTAATACATTTTAATATCACTACCTATCCAAAAATCAAGCGAGCATATTAATTTAATAATGTGCATTCTGTACGAAGTAAAAATAAAAGGTCCCATCATGTATGTCAAGATATTGTGTTCTAAGAGTGAACCAAGATGTGCAACAAATATCATGACCAGAGCTGAGCTTACCTCTAAGAGAAAACGTGCCCGCCTGTAATAGCCCAGACCAGCCCACATCTCATTCACCTCCTGCATAAGAATGATAACATTCATCTAAACTCAACAAAAAAAATGTCCATTCAACAAATTAAGTTTGAATGACTCAGTTAGGAAGCACGTTTGGTTACACGAACATTCGAGGACATCAACATTCCTAAATTAGATGACTTCAGAACCTATGATTTATTTAAAAGCTTAACTATATGGCATCAAGATGGATAATGGATTTTAGGCTGCAGTTCTCAATATAATCCTTCTGGGATAGGAAGGTAGAGAATGGCACTAAAAGCCCCTTCCAATGGCGTAACGATAACCAAGAAACTAGAGAGGCCTAATATAGGACTTAGCTCAAGCATATCTCAAGAGACACCAAATCTCAAATAAGCTAAAACAGAAGGAGGAAAAAAGGAATATCTACAAAAGGTATTGATTGCTCTTCCAGCATAACATCATGTGCCCCTGAACTAGTTAAAGAAATATGTATTAGATGGCACTAATCAGGTGGTCCAAAAGCCCCTCAAGCACTCGCTTTATCGTTTGATGGAAAAAGAATTAGACGGTTAAACTGAAAACCAAATAAGTTTTAGTAAATATATGACTGCTAGAAAGTTTTCTACTTTCCCTAGAGGATCCTTCCTTAGCTTTTCCACCAATGATTACAGAACTACACAGTCTGCGCTTATGTAAATGAAGAACCAAAGTTTACATTTTGCTTCATATTAAGTAGTCACGACAATCCAGCCCGCTGTTTGAGGAGAAAAAGCTAACGTTTGGTTAATTATGGAGGATACATAGTCCTGAAATTTTCATAAGCAAAAGAGTTACCCACCCAGTACCATATCCATCATGAAGGATATGAACTACCTCCATCAGAGACCAGGCAAATGAAAAAAGATTACATACAAAAGAACCTAAAAATAAATGAACCACCTCCAGAGAAGCAGAGGCCAGATGGTGGAGAGTAGGCCACTTGAGCATCCACCGGTTGTAGTAGTCGATCACAGTCTGAACCCTCGTCTGCTGCAGCATCACCTCAGACACCCACACCCCATAAGCCCTCCTATCTTCTTCTTCTCCATCTCCATCTTCATCTTCTTGTGCATTTCCAGCATTGCCCACGCCACCGCTCGCCCTCCATGGAAGGTCCCTCCGGTTGCGGTCGTACCACTCCAAGAGCGAAGCTCTGACTCCGCTCACCTCTTCTCCGGTGAACGAGAAGTCTTCGATGTCCGGCGCTCCTGGTTCTTGCCGGAGCGTCAACGCCTTCGGTGGGTTTCTCTCTCTTCGCGGTCTCTTCGTCCCGGGACGGCTGCCATCGTCGTTCGCATTCGCTTTCACGCGGGCGCTCCTCCTCGTCTTGTGCGGCGATGGTGGGTTCTTCTTCATGGGGGCGCGACTGTTGAACTGGGATTGTTGGAACGCGATTCTTGGAGTAGAAAGGAGGTGACTTTTCATTCACCGGAGCTTCTTCCAGTAAAGGTTGGATTTTTTTCGTGGGGGAGAGAGAGAGAGAGAGAGAGAGACGCGGGTTTTTTGTTTTGGCCTGTAGGAGTTCCTATTTGAAAGTTGAAACATCCACTGTTCTTGTACGTTTGTTGTCCGTACACTTCCGGATCGAGTTTAAGGTGCAGGTGCAATGAGAAAAAAATGAATTTTTTAGGCTCTGTTTAATAAAAAAATGATGTGAATTGTGATAACTAGGGAAATGAAACTGTTTTTTGTGCATTCCCAGTCCATTCTTGAGCTAGTTTTGTAGTTCAGGTTGTCGGGTGGCAAGCTCATCTACTGAGCATGTAGGATCTAAGGCTCATTGTCATTGTCATTTATTAAAGGTAATCATACAATCGCCCGGGCCTGATCACAACCATTCCCTTTGCGGGGGAAGAATCTCTTCTCTCAAAGTTATGGACTCGATGTCATTTGATTGAATAGTTGACCCTCTATCAACTTATCAGCTGAGTCCTAATTAATTAACGTCAAAGAGTTTGCCATTTTTCAGTCTTTACCTGTCTTTTTTCTTCTGGAGGGTGAATATATAACAGCAAAATCCTCTTCTACAGAAGTATGTTCAACCATCGCTATTATGTTACTTGATTCGGGGAAGGAAATGAAAACACAACAGAAGGCAAAATAGCATACAAAGCAAGTGCGTGTGTGTGAATGTGAGAGAGAGAGAGAGAGAGAGAAGGGTCTCCAAGCTCAGTAAACACCATATAAGGGGAAACCAAAAAGCTCGGTAAACACCAGCCGAACCAAGCCCCAGAAATGAGCAACCTCCCACACACTGTCGCAGGATGAACTCTCCCAGAACAATGTGCATTTATTAGATTGACTCAATGTACAACATTTGGTACAAGGTGACTTACTTTCCCCATCTCGATAGGATGAGCAACCCCACTATAGTCAAACACGTCGAAGCCACTATTGATACAACCAGTGCAAAGGCGTACACAGGGGTAGGGAAATTGAAATACTTCTGGACTTTTTCAGTCCTTCATCAATTACAGGTGCCAGCGCAGCCGCCCCAGCGACTCGAAATGGCCTCGTCACATTGTTACCAGTCCACATCAATATGACAATCTGGAGAGCAGTTGAGAGTAAATTCAAGTGAGACATGCAAAAGATCGCAGTATAACAAGTCAATAACAACTAGGCCAGAAACTAAGCAAAAGAAAAAGAAAATGTCAAAACCACAAAGGAACAAGCGCATTGTCATGAGGAATGTCCTTCCTCTGCATTTGGAGGAAAAAAAAACAGCACGACATTAATCTAAAGCTAGCAGCCAGCGTGTCAAGATCAGAAAGGCAGAAATTTAGAATAATAGTTCTCCCATAATAAAAGGATACCATGGATACAAGTTAAACATCATTCTTACTTTCATCAATCTTCTTCAATTGAGGAAATCAGGATTCCACAGTTTCTTCAACGTCCTATAAGGAAACCACTACTCCCAAACTTGATGACTTAACCAAGCTGCTTAAGCTTGTTTTTAATTGAAACTAACCAGTTTGCTGGTCATTTCATTTTGAGTTCATGAGCTTTCAATGAATATCGTTAACCAATCTAGCTTCAAGCCATCTTTTGTTTCAGTCACCCGTATATCGACTCAACATAGCCATCATCGATAGGGTTATAAACAGATTAACACATAAACTTTACCTGAAAAGCATAGTCCAGCTTCATATCTAATCTAAAGAACTTGAATGAACGTCAGTAATGGCATAAAACCAGAAGCATGCAGTAATTGCATGAGAAAAGGATAGTCCACCTCAACATCCAATTTGAAGAACCGAATCAACAATGTCAAGAAAATGCGCAAGCTCAAGGCAGGGACACCTAAGTTCTTTTTGAAGGACACCTTAAGTTGATGAAGAACAAATCAGCTTCTTCCACATTGCCATATATACTCAGGGACTATGAGTCCAAGTCCTAAAACTTCAGGCTCAGAAATAAATAATCAACAACACTACACAGATGTCTGACAAGACACGATCTTCATATAGACATTTTGCATTAGAGTTGTTAAATCTATCTCCCAACCAGATCAAGACATAGAACTACGAAACCCAATGGGCAGATTACATGGACTCTATAACCTGCTAAAACCCTTGTTAAACTAATCCAACTTAAGTAAAACCCTATATAAGAAACTCATTTGTAGCATAAGACTTTGCTTACCCCTAGTAGCGCCTGAAGATTGGCTGCCGGATTCTTCCCCGTGCTCTTCTCATAGCCAAGGAATGCAAGAATGAAGAAGGTGGTGTATGTAACACCATCGAACAATCCATAAGCAAGTACTGCCGCAAGCCCCAGCTTTGCCAATTTGGAACTCATTTCAGCTGAGTTGACCTGATGCAAGGTCAAGTAAGAACGGTAACAACAAACCGGGAATATATCTTGCAGCAATCAAATCCGAAAATAGCACAAAGGCCATCAAGAATTAACATTTCTAAGGACTCTGTCGAGTATTCTGACATCCCTTTCGCCAGAGAACATTTTCAAAACTGAATCCTACAACAATGCATAGTCGCAGCCCACCTGAAAGTGCCCAATCAACTCAAACATTAAAAACAGAGACGCTTACCTTCCATTTGCTCCAAAACCCTGGGCTCTGCTGGCTCTGCAATTTTCCCCAATTGAAGTTGTCAACAATTCAGGTTCACTATACAGAAACAAAACAGACTACAGCAAAAGGGTCTACAAAACCGTCAATACTGTACCACAGAAAGACAGAATTACCGGCAACTGCTGATCTCCATCCGAGAGATTTTCACCTGCAGCTCCCTCATTGAAGGAGCACTTGACGCAACGTTTCGAACTTGAGGGCAAAGAACCACGGTCCTTGCCTCGCAGCTTCGGTATCTGAGGATGACGGGCGTTCGCTCCATGGATCAAGAAAGAAGAAGGGATGGTCTTGAGCTTGACATTATCAGCTGGGGAGGCAGCTTCTTGGTTGTGGGTGATGGGTTTCGATTCTAACAGAGACCGAGGATGATGGGGGTGCAAAGCGGCGGACAACATGCTCGTGCGTTCGCTGTACAGTCACTCCCTCTCCAGTCTCACTCAGTTCCGCACTCGAACAGAGACGGACGAAAAGAACAACCTTTGACCCGCCCCGCCCAGAGCCGAGGAGGGTCTGTTCAATCTGATCTTCTTCTATTTTACCTTTATGGTTCCCTCCTTTTATTCTTGGTTAAAGGTTGAAGCTTTTTACCATCTAGATAATGTTTGTCCGTTAGAAACTGTAGATACCATTGTCTTAATCGGACTAAGATTCGGCAAAAGCCTGTAATATATGACTATAATGCACTGCTGTTTAGAAGTTGCCTCCCCAAAAAATCAGAATTCTTGAATTTTGTCAAATTAAAAGAAAAAACCCGAATCATGACAAGTCACAATTTTTCTTTTTGGTAAAGTCACAATGTTTTTTTTAAGAAAGTAAGTTGAATTTCGCTTAAAAATAATATCGGTCAATCGAGAAACCAAAGGAACAAATGGATGCTGAGCCACGACCAAACAAGGCCTTCACTCGCCAAAAAGTTCCTGCAAGATTTTAAGCTGGTTTTTACATTGTTTTCTGCGTTCGACTTTTCAGTCACACATTCATGCTGCAAACCTAAGGTGGTTTCAGTTCCATATGGCCCTTTGCCCTGTGGAATTCAAATTTTGAGGGTCGGCAAGAAGTGAACAATCTGTCATCATCGTAGCTCCCAGAAACAGATGCATCACACCTTTTAGGGAGCGCGCCAGTCCGCCATCTCTTATAACAAGAGATTCCAAAACCCAGGCTCATACGTCGAGTCGGTTTTGATGTGTTTGCAGACGGTTTAAAAGTAAGCACAGACAGACGTGTTTCCTCCCGTCCGCGTATACAACACAAGTCCCTCCGTCTCATGCTTTGGAAATGAGGTAAACAGTAAAGGCGTGTCTTGTTGCTATACACAGGGCATAGCAAAAAGATGCATGTCAAGTTTGTTCTCAGCTACACCATTCAAGAGAGACGCTAAAGGTCGATTACACTGTACTAGATGATATCAAAACCAAAACACAAGCGTAAGGAGAAATCCTTCTTTTGATCAATTAATTTGCTTAAGTTGCGGTACGATTACATTACTCTAGGTGTTAAAAAAGAAAAGAAAAAAATCAGACTTGAAAGCAAAAGAGAGAAGCTTTGCTGAGTCATTAAGCCATCCGATAGCTGCAATGTGAAAATTCAGCCTTCAACCTGCAATTAAGAAGATAGTTTGCCATGAGAAAGTCATTCCAATGCGCATTATATTGTTTTAACAGTTTCCATTAAGGTACTTCCTGAAACCTCAATTACGGATCTTGTCACGCCTTAATCAGAACTTGATACATGTAAGAAAGAGTCGAAACCCAGTCACAGATGCAAGTATTGGAAATCTAAAATCCTTAAGTTTGAGGCTTGTGACCACCAAACTGACTACTAGCTTAAAGTTCCAATGACAACAACAGCATACAAATCCAACCCACACCAAGCCCATCTTTTTCCATGCTTATGCAGTTCAGTACAATACAGAAACGTGACGGTCCTTCAAACATACTTGGAAAATCTCCAATTGCTACACAAATTGTAAATCGATGGGCATCAAATGAAGCAGCAACCACCAAATGTCATCAATTCCCCAACCCAAATAGAAGCACACATCATTCCCAATGCCCAGATCAAATTGTGACATTGCAGGGACTCATCCCTCAGTTCAGTTTCACATGTAAATTACAGGGCAACCAGAGGTCGACAATGTCATACTAAACGCCAGAACTGACAAAAGAAATCTAGCAACTGCAATTTGGGCAACTTGTAGACCACCCAGGAAAAAAAAATGTTTGACTCCCAACGAACACGAGTGGCTACATATCGCAGACAACAGCCAATTGAACGATGACCACTCCAATGCATTGCAGTTTCACATCCAAAAACAACCTATCAGAACGAATTTGTACCTGGGCAGGTTTGGACTCTGACGAAGGGACCGACTCGAGGTGCGAAATCCTCGCTTCCAATGCATCGAACTTCTCCTTCATCTGCATAGATCAAAACAAGACGAAAACACACGCATCCAAATTCATGATTACAAAAGCAAAGCCGAAAAATAATTCGAGAAGTCATCGGAATCACACGTACCTCCGCGGACAGGGCGTAGCGATCGACCCAGAGGTCCCTCCACACCAATTGGGAAACCGCGGCGCCCGTGGCTGCGAACCCTAATCCGAACCACAGCAACCTCGTCCTCAACATCGCCTTCCGACCCAATTCGATGCGTTGAAGAGAGACGGCGGAATCAGCAGAAAGGCGATTCCTTGCTGCACAGATAGAGAGAGAGAGAGAGAGAGAGAGAGCTGTCCGTGGACCAAGAGGAGAGCAATGGAGCGGGCAAGGCGCAGCGGGCCGGGTCGGAGCCCGCCATTTTCGGGCTTAGAACGGGCTCACACCGGGCCCATGTCAAATGACCAAATTGTCCCCATATTTTCTTTGCTCTTTCTAATATTTTTTTTCCCTTCCTGATTTTTTTTTTTTTTTTTTTCAGGCCAAAACGCACTCATTGGTACCCATGATCTCCCATCCCGCACCATACTCTTAAGGGAAAATATTTCCGCTTCATCTCTATTGTCAAAAATGTTATATAAGTTCACGTGATCTAATGATAAAAATAAAAATGACTTACACAATCGCGTTCGTACAAAATTTGCTCAATATCTTGATATATTTCAACCATGGATACACAATTCGCATCTGAAAAGGTATAGAATTGTTCTCACAAACCTATGTACCTGTGAGAATTGATTGAAGACATCCCTCGTTCCTAAAAGAGTCCTCCAATCATAGACCTTGTGAAGAAATTCTCAATCGGCCGCCATGAAATCGACCGAATTTGGTCACAAATTGAATCAACACATACAAGTTCCAAGTCATAATCAATAAGTCTCCAGCATGGATCATGCTTACTAGATAAAGGCAAACCACATAAAGTCCAACATAGCTTAAGTAAGGTCCGCTCAATAATTCAAGCGCCAAGGAAACGCATAGACGATAATCCAGAACATAAAAAGTTCAGAAAATCCATGAAATGAAACCAAGACAGCAACACGACTGCCGAATCAAACGAACGCAACTTTTGTGCTCAATCAAAAGTTGCCGGATCAGCAGGTTTGCCCGGGTCCTCGACGACGCAGCTGCTCTCAGATGGCTCATCCTGCGAATCGTCGCCCTTGTCCGTGCTCCAAGGCAGCTCGTCATCGCCTCCCTCAGCACTCGATGACACCCCAGCGAGCCTGAGAAGCGCCCTAGCTGCACGCTCGTGGCTCTGCTAATTTTGAGCAAAGCATAAATAAATACATACGTACAGACAGATCATTTCAGATACAAGGCTGGAGGTTTAAAGGAGGATGAAAGAGGCGTGGAAGATATGGAGTATCTATCGACCTGGAGATTGAAAAGCAGATCTGCAGCGTTGTCTGGACTGTCTGGACTGAATGGGAAGGCCTCGCTTGCCATGGGTTGATTTGAGGTCAACGCCTTCAGCCACTGGATTTGCCACTTGATTGCCTCGTTCCTAGCTGTCACAGAGAAGCACACATCATGTACTCCTAGAGAAATATATCATGTCTTAACCATTTCACCATGTTACTGCCATCGCTACGTGCAAAACGAAAACCCGTCTTTCTCGATCAAGCCTTTTGTACCGAGAAAATTGTTCAAAAGGGCTTCCGCAGTGTAGTAGAAAGTGGAATCGACAATCAAACTGAGTGCTAAAGTACAGAATCTGGAAAAGAAAACCTTACCATCCTGCAGGGTAATCTGAGTCATTATAGACTCCTCGAGTTTCTTCAGAAAGGCGTCTTCATCGCACGGATCCCCGGCTTCCCTCTGCTCAGTTGTTGACGAACAACTCTAAACGCCGGTTAGTTCATCAGAAACATAGAGACTCCGAATCGATAACACAACCATGTGCAGAAACTAAAGCTTGCGATCAAATTCATTAAACGCAGAGAAAGTAAAATCACCTCCACCATTGCTAACGCAGCAGATATTTCACTCTCTTGAGCTTGCAAGGACATCAACTTTTGCTCCAACATTTCTCTCAACGCACTTTTTTTGTTCCCCGAGTTTGGGGCAGATGAAGGGTCCGACATGATTCTAGGAGCAAAAATTGAATAAGAATCACTTCGACTGCTTCATTTGAAAAATTCGAAAAAGTAAAACGGTGAGACGGAGATTTCTAGATAACTAATGGACTTCATGAAAAGGAAAACACCTCAACTTGAATTCAACAAGAACCAATCACTTTTTTTTTTTTTTTTTTTTTAAATTGCAAACAGGAAAAGAAAAGGAAGCGTATTCTGAAACATACCAAGTTGAAGATGAACTCCTGGAGGAATTGTTGAAAGCTGATGGAGCAAATAGAAGAGAAAGGCCATATAAATAGGACTGTGATGAAGTTCTCACTAGGTAAGGTAATAGAAAATGGAAAAAGATTTTTCTCCACTCCAAGGAAAAAAATTTAAGCCGTTCATATTAAAAATTACCATAAATAAGTCCGGAAATCGCGCGTCATGAGTTGATATCTTCTTTTATTTCATTAAGTGCTAGATTTCTGTCCATATTTTCTCGTGCAAAGTATCTATCATCGCTTTAACGGGCCTTCTATTTATATGATTTCCGTATATTTATCAGTTTAAACTTTTGAATTGAATCTTCTGATTGGGGACAATTTTCGCTCCAAAATCATTTTTGTGTGTGAGGCTCCCCATTCGCCAGTTTGTCAGCCATTCTTAGTCCAATCTACATGTGAAAGTAAGTGTGAACATACTCCACCTCACTTGCGTAGGATTTCAATGATCATTTAGTCTCCATTCACCCATTAACTTAAATTTTTAGGTCGAACTTTCTAAATATAATAGAAATCCCAAAACTTGTTGAGAAAGTGCTCTAAAACTTTCAAATTGTGTAATCAAATTCTAAAATTTATCAAGTTAATGTAATCAAGTTTCTCCGTCAACTCTATCCAATTTTACTAATGGAAAATCCTAATATGCTTTTTTTATTACTTTTTTAAAGAAAGTGGCACCACATGAAAACTGGATAATAGAACAAATGGTTTATTGACTTTAATCAAATGTATAATATTTTTTCTGAAATTTTAATTTATACAATATGGTCCATAAATTTTAGCCCAATATGATTCCTGAACTTTGGCCTTAACTTTTAATTTTTCAATGTGATCGCTAAACTATTTAGGAATATTCAATATAATTCCTAAATTACATGAAATTATTTAAAAGTTTATTGATCACATTGAACAAATCAAAACTTCAAAATGATATTAGACATTTGATCAAAATTCATAAATCATTTATGTCATTTTTTTCCGAAGATAAAAGATAAAAGATACAAAATTAAGAAAATATGATAGGTATTAAAAATTGAAAAAAAAAAAAATTATTTTTCAAAAGGAATGTAAGACCATCAAGCTTCGTCAGAGAGGGCAAGTGACTGTTAACGCTGTGCTGGAGAGGGCCGTCGGCCCTCATATAAGCCACCATTGCCGCAAACAATCGCCACAAACATAACCTTTCAGAGATGTTCGATGCAAAGAAACTTTCGAAGCTCCCTCTCCTCAGCAAGATGATGGCGACGAGGACGATGATGTGCGGAGAGATCATGGACACGACTGGCGATTGAGACTTGAGGGGATCACCGAGTGATTGCGTTGAAGGAAGATGAAGTGTAGACTGAGGAGGAAGAGAATGGCGATGAAGATGATGACGAGAACGACGATGGCACCGTCGACAATGATGGTGAGGATGGCGAGGACAACGACATGCGTTAGGTTTTTGCAGTCGTCTTGCTGACCTCCGGCGGTTTATCCAGTGGACGACGAGTGAGGTCAAGCAAAGGCGAAGGGGAAGATGAAGGCCTCTTTTCTTTTCTTTTCTTTTTTTTCTTTTTTATTGTAATTTTTATCCTCTTCTAATTTTTTTATAATTTTCAACTTTTTTTAATGTGGCATTTGATGGGCATCACATCAACATCACGTGTCTGAAGAAATTACTAAAAAAAAAAATTACTATGTCCAAATTTTTATTAAGACTTAATTGTACTTTTAAAAATTTTAGAATTCAATTGTATTTTGTAACAAATTTTAAGATTTCTAATGCACATATTCCAAAAGATACATAAAATTTCTTAAGTGATCGGTCATTGAGCCACGAGGTGGTGTTTATGCATAGTTTAGGTTGGTGATATCCAAGAAATGCAAAAAATGCCAATAAGCAAGTGGATTTTGATTAATTTTATCTATATCTGTTTAGAGTGGATTTTTACTTAAAGCTTTAGTAAGCACTTAATATTTTTCAGCTCTCATAAAAATCAATTCCAAAAAGTGCATAATACCACGCAGATCGTAATCTATGAATTTGAAAATTGAAATAATTCTATTCCGAAAAGCATCGTATTGCAAGATTTAAACACTTCTGTGAGCTTGATAACAAAGACACTAGAAGACAGAACAAACAAACCTAGTAAATTGCGACAAGCATAGAATCCATGATCATACGTACAATATTTGAGTTTGTCTTTAAAATCTAAACTAGTCACCTAGACCAATTTCGTTCAAAAAAAAAAAAAAATTTAAAATGTCCTATAATTCAAAACAAAATGCTTGGAGTTCACTTGTGTGAAGGTTATTTAGAAGGGAATTTTCTCTAAACCGATGCAAGTTGGACCGGCTTTAAAAATATTGATCATATAGTATACGGATGAAGCTAAAAGAATTAATAGATGATAAGGTCTTGTGGTCTCTCGACATCATTAAGATAGACGTTAGTCCACATATATAAAAGGTGTAGAGTTCTCATAGATGGAATAACATCTTAGATAATAGTTGAAATTCAAAACTTGAGTTGATTTTGTTTTTCTTGAATAAAACTCCTAAAACTTGCATTTGTTAGGACTAGAATTAGCACCTAGAGGGGGGTGAATAGGTGACTAAAGCGATTTTATAAATTTTAATCCGAATGATAGATTAATGAATTAAAAACAACAATCGCTGCAAATGAAAGTAATGAAAGATAAAAAAGATTAGGGATAGAGAATCAAGACTCCAGATTTATAGTGGTTTGGCTTAAACCAAGCCTACGTCCACTCTCCCGCACGGACAACCCTTCTGGCTGGATTTCACTAAGAATCAAAAAGAGTGTTTACAATCTCACGCCCTTGAATCTACAGTGTAGAAGCTCTACTACACTTCCTCAATGTCTCACCACACTTTGGTCTCTCTTTCGATTACAAGTATTGCTCGAAGAATAACATAACAAGGAGATTCAGACTTTTGAATTTTTCTATCCAGCACACTTCAACAACTTGAGCGTCTCTCTTATATACTTCTTCATGCCTTCATTACCGTTGGCACCTTCCAAAGAAGTTCTTCCAATCAACCCGTTGGACAGAATCAATTTAGAGAGATCTCGAGCTCTTTAAGGTAAGTGTAGATAGCCCATCAATCCTGCTCGCCCATACAATCAAGATCTTGATTTCCATAAGTAGAATCTTCCAAATATAAGATGCGAATCTTAGAGAATTCAGATATGAATATAAGATCTTGTAGTGCTTGAATCCAAATGTGAAAGATATTCCTTAGCCGTTGGAGCCAAAACCATATTTGATAGAATCAGAATAGAAGTTTTTAACTTGACGGTCTGGAAACCGTCCATGAGAGTAGACTTAGAAACTTGAGTCTTGATATCGTTAGACTTTGATATTCAGACTTTGCCAGTAGAGTCTGCAAGTCTTCAAACTAGACTGATGGAAATATTTTGTTGACTTCAAAATATCTGAAGAGAATTTATCCAACAGCATTGACTTAGTTTCTCTAAGTTCTTGTTCCTTATTAAAACAGATTACTCATTCCTCATCTAAAGAAACTTTTTTTATTAGGATTGAAGCCAATGACTCAGATAAAATTATAGTTTTCCCTCTTTCACCATTAAATTGTTTTTATATGACATCTTACTCAAGTAACCCACACAAGATTTTTTTGACTTCTTTGGTGCTTATAAGTGTAGCAGCCTATGATGTGTACTTATCATGCATTAAGCAGAGTAGGTGTCGCAAGTAATTCCTTATTTTTCATGTTAATAAGTAATTAAATGAAATTATGAGATTAGACTGAAGTATTAGCACATACCTCTTTGAACGCATTGGATCAAGGATTATTAGTTCTTCGAGTGCAATTTTCGATAGTTTCTTTCAAGGCTTCCTAACATGAATAGATAACTCCATTGTGCTCAGCATCAACAATGCACAAGAGACATCCATAACGACCGAATCTTCTATTTCTTATGTGAGATTTAGAGACATTTTATCATTCGTGTATTGTTCGAGCTCAAAAGTTAATAAAGCTTAGGCTCATAGACTAGGAGGAAAATTCAAGATTTTTGTTTTTGTCTATTTCCACTAAGCTATTTACACATACATAGCACAAAAATCAATAGCCAGTCTTCTTAAATCCAAAACCTAAAGCATATACAAAAATATGATATTTTAATAAATGAGATTCCAAAAGTCACTACATGATTATTAGCTCTGACAAGTAGAGTTTTCAAAACAAGTAAAGTTAGAGAAATCAAATATCAAATATTTGGGTGAGAGACAAGAGAGACCTTAAAGTGAAAGTCGAGGAAATCCTTGTTTGACCTCATAAACGGGACGACTTTAAATAAATAGATTTGGCTTTGTATTAGATTTGGTATGACGTTTTATAAATGTGACAGGTCGTTCCTCCTCCCAAATACGTTCGTGAATTTTTCTTTTGATGATACATAATGTGATTATGAGTAAATCTACTCTCAATCATGCATGCAAAGGTAAAAATAGTTTTCTTTTCAGTCATTATGGAAAAATGAGAAAATGTCAAAAAAATCATAAACATATTATGTTGGTGCTAATATAATCCCAAACATTTTAGTTATGTCAAATTAGTCCTAACCTTTTTACCTAAAGCTAATTTAGTCCTCTTGATTAATTTTGAGTGGATATTGCTGACATGAATGCTAAACAACCTATGTGACATGGTATCACTAACATGAATATTTTTTCCATAATATTTTAATAATTTTTTACTTTTTTTTTCCTCCTCTTTCCAATGGCTAGCGAGAGCAAACACTAGCGAAGCTGCCCTTGCTAGATCTGCGAGGCCGCCCTCACCAGGTGATGGTAAACCAATTTATCAATTTGCTGGTTTAGTTTATATATAGACAATTTTCCCCCTATTTAGTTTTAGGTCAAATGTCTTAGATGTGTGAATTTCATTAAATAACTAGTTTAGTGTATATATAGATAATTTGCTTGTCCTTTATGTAAACCAAGTCAAGGTATTTAAATATTTGAGCTTGCAACCTGAAACAGAACTTACCAACACACATTTTTTGCCTGGATATATTGATCTAGCATTTTCATAAACTGTTGACACCTAATTTTAGAAAAATAAAATTGCATTTTGAACAAATAAAAGGAAAAATAAAAAAAAAAATGGAGGAAATTGATTTGATTGATTATGTATGGAAATTTGAAATTCGATGAATATTCAGATTTTGATAAATGCAGAAACAATTAAAAATCGATGAACAAAGGGCGGGGATTTTGATAAAATGGAAGGAATCAAGTAAAATCGAGCGATTACGAAATCACATTTCGATTTGCAGGCTTGATTTAATGCAACAAAAGATGGAAGTTTGAAATATGCCATACAAAGCAGCGTTCGGAATCGCATATAAAGAGAGCTTTATTTTTCGTAACCAGGGGGAAAAAATCGAAAAATTCAGAGCAAAATTCGGTCATTTGGAGTTTTTCTTTTCTCTGGGTGGAAAGGAAATACTAATGGGGAGAAAGTAAAAGTTTTCTTTCCTTTAGTAGAATTGAAAAGGCAGAGAAAGAGAGTGAGAGAGACAAGTGAGAGAGTGTCAGAAGAGCAGAAAATCAATCAAAGAGGGAAAAGCAAATGCAAAAAGCAAAGAGGAGAGAGAAGCACAGTAAAAAGTAAATTACCGTGCTTCTTCTTCACCCAGCCGCCCCGAAGCCCTCCACGTTCGCGACCACCGCACGCCGTCCGCCTCACTGGTGCTCCACCCCGAGCCGTGCCGCCGAAGCCCGCGGCCCGTTCGCCTCCGCCTGTCCCTTCTACTCAGAGCTTCACGCTACCACACCTCTGCAGCTCGGGCTTTCACCGGTCATCACCTCGCCGCTCCACCCCCGACACCCGCGCCAAGTAGCCCGCGCGTCGGCCACCTTTCGCCGGAGCCCCGCACGCCCGAGCGACGCCCCTGCTGCCTCGTGACCTTTCCTTGGGGTTTTTCTTTATCTTTCCTTGTGCAGGTGTTTTTTTAGCAACAACAAGCCGTGCCTTGACTAGGTAATTTCTTTAGGTTAAATTCATATCAAATATTCTGTTCATAGTGTTTTATTTTAACTTGATTGTTGTGATTAATTTTTATTAGTATTATCTGATTAGGAAATTTGTCATATTAAATCAGAATAATCAAAATTTTGAGCCGCGAGACGTCGGGTTAGATTTTTGATTATTTAGGCTTTTTATGGCAAAATTCATGATTTGCTTTGCATCATTAATTCACATCAAAATAATATGCCGTTGATTTCTATGGATGGATTTTTTTGGCATGTTACTGTTATTTGCTCACCACATGTCATACATCATATTAGGTATTTAGGTCTATACACATTTCACATTTTAAGCAACGCATTTTAGTTTTTTTATTTTTTAAGATTCGTGTAGAATTAGGTTAATTTTCTTAATAAAAAAATGTTATCTAGGTTATATAGATTTCATAATGTGCACGTTACATGTTGCATTTTAATTATTGGGTCATAGTTTAATGTTTTTTTTTTTTAGTATTCCCATCATGTAGTCTTTTTAAATATAAAATAAAATATAAAAACAAAAAACAAAAAATTAGTATTGCATCATTACGTTACTTTTTTTTTTTTAATAAAAATTATTCGGTCATTTTTTAAAAAAGTAAATAAAATAAAAAGAGAAAACACAAAAGTCATTTACTTGGTTAATTAATAGGTTAGTTCATAATTAATCCCATTTTATATCATCATTGTTTAGTGTAGGTTGCATACATTAAAAAAAAGAATCATAAAAAATCACAAAAAGAATATGCATATAGAATTAATATGTCATTCATCCCATGTCATGAAATGCATGCATATTAGAATTATATAAATTAGATTGCATACATATAGTTCATATTAGGCCATATGAATTGCATTTCACATATCATTAAAGTAAAAGTCATGCATATCAAAAATAGACTAAGATTGCATCTAGTTAGATGTCATGCATTTGATTAGGCGTCATGTCATTTAGAAAATCATGTTCGGGGCATGCATTTTTAACATTTTTTGAGAAGTTTTTTCTTTTAGACTTCAATAAGGTTGTAGTTTATAATTTCTTAGCATTTTGATTTATTAAATGTTGTTTAATTGATTGTGCACTCGCATGACCACCATTTGCATGTTAGTATCTTAGGTTAAAATTGATCAAGACTGCCTGCAAAAAAAAAATGTTTTTTTAAAATAAAAGGTACCGAAAGTATGTTAAATTAATTTAGCGTAACCATGTCCCCGAATCCATTAAATCTCTGGTTCGCATAGGTAAAGTATTCTCCCATACTTTACCTGGGTTTATAATCAACCCTATTTGGTTAGTAGCGGCTCCAATTTTGAAATATAATTGCATGTTAAATGGGTTAATTTCTTAATCGCGATTGGTAGGACTTGGGAGAGTCCGTGCCAAGTCTTCGGACTTAGTTATCCATTAACCTAGTTTTAGGTGTTTCACCCATCGAAAAAATTAGGTCGCGACATAAACTTATTTATAATTTTATTTTATTTTATTTATTTTGTAAATTTTCATCATCTTGAAAACACAGAAGAAAAATGCCCTTTTTGGATAGAATATTTCATAGCCATTTAATTCCCACCGTCTCTCGTTCAAAATCGTGAAATAACTTAGACGCCCGTTTAATTACGTTTACAAAAATAGTATTTTCATTTTTTAAAGCAAAAGAATAGTTGTGACATGAAAACACCACTTGCGTGATTTTCAATATTTTCAATTATTTATACAAATTAACTAATCTATTATCTTGAAAGAAAAAAAAATTCATAGAGAAAAAGTAATTCTGGTTATCTCTATCTCTAATTTTGGCTGAACACGGAAGATGATTGTTGATATCTTGTATAAAAACTTATATCTTCTTCTTTGCCGCAAAATATTGATCAGAGCTGTTAGCGCCTTTAAGGTTTTTACGAGAATGAAATTACTAATTCAATTGTAGCTGCATATGTTTATCATAGATGGTGACCCCTCTCATATCATGTCTTAAAAGCTATTAGCAGTTTTCAATTTTTTTTTTTTTTTGTCTTCTAATAATTAAGATTTTCTTATGTATGATAAACAATGATGATTTTCTATTGAGTTGAGAGTGGTTCTTTTAGGCTTTGTTTGCTTTGCAGAAAACATTTTCCTCATTATGAAGAGTTTGGTTCGCCTAGAGAAAATAAGTCAACCAAAGACCTATGCTTAAATTTTTAGAAAATGATTTCTTTTTTGAAAAATCAAAAGACAATTTCCAAAACACAAGAACCCTAATGGTGGTTTGTCAATCCTTGGTGGTCAAAACCAAGTCTCTAGCACCCGAGCTTGGGTCCATTGAAGCCGGGCCCTCAACCCCCATGGTCAAATCCATCAAAGGTCGGGCCCAAAGCTCTCATGCCCCTACCCAATGCCCCGACACTTGAGCCCAAGTCCATAAAGTTAGTGCTCGGGTCTCTAGCGCTCGAGCTCTAGTCCTTGGCACTGAGACCCAATTCCACAAAGACCATGCATGAGTCCTCAATGCTTGGCTTGGGCCTTAGTTAATGAAATGTTCGTTTTGGCAATTTTTTTTTTTATTTTTTTTTTTTATTTTTTTTCTTTTCTTCAGCTAGTCATCGGCCAATGATCAACCATAGGAGAGGGATGAGCTTGTCCCTCGCTTGTGATCAAACTTCGGCCTTCATTGTGACCTGTTAAGAAAGAAAGAAAAAGAAAAAAAAAAAAGAAAATTAAAATTTAAAAATTCAAGGTAATATTTTCCAGCAAAAGTCAAATCAGTTTTTCCATATCAAAAGATAAAAAAATATTTTTTAGATTTCAGCCATATACCGAAAAATGTTGTCTTTTCCTGAAAAATGACTTCCTTGAATTTTTTTTTTTAAATCACATTTTATGCAATATAAACAAATCCTTAATGTTATATAGAAACATATGTGTTATTTTTGTTAGTTTTAATTAATTAATATTAATTTTACCTACATTTAGTCTTAAGTACTAATATCAATGAAAAGTGTAATTGGCATTTAAACATGACAAACATAATTTAATGAAAATGATATTAGATAAACATTTATTGTTCGAAATAACCACATGTACCGTGGTTTTAATCAAGAAACGTTTAAATAAAATAAAAACATGTTAAATGATTTTACTATTTACAAATAAAAACATAATCAAAGTAACCAAGCGGGACCTTATTATATGAAAAAGGAAATTTATAGAAACCACCCTAATTACTATCTAGTTGCAATAATACTGTGAGTACACTTTAAAATTTCCAAAAAATACCTAAAGGGCTGGTGACAATTACTATCCTTTTTTTCTTTTTCACTGAATGAATGTTATGGGTTACCACGCGGTAAAAATATTATTTCGCGCATTTTTATATTTACGTGAAGTATTTATTTTCGTACTTTAATCTAGCTTAAACAATATTTCTTGTCCACATCGACATTTGCAGTAATCAATCATTACGCTAACTGGCATTTAAATAAAATGATTACAATGATAAAATAATGTACAAATCCTATATTATTCTTTTCTCTATGGCAAGTACTTGCTGTGTGCGACGATCTAGTTGCTTATTAATAGATATTCCTTCTACCAGAAAAGGAAACAAGATCTTTTCAAGGAAATTTAATTGGGTAATATATAGAAAATTTCCCTCATGTTTACATTTTAGGTGGGATATCTTAGATGTGCCATTTTTATCAAGTAACTAAATTAATTTATACAGAGACAAGTCGCATGTCCATGTGTTGAACTTATTATTGGGCCAATATGGCAATTTCTCTGTAACATACTTAAATATATGAACTTGCTACATATTATAAAACTTAGCAACATACCTTTTTCGCCTGGATATACTCATCTAAAATTTTCAAAACTCATTTATTTTCTTATTTAATTACTTTCTAGATAAAAAAAAATGTCCTTTTGGAATAGTATATTTCCTAACTAGGAAAACAAGATCTTTTCCAAGATATTTAATTAGGTAATATATAGAAAATTTCCCTCCTATTTACATTTTAGGTAATATATCTTAGATGTGACCATGTTATCAAGTAACTAATTTAGTTTCTACAAAAACAATTTGCATGTCCACATGTTAACCCTATATGGCAATTTCCCTGTTTACATATTTAAATAACTGAACTTGCAAAATGAAACAAAACTTACCAACATACCTTTTTCGCCTGGATATACTCATCTAGCAATTTCAGAAAATCATTTATTTTCTTATTTGTTTATTTTCTAGATTTTCACAATCTTAAAAAACTGAAAAATATGTCCCTTTAGTATAGTATAGTTCATAGCTGGGAAAACAAGATCTTTTCAAGGATTTTTAATTGGGTAATAGATAGACAATTTCTCTCCTATTTTTAGGTAATATATCTTAGATGTGCCAATATTATCAAGTAACTAATAGACAATCTACATGTCCACGCATT
The DNA here is from genome assembly GCA_014182715.1 of Eucalyptus cloeziana. Classification (NCBI taxonomy): domain Eukaryota; kingdom Viridiplantae; phylum Streptophyta; class Magnoliopsida; order Myrtales; family Myrtaceae; genus Eucalyptus; species Eucalyptus cloeziana. The sequence goes on from CM024641.1 coordinate 7,764,039, forward strand.
AACTCTATTATTGGGCCAATATGGCAATTTTCCTATTATGTACTTAAATATCAGAACTTGCTACATGAAACAAAACTTACCAACATACCTTTTTCACCTGGATATATTCATCTAACATTTTCAGAAACTCGTTTATTTTCTTATTTGTTTATTTTCTAGATTTTCACAATCTTTAAATACCGAAAAAAGATGTCCTTTTGGGATAGAATAGTTCATAGTCATTGAATGCCAACCGTCTCTTGTTTGAAATTATGAAGTAACTTAGACGTGTTTGGTTACGTTTACAAAATCATATTTCTATTGTTGATGGCAAAAGAATAGTTTTAACATAAAAACACCACTTGCATGGTTTTCAAGGGATAATTGTCCAAAGAGTCCAAAATATATTTTAGGGCGACTAATTCAATTCTAAATATTTTTAATTTACCAATCTTTTAACGATTTACTAGTATAACTCTTCTTGCCAATTTTTCCTTGAAGAAGTTGACGTAGACACTGGTTATCCTATGTGATACGAGTAGCACCGACATTGACAATTTTTGCAATATTTTTAAATTTAAGATTTTTTTAATATTTTCCTTTCCCTATCATTTCTTTTCCTTTCTTTTCCTTTCCATATCGCCAACAAGGGCCGCCTCACTTGGGTGATTGTTGCCCTTGCCAAATCTAGCAAGGGCATTGTGGGCCAGATCTAAGTGAGGGCGACCATTGCCTATGGTTGGTGCCAACCACATACCACACCAATTTATTCCAAATTTGGTGCTTAAACTCTATTGTACTATAAGGGAGGTCCCGTGGAAAAATAGCTCAATGCTAGAATGATAAAAAGCTTAATATATCTCATTTTTATTATTGATTTTTTATATGAATTAAAAAAGAAAAAAAAATGAGATGATCATTCATTCAAAGCCTTACTTTTGAAATCCCATATTTCCCTTCTATACCTCGGAATGCACCCTTATTATAGAGAGGCAGAGTCTTTCATAAGAAAAGGAAGAAAAGGAAAAAAGAAAAAGAAAAAAGAAAAAATTCATAAAATTTAAAAGATTGTAAAATTTGTCTACGTTAGAACCGAACACACCACATAGGATGGTGACATCCATATCTGCAATATTTAGCAAAAACTAGCTCAAAGAATTACGTTCACAAATCGTCAAAAGGTTTAAAATTACATTGGCATAATTAAAAGTTTTAAGTTTAAACTACTCTATAATAGGTTTAGAATTTTTGAATAATTTCCCTATTTTTCAATATTATCAATTATTAAAAAAATTAATGCAATCTATTGTCTTGAAAGTAAAAAAAAAAAAAAAAAATTTAATTATGGAAAAGTGATTTTGATTATCCGTATCTCTAATTCCAAATTGATAGTTAAAAACAGTTGCTAATAACTTGTATGAGTACTTATATCTTCTTTTTTTGCCTCAAAATTTTGATGAGAGCTTTTAGTGCCTTTAAAATATTTGTGAGGAATGAGATTATTAATTCATAGATAGCCTAATATGTTCATTACAATAGTGACCCCTCTCATATATGTCTTAAGAGCTATTAGCGTTTTTGAAATTTTTCTTCATCTTTTAATGGTTAAGATTTTCTTACGTTTGACAATGATTATTTTAGTTTGAATTGAAAGTAGTTGTTTTAATGTTAAAAGGAGATAAGCATGCTGCTTTCGATAATTCTAACTAATTAGTTTGATATTAACCATATATAACTTACAAATGAGAAGTGTAATTGGCATTAAGACGTGACAACCATTGTTTAGTGTAAATGATATTTGATCAAATTTATTATTTGGCATATAACCAAATATACACTATTTTTTACCAAGAAATTCTAAAATAAATTTAAAAAATAAGTCAAATGTTTTTAAATGAACATAAAAAATAAAAATAAAAATAAAAACACCCAACGGGACCTCATTTAATGAAAAAATGTAAATATAAGTCACCCTAAATGGCTTTGAAATGGCTTTAAAATGGGACCTCCTTAAGTGTACTTTAAAATGGCTTTCAATACAACTGAGCAACACATAAATCGAACAAATATAAATTAGAGGAAGGAAGTTCAAACTAAACAACCCCGTATGACCTATTCTCTGTGGAAACAAGTGGAAAATATTGCATGAAAATGGTTTAAAAAGGGTCCTCACTTCCTAAACTTTTGCATCTCCTAACCAATGAGAATTACAAGACGTTCCATCCCTTTCAAAGTTTTCTCCTAATTGATATCCGTGGTAAATATTCGCGATCATGAAAATAATCAAAATCCACCCGGTTTTATGATGATAACAATTCTAATATTCTTGCACTTCCCTTTCCCGGTTGAGCCATTGCTATTATCTGCCGAATTTGAGAGAGAGAGAGAAAGAGAGAGAAGAAATGTATACATATTAATTAAATAAGAAAGACGTATACATAAAAAATGAGATCGAGATGGGAAATAATGTAGATATTCGCCGTCCGATCACTATGATAGGTAAATCATTCTTCCAATATTTTAAAAATGTGTCGAAGGAGAGTCGCCTATGAAGCTAAATCTCCCATATTTGCCCCTTATCTGTATGTCCAAGAAATTTATATCAATATATAGTAATCTAAATATTATACGTGTATGCCTTGAACTTGATAATGGAACGGGCAGAGGAGCAGCGGGCTGAATTCTTATAACAGCACTTACAAGTCTCTATCCCTAAAAATTGACTAAAAGCACTCCTCATTCTTATAATAGTTCTCCACCATAGATCTTGTCACAAATCGAATCAGCACATAAAAGTTTCAAGCCACAGTCAACAAGTCTCCTTCACAAATCATACTTACCAGATATATAAACCACATAAAATCCCCGAAATACTTTAATTAAGGCTTGTGCTTAATCCAAACTACAAGGAAACACAAAAACGATAATCCGGCGAATAAAAGTTCTAAAAATCCATGAAATGAAATCGAGACAGCAACACGACTGCCAAATCAAATGCGCACCCAACTTTTGTGCTCAATAAGTTGGTGCCTAATCAGCAGGTTTGCTCGAGCCCTCAGCAAGGCCGTTCTTCCCTGATGAGTCGTTCAACGAATGATCGTTGTCAGCCTTGCACGGAGGCAGCCCGTCCTCACCTCCTGTAGCACTCGATGATGCCCAAGCAAAGCCCAGAAATGCTTCAGTTGAATTCTCGTAACCCTGCTAATTTTGAGCAACACATAAATAAGTACATATATACTTATCATTTCAAATATAAGGTTGGAGGTTTTAATGAGACTGAGAGGATGTGAAAAATATGGGGTACATGTAGACCTGAAGATTGGGAAGCAAATCTGCATAATTTTCTGGATTGAATGGGAAGGGCATGCTTTCCATGGATGGATTTGAGGCCATCGTCTTCAGCCCTCGGGTTCCCAACTTGATATCCTCTTCCCTAGCTGTCACAAAAAGCATAGATCATTAGTGCCCCAGGATCTATGTCGAATATATCTACCGTGTTATCATTTTATATCATTGCTACATGCGAAACGAAAACAATTTTTCTCAATGATGGCGGCAACGACGACCACCGCCACCATCAAGCCTTTTGTACTGAGAAAATTGTTCGAAATGGCTTCAACAATATGGGAAGTAGGATTAAACTTTAAAGTGAGTTCTCAATAATCTAGAGAAGAAAGTCTTACCATCCTGCAGGTGAATCTGATTCACCATAGTTTTCTTTTGCTTCTTCAAATCAGTGTTTTCATCGCTCAGATCCTGATTTTTCATCTGCTTAATTATCGACAAACAACTTGAACGCCCATCAGTTCATTCCAATATAGAGACTTAAAATAAAACCATGTACAGAAAGTTAAAGTTGGGATCAAATTCCTTAAACTCGGAGAAAGTTGTCTCACCTCCAATGTCACTAACTCAGTAGCTCGTGCCCTTGCTTTAACTCCCAAAGACCTCATCTTATGCTCCAACAGAAATTCCTCCACCCTTCTCGTGTTCTCCGATTTGGTGGCAGATGCACGCCTCAACATAATTCTAGGAGCAAAAATTGAATGAAAATAATTTCTACTGCTAGATATGAAAGGTTCAAAAACAAAAGGAGGAGACAAGGATAGACGAGTTCGCTTGTGTGAAGTTTAGTCTCATGAAAAATCCAAGATATGTTAAGAGAGCTGTAAAAATGCCAATAAGCAAGTGGATTTTGACAAGCACTTGAAATTTTTTCAGCCCATACAAAATGAAATGCAAAAGCACATATTACCACCCAGATATTAGTCTACGGATTTGAAAATTGATTAGCTTCTTTTCCCAAAAGCATAGAGTTGCAAGATTTAAGATCTTTGTGAGCTTGATAGCAAAACACCGGAAGACAGAACAAAAACAAGCATAGACTCCATGATTTTACGTACGAAATGTGTATATTGTAATTAAAAATCTAAACTAGTCATCTAATTCAATAATGATTTCCGATTTTTCATTTCATTCAAAAATCTTAAATTGTCTTTCAATTGAAAACAAGATACTTTCAGGTAAAATTATAAGTTCCATCTCCCACCTTTCTTCTTCTCCATCAAATTGTTTTATACGACCTCTTGATCAAAAGTGCAAAAAAAAATTTGCACAATTTTTTTTTTTTTACTTCTAACGGTGCTTAATGTAACCGAAGGAGTACTATTCATGTATTAGAGCAAACTATGTTTGCAAGCAATCCCTCTGATACTGTCGTGTCGGCAAGAAACTAAATGAAATGATGGAATTAAACTGAAGTATTAGCATGTACCTCTTTGAACGCCTGGGATTAGTGACGTCCGATTCTTCAAGAGCAGATTTTGATCGTTTCTTCAGTGGCTCCTTGACATCAGCTGGTAGCTCCATTGTGCTCGGCGTCGGCAACTCGTGGGGGACATGCACGACAACTGAATCGTCCATTTCTTGCGCGGGAATCCACGACATTTCATCATCCATATGTTGTTCAAGTTTAGAGAAGTCAATAGAGCTTTGGCTCATGAACTTGGATAAATTTTTATCTTCATCTAAATCATTGAGTTCATCAAAAAACGACAGATCCTCTTCTTCCTCGACATGATTTTTATTGTTGTCCATCTTCACCAGACTATTCGGACATACATAGCACAAAAAACAACAGTTGATTTTCTTAGATCCAAATCCTAAAGCGTGTACAGAAATGGGCTACTTGAATAGATGAAAAGCCAAAAGTCATCACCTGATGAATTGCTGTGACGAGTGAAGTCTTCAAAACAAGTGCAAAGTCAGAGAGGTCAAGTGTTGTGCATTTGGGTGAGAGAGAGAGAGGAACCAAAAAAAAAAAACTGGAAGTCAAGAAAATGGTAGAACAAGAGAATGAAACCCTTTCTTGGGTTTATAAACTGGACTAATTTAAATAAGCAGATATGGCTTTATATTTAATTTGTTATTAAATTCGGCTGTCATGACAAGTTGTTCCTATCCTAAAAAAAATGTGTATTACTTTTTCTTCTAATGGTCTATATTGTTCTTTGTCAATAATCCACTCTCAACTCACATGTTCTTTGTCAACTATGCATGTGTCGGATCAGAGAGAGAGAGAGAGAGAGTAAAGAGCCTCTTCTTTTCGTTCATTGTTGAAAATATAGTTCTTGAGAACGTAGGAAGTGAAAAGCTTGAATTTGAGAAAGGATAATTTGCCATTTTATAGTTAGAGGGCTGGTGAGAATCATCATCTTTTTCTTTTAACATCGAATGAACGTATTTGGCTGTGGCACGAGAAAATCATTATTTTGTGTGTTTCTATTTTTCGCGCAAACCGTTTATTTTCATAATTCAGTCTCGCTTTAATGGTACGTTTGTGCATCAACATTTGTGGAAATCAATAATTGCACTAACGGGCATTTAACTCAAACAATTATATGATGACTAAAATGCGCTCTTATGTTGTTCTTTTCTCTTCGGCTCATCCTTACCTCGTGCCGCAATCTAGTTGCATATTCAACTCAAAAGAGGGGGGAGATATTTCTTCAACCAGGAAAGGAAAACAAGATATTTACAAGGATATCTTATTTGGGTAATTTGCTAGTTTGGTATATATACATAGAGACAATTTCCCTCCTATTTACTCTTTAGGTAATGAATCTCAGATGTAAGTAACTAGGTTAGATTATGTAAAGACTATCTGCATGTCCATTATGTAAATTCCATTATTTAGCCAATATAGAAATATCCGGTTTAGGTACTAAAATATCTTAGCTTGCAACGTGAAAAACTTACCAACATACCTTTTTTGTTCGGATATGTCAATCTAGCATTTTCAGTAACTCATTCATTTTATGGATTTTCACAATCCTGAAGTTACTCAAAAAAGGATATGCTTTTCGGATAGTCTAGCTTATGGCGCCAACTTTCTTTTGAATTGTGAAGTAATTCGGTTGTATTTATTTTGAGAAAAACTTCATGATAAAGGAAAACACTTTTTATGGAAATCATTTTCAATGAGGATGTTTTCCTTTTTTTAGATTAGAAAATTCATTTTCCTTATATAGGGCATGTACATTTTTCTTATGACTAATTATTTTCATCAAACAAATATGTGATAGTCTGAAAACTAATTTAAAATTATTTCACCCAAATAAATACACCCATTTGATTATGCTAACAAATAATATTTTTCTGTTTTTAAAAGAAAAAAATTAATTGCAACATGAAATCCTGTTTGCATGATTATCGATACTATCAACTGTCTGAAAAAGAACAATTTCCTTCATGATGAAAAAGTGATTCTAGTTTTCTCTATCTATAATTCTGGATTAAACAAACACACCACATTTTTAGAGTCCTCCACTATGGCCCTTCTGAAAAGTTCTGGTTCGGCCCCAATAAAATCGACCACAGTTTGGTCACATATCGTACCAAGACGTAAAATTTTCAATTCAAATCAACAAGTCTCCTCATGGATCATGCTTACTAAATAAATAAACCACATAAAACCCTAAATAATAGAATTAAAGTTTGCAAATAATCCAAACCACAAAGAACCACATAAACGATAACCCGGAACATGAAATGTTCTAAAAATCCATGAAATGAAATGGAGACAACAACGAGATTGCTAAATCGAACGAACACGCAACTTTTGTGCTCGATCAGTTGGTGCCGAATCAGCAGGTTTGCCGGAGCCCTTGGTGAGGCCGCTGTTCCTTGACGAGTCATCCGGCTAATGATCGTCGTCGGCCATGCGCGTCATCACCTCTTGCAGTTCCCGATGACGGGCCAACGAACCCAGGAGGCATTTTAGCTTAATTCTAGTGACCCTGCTCATTTTGAGCGATCCATAAATGAATACATGCATACATATCATTTCAAATACAAGGTTGGAGGTTTAAATGAGGACGAGAGGGCGTGGCAAATATGGGGTACATTTAGACCGGAAGATGGGGAAGCAAATCTGCAAAATATCCTGGATTGAATGGGAAGGGCATGCTCGCCATGGTTGGATTCGAGGCCATAATCTTCAGCCATTGGATTTTCAACTTGATATCCTCGTTCCTAGCTGTCACAAAAAGCATAGATCATAAGTTCCTAAGAGTAGTATGTCATGTTTCTACCATTTTACCATGTTAATGCCATTGCTCCATGCCAAACGAAACCAGTTTTTCTCGATAATGACGACAACGACGATGGCGGCCACCATTATCAAACCTTTTATACCGAGAAAAGTGTTTGAAAGGGCTTCAACAGTATAGAGAGTAGAATCAGCATTCAAAGCAAGTAATAAAGCAAATAATCTGAAAAAGAAAGCCTCACCATCCTGTAGGCGAATCTGATTCACCAATCTTGTGAAGTTCCTTCAACTCGACATTTTCATCACTCGGATCCTTAGTTTCTATTTTGCTTAATTATCGACAAATAGCTAGGAACGCCGGTTAGTTCCTCACAAACATCGAGACTTCAAATTGATAACCAAATCACATACAAAAACTAAAGTCTGCAATCGAATTGATTAAACTCAGAGAAAGTATATCACCTCCAGCGTTTCTAACTCAGCAACTAATGCACTGGCTTGAGCTTGCAAAGATTTCGCCTCATGCTCCAACACATACCTCCACCCTTTTTATGGTCCTCGACTTTTTGGCAGATGAACGGTTCGATCTAGGACAAAAATTGAATAAGAATCATTTCTGCTTCATTTGAAAATATCAATAAGTAAAAGGGGGAGATACAGATTTCAAGTAACTATTGGACCATATGGAAAGAGAAACGCCTTAACACGAATTCAACCAGAACAAATAACTTCTTTTTCTTTTTTAATTGCAAACAGGAATAGAGCAGGAAGCATATTCTGAAACATACCCAATTGAATATGAATTCGTAGTGGATCTGCAAACAGAAGAAAAAGGCCATATAAATAGGGTTATTATGAAATGGTTACTAGGAAAGGCAATTAATTATAATGAAATATGGAACATAGACATTAACTACAATGGAAAATGATTTATCTGGGTAAATGAAAAAAAATTATGCTACCCATAATATGATAATTACCACAAATAACCTAGAAATCACGCGTCATGAGTTGATAATTTCTCTTGCTTCATTAACCGCTAGATTTTTGTCCATATTTTCTCTTGTTAAAGTATCTCTTACCGCTTTAACGGGCCTTTTATTTATGTGATCTTTGTCCATCTATTAATTTAAACTCTTGAATGAATCTTCTGACATGATATCGGAACCAATTTTTACTCTGAGTTTATTTAACATGTGAGGCTCACCATTCATCAATTCCACGGCCATGCTTAGTCTGATTTGCTCATGAAAAGGGGTGTAAAAGTTCTCCACCTCGATTTGCAAGGATTTTAGTGAGCTTTGTTGTGACATCTGGAATTTCCGTATTTGTAATTATATAATATTCGGAAATTCAAGTTATGATAATGATACTTAGATTTTAAGCTAAGTACTATTTGCCTAAATATTCAGACGAACACAAAGAAACTTTAAACAAATTGTAAATTCCGTGGGATGCGGCGGGTAATTTTCGTAAATGTACATCGTCTCGAACCTGACATATGAATTGAATTATGTATATACTAATAGTACAGCGATATCAATTAAATTTAATATCATCTTAAATGTAGATGGTATACTAATAGTGTAAATTTTAGTTAACTATTGATAATAGTGGTTAATCCATGCTAATGAATATCGTAAGAAGAGGGCTATGTAACTTACTATATTTACCTTAGAGATTTATTAATTAGAATTTTAAGTGCCACATGTCCTTGTACGAAGCTTTGCATTGCTATGTATTCTTACAAAATAAGATTTTGGGGCTAATTTCTTTTACACCTAAATTAGGTAATGATTATTTTTAAATGACTCATTTTCTTCTTGCATTTCCCTTGGTCACGTGCAAGGGCTTTACCTCGCATTTGTGCCACATCAAGCTGAAAATTAGCATGCAAATTTACACCTAACAATGAAATATATCAAATTACCTTAATTAATTTTGATAAAAAAAATCATTCTATCTTTGCCATACAACTCTTTTTGTTCCTCTAAAATTCAAATAGAAGCTACATGTTATTTCTACTTTTCAATCCAAGAAATTAGATAACAATACTTCATATTCAAGAGTTACTAGGGTGGCAAAGGCAATTAGTGACTTGCGGTTTGCGTCCGTTCGAGATAAGTGAAGTTTCTAGTATTAAGTTAGCTTAAATCTATTTAGTTACTTTTATCTTAGTTGATTGGGTGAAAGGTAAAATCTTGATGTAGGTATGATGGTTGTTAAGTGACTTTGATAATTCCTTACAAGTACGTTTCGCTTCGCTTTGGTTCATTCTAATTTGTTCTATATGGTTATGGGTAGTTAAAACATGATCATTCTACCATATTTATCTTAATAATCAATTGCATTTTCGTTATGCTTCTTTCTACTTAATCTGGATAGTTAGAATCCGATCATTATACCATATTTATCTTGATTACCCAATGCATGTTCGTTCTACTTTTTCTGCCTTCTTGGATAGTTAGAATCTGGTCCTTCCGCTATATTTATCTTAATAACCTATTACATATTCATTATACTTCTTTCTACCTTATTCTGGGTAGTTAGATCTAATCATTTTGCCATATTTATCTCGATAACCTATTGCATATTCGTTCTACTTCTTTCTGCCTCATTCTAGATAATAAAATCTGGTCATTCTGTCATATTTATCTTAATGACCCATTGCATGTTCGTTCTATTTTTTTCTATTTCATTCTAAGTAGTTAGAATCCGATCATTCTACCTTAGTTACCTCGATGACCCATTGCATGTTTCTTCTACTTCGTTCTACTAGAATTCTACTAGTCAACATCTATTCATTTCACTTGCTTCTACTAGAATTTCCTATAACATAATATGTCCATTTGTAAATCTACCTTTTTGTGAATCTACTCATTTGGTCAAATATATTAATTTGTGAATCTGTTTACTTGCTGAATCTGCTAACTTGTGAATCTATTTATTGATAAATATATGAATCGGTTTGTTGATAAATATGTCCATTGGTTCAGGCAAACTTTACTGAATATTGATTTATCCCTTGTTGAATCCGTTTATTTGTTTATTTTGTCCATTGTTAAATCTGTCCATTTGTAAATCTATTCATTATTAGATCTGTTCTTTTATTCTATAAGCATTTATCAAGCCATAATTTACCCTTATGATTGTTTAGACCTTACGACCAAAATATACTTTGTTGTTCTAGACCCAAAATGTACTTATTTGAATGTCCGGACTTTAACAAAAATAATATGACTATGTTATTTCATATGTGGTTATTTAGTTGATGCATTAAATTGAATTGAGAATATGTGCTATACTTGTAAGTATGCATATATCATGACTTGAATGAGATTAATATGACTCTGTGACCCGTATAACGGTGAGTGATGATATCACGTAATGAAAGTTTGCAAGATGCCCTAGGAAGTGTTTCAAGATGTCTCGAGGGTCGAGATACTCTTGTGGTGGGGATGCCTTGTGGGAGAAGTTTGTAGAATGTCTCGAAGTTGAGATGCCTTAGTGATTGCAATGCCTTGCGAGTCAAGATGGCTCGGGAGTGTTCGGGAAAAGAAGCCATTAATTAATAAAATGCTTTGTCACGTGTAAAACTAATCACTGCTTGAATTGTTCTTGTTTATGTGAAATTCAGCATATATATGCATGAATCTTGATGGATGTTTTATTAATTAACAATTTCTGTGATAAATGAAAATGGAGAAAATAAATTCTACTTATGTTTTATTATACTGACCAAATGATTATGCATTCATTTTGTGTATATTAGGTGAAGTGATAAGATGATTTTTTTTAACTTAAAAATAGAGATTTTATTTGCTCGGCTTCAGCTCATTCTTGTCATTTTTCAAACGTGTAGGAAGGACACCCCTCATCCTTCGCACTATGGAGTCTATGTATATAATGAAGCTCTTTATGAAAGTGTACTTGAACTACAATTTGGAATAATATGTACTAAATGTAATTCTACGATATGGGTTGACATGAGAGATTTCATGGAGTGGGTTCCTTTTCGATTCATTTCCTGATACCGGAACCATGATGATGAGTTAGTCAGTCCGTTGAGTGATTTCGATTTGGACGATGGAGACGTAGCAAATGGAGAAGTTATCGACTCGTAACTTCAAATCTGAACATTTGTATAGGCAGACTTTTAGAAGTATAGTATGAAGATAGGTCTCTCTATCCATACCCAGACTTTTGTCTTTTTGCTTGTAATGTAATAAACTTTTGAACAGCGAATGTGGTATAAATAAAAGAAGTATAAGTATGTTGGTTATATTTGTAAATTTTTAATTGTTAAAAAAATATTCATAAATGTTTGATTTCACTTCAATGTGCTAAAAGAGAGTAATAATATAAGAAACACGTGCCGAGTGACGTTCTGGACTTCACACTTATATTCATTTAGTCTCCATACCTCTATCAACTTAAATTTTTAGGTTAAACTTTCTAAATTAGATCTATAAAACTTTCTTACGTGGACAGTCAAATTTTCTAATATAGATTTATAAAACTTTCTTACGTGGTCGGTCACTGATTCATGGGGTGGTGTTTCTCATTTCGGAATAAACAATTAACTCATGCGTAGTTTAGGTTTATGAAGTCCAAGATATGTTTAGAGAGTAGTAAAAATGGCCAATGAGTAAGTGGATTTTAATTATTTTTATTTACATTAATTTGGAGTGGATTTTTACTTAAAAATTTGATAACCACTTCATATTTTTCAGCCTACATAAAATGAAATGCATAAATACATAATACCACGTAGATCATATAGTTAATGAATTTGAAAATTGCAATGCTTCTATTCTAAAAGTAGAATTTCCAGATTTAGATTCTCTGTTCTCAGTTTAAAGCAAGACACTGTAAGACAGAACACAAAAATAAAAAAGAGAATAGTAAACTGTGAGAAACACTGACTCCATGGTTATACGTACTATTTGTGTATTGTCGTCTAAACCAATAATGTATTATGATTGGTTCCCTCGTATGAAAAATCAAAAATATCTTATTATTCAAAACAAAGAACTTGGAGTTCACTTGGCCTTCAGACTCAAATTATATGAAGGTAAGAAGGAATTTTTTTCTAAACAGATAAATGTTGGACCGTCTTTAAAAAACTTAATTATATAGTATATGGATGAAGCTAAAAGAATTAATCCAAGGATAAGGTCATGTAGTGTCTCCACATCAACGAGGTAGGCGGCAGACCATTTATATAAAGGGAGCAAAATTTTAATGGAACATCTTATATAACATTTGAAATTCAAAATTTGAGTTGATTTTCTTTCTATTCAATAAAATTAGTCAATTCCTAAAAATTGTATTGATTAGTTTCTCTAAGTTCGTGTGCCAAATTAAAATGAATAACTCATTTCTTGTCTAAAGAAATTTTTTTTTATTAGGATTGAAGCCAACAACTCAGATAAAAGTCATAATTTTCCATCTTTTACCATGTTAAATTGTTTTTAGATGACATTTGACTCAAGTAAGATAGTTTTCTTCGTGCAAATTCTTTTTTGACTTCTTCGGTGCTTATAATTAAGTGTAGGAGCCAATAATGTGTACTTCATGCATCAAAGCAGCGTAGGTGTTGCAAGTAATTCCTTATTTTTTCATGCTGGTAAGTAAGTAATGAAATTATGAATTTAGACCGAAGTATTAGCACATACGTTACACGCGTTGGACTAAGGACAACTAGTTCTTCGAGATCGTTTTATGATAGTTTCATCCAGGTTTCCTGAAATCAGCAGATAACTCTATGGTGCTCAGCAATAGCGATGGTCGAGGGATATGCACAATGACAGAATCGTTCATTTCTTGTGCAAGATTCAGTGATATATCATCATTTGCGTATTGTTTGAGTTCGGAAATGTGGGTAGAGCTTAAGATCATAGACTTGGAGAAACATTTATCGTCTTCTAAATCATAAAGGTCATCAAAATATGATAGATCGTCTTCTTTCTCCGCATGATTTTTGTTTTTGTCCATCTCCAGTCTCCACCAAGCTATACACGCATACATAGCACAAAAAACAACGGCCAGTTTTCTTAGATCCAAACCCTAGAGCATGTACAGAAATGTGTTATTGATTAAATGAGATTCCGAAAGTCATTACATTAGCTCCGACAAGTGAAATTTTCTAAACAAGTGCAAAGTCAGGGAGATCAAATTTTAAACTTGGGTGTGAGAAAGAAAAAACCCGAAGAAAGTGAGATAACAAACTATACTAAAATAAGAAAATGAAATCCTTTTTTGAGCTTATTAACGAGACTAATTAGATAAGCGGATTTGGCTTTGCATTAAATTTGGTATCAAGTTTGAAAAATGCGATAGGTCATTGCTCCTCCCAAAGACATGTGTAAATTTTTCTTCAAATGATGCGTATGAGTAAATCGACTCTCAATCATGCATGCTTAGGTGAAAATAGAGTTTTATTTTTGTTCATCGTGGACAAATTTAGTTCTTGAAAATGTACAAAATGAAAATCATTAATTTGAGATGGACAGTTCACATTCTAAGAATTGCCTTCAATAAAATTTCCAATCAATACTTAGAAAGCTAGTAACGATTATTGTCCTTTTCTTTTTCACCAAATGAATGTTATAGGCTCTCGCGTGGAAAAAATATTATTTCTCGCATTTTTATATATATGCAAAGCATTATTTTCGTATTCTAATCTAGCTTTAACAGTACTACTCCTTGCCGATATCAACATTTGCAGAAATCAGTCATCACTCTAACGAGCATTTAAATAAAATGATAACAATGATAAAATAATGTGCAAATCATATATTATTCTTTTCTCTGTGGCATGTACTTACCGTGTGTGAGGATGTAGTTGCATATTAATCTAAAACGAAAGAAAAAAAGAGAGATATCTTCAACCAGAAAAGGAAAACAATATGTTTTCAAGGATATTTAATTGGGTAATGTATAGACAATTTATCTCTGATTTACATTTTAGGCAATATATCTCAGATTTGCCAATGTTATCAAGTAACTAATTTAGTTTATACATAGACAATATGCATGTCCATGTGTTAATCCTATTATTGGGCCAATATGGTAATTTCCTATTACGTACTTAAATATCTGAACTTACTATATGAAACAAAAATTACCAGCATACCATTTTCGCCTGGATATACTTATCTAGCATTTTCAGAAATTCATTTATTTCCTTATTTATTTTCTAGACTTTCACAATTTTGAAATACTAAAAAAAGAAAATACGTCCTTTTGGGATAGTATAGTTATAGCTAGGAAAACAAGATCTTTTCAAGGATATTTAATTGGGTAATATATATACAATTTCCCTCCTATTTACATTTTAGGTAATATATCTCAGATGTGCCAATATTATCAAGTAATTTCATAGACAATCTACATGTCTATGTGTTAACCCTATTATTGGGCCTGTATGGCAATTTTCCCTGTTACGTACTTAAATATCGGGACTTGCTACGTGAAACAAAACTTACCAACATACCTTTTTCGTCTAGATATATTCATTTAGCATTTTCGGAAATTTATTTAATTTCTTATTTGTTTATTTTCTAGATTTTCACAATCTTGAAATACTGAAAAAAAATATTTCCTTTTGGGATTGTATAGTTCGTAGTCAGCAAAACAATATCTTTTGAATGATACTTAATTAGGTAATATATAGACAATTGTCCTTTTGTTTACATTTTAGGTAATATATCTTAGATGTGCCTATGTTATCAAGTAACTACATAGACAATCTACATAGCCACGTGTTAACCCTATCATTGGGCCAATATGACAGTTTCCCCCATTAAGTAATACGTACTTACATATCTGAATTTGCTACAAGAAACAAAACTTACCAACATACCTCTTTCATCCAGATATATTCTTCTAGCATTTTCAAAAACTCATTTATTTTCTTATATATTTATTTTCTAGATTTTCACAATCTTGAAATAATGAGAAAATATATCCTTTTGGAATAGTATAGTTCATAGCCATTAAATGCCAGCCATCCCTCATTTGAAATTATGAAGGAACTTAGACCCTACTAGGTTGCATTTACAAAAATTGCATTTCTATCATTGATAGCAAAATAAAAGTTTTTAACATGAAAACACTGCCTGCATGTTTTTCAAGGGATAATTATCCAAAAAGCCCTAAATCTATTGTACGATGACTAATTTAGTTTTAAACATTTCAATTATGACAATATAGTCCTAAACCTTTTCTGATTTGTCAATGTAGTCTTTTCGATAAATTTTGGTTGGAAACCTTTAACGGGAAACTAACCGTCCAACATGTGTATCCAACACTAACGTAAACAATTTTTGCAATTTTTTTAAGTTTATTCTCTCTTTTTTCCTTTCATTTGCTTTCCCTATTTCTATTCTTTTTTCTTTATTTTCCTTTCCTTGTGGTCGACAAGGGCTGCCCCTGCCTCGGCAATTGTCAAATTTGCCAGATCTAGTGAGGGCCACGACACCCTTACCAAGTTTATTCTCTCTTTTTTCCTTTCATTTGCTTTCCCTTTTTCTATCTATGTGAGGGCGACCCTCGCTTGAGGCCGGTGTTGGCCGCATACCACACAATCCCAAACTCGGTGGTCATACCCTACTGCAATGATGACACTATAGGGGAGATCTTGTGGAAAATAGCTCAACGCAAGGATGAGAAAAACTTAACACCTCTCATTATTATTACTATTTTTTCATAAATATTGAAAAAGAAAAAAAGGAAAATGTCGCTTTATTCAAAACCCTAACTCTGAAAAAATATAAATTGCTAGCTGCAATCATATCCTTGAGTATACTTTAAAATGGCTTTCAATACAACAGAGCAACACTTAAATCGAACAAATAATTAGAGGAAGGAAGTTCAAACAATACAACCCCTTAACCTATTCTCTATGGAAAATAATACATGAAAAGGGTTAAAAGAAGGGTCATTACTTCCTGAACTTTAGTATCTCTAAAACAATGAGAATTACAAACAGAAGATCAATAATAATTCCATAACCGACATTCCATCCCTTTCATACTTTTCTCCACTATGAGTTCCTCGGAAAATATCCGCAATCACAAAAATAATCAAAATTCACCCCCCATGTTATGACGATACTAATTCCAATGTTCTCACACTTCCCTTTCTCGATGGAGGCAAAATTGCCATCACCTTCCAAATTTTATATATAACAAAGAGGAGACATGTGTACATAATAATTAACTAAGAAAAAATTATACATACAAAAATGAGATCAAGAGGGGAAATAATGTAGATCTTCGCTATCTGATGGCTATGACATTCGGTAAATCATTCTTCCAATATCATAAAAATGTGTTAAAGAAGTATTTTCAATGGAGTTATATCTAACTCTCATCTTTTTGCCTTATTCCTATGTCCAAAGAGATTCATATCTATATATAGTAATCTAATATCGTAAGTGCATGCCTTGAACTTTGATAATGGAACGGGCGGGAAGCAGTGGGCCGAGTTATGCTGGGCTTTGCCATTATCAGGCTGACAACGGGCTTGTGCTGGGCCCATGTTACATGACCCAAATTGACGCGTTATGGTCAAGCAGAAAAATTCATGTATGCATATGGAGCATGCGAGTTCATGTTTATCTCCACCATTAAATGTGGTCGCACCATGGAGAACCCACATAATCCAATAATTGAGATGGGGTGAGTTTTTATACAAGGTGTTTCGATATATTTGTAATTAAATGTATACCTTGCATCTAACAATTTAGAACCATTCTCACAAATTGCTATCCATGAAAATTGTCTAGAAGCACACCTCATTCTTATGATAGTCCTCCACTATAGATCTTGTGAAAAGTTCTCGATTGGCTGCCATGAAAGCGATCGAGTTTGATCACAAATCGAATCAATATATAAAAGTTTCAAGTCAATCAACAAGTTTCCTCCACGAATCGTGCTTACCAAATATGTAAATCACTTAGTGTAGTTAAGGTCTACACTTAATCCAAACTACAAGGAAACACAAAAACGATAATCCTGTGCATAAAAAGTTCTAAAAATCCAAGAAATGAAATCGAGTCGGCAAGCCGATCGCCGAATCAAATGTACACCGAACTTCTGTGCTCAATCAGTCGGTGCCAAATCAGCAGGTTTGCCCGAGCCCTCAGCAAGGCCGTTCTTCCCTGTCGAGTCGTTCAACGAATGATTGTCGTCAGCAATGCACCGAGGCAGCGCGTCGTCGCCTCCTGCAGCACTCGATGATGCCCCAGCAGACCCCAGAAATGCTTCCATTGAAAGCTCGCGACCCTGCTCATTTTGAGCAATACATAAATAAGTACATACATGCATATCATTTTCAAATACAAGGTTGGAGGTTTTTATGAGGACGAGAGGAGGATGTGGAAAATATGGGGTATATGTAGACCTGAAGATTGGGAAGCAAATCTGCATAATTTCCTGGATTGAATGGGAAGGGCATGCTTGCCATGGTTGGATTTGAGGCCATCAGCCATTGGATTCCCAACTTGATTTCCTCGTTCCTAGCTGTCACAAAAGGCATACATCATAAGTTCCTAGAGACAAGGAGGACTACCGCCACCATCAAGCCTTCTATACCGCAAAAACAGTTCAAAATGGCTTCAACAACATAGAAAGTAAAATCAAACATTAAGCGAGTTCTAGATGATCCGCAAACGAAAGCCTTACCATCCAGGTGAATCTGATTCATTAAAGTCTCGCGAGATTCCTTCCAATTGATGTTTGCATCGCTTAGATCCTGAGTATCCATCTAATTAATCATCGACGGACAACTTAAAACGCCCGTCAGTTCATCTCAAATATAGAGACTTCAAATAGAATTATGTACAGAAACTAAAGGTTGGGATCGAATTCCTCAAACTCGGAGAAAGTAGTCTCACCTCCAACGTTGTTAACTCAGGAGCTCGTGCCCTCTCTTGGACTCGCTGAGATTTCGCCTTATGCTCTGACAGATATTCCTCCACCCTTCTCATGTTCTCCGATTTGGTGGCAGATGCACGCCTCAACATAATTCTAGGAGCAAAAATTGAATGGAAATAATTACCACTACCATATATGAAAATTTCGAAAAATAAAAGGAGGAAGAGAAAGATTTGGATGACTTTATGTAAAGAGACACTCTTCAATATGAATTCAAGAAATCCAATCACATTTTTTTTTTTATTATCATAAACCGGAAAAAGAAGAGGAAGTAATTTGTAAATACGAATTCTCAGGGAATTGTTAAAAATGATAGAGCATATAGTACAAAGAAGGCCATATAAAATGGAATGCAAAAGTACATATTACCACCCGGCTATTGGTGTACGAATTCGACAAATTGATTAGCTTCTATTCCCAAAAGCATAAAATTGCAAGATTTAAGATCTTTGTGAGCTTGATAGCAAGGCACCGGAAGACAGAACAAAAATAAGCAGAGATTCCATGATTTTACGTAGAAAATGTGTGTATTATA
Source organism: Eucalyptus cloeziana (assembly GCA_014182715.1). NCBI lineage: Eukaryota > Viridiplantae > Streptophyta > Magnoliopsida > Myrtales > Myrtaceae > Eucalyptus > Eucalyptus cloeziana. Next base: position 7,783,045 of record CM024641.1, read on the forward strand.
ATTTAAATCTAGACTAGCCATCTGATTCAATAAGGGAAAAGTGCCAAAAAAGTCATAAACCTTTTGCATTTGTGCCGAATTAGTCCTAAACCTTTTACGTTGTGCCAATTCAGTCCTTTTCGGCCAATTTTGGCCGGATTTTGCTGACTAGACGCGCGGCCCAGGCGGACATGACCTGATCGGCGCGTGGACAACTTTTAATAATATTTTACTATTTTTGAATTTTTTATTTTTATTTATTTATTTATTTATTTGCCTTTTTCCTCCAGCCGGTCACCGAGGTCCGGCGACCGACCGGCCGAAGGCCGGCGAGGCTCGACCTCGCCGGATCTGGCTATGGGCGAGGCTCGACCGCCGATCCAAATGAAGGGGAGCCTTGCCCATGGCCGGCGAGGGCAAGCCTCGCCCATGGCCGATGGGGGCTCGCCTCGCCGGCTATGGGCGAGGCTCACCTCATTAGATCCGGCGAGGGGGCCTCACCCATGGCCGGCGAGGCTCGACCTCGCCGGCCATGGGCGAGGCTCGACCCTTGCCCACGAGGTGGCCGGCGAGGTCGGCCTCGCCCTCGCCGGCCTTCGGCTCACGCCGGTCTCTAGACCTCGGTGACCGGCCGAAGGAAAAGACAAAAAAATAAAAATTAAATTAAATTAAAAATAATAAAATTAAAAATTAAAAAATATTAAAATATTATTAAAAGTTATTCACGTCGGCGCCGATCGGCCACATCACGTCGGCCGACGTCCAGTCAACAAAATCCAGCCAAAATTGGCCGGAAAGGACTGAATTGGCAAAACGTAAAAGGTTTAGGACTGAATCGGCACCAAAAAAAGGTTTAGGACTAATTTGGCACAAAGGCAAAAGGTTTAGGACTTTTTTGGCACTTCTCCCGATTCAATAATGTTTTCCGGTTGTTCCTTTCGTTTAAAAAGCTTAAAATGTCTTTCAATTGAATGCAACTTTCAGGTAAAATTATAATTTCCGTCTTCCACCTTTCTTCTCCTCCATCAAATTGTTTTATATGACCACCTTTTTTTTGGGTCTGAATATGACTTATTATTCAAGAGTACGATTTCTTTTTGCCCAAAGTTATTTTGACTTCGGATGTGTACCAATCATGTATGAGAGCAAACTAGGTGTTGCAAGTAATTCCTTGTTTTTTGGGATATTGTCTGGAATTAAACTGAAGTATTAGCACGTACCTCTTTGAGCGCCTTGGATTAAGGATGGAAGATTCTTCGGGAGCAGATTTCGATTGTTTCTTCGGTGGCTTCTTGAAATCAGTAGATAACTCCATCGTGCTCGGCATTGGCGATGTCCTCGGGGCATGCACAACAACTGAATCGTCCATTCCTAGCGCAAGAATCTGTGACATTTCATCATCCGTGTACTGTTCAAGTTCAGAGAAGTCGACAGGACTTTGGCTCATGAACTTGGAGAAAATTTCATCTCCTTCTAAATCACCAAATTCATTAAAATATAGATCGCCTTCTTCCTCGACGTGATTTTTGCTTTCATCCATCTCCACCAAACTGTTCGCACAAAAACAACAGCCGATTTTCTTAGATCCAAACCATAAAGCATGTAAGAAAGTGTGCTAGTTGAATAAATGAAAAGCCAAAAGTCGTCACCTGATGATTGGCTCCCACAAGTGAGGTTTTCAAAACAAGTGCAAAATCAGAGAGGCCAAGTGTTGTGTATTTGGGTGCGAGAGAGAAAGGGAGCCTAAAGAAATGAAAGTCAAAGAAGGTGCTAGAACAAGAGAATGAGAAATCCTTGCTTCAGTTTATAAACAGGATTAATTTAAATAAGCAGATTTGGCTTTACATTTAATTTGACGAACGTGACTGGTTGTTCCTATCCTGAAAAAACATATGCATGAATTTTTTTGCTCACGATATATATTGTTCTTTGCCAATGGCCACTCTCAACTCACATGTTCTTTGGCAATTATGCATGTGTCGGGTCAGGGGGAAAAAAAAAGGCTCTTCTTTTCGTTCATCATTGAAAATTTAGTTCTTGGGAAAATAGGAAGTGAAAAGCTTGAATTTGAGAAAGGATAACTTGTCATTCTATATTTAGTGGATTAGCGAGAATCATTATCCTTTTTCTTTTATCACCAAATGAACGTGTTGGGTTGTGGCACAAGAAAACCATTATTTTACAAGTCTCTATTTTTCGCGCGAGGGATCTATTCTCGAACTTTGGCCTTGCTTTAACGGTAGGTCTTGCGCACATTGACATTTGTGGAATTCAATAATTATGCTAATGGGCATTTAAATAAGAGAATTATCATGATTAAAATGCGCAAATCTTATATTATTCTTTTGTTTTTGGCACATGCTTACCGCTTGCAATGATTTAGGAGGGGGATATTAAACTCAAAAGGAGGGGGAAGAAGAAGATATTCCTTCGACCAGAAAAGGAAAACAAGCTATTTTCAAGTATACCTTATTCGATAATTTGCTCGATTTATTTATATAAAGACAATCTCCAGCCTATTTACTCTTTAGGTAGTAAATCTTAGATGTAGAAGTAGCTAGTTTGGGTTATATGTGACAATCTGCATGTCCATTCAACCACACTATCGAGCCAACATAGAAATACAACCTGTCAGATACTTAGTATTTGAACTTGCAATATGAAACAAAACTTGACAACATTCCATTTTCGCCCGGATATGTCCATATAGCATTTTCAGTAATTCATTCATTTTCTGGATTTTCACCGTCCAGAAATTACTTAGAAAAGGAGGTCCATTAAAGAAACTATAGTGCATAGCCATTATTCAATGCCAAGTTGCCAACGGTCTCTCATTTGAATTGCGAAGTAACTTGGAGGCTGTTTGGTTACTTTTACAATACCCATTTTTCTATCGAAAAAATAGTTTTTATCACGAAAATGCTGTTTTTTTTTTTTTTTTTTTTTGCAACACACGACAACGCCGGTTGCATGGTCATCGATATTATCAATTCTCTGAAGACAAAACCAACATAATCTATTATCTTGAAAGAAAAAAAAATTACCCTTCACGATGGAAAATCGATTCTGAATTGTCTATCTCTACTATTGGATTAATAATAGAAAATGATTGCAGATCTTTATAGGTAAGAAGTTTCATCTTCTTCTTTGTCACAAAATATTGATGAAAGCTTTTGGTCCATTAAAGTTTTTGTGAGGGGTCAAATTACTAATTCTATAACAATTGCATATTTTTATCACAGACAGTGACCCATCATATATCATGTCTTAAAAGTCATTAACATTATTAAATTTTTGCTTGTCTTTTAATAATTAAGATTTTCTTCTGGTCTATAAACAACAATTTTAGTTTGAATTGAAAGTATTTCTTTTAATGCTATGAGGAAATAAACGTGCTACTTTCGTTAGTTCTAATTAATTGATTTTTAGTTTAACTATATATAGCTTATGAATGGACGATATCATGGAGTTATCAAATAAATGAAAAGTATAATTGATATTAAGACACGACAAACATTGTCTAGTGAAAAAAAAAATGAAAAAAAAAAAAAGATAGCCATTTATTATTTGGCAACCAAAGATTAATATTTTCTTATGAAGAAATGCTTAAATAAACCAAAAGATAAGTTAAACGATTTCACTATTTTGCTAGTTGCAATCATATTTATGAGTCTACTTAGAAAAAGCTTTCAAGAGAACTGAGCAACATATCAACAAGCAAATATATATAGACAATTTCCTCCTATTTACATTTTAGGCAATATATCTTAGATGTGCAAATCTCATTAAATAACTAGTTTAGTTTACATATAAACAATCCGCATGTCCCTTATCTAAACCCCATCATTAATCCAATATAGAAATATATCCAATTAAGTAGTTTAGTTTATGTACAGACAATCTGCATGTCGATTATAGAACCTCATAAATATGATTGCATTTGAGCCAATATAGAAATATATCCAATTAGGTATTTGAATATCTAAGCTTGCAACATAAAACGAATTTGACAACTTACAAGTTTCGCCCGGATATGTTCAATTTGAATTTTTAGTAACTCATTTATTTTCTGGATTTTCACAATCCTAGAATTACTCAGAAAAGGATGCCCTTTAAGGACAATGTAATTCATAGCCATTGAATGCCAACCGACTCTCATCGAATTGTGAAGTAACCTGGAGGCCATTTGATTACGTTTACAACACCCATTTCTCTATCAAAAAGAAATAGTTTTTAAAATGAAAACATTATTTGCATAGGTATCGATATATTGAATTAATTGAAACCGAAATCTAATATAATCTATTATCTTGAAAGTAAAAGAAAATTATTCTTCATCTTGGAAAAAATGATTCTGGTTATATCTATCTATAATTTTGGATTCATAGAGCGATTGCAGATCTCTTTTATGTAAGAACTCATACCTTCTTCTTTGCCCCAAAACTTTGGTGAGAGCTTTTAGTGCTTTTGAAATTTTTGTGAGGGATGAAATTACTAACACAATGACAGTTGCTTTTATTCATCATAAACAATGACTCCTCTCATATCATGTCTTAAGAGCTATTAAATTTTTTAATATTCCAATTTGTCTTTTAATTTTTAAGATTTTCTTACATCCGAGAAACATGCTACTTTTGTTAGTTCTAGCAAATTGATATTTACTGTAGGTGGAAAATTTTAAATAAGAGTCTAAAATGTCTATGACAGTTTCAAGTAAGGGCCTACCCCTACTAGTTGTCGGCTTACTAGAATTTCCAGCCAATCAAGGACATTTTTATCAAAAGACAATTTTAATTTTAAATTATTTTTCTTTTATTTCTTCTCTTTTCTCTTTTCTCTTTTCATTTTATTTCTTTTTGGCAAGCGCTAGAGAGGGCCTAGCGACCCTCGCCAAAACTAGGTGAAGGTTGCCTTACCCAAGGCCTTGCCGTGCGGGCAAAGGCAACCCTTGTCTATGGCTTTCGAGGGCGGCCTCGCTTGGGGCGAGGGTCATCTTATCGAGGTGAGGACTGATCTTGGCCATGGCTAGTGAGGGCAACCCTCACCCAATCCTCTCTAGGCATCACCACTGGCGAAGAAGAAAGGGAAAACCAATAAAAAGAAAAAAAAAAATCAAAAAAACTCAAAAAAGGGATGGAAATGTCTTTGACCAACTAGAAAGTCAATTTTTTTTTTTTTTTTAAACTGATATAGCCACTTCAAACTATTATTTGAAATAAAATTCACTTTGGACCCTTATTCAAGAAAATTAGGGTATTTCACACCTTTATTTGGCGTTTTCTTATGAAAGACGTCATGGACTAATAGAATAAATGGAAAGTATAACTTCGCATTTGGTTAGGACAGATATTGTTGAGTGAAAATGATAGTAGATAAACATCTATTATTTGGTATAACCAAACATTAAATATCTTTTATCAAGAAACACTTAAATAAACTAATAACAAGTTAACTGACTTTACTATTTATAAATGTAAACAAAAATAAACGTAACCAAACGGGACCTTCTTCAATGAAGAAACAAAAGTAAATAAAAATCACCCTATTCACTATATTGCTAGTTGCAATCACACCCATGAGTCTACTTAAAAACGGCTTTCAAGAAAACTGAGCGACATATAAAATATAAAACAAACTAATTTAAATTACAAGGAGAAAGTCCAAACTCCACGACCCTTTAACCTATTCTCTGTGGAAACAAATACACGCAAAAGGGGTAACAAAAGTGTAATCACTTCCTAAACTTTTGTATCTCCAAAACAATGAGAATTACAAATAAAAGACCAATAGTAATTCCATAACCAACATTCCACTTGTTCCCCTTTTCGCCTAAATGAATTCCATAGAAAACATTCGCAATCGCAAAAATAATCAAAACCCGCCCCACATTATGGTGATACAAGTTCCAATATCCTCGCACTTTCGATCCCTTCGCCGGTCGAGCCAAAATTGCCATCACCTGCCGAATTTTCATATAAACAATAGAAAAAGACATATAAGAAAGACTGAAAATATATAAGATAGAAAATAAGATCGAAAGGGGAAAATAGTGTAGATAATATTAGGTAAATCATTCTGCTAATACATAATAATGTGTAGAAGAAGCATTGCAACTGTCCAAAGAAATTTATATATGCATAATAGTAATCTAATGTTGCATGTGCATGCCTTGAACTTGACAAAAAAACTGAACTGAGACAGAGAGGGAGAGAGATTACCTGGAGGCAGCCAAGAACAAGAATGAAGATTCCCAAACCCTTGTGGGTGGAGACAATGGTGGCACCGATCTTGTTTTCCAACACGAAGCCGCAGATGATTCCCACCAAACCCAGAACGAAAGCCGAGGATTGAACGGCGGCGTGCACGTAGAACCACATCGGCTCGTACTGCTGGCCGTGACGAGCCACGATTATCCCAATGATCATCAAGATGCTCCATCCCAGCATGTTCAGGATCCCATGGCTCCTCCTCAGTCTGGTATAGGGAGTGCCCTCAGTCGTGGTTTGGCCTGTTCCGTAATTTGCATGCCAGAAACCCCGTATTAGAAAGACCTTGATCTAGAACTTAACATCTAGATCGTAGAAAAGAAAGTTGAAAAAAAAAATGGCAATTCTTCTTCTTCTTCTTCTTATTATTATTATATGCATGTACCTGGACCCAACTGAGGTAATAATGATGGCCACTCTCACGCCATTTTGCCTCAAAGACCTTTTCAAACTCTCATTCAAAGTAAAATAAAGAATTGAAGAAAAGATTGTTTCGAATTTGGGATTAACTGGAGAGTCCTGAGATTGCTTCTTGATAACTATCAGAAAAATGTCAGCATCCACATTGGGTCAACTCGGGGCAATTATTCATATTCTATTTCTTTCCGTCCGAACAGCGAAGATCAGTATAATTGACAAGGAATTGCACGCTTCAACTTCTCTGCACCGATGTGACACTTACCAGCCCCCTTGACATTGAGAGGTACTTAAGTGCTTCTCAAGGATCAAGGCAAGAAAATCACATAACGTAAGGTCTACATCAGCAGTGATGTTCCAGCGTTTTAGTATGACCACTTCCTTCGTCTATGTATACACAAGGTATGTTGTTGCTCTCCACTCAATATTTTGTACTCTATGATTGATTGGGTGAAAAGAGAAGAGGACGCAGGCTGAAGAAATCCTGAAATGTTTTCCTAAATTAGACTCCTTAGAACCATCTTCCAGCTTATTATCTTCAGTGTGATTAATTTTATGTATATGGGTGAATATTTATAGTGGTTTTATGTAAATTAAGTCACATCCTTTTTCAATTTTTTCCCATATGGAGTCCAGCAAGAAAGGGTTGGCATCCCACGCACCATGATGATGCGCAAGCTAGAAAAAGGCAATAGACCCAACAATACCCAACGTGTGCGTAAAACGTACACTTCAACACATGCATTGATTAAATTAGTTGGTTATAATTGGTGCTAGCCCCATTTCCATAAAATAAAATAAAAAGTATTGAGAAAAAAGAGTAAGCAATAAAGTAACAATCATAAAGCAGTTGAAACTTCAAACTATCAACATTTTTAGCTTTTTTTTTGGTCGGTCAACATTTTTAGTTGAATAATGAATATATAATTAATAATTTAATCTTGTGTAATGACTCATTCAATAATGTAAATAAAGGATTTGAGCAACTTAATCCAGGATTTTCATTTCTATAATCTAATCACGTTGTAGCCTCTCTTCCTCTCTTCGTTTTATGTTTTAAAAGGGAAGAAACTATTCTTATTTCAAACAAGTACTTGCATGTATTGCAATATTCTATGTAAGAACTCAAATGTTATGCAGACTGTGGACATTATAAAACTATTTTCTTCTCTCTCTTGTTTGTCACTTTCTTCCTCCTTTCCTCACTTCCTCTTCACCTCTCTTTTGATTTCTACCAAATTGGTTACGTCTCTGCATCTATCTTATTCAACCTAAAAGAAAGTGGAGAAGTCATCAAATATCTACCCAAAACGCCTGGAAACGCACTAGCCCACCTACCACATGGAACCCACCAAACAAATATTAAATCCATTATTTTTTGTTTCGTTCTAAGTCTAAGCTTGGACAATCTCATTCGGTGTTATCGCATCAATTTAGTGACCGAAGGTTGTAATTTTTTCGAATTTGTTTTGTCTTATAAAAATCTCTATGACCCCGTCTCCGATAATTTTGCTAACTCAATCGCTCCTATTCTGATTTAGTAAGTTGACTTTTGGTCGCTCTTGTTTGCAATATCGTGAAACTGAGTGAAAAGTGGGGACAGAGAAGGGTAAAAACCCTCCCAAGACAATCCCGTGATCCTATCTTTTCGAGGTTAAATTAGGTTTTTGCGTAGATAGACAGCATTTGATCTATGTCTAAGAGTCCAACCGAAGTCTTGACTCAAGATGTAATCCATTGTTCTAAGCAATCCCGTAATCCTATTCCTACCTTCTCATGGAAAAGGAGCAAGAAAGAGATAAGAATAGCAAGAGAGCAGTTGCGCTGACCCGAGACAAAGTTCACGGAGGTCACTGTCATGTCCCGGTGCTGCATCAGCTGATACGTCGACCCCGGCGTGAATCCGGACGGCCCGACCGCGTAAATCAGGTTCGACTCAGGCTGGGCCGTGTCCAGCTGGAACGCCATGTAGGTGCGGTTCGGCTGCGACACGATCATGGACGAGTTCGCCACGATGGTCAGGGAACCCTGGTCGGGCTTGACCTGGGCTGGAGTCTGGCCATCCAGCGCGTACTGCTTCACCGTGCCGCCGCCGCTTGACGAGAACCACCCAACCACCGCGCTCGCCCCAACCATCTGCGCTTTGCTCGAGAAGCCCATGCCTATGTAGGAGTTGGCGGTGGGCGTGGAGAGGACGAAGCTCCATGTGTTTGCGGATGTTTGCTTGTACTGCAATTACAGTGTAAATTCAATAATGCTCAATCGATCACATCACATCCAAAGTTTTACATTGTTACAGCACCTACAATGAATTCAACTACCATATAAAGATTGACCTGTGAATCGTTACTTCGATTCGGGGTTGGTAAGATCCGGAACCGGTTCTCTCAAGGTTCCCAGATTTCAAAAATCGCCAGTCTATAGATCGAAGAAACGCGACATACATCAAAGTACAATATTGAATCAGATTGAAGAGACAGAGTCTTACTCTGACGATGAAGTTCTCAGATTGCCAAGCGGAGATGCAGGTGAGAGAAGTCGTGTCGAAGGGGATGCCATCGACGTTCAGGTTGGAGCTGCACGAATCCAGCGACGACGACTGCGACCTTACAGATGCCGCGAGGGCGCAGAGAGAGGCGAGGACGATGACCAACGACGAAGACGCCTTCATCTCTCTCTCCCTCTCTCTCTCTATCTCTCGCTCGCTCTTTTCTCTCTCTCTGGAGGGTGGAAAGTAATGGAGAAAGCGGGACATTAATATATGTGAACTTGCCTGAGGAAGGTGACGATGTTGCTCAATTATTTTAAGGAGAATGATTGTAACTAACATGTTATCTTGCCCTTGCACATCAGTGAAGTCCCCATCGCTCTTTACTTTTTTATTATTCCCTTTTTCTTATTTTCTCGGGAAAATCAAGACCGGGTTTTCTTGTGTTCACACGGCTTTGCAATGGGAATTTTTTATTTTCGTGAATATCTAACTTCTAGTCCTCGAACTTAGGCACGTTTCCCAATCAACTGATGAAACTTCGAATTTTATCTTATCAAGCCCTCGAACCTGTATGAATTTTACCAAGTAAGTCCTTCTGACACTAATCCTAATCTAATTTAATCATCAAACCAAGTCAGAAGATGAGGCATAGAACATTATATCATGATGACGTGTCTATAGATAGAAATTTCATGGTGGCTTGCCTTCTGAGACAAAAGGTGCTGCCATTTTTTTTACGACATCTTGTCTATGAAGGCACAATTTTTTGCACCATGTCACGATTCGACAGCCAGGTCAGCTTGAGTGGTTCGAGATGGGCTGTAGAAGGACTCGATTACAAAAATTTAGGCAAGATCAATGACTCGATTGAATAAACCTAGAGGTTCAGAGGGTTGATTGGGGGAAAGCCCGCAATTTCAGGGACGAAAAGTAAAATTTCATTTTTTTTTCCTTCCTACATAGTGGTTCTCATCTTGAATTTTCAGTAACTTATTTAATTTTTGGATTTTCACAGTCCTGGAACTACCCAGAAAAGGATGTCCTTTAAGAACAATGTAGTTCATAGGCATCGAATGCCAACCATCTCTCATCGAATTGTGGAGTAACCTGGAGAACGTTTGGTTACGTGACCCATTTCTCTATTAGAAAAAAAATAGTTTTTAACATGAAAAAACCATTTGCATAGTTAACGATATTACGAATTATTTAAAAAAAAATATTAATATGATCTATTATCTTGAAAGAAAAAGAATATCATTCTTCATTTTGGGAAAATAATTCTGGTTATATCTATCTATAATTTTAGATTAATAGCAAAAAACGATTGTAGATCTCTTTATGCAAGAACTTATACCTTCTTCTTTGACCCAAAAGTTTGGTGTAAGCTTTCAGTGCTTTTGAAATTTTTGTGAGGGATCAATTACTCAATGACAGTCGCATATCTTCATCATAAACAGTGACTCCTCTCATATCATGTCTTAAGAAGTATTGACTTTTTTTATATTCCGGTTTCTATTTCAATAATTAGGTATCTTCTTACATCCGATAAACGTGCTACTTTTGCTACTTCTAACAAATTGATACTTATCATAGCTTATGAATGAAAGACGTCATGGACTAATAGAACAAATGGAAAGTATAATTGGCATTTAGCAAACAGATATTGTTGAGTCAAAATGATATTAGATAAACATTTATTATCTGGCATAAACAAACATTATATTTTTTATCAAGAAACTCTTGGGGTGTGTTTGTTTATTTCTGTTTCTATTTCCCAGAACACAAATTTTTGTTCTTTTGTTCCGAGGAACAAAAAAAGAACAGAAATGCGTTTGTTTACACTTTTGTTCTCGGGAATAAAAAATTTATTTTTTTGTTCTTGGGAACAGATTTAGAACAGAAACAAAAAGTAGAAAAACTTGTTTCATGTTCCCAAAAACACTTTTGAAAAACACTTTTTTTTCTTCTCATTTTTCTTATTATTTTTTCTCTTTATTTTCTTCTTCTTTTCTTCTTCTTCTTCTTCTTCTTCTTCTTCTTCTTCCTTTTGCTGGTCACCGGCCTTGTCCATGGTCAACGCCGGCGACCGGCCAAACGAGGGCTGGCAACCTCGCCAAAGCGTCGCCGCCCCTCGGAGAGGCCGAGCCATGGTGAGGCTCGACCTCGCCTAGGTTAGGTAAGGCCAACCTCGCCCGACCACTGGTGAGGCTGGCGTCCCCAACCAACGCGAGGTGGCCTGGCGAGGCTGAGCCTCACCGATGGCTTGGCGAGGTTCACCGAGCCAAGCTAGCCTCCAACGAGCTCGCTGAACGTCGCCCAGCTGATTGCCGGCCACGGCAGTGGCCAGAAAACCGGCCAAAGAGAAAAAGAAAAAGGAAAAAGAAAAATATAATAAAAATATTAAAAAATTAAAAGAAACAAAAAAATTATACAAGTTCACCAAATGCGTTTTTATTCCTTGAGTAACATTTTTTGTAATTACCAAACGCGTTCTTATACTCGAAATTGCTCCTTAGAACAAAAAAAAAAAAAAAAAAAACTATTTCTGTTCAAAAATTGTTCCTCGGAACAGAAATGTTATTAAACGCGCCTTTATATAAACTAATAACAAGTATTATTTATAAATGTTAGGAAAAATAAACGTAACCAAACAAGATCTTATTCAATGAAAAACAAAAGTATATAAAAATCACCCTAATTACTATATTGCTAGTTGCAAACATACTCATGAGTCTTCGAAAAAACAGCTTTCAAGAAAACTGAGCAACATATAGACTCCACTGAAAATAACTTTCAGGAAAACTTTTTTCGAATTTTTCAGTATTCATTTCATGAAAAATGAACTAGTTAGGGAAAACATTTTTTATCAATAGAAAAAAGTCTTCTAAAATAGAGAAAAACATTTTCCACTTTTCAGGAAAACATTTTCCATATCTTCTTTTACTTCACTTTCTTTGACCAAATACCTTTTCCTTTTATTTTTTATTTTTTTAAATTGATTTTTATACATTCTTCTTCTTCTTCTTTTTCTTCGGCTGGTTGGCAGCCACGGCAAAGGCCAGCGATCAGCCACTAGTGAGCTCGAGCATTGCTAGAGGACGGCGAGTCTCAAGCCTTGCAAATTAGTGACGCTCAAGCGCCGCCAAGAGGTGGTGAGGCTCGTGCCTTGTATCGGCGATTCTCAAGCGTCGCCAGAGGCAGCAATGCTCAGACCTTGCAAATCGACAATGCCCAAGCATCGCTAGGAGCCCATGAGGCTCAGGCCAAATCGATGAGCCTCAGGCCACGAGGCTTGGCCTTGCCAGATTAGGGACGCTTGAGCATCGCCAAGAGGCGACGAGGCTCACACCTCACAGATCGGCAATGCTTGGGCCCCATCAAATGGAGCTCACCAGCCATCGAGGAAAAAAAATAAAAAATAATTAAAATCAAATTTCTAAATTTAAAAAAAAAAAAAAAAAACAAAAAATGGTCACAAGAAGTATATGGAGTAAAATCAAATTAGATATAGAACGGGGAAAATATTTTCCATTTTAATTTCATATTTCAGCCGAATATCGAAAAATATTATCATTTTCTTAGAAAATGACTTCTTGAAAAATATTTTTCATAATTGAAAGGAGCCATAAATTATAAAACAGACAAGTTTAAATTACAAGGAGAAAGTTCAAACTCCACGGACCCTCAAACATATTCTCTGTGGAAACAAGTGCACGCAAAAGGGGTAAAAAAGTGTCATCACTTCCTAAACTTTGGTATCTCCAGAACAATGAGAATTACAGATAGAACACTAATAATGATTCCATAAGCAAGATTCCACTTCTTCCCCTCTTCGCCTAAATGAATTCCATAGAAAACATTCGCGATCGCAAAAATGATCAGAACCCGCCCCACATTATGGTGATACCAGTTCCAATATTCTCGCACTTTCAGTCCCTTCCTCGGTCGAGCCCAAATTGCCATCACCTGCCAAATTTCATGCAAAAATAGAAAAAGACATAAATTCTTATTAACTAAGAAAGACGGAAAATATATACGATAGAAAAATGAGATCAAGAGGGGAAACACTGTAGATAATATTAGGTAAATCATTCTTCCAATACATGACAACGTGGAGAAGAAGCATTGCAGCATGGCTAGTGAAGGTATATCTATCTCCCATCTTTTTCCCTTATTCATATGTCCAAAGAAATTATCCACATATGGTAATCTAATGTTGTATGTGCATGCCTTGAACTTGATAAAGAAACTGAATTTTGTGTGTGTGTGTGTGTGTGTGTGAAAGAGAGAGAGAGAGAGAGAGAGAGATTACCTGGAGGCAGCCAAGAACAAGGATGAAGATTCCCAGGCCCTTGTGGGTGGAGACGCTGCTGGCACTGATCTTGTTTTCCAACACGAACCCGCAGATGATTCCCAGCAAACCCAGAACGAAGGCCGAGGACTGAACTGCGGCGTGCACGTAGAACCACATCGGGTCGTACTGCTTGCAGTGACGAGCAACGATTATCCCAGCGATCATCAAGATGCTCCATCCCAAGATGTTCAGGATCCCATGGCTCCTCCTCAGGCCGGTATAGCGCCTGCTCTCAGTCGTGGCTTGGCCTGCCCCGCAATTTGCATGCCGAATAACCCCATGTTAGAAAGAGCTTGATCTAGCACTTAGCATCTAGATCGTAGAAAAGAAAGTTGAAACAATGATGGCAACTCTTATTATTATTATTATTATTATTATTATTATTTAAGATATGCATGTACCTAGACCCAATTGAGGTAAAAATGATGGCAGACTCTCAAATCATTTTGCCTCAAAAGACTTTTTCAAATACCCTTTCGAATTTGAGATTAACTGGACAGTCCTGAGATTGCTTTTTGATAACTATAAGAAACATGTCAGCGTCCACATTGGGTCAACTAGTTCTTTCCGTCCAAACAGCAAAGATCAGCATGTGTGACGAGGAATGGCATACTTCAACTTCTCCGCCAATGTAACACTTACCTGCCCCCCTTGACATTGAGAGGTACTTAAAGTGGTCGTAAAGGATCAAGACATTATCGGCCGAACTTTATTATATGGGAAGAAAATCACATAACGAAATGTCTACATTAGCAGTGATATTTCAGGGTTTTAATATGACCACTTCCTTTATCTATGCATACACGAGTTATATTGTCGCTCTCCATTTTATATTTTGTACTATATGATTGATTGGGTGAAAAGAGAAGAGGACGCGGGCCAAAGACGTCCTGAATTTTTTTTTTTTTTCCCTAAATTAGACGCCTTTGAACCACCCTCTACCTTATTATTTTCAGTGTGATTAATTTTCTGTGTATGGGTAAATATATATAGTGGTTTCATGTATATCAAGTCACATCCTTTTTTCAATTTTTCCCATTTGGAGTCCAACCAAAAAGGGTTTGGCATCCCACGTGCCATGATAATGCTCGAGCGAGAAACAGGCAATGGACCCATCAATAGTCAACGTGTGCATAAAACGTACACTTCAACACGTGTATACATTTAATCAGTTTTTTGTAGTTGGTGCTAGACCTATTTCCATTAAAAAATGAAAAGAAAAAAGAAAAAAATATTGAGAAAAAGAGTTGGCAATAAAGTAACAATTATGGAGCAGTTGAAACATCAAACTATCCACGTTTTAATTGAATAATGAATATTTTAATCTTGTGTAATGACTCATTCAAAATTTAACAATAAAGGATTTAAGTAATTTAATCCAAAATTTTCACGTCTATAATCTAATTTCGTTGTAGCCTCTCTTCCTCTCTTCTGTTTATGTTTGAAAACGGAAGAAACTGTTTATTCCAAACAAGTACTTGCATGCATTAAAAAAATTCTATGTAAAAACTCAAAGTTTATGCGGTCTGTGCATATTATCAAACCATATTCTTATCTTTTCTTTTCTTTTTTTTTCATTTTCTTCCTCCTTTCATCACTTCCTCTTCATCTTTGTTTCGATGTCTACCAAAATGGTTATGTCTCTGGAAAAAATGGAGAATGTTTCGTTCTAAGTCTAACCTTGGACAATCTATTCGATGTGATCGCATTAATTTAGTGATCGAAGTTGTAATTTTTCGAATTTGTTTTGTCCCATAAAAATCTCTATGACCCTGTCCCCGATTATTTTGCAAACTCATTCACTTCTATTCTAATTTTGTAAATTGACTTTTTGGTTGCTCTTGCTTGCTTTATTGTGAAATTGAGTGAAAAGCTTTAGGTGAAAAGTGGGGACAAAGAAACGTAAAACCCGCCTAAGACAATCCCGCGATCCTACCTTGCCGAGGTTAAATTAGGTTTTCGCGTAGATAAACAGCATTTGATCAATGTCTGAGAGACCAACAGAAGTCTTGACTCAAGATGTAATCCATTGTTCTAAGCAATCCCGTAATCCTATCTTCTCATGGAAAAGGAGCAAGAAAGAGATAAGAATAGCAAGAGAGCAGTTGCGCTGACCCGAGGCAAACTTCACGGGGGTCACTGTCATGTCCTGGTGCTGCATCAGCTGATACGTCGACCCCGGCGTGAATCCGGACGGCCCGACCGCGTAAATCAGCTTCGACTCGGGCTGGGCCGTGATCAGCTGGAACGCCATGTAGGTGCGGTTCGACTGCGACACGATCATGGACAAGTTCAGGGTCAGGGAGCCCCGGTCGTGCTTGACCTGGGTTGGAGTCGGGCCGTCCAGTTCGTACTGCTTTATCGTACCGACGCCTGACGAGACCCACCCGACCACGGCGCTCGACCCGACCATCCGCCCGTTCTTTGAGAAGCCCATGGCTATGTAGGAGTCGGTGATGGGCGTAGAGAGTAAGAATTCCCATTCGTTTGCGGATGCTTGGCTGTACTGCACTTACAGTGTAAATTCACTCATGCTGAATCGATCGCATCACATCCAGAGTCTTAGAAATTTACAGTATCTACGGTGAATTCAACTGCGATATAAAGATTGACCCGGGAATCGTACTTCGATTCGGGGTTGCTAAGATCCAGAACCTGTTCTTCCGAAAATTGCCATAGACTAGAGATCAAAGAAATGCAACATACATCGAAGTAGGGAAAAGTACCAAAAAAAAAAGTCTTAAATTTATTGTATTTGTACTAATTCAGTCATAAATTTTTCAATTAAACTAATTTAGTCCTAAATATTTTCACATTTGTGCCAATTGAATCCATCTGACCAATTTAAATGGGAAATTATTGGCGTATATGTCGGCGGCCCTACGTGGCATGATCGATGCTGATATGAACAAAGTTTAGGCTAAAGTTTCAACCCTCATCTGGATTTGAGCGAAGGCCCAACACCCTCACCTATGGCAAGCAAGAGCGTAAAGGCAACCTGCAACCGACAATGGTCAGCCAACGACCTCGTCAAGGCCAGCCAAAGGGTTTTGAAAGAATAGAAAAAAAAATAATTAAAAATTCTAAAATAATATGAAAAAATTATAAAATTTGTTCACATCAACACCGACCGTACCACATAGAACCGCAGGTATCCACGTCAGCAATTTCCAATTTAAATAAGCCGTATGAACTTAATTGGTATTAATGTCAAAAAGTTTATGAGTAAATTAATATTAATTGAAAAATTTATAATTGAATTGATATCAATATAATAAATTTATAACTTTATAGTACTTGTCACCATCGAAGTACAACATCAAATCAAATGAAGAGATAGTTAGAGTCTCACTCTAAGGATGAAGTTATGAGAGTCCCAAACAGAGATGCATTTGTAAGAATTCCTGTCCACGCGCTCGCCATCGATGATCAGGATGTTGTTGCACGAGTCCACCGACGACGATTGCGACCTCACGGACACCGTGAGGCCGTAGAGAAAGACGAGGACGAGGACGAACGACGGGAACACTTTCATCTCTCCCCCCTCTCTCTCTCTCTTTTCTCTCTCTGGAGGTAGATGAGTAATGGAGAAAGTGGGACATTAATATATGTGAACTCGCCTTAGGAAGATGACAATTTTGCTCCATTATTTTAAGGAGAATGATTGTGACTAACATGTTATCTTGCCCTTGTACATTAGTGAAGTCTCCATTGCTCTTTACGTTTTTATTATTCCTTTTTTCCAACATTCTTATGTTTCGAGAATGGACTTTTTTTCGTTCACACGATTTTCCAATGAAAATTTTTAATTTTCGTGAAAATCTTACTTTTAGTCCTCGAATTTATAGTCATTTCCCAATCAAATAATCAAATTCCGAATTTATCTTGTCAAGGGTTTAAACTTACCAATCAAGTCCTTTCAACACCAATCCCGATCTAGTTCCAATTAACTTGCCCATCAGACCACATCGGATGATGAGCTTGTCTATAGAGAGAAAGAAATTTCGCAATGGCTTGCCTCAACGGCTTTCATGCCACATCATAATTTGACAGCCAAGTCAGCTCGAGTTGATCAAGATGGGCGGTAGAAGGACTCGATTACAAAAACTTAGGCAAGTTCAATGACTCGATTGAATAATCTAAAAGTTCAATGGGTCGGTTGGGAAAAGCAGGCAATTTCAGGGATGAAAAGTAAAATAATCCGACGGACGGTACGATGCCGTCGGGGCATACTGGCATC
The DNA here is from genome assembly GCA_014182715.1 of Eucalyptus cloeziana. NCBI lineage: Eukaryota > Viridiplantae > Streptophyta > Magnoliopsida > Myrtales > Myrtaceae > Eucalyptus > Eucalyptus cloeziana. The sequence goes on from CM024641.1 coordinate 7,800,792, forward strand.
AGTCCTTGGCCGGGTCGCCCAGGCGTTGAGTTCATTCGATCGTGCCAAAGTGCTGACAAATGGCAATGAGGGGTTGGGAGCTGGCGGCGTGACTGCAAAGCTCTGGCCTTGGGAATTTCGCCTTCTCTTCTTTGTTTGAAAGTTGCCCCAACTTTGTCGCACGCTCTTCTTCATCATCCTCGGCTGCTTCAGCATTGTACTTTTGCCATAGGGGTGAAAAAAAAAAAAAAAGAGAAGAAAAATGAAAGGATTTTTTTTTTTTTTGGGGGCTTTGACTTGATCTGAGAGACTGACTAGGTCATACTAAATATGTTTTTTGATTTTATAATAGAGAAGTTGTTCGTTTCATCGTGGTTCGACACGGAATTGGTTTTCGGGGAGAGTTGACATTTTATTATTATATTGATTCGGGTTCGAGACGGATTTCTGATTTAAAACAATCTCGTGAGCTTAGATAATGGATGGTGGAGCTATATTTAGGCTTCATTTGGGGTTTGAATCGCTTAAGAAAATGAGTCAACCAAAACCTTATATTTAGGAAAATCAAATAAGATTTTCCTTTCCAAAAATATATATATGTATATACATGTATATAAATATATACATGTATATATATACTTGTATATATGTATATACATGTATATACATATATATCTTTTGTTTATTTTTTAGATTTCAGCCAAATAATGATTAGTTCCATTTGCCCGGTGATCTAGGGATAGTGTTTTTGTTCTTATCTAAAGGGGAAGTCGATTTCTCTCAATGTAAATTTGTTGTTTTCAATCCATAGAAATTTTTTTCTTAAATCAATTAGTTTTCCATTATCCAAACACCAGAAAGTCGAAAATAATTTTTTGAGAATAATTTTCCTTCAAATAAATAGAGATGGGTATCAATGAGCTCTAGATCGAGCACAAGATAATCCAATTTAAGGATATTATGGTGAAGTTTAGATTGCAGACGAGATGATTGCTTTGAAGAAATCGTAAACCGTGTTTTCCATCTAAGCTTGCCGACTTCGACGTACCCCATATTTAAATTTTTAACAAATGATTATGGGTTATCCTGGAGCATAAGACTTGTGATTGCATCAGTTGACCCAGTCCATTCTATGGGAAAGCATGAGTTTGTAAGTTTTCTCTTTTAATTTTTTTTATTTTTTATTTTTGGAAATCATTGAATTGGACTTATTATAATTGATGTGAAGATGAAATAGTCAAGAGCGTGTGATGAATTCCCACAAAAAAAAAAAAAAATGATTGCTTGTTATATAAATAAAGGTGAAATTAACATTGGATAATATCTCAAAATGGAATGCTTTTGCTCTTCTAGTGAAAGAAGCTAAAAATTATGCACATTTGTTTCATAAAAAATAAATAATTTGCAAACTTATTTAAGTCAAGCTCGATCTTGAAAAGTCAAGCTCGATCAAGATCTTATCGAGTGTCGAGGTTCGAACCTTGAAAATTCGAGTTGATTTGAGTACATATTGAACCATGTCAACCATGTCAACTTGACTCGACTTGATTGTTCCAAAATATTTCAACAATTGTTTTCAAGGTAGAGAAAATGGAGAATACTTGACCATTACAACTATTGATTATGTAGATCACATAATGGTCTCACGTAATAAATAAATAAATAACAACATATAGGGATGAGCATCAAGTCTAGCATAATCCAAGATTAGCTCTGAAATTCTAGGGAAAATTGGTTCAAATGGGGTAGAATAGGGTGTTAGTTATAGGGTGTGAATCAGTAGCTCTACTCGAGAACCGGTTTATTTTGGTTCAAAACCAGTTCATCTCATTGTTCTCGATCGAAACCAATTATCTTATAACTATTCAATAAAAGCCAAACAAATCTAACTTCGAACAGAACTGGGAACCGACCGAACCAGTTCACCTCATTGTTCTCGATCGAAACCAATTATCTTATAACTATACAATAAAAGCCAAACAAATCTAACCTCGGACAGAACCGGGAACCGGCCGATTCAGTTCCAATTTAGTTCCTAACCTGGCCATTCCGTCCCCAAATCCGATCAATCGGGACATGCGAGGTCGGGCTTGGTGATTGCTGAGCCCTCAAACCGATCAACCTTGGTGACATCGTACGATCCACGGGGACCGAGAAACGATTTCCTCGAGATGCGTGACGGATGATGATCATGCGAACGAGCCCGAACAACTTCCAAAGCCCAAAGATCATCGTGCAATAATGATACTGGCAAGCCCAACGTGTCGATCGTCATCTTTTTCTTCTGCCCGCGTCATCCTCGCTGTCTTTCTTTCTTTCTTTCGTTCTTTTTTGAGATGATGACTGAATGTTATCGGATCGCGGCTGCAAGATGCGAAGGAGGTAAAATCCATCACCTTTGTTGAACCCCTCTCTCTCTCTCTCTCTCTCTCTCTACCTCGTCTACGCCCGAGGTCAAAGGGAGGCTTCGCGCGTGAATCAGGCATAACGGGGTGCTTCATCTGAGTTCGGGGCTCTCTCCTATCCTACGATGGACTCCAGCAACGGCGCACCGGGTTCGCTCCTTTCTTGCCTTTCTTTCTTGCTCGTTCGTTTCCGTTCTTGATGCAAATATGGGTGACGTCCGGCTGAATCGAGTGCTCTTTGTCTTCTCCGATTTGGGTTCCCATTCGCTTTAAGTTTTGGGGTCGCGTGCTGAAAAAGGAGGGGGCTTTATTCACGTAGCCGAATTTGGTGGGAGTCTGTAATTGAAGCTTAGATCTTTTTTGGTTTGGTTTCGTTGTGTGTGGTCTCTGCGTTCTGGGTTTTTTTCTTTACGAGCTTAGCTGCTTTTTCCGTCTATTGGGTCTCGCCGTTTGTGTATCTTTAAGGGCAACCGTCGGTTGGTGTCTTTTAACTCTTTATCTGGTTGAATGATCCGTGTTTTGTAGCGATAATTGAACAGGGATTCTCATGTTGGGTGTTGCCCTTAGAGTGATTAGTCTTGAGGCAGCTGGTGCAAAGTCAGGCCACTATGTAAAATCGACCCCCACCATCCGTCCTTCTTGTTTGTTTGCAGTAGTTTGTGACATTCATTCCCTGTTTCCGCAGCAAATGGTCCACCTCCTAAGCCGTGGGAAAGAGCCGGGGGTTCATCAGGTCCTGCACCATTTAAGCCGCCATCATCTGGAAGCACTAGCGATATAGTGGAAGCTTCTGGAACAGCAAGACCCGGTGAAATTGTTTCGACTACTGATAGAACTGTTCCTGTCAACGCAAATTCTATTGCCAGGCCGGTTCCCACCAGGCCATGGGAGCAACAATCCTATGGCAACAGTTATGGAGGTGCATATATACTGCTTATTTTATGTCCATAGTTGCATGTGTTTTCATTACATTTTGATTGTGTGTGTATCTCAGCTATTGCTTTAAAGAACAATATAACATAAGATGGTTCTTGGTTAATCTTTTGATAATCATTGCAGGATATGGTTCTGGCCTGAATTATAACTCAGGGTATAATTCAGGGATGTATGGCTCTTCATTGGGAGGCTCTTCATTGGGAGGATACGGAGGCTCTTCATTGGGAGGATACGGAGGATCTTATGGGGGTGGGTTATATGGAAATGGAATGTACCGAGGAGGTTATGGTGGGATGTATGGTGGTTCTAGCTTGGGCGGTGGTTACGGTGGGGGCATGTACAATAGTGGAGTTGGGGGTCCAATGGGTGGTTATGGAGGTGGTTATGGTGCTGGCATGGGTCCCTATGGCGATCAAGATCCGAACAACCCTTATGGTGCTCCCCCTTCTCCACCAGGATTTTGGATTTCCTTTCTCCAAGTGGTGAGCAAGCATCCATTGGTTTTGTGAAGTTTAATGATTTTGTATTATTATTCTGAAAACCAGGGTTAGACATACAGTCTGTAAACTTCTTCTTACATGAGTAACTTTATTATGGCTGATACAGGTTTACTCAACTAATTTTCTAAATCAATGCGATAGACATGGTTTATGTAAGAAACAGTTTGCACAGAATGTATACCCTGTACAAAGCCAGGAACAAGAATTTTGTTTGATTTAACTAGGGATACTTTATTTCTTGGTGCAACCCATGAGCTTAGCTGTGGGAAGGTTGATTCTTACTACAATATTTTGCAGAACCTGCTAAAAAACTACCTATTTCTGTATGTGATTCTCTTTTACTGCTGAGCAGAAAGTTCTCATAGCACCTTTTAATCGTGAATGTCCCTTTAATTGACTCGAGTTCTACCTTGGTCAAGCCAATGGTCCTTTATTATGAGTATTATGCTGGCTTTGTCGTTATATGAACCTTTATGCCTGTGCAAAAACCATGGAAGAGTAAGTGACCTTGCTGAATCTGTGTATAATTTTGTTAACTTATTATATCAATGTTAGAGTACAATCAAGTGACTAGTGTTGTTGATTTGTTTTTTCATCTGATGACAGATGCAAGGAGTTGTTACATTTTTTGGCCGCATTTCGATTCTGATAGACCAGAATACCCAGGCATTCCACATGTTTATGTCTGCACTTCTTCAGGTGCTGCTTTCTCTACTTACTGTATTTTCTTCCAGATAAAATATTGCTGGAATTGTGCCATTGGGTTCCGTGGCATCAGTATTTGTCTTTTAAGCAAGTAGACTTGAGTGTTATGCAACATTGATCATTAACTAAATTGCATTCATGCAGCTTTTTGACCGATCGGGAGTATTGTATGGCGAGTTAGCTAGATTTGTGTTAAGAATCCTGGGAATCAAAACAAAGCCTAAAAAGGTTCCTCCACCTGGACACAATGGTATGCCTGGGCTCCCTGGTGCTTTCCCTCATAATGCTATTGAGGGACCGAAAGTAGCTCAAAGTGGCGCATGGGATAGTGTATGGGGGGACAAACCCAGCAGCTAAAGACGTTACTGCAAGAGATTGGATGCTCAAGACTACTGAGGGTAATGACACAGACCTGCTCAATAATCGGGGCCAAAAGGCATGGTCACGCTGGCTCAGTCTCTCAGTTTTGGTTTGCCAAAGGGCTATTCTTGCTGTGAAGACTGTATGGTCGAACCTATCCTCCATGAGATGCTTGTGATGTTGAATTGCACTCTAGGTTACTCAGTTACTGTATATCTAAGTAAAGAATATTCGTGGCATGTATATTTGGAATTGAGTATGCAATGAGATTTGTTGGGACTCGGGAGGTTGTTGCCACTTTTCGCATTGTGTGGTCGATAAATTTGCCGTGCAAACTCACACGACCTTTTTATAGTGTTTCTGTGATGCCATCATTTCAAGTCGTCTTGTTGATTACTTACGTTCGAAGCATTTTGTTAGGCGTGACCTTTGCATGTGGTTACTTAGATTAACCTGGATCAAGGCGTTTGTTAAGCACTTAAACAGAAGCATTATGCAGAAATCTCATCTTGGATTATACATTTGTCAATTTAGAGGCCAGGTTTGCGTTTTAGATAACGGAAGTCGAAGCAAGTTAGACCTCTTTTCTCGGGTGGGGCTATACGCGCAGACGAAATTCTTCGGGGGGATTTGATAGGTCCCTTAACAGGAGAACCAGGAGACGGTGTATCGAGGAAATAATTGACGACGACGACGAACATTGCCAAACTTCTCAGGGTAATACTCAGACCGCTGCATCACACCTGTTCAAGCCAATCAATTCATCATCTTCCTTTCAAAGAAAATAAGTTGATATATACTGGTCAAAGCTAAATTTCAATCAATTCATCATCTTCCTTTCAAAGAAAATAAGTTGATATATACTGGTCAAAGCTAAATTTCTTGATCATGCCACCGACTACATTTCTCTGAAAGTTTGCTTTCAGCCTTGACAATCACATGGAGAAGTTCAGGTGTGAATGCATCGAAGCAGGAAACACAATTAGCTTAAATAAAAGCCAATTTTTGTGCACTGAAATTACGCTCGACTGATCTTGATAGCAAATCAAACGAGCTGGCTGACACAGCTCAATGTTCAAGTCAGCTAACTCTGCATGATAATCATTACGCATAATATCGTCTAGCAGTTCAGTATTCATCCTTGGATCTGAACACAATGCTTTTCCGCTTCAAACAGTTTGATTGTGTTTCCTGAAACAGTCGCAAAATGTGAATCCCTGCTCCAGTAAAGAACCATAAGCATCTTGCGCCCATTTCTCAATGCCTCCAACCTGCAGTTGCCAAAGTTCCAATGATGGCTCGCATGAAGTATTTCCAGGTTAGTGCAGTATCTCTGAATGGATCGCCACCCTGGAAGCTTGACCTCATGGCAGAATGCCAAGTCCCATTCTCCAAGGAACGGGTAGCCCTTCGCAATTTCCAAGATGGATTCGTCAGCAATGGATCTGCACCCCCAAAGCTTAGGAACTTCAAGCCTTCCAGCAAATCCTGTCCCAATTACAGCCGACTTCTTTGTGGGAACACACGGACTTACCTAAGAAACATCTAGGAATTCAAGCCTGCTGCCGCTGACAATTGCCATTATGCCCTTCGTGTCGATCTTACAGAACTCGACATTGATATGCACTAGAGTTGATGAACAGCTTGTTAGCCCCATGCCTCTTACATCCATACAGTAGAAAATATCGATGGCACGGAGCTTCTGACATTGTTGCGATAGAGCTCTTAAACCACCATCGCTTATAGCAAAACAGTACACAAGATTGACATCCTCCAGATCCAAGCAACCCCCAGCCAGAGCTCCTAACCCGACATCAGTAATACTACAGCGTTTGACTAACAACGGTCAATGACGGACAGCCAGCAGCAATGGTATACATCCCACGGTCAGTAATAGCAGAATGGTAGTCAAGATAAAGACATTGAATAGGTGAACCATTCAACCACAATCAGGTCAAATCTGAATCAGATAATTCAGTTCAGCCAGAAAGAGATAAGGACTTGAGGTGCTTGACAGGCAAGCAATTTATTGAGATGGAAATACTTGACATAAAGATTGTAGTAGGACTCAGAAAGGTTCGACTGGTAATGATCTGCAGATAAGGGCTTGAGGTGCATGACAGGCAAAACACGAAGATTGCAGTAAAAGGCAGAAAGGTTCGACTTGTAATGATCTGCAGATAAGGGCTCGAGGTGCTTGACAGGCAAGCAATCTATTGAGATGGAAATACTTCACATGAAGATTGTAGTAGGATGCAGAAAGGTTTGTCTCGTAATGATCTGCAGCAGATATCTCGAATGTGAAGCCAGCGACAACATGTTAGACCAAATGATGCACGTTCAGAACTACAGCCTAGCTTTTGAAAAACAAGAGCAAGGCAATCATCAGACAGGTGTATGATGGAGGTAAGATGATCTCCAGCCAGAACTTCTATGTCGACTTCAGCAATCTTGGGACGGTTGCAGCAGCCTAGCTTTTGAACAATAAGAGCGAGGCAATTATCAGACAATGTAAGATGATGTCCAGCCAGATCTTCTATGCTGACTTCAGTAATCTTCAGACAGTTGCAGAGCACGAATCTTTATAGTAAACATTTTATAAGACGGTGTGGACAAGTTCGGGGAGTCAAAGCTGCAGAGAGCCGGTGAGTCTGCGTAGCCGTATCCGATATGCGCCCCGCATTTACGGCAGAGGAGCTTTGTCTTCACACCCCTGCGAACCCAGGCGACTGGGAAGCAGTTTACTTGGGCGACAGTTGTGAAGCGACTGAAGTCAACAGAACGGAAGAAGATAAAACCTTTCTTTATCGACTTGCGATACTTCGAGTCTATCCCTGAGGTAATCCTATTGGAAGATATCAAGTTCAAGGGATAACCACAAGATCCACAACTGCAAATGAAAAGAGGAAGAAACTTAGTCAATGATCTCATGCCAAATGTAAGATTATAACCATCGCATAACACTATCCAAAGGGCAAAACAGCAAGCTACCGCAAGAAAATAAAAGTCTTCGATTTCACGAAAACCTGATCAGTTAAGGTTTTTCCTTTGGCAAAGCAAGAACATAAACTGCATAAATCCCAAAATCGCCATCCACAAGCTTCCTAAGAGCTACTCCATAATCCCCCTAATACAAAAATCAAGGTTGCTTAGGTAGTAAGAAACCGTCGCTTAAGCGCAGGCTCAAATCGCCGCGCTTACACATTCTCTTTGGGCCCTCCGCCATATGGGGCGAGGCATTAGTCAGTTCAGGAACAACCAAATCGTTTTCTAATGACTTGATGCCGAGCGAGGCAAAACCCTTCAACTCAAAAACATCTAAGATCAAAAAACCACCGCCGCCGCCCTTCAAGATCAATTGCTTCACTCAGAGACGAAGACAGCAACGTTGCCGCACGAAAGGACTGCCAAACCTCATCAAACTACAGAATTTTCAGAATACGACGCAGAACTGTGCCAAACTGAAGTAACCCAAATGCAGAAATCCACAGAAACGGCGACAGGAACGGAAAAGATCGAAACTTTCCCACAATTCAAGCACAAAACAGCACATCAAACAGAGGGGAAGCGATACAGCAGAGAGAGAGAGGTGACCTGTGGGAGACGTCAGCGGGGTGGAGGGACATCTCGCTGCCCTCTCGCTCGTTGGAATCGAGGGATGGTTAGAGGAATCGCATGGAACGATATCATATCATTCTCAAAGGCCTAGTATCACTATCATCCAGTGAGAAGGAAGGAATAGATCTACTTTTCCATTCTTTCTAAAGTTTCAATTTTTATTTTCGGTGGCCTTCCTTTTCTTCTTTCCGTTTATTTATTTATTTATTTTATTTTTTTTGGAGATTTCGTAGAATGGAATGCACGGGGGGGATCCTCTCGCACTTCTCAGTTGTCCCTTCCTCGTGTCTGTACCCTTGCGCTCGTCGTACTTTCCAGGGAAAAATAAAAAAGTAGCTTTTTTTCCCTATTTTTCCTTCACAAGAAAACAGCCCAAATAAGCCATCATGCCATATTATATTATTCTCGCGCCGGCCAATATTAATATCGACATAATATAAACTGGTCTTGGTACACCTTACATTACATTTTATCATCAACCCATCGGAACGTGTCGAGTAATATTGATTTCGAATGAAATTTACTTGTGTCATGTCAAAATTAAAATCTATTTCAATAAATCCACACCCTCTTATAATTTTCTTTTTCTGCCGTGATATAAAATGGCAATCATACTCGATGGTCATCAACCATAAATAAAATGCAAATTAAAATGCTAGGCATGCATCCTAAGCATAAGATTTATGCCAACATTGCAAAAAGAGAAATGGATTTGTGTGGCATATCTTATTCGCATACAATATATAGGGACGATAGCATAAATGATCCATGAATTTTGATTTAACGTGTGATGTCATTTCTGCTTAATTTTTAATTTGCACAAGGGTTTTATATTTTTGCCCAATATGCACCGATCCTAAAATTTTAAATTGTTCAATGTAATCCTCGAATTATGTGTAAATATTTGATGCAATCTTTAAATTATATGAAAATGTTCAAAAGTTTAAGAACTACATTGAACATTACACTAAAATTCAAGAACATTGAACAAATTTTAATAATTTGAGAGCCACATTGAACATCAAACTAAAATTCAGAAAACACATTTAACAAATTAAAAACTTAGGGATAACATTTGCAAATTTGACCAAGATTGAGAGATCATTTGTGTTATTTTTCCATATGCATTTGTGCACAACACACTTCTATACAATTTCACTAAGCATGAATCGCCGCCTCCAAAGTTTGGTCGAAAGGAAGCTTCTCGGTGCACCAAAATTTGAACGTACAGGAACGATCTCAATTACCACAGAAAACAAGCACCAAACCAAGAGGATCCATTAAATCAACGCCTCCCCCATGTTCTGATTCGATGCATCTTAATGTCGAAAGTCACCAGAGAACAAATCATGTATGTACTACCATGAAGCCGCCCGCTCAGGTGCTAGGCACATTACCTCCTCGTCCTTCATCTCAATACTGCTTCTGTGCATTTTGAACAGTTCTATTGCAAGACCCGAGATGCGAGCACCCCGGCCGATATAAAGAACAGCAAGCTTCTTGCACCCCCTTCTCAGTGCCTCAAGCCCTAGGTCACATAGATTCTGACATTGGTTCACATGAAGCTTCTCGAGGTTATTACAGTGCAACCCTACAGCTTGCCACCCCCGCGTCTTGACCCCATGGCACAATGCCAAGTTCCACTCCTGTAGTAACGGACAACCCCTCGCGATTGCTGCAGCAGATTCATTGCAACGGTCAATGACAGACAGCCAGCAGCAACGGTAGACAACCCACGGTCAGTAATGGCGGAATGGTAGTCAAGATAAAGACATTGAATAGGTGAACCATTCAACCACAATCAGGTCAAATCTGAATCAGATAATTCAGTTCAGCCAGAAAGAGATAAGGACTCGAGGTGCTTGACAGGCAAGCAATTTATTGAGATGGAAATACTTGACATAAAGATTGTAGTAGGACGCAGACGGGTTCGACTGGTAAAGATCTGCAGATAAGGGCTTGAGGTGCTTGACAGGTAAGCAATTTATTGAGATGGAAATACTTGACACGAAGATTGCAGTAAAAGGTAGAAAGGTTCGACTTGTAATGATCAGCAGATAAGGGCTCAAGGTGCTTGACAGGCAAGCAATCTATTGAGATGGGAATACTTCACACGAAGATTGTAGTAGGATGCAGAAAGGTTCGTATTGTAATGATCTGCAGCAGATATCTCGAATGTGAAGCCAGCGACAACATGTTACCAAATGATGCATGACCAGAACTACAGCCTAGCTTTTGAAAAATAAGAGCAAGGCAATCATCAGACAGGTGTATGATGGAGGTAAGATTGATCTCCAGCCAGAACTTCTATGTCGACTTCTGCAATCTTGGGACGGTTGCAGCAGCCTAGCTTTTGAACAATAAGAGCGAGGCAACTATCAGACAATGTAAGATGATGTCCAGCCAGATCTTCTATGCCGACTTCAGCAATCTTCGGACGGTTGCAGAGCACAAATCTTTACAGTAAACTTTTTATAAGACGATGTGGACAAGTTCGGGGAGTCAAAGCCGCAAAGAGCCGGTGAGTCCCCATAGCCGTATCCGATATGAGCCCCGCATTTACGGCAGAGGAGCTTCGTCTTCAGGCCCCTGCGAACCCAGGCGACTGGGAAGCAGTTTACTTGGTCGACCTGTGTGAAGCGACTGAGGTCAACGGAAAGAAAGGAGATAGAACCTTTCTTTATCGACTTGCGGTACTTCGAGCCTATCCCTGAGGTAATCCTATTGGAAGATGTCAAGTTCAAGGGATAATTACAAGATCCACAGCTGCAAATGAAAAGAGGAAGAAACTTATTCAATGATCTCGTGCCAAATGTAAGATTATAATCATCTAATACACTATCCAAAGGGCAAAACAACAAGCCACTGCAAGAGAGTAAAGTCTTCGATTCCACAAAAACCCGATCATTCATGGTTTTTCCTTTAGCAAAGCAAGAACAAAAACTGCATAAACCTCAAAATCGCCATCCACAAGCTTCCTAAGTACTCCTCTATAATCCCCCTAATACAAACCGAGGTTGCTTAAGTAGTAAGAAACCGTCGCTTAAGCGCAGGCTCAAATCGCCATGCTTACACATTCTCTTCGGGCCCTCCGCCACATGGGGCGATGCATTAGTCAATTCAGGAACAACCAAATCGTTTTCTAATGACTTGATGCCGAGCGAGCCCAAACCCATCAACTCAAAAACATCTAAGATCAACAAAACTCCGTCGCCGCCCTTCAAGATCAATTGCTTAACTCAGAGACGAAGCCAGCAACGTTGCCGCACGAAAGGACTGCCAAACCTCATCAAACTACAGAATTTTCAGAGTACAACGCAGAACCGTGCCAAACTGACGTAACCCAAATGCAGAAATCCACAGAAACGGCGACAGGAACGGAAAAGATCGAAACTTTCCCACAATTCAAGCACAAAACAGCACATCAAACAGAGGGGAAACGATACAGCAGCGAGAGAGAGAGAGAGGTGACCTGTAGGAGACGTCAGCGGGGTGGAGGGACATCTCGCTGCCCTCTTCGCTTGTTGAAATCGAGGGATGGTCAGAGGAATCACATGGAACAATATCATTCTCAAAGGCCTGGTACCATCCAATGAGAAGGAAGGAATAGATTTCCCTTTCCGTTCTTTCCAAAGTTTCAATTTTTATCTTCGGTGGCCTTCCTTTTCTTCTTTCGGTTTATTTATTTATTTATTTATTTTTATTTTTGGAGATTTCGTAGAATGGAATGCACGGGGGGAATCCTCTGACTTCTCAGTTGTCCCTTCCTCACGTCTGTAACCTTGCGCTCGTCGTACTTTCCAGGGGAAAAAAAAAAATTAGTTTTCTTTTTCCTAAGAAAACAACCTGAACAAGCTATCACGCCGTATTATATTATTCTCGCGCCGGCCAATATTAATATCGATATAATATAAACTCGTGTTGGTACACCTTACATTACGTTCTAACATCAGCCGATCGGAACACGTCGAATAATATTGACTTCGAATTAAATTTGCTTGTGCCGTGTCAAAATTGAAATCTCTTGCGATAAATTCACAGCCTCATATAATTTTCTTTTTCTGCCGTGATATAAAATGGCAATCATACTCTATGGTCATCAACCATGGATAAAATGCAAATTAAAATGCTAAGCATGCAACCTAAACATAAGATTTATGCCAACATTGCAAAAAGGGTATCGGATTTGTGTGGCGTAGCTTATTCACATACAATATATAGGGACGATAGTCAAAATGATCAATGAACTTAATGAACTGTGATCTAACGTGTGACATCATTTCTTAACTTTTAATTTGCACAATACAAAGTTCTATATTTTTGCGCAATGTGCACCGTTCTTAGAGTTTTAATTTGTTCAATGCAGTCTCCGAGTTATTCGTAAATGTTCAATGTAGTTTTTAAATTATATGAAAATGTTCAAAAATTCAAGAACCACATTGAACATTGCACTAAAATCCATAAACAACATTGAACAAATTTTAATAATTTGAGAACCACATTGAACATCGAACTAAAATTCAGAGAACACATTTAACAAACCAAAAATTCAGGGATAACATTGCAAATTTGATCAAGATTGAGAGATCATTTGTGTTATTTTTCCATATACGTTTGTGCACAACATACTTTCATACAATTCACTAAGCATGAACCGCCGCCTCCAAAGTTTAGTCGAAAGGAAGCTTCTCAGTGCACCAAAATTTGAACGTACAGGAACGATCTCAATTACAAAAGAAAACAAGCACCAAACCAAGAGGATCCATTAAATCAACGCCTCCCCCGTGCTCTGATTCGATGCATCTTAATGTCAATAGTCACTGGAGAACGAACCATGTATGTACACTACCATGAAGCTGCCCGCTCAGGTGCTAGGCACATTACCTCTTCGTCCTTCATCTCAACACTGCTTCTGTGCATTTTGAACAGTTCTATTGCAAGACCCGAGACGCGAGCACCCCGGCCGATATAAAGAACAGCAAGCTTCTTGCACCCCCTTCTCAGTGCCTCAAGCCCCGGGTCCCATAGATTCTGACATCGGTTCACGTGAAGCTTCTCGAGGTTATTACAGTGTAACCCAACAGCTTGCCACCCCGGCGTCTTGACCCCATGGCACAATGCCAAGTTCCACTCCTGTAGTAACGGACAACCCCTCGCGATTGCTGCAGCAGATTCATTGCCAATAGATCTGCATAATCGGAGGTTAAGAATTTTCAACCTTTGAGCAAACCCTGAGCCGATTGTGACGAAGCTATCAGGACCAAGCCCCCAGCCAACACTTCCAATGTTCAGATATTCAAGCCCACCACCGCTCACAATTCCTGTTATTCCCTCGGCGTCAAGATTACAGGACTCAGCATCTACATGTATCAGTGTTGGTGAGCAACCTCTAATTCCAACGCCAGTTACGTCCCCACTACAATGGGAAATCTTGATGGCCCTGAGATTGTGGCATCCTTGTGATAGAGCTCTTAAACCACGGTCACTAATACGCGAACAGTATGTGAGATTCACGTTCTGTAGCTCTGAGCAACCACTAGCCAAAGTTTCTAAGCCAACATCAGTAATATTGCAGCGGTAAAGACTGATTACGTTTAAAGATCGACAGCCAGCAGCAATTGCAGACACTCCATGGTCTGTAATTTTCAAACAGCAGTCAAGATAAAGACTCCAAATATTTGAACCATAGGATCGCAATGGGGTCAATCCTGAATCAGGTAATTCTGTGCAGCCTGAAAGAGACAGAGACTGTAGATGCTGAAAACGTGCAAGTAGTCTATCAAGATGTAAAGAGTTGACGTTAAGATTGGGGTGCGATGGAGAAAGCTTCAAGAGGGTGAATGAACAGTCAAATTGTAATGATCGACGGCAGACATTCTGAACGTGAAGCAAGCGACGACACGTTAAGCCGAATGATGCACGATCATTGCTACTCTTTAGCCTTTGAAAAATAAAGATGAGGCAATCATCAGGCAGGTGCACGATGGAGGCAGGATGAGTTCCAGAAAGATCTTCCATGTAGATTCGACAATCTCCTGACGGATAAAGAGCTCAGATATTCACAGTTAACCTTTTATAAGAAGATGTAGAGGAGTTGGGAGACCACAAAGAGGCAGTCAGCCTCCATAGCAATATCTGATACGAACCCCACAATTACAGCAGAAAGCATTCTGTCTCCGGTCACTCCCAACACCCAAGCGATGAGAAAGGTATACAAGACCTTCCCGTCATCCTCATTCAAGATAAGCACGGGATGGAAAGAGAGGAGCGCATCCAAGCTTCATCGACCTGTATGAAACTATGTATATCAACAGAGAGGAAGAAGATAAAACCTTTCTTCGTTCTTTTCCAACATTCAGAGCCTACCGCAGAAGTTATTCTACTGGAAGATGTCAGGTTCAGGGAACAACAAGAGACCCACAGCTGCAAACAAAAAGAAAAGGACTTTGAATTTTCAGTCTACTAGTTGAGAATCCATACAAATTCTGTATCGTGACATGGAAATTCCCTAATGAATAAAAAATAATCACTTTTTTTGTACAATCCTACAAAAGGAAAGAAAGAATGACTAGGCAAATATCATTCTGGAGCAATCTAATCCGACGCTTGGTCGGAAATTGAGAACTGTCACGTCTTAACATAGCTTATCCATGTCGACACGGTATTACTGCCCATCTTCGAAAGTCAGATCAGTCTTCCAAAACCATCCCCCCTAAAATGTACAGACCAAGTAACCATTTTTATCGATGAATTAGCAGAATTCTGATCCGAACCGGCTCGGTGCATTTTCAGGCCGATGCGGTACACACTCAAATTTCCAGTCTTCCTCTCAAAGAAAGGACGAGGTTCACACACCATCGTAACCAATCCCCCAAGCCAAGGACATGAACTCGAACGAAGCGCTTCCCTATCTTAAACCATCATCGGATTGACAAAAGCACCAGACTTCTTTTTTTTTGCTGCCACCAGCTCTACAACTAGAGTTCAACGCTACCACGATCGCCCAGAACCAGCTCTCTCCAATCGAAAGTCCGACAAGAAATGCAAAGCCGCGATTTTTCTCCGACCATCCAACACGATTTCACCAGAAAAAACCAAAATTGCGGCAAAATCAAGCGATGCATCCGATTTTCAGCGGGTTTTTTCGCGAAGAAACGAGAGAGAAATAGAGGAACGTACATGGGATTGGCATGGTCGAAAGGACGCGTCTTCGTTTCCGCTCCGATGATTCGACAGATGACCCGGAGGAGCCAAACGATGACGATAAGCAAATGAGAAGAAGGGGGAGAGAGAGAGAGAGAGGTCTTTCCACCTTCTCCTCGTTTTTACGTTTTCCGAAGGTTTTGTCTCTGTCCGTCTGGGCATTAGCATGAGCTCGAGGGTGTCGTTTTTAGTGTTTCTTGGGTCGAGCGAGAGTGTCGTTTTTAGAAGAGGCCTGTTTTTACCCCCACCGAAGTCGTGAATGGCTCCGTCGTCGGCCGAATGTGGTAAATTTTAGTACTCAAATCCTTACCAATTGTATCGGCGCCAAGGACGCTATTTCGCATTATGGCCCGCCCGCCTGCCTGCCGATCAATGCCGTGGTTCGAACTTGCGATCCCGTGAAAGAGCGCTAGTATCACCCGACTATACCACAGTTCTTAGTCGCCGTCCCATGATAAGAACACTTCATCAATGAGGCGGACCAAAGCTTAAAAGATTTGGTACTTCGATTCCTAAATCGCCGTTTCCTTTTGCAATAGATTAATTAACATCAAGGTGGATATTTCGACAATGTTTTTGGGCTATAGCAGCTGAAGTGCAAGAACTGGCAACATCAATATGATGATATCAAAGTGACGATTTTCATATTCGTAACCTACCAATTACGAGCAAACCTTCGAGCTTCCGTTAATTTCCCATTAATGGTATGTTCAAAAGGTTGTCATTAAATTTCGGTATAGTGACATAGAAACTGCAAACTTTGCTTGGCTAGACCTTACACTGGAAACTGATGCAAAAGAATGAACCCAGTACATGAACACTGAATAATTGAGACAGAACATTGAATAGACAACGCATAGATCATCTCGGGTTGCTGATTTGTGTCACCATAAAATTTGCCCATAGATACTATTCAGCCCAAGCTGACGTACGGATCTCGAACTCATGCTTATATTCAAGTGGGGTGAGAGTATAGACTAAGACTTGATCAAGTGCAAACCAAATTAATCCCAGGCACAAATGAGGGAAGCCAAGATAATTTAAAAGCAAAACAGTGGAACTAACTCACGTTGGAGCATAAAATTATAGAAAGTTTCAGTCTCCAGGACATGGACTCTAAACAGAAGGCCTATATCTACACTTCAACTCCACTCCGCTAGAAATATCACACAAGTTTCGACCCAATGATAAATGACATGATGTGGATGGAAGGATCGACATCACTGCGCAACACTTCAAAGTTATCATGAGACACTCCCAAGTACATCGAAAATACATCTAGGGAATACATCTAGGGAGTTAAGTCATCCTCTTCTGGATCCAAATCCTTGACCTTGACATCCGCATCTTCCCCATACTGGATGCAATTGTCAATTTGGGACAATACATATTGTATGCTGCAAAATACATCAAATTTTCTTTTAAATCGATAAAAACATGTTTAGACAATCACATCATTTCATTCCTCACTCTATTTAAGCCTTAATCACTGGATAGAAAAGGCCAAGAGAGACCAGAAAAATCTGAGGTTCTCATAGCTTCCTAGAAGTTTCTCGTCTTATACTGCTAGTAGTCCAAATCGTTTAACTTGGCATGACTAGAGTCTTCATATAGAAAGGCCATATAGCAAATACCAAAGGAGGGGAGTTTCTATACAACACTTTCGCACAGCAGACAGAAGAGTACCAAGGATTTACAGAACAACGAAGAACTAGTCCGACAAAACAAACCACAAGGAGGGATAATCATCAAAAAATGGAGAAGCAACAACTCTTCAACAAACTAAATATCCATAACCTACAATCCCACAGATTTGTCAGAATTTCAAGCGCCACAATCCATATATTCAGCTGATTCATTTCATTAAGTAAAGGTTTATTTTTCCACTGACAACAAACCAAAATCATCCAATCATGTCCTTAAAATCCCATGGCAAGCCACATGCTGCTGCTAAAAATGAATAAGCAGAAACATGTTTTAGAATATAAAAGATCACACCAAGACAGATACTTTCACAGCCTCTCTCGAGATGCCATGAACTAGAGACACGGAAAGATCCCATTGAATTTCTCTAATTATATAAAAGCAATTAACAAGTGTACCCCGAAATTTCATCCACACAACTGATCCTGATGGGTGTTCATGAACAAATAACCATTAAAACAAACAATATTTCCAACTGAGCACAAGTGCATTCTTGCTCATGTGTGTGACAGGAGATGCAGCAAAAGAAGTAGGGCATGAGCAAAGATGTAAGAGCATATGCGCTCGGAGTGGCATTCCTATAGTCTTAACATATACATATCAACATATGCACACATACACAAAAACACGTGGGGGAAGAGAAAGAAAGAGAGAGAGAGAGAGAGAGAACCTGCTCTCTTTCCTCAAATCGAGAGGTATGAAGCTCACCATGCTATATTCATCCACCTAAATCAAAAACTCATTGGAGTTAAAACAATGAGAAATGTCCTAGCAAGATTAGATTACTAGTTAACTGAAGCAAAATTTATTATCCGAAAATAATGAATTATAACAAGCCAAATCAAAGGAGAATGAGTTCCCTGGTACTTATAAGCTATGATAGAAAGAAGCCAGAATGCTGCAATACCACATACAAACATAATGTCAGTATAAAGTACAAAGCACCACAAACATATTCAGTTTATTCACCATTTACAAATGAGAACTGAAGGAATCATTGAAAGCAACTAAAGAGCAGTTCAAAAGAGAATCTGTATTTATTTCCACTTCTACACCATATGTCAATTTAACATCCAATACTAATTTGCAAATAACCACAAATTACGATCACTAAGTTTTACCAGTATACATGCAAAGCAGATATCTCACAAACCAGCTCTGCCAAAGATTAATTGAGCCTCTCAAACTTAGGATTGAGCCATTCAAAAGCAAATCTGCATGTCTTTCCATTTCCAGGCCATGCGGGCACTCACCATCCAGCATTATCTTGCAAATAACCTCAAAGTGCAGTCACTACTAAGTTAAGCCAGTATACATGAAGCAGATACATCACATACCAGTTCTGCCAAAGCTTTATTGAGCTTCTCAAACTTAGGAGCCATTGTTTGGTTCAACTCTGACAACAACACTCGAGGTTCCGGATTCAAGTAACTAAATTAAGAAAAACTCATCAGCCATATCAATTATGCGAAAGAAGCCACCCTAAGAGGATTAGGAACTCACTCATCAATATCTCTCTTGTTTTTCACAAGGTCCATTTTTGACAGGATATTTACATGGGGCAATTCGAGTTGAACCATGGCAGAGAGAGATGCCATGCATCCACTGATAAATTTGGTCACATCTGTGATGAACTGTTACAAACAACTTGAAACTTATAATCTAGATAACAAATCAATTGCCTCAAAATGTATCAAGAGGCAACAAAGTAATTCGAGATTAAAAAAAAAAAAAAAAAAAGGCAATGTCCCACAAACCTGTGAATCGAGCAAGTATACCCCACAGACATTGAAGTTCTTACGCTGTAAATGCTCCACAAAATTTCGAAGCACTGGCACATGTGAGAAAAGTTCTATCTGGCCTGTAAAGTGCTTCGCAGTTATAATAGTTCATATTAATGTGCAGACATTGTAAAAAAAGTACATAAGCCACATAAATGCCCATGCATTCTATGATAATTATGCTTGCAAATGGAATTTGCTTAAAATGATGACACTTGAATGAGGAAGAAACAAAGCAAAAATCAAGTCCAGATAAAAACTTGCACAAGACATCATATGACCATGCCAATAAGTTAGTTCACCATGAAATATTGACGATCAGTGAAAAAAGGATCGAGAGTATTTTGACATCTAAACAAGAGGTCTTCCACAATATTCAGGATATCTAAAAGACTAGGTAGAGAATTGCTTATGGAGATTCAATACTAAGGCGTTTGTCAAGGGAAAGTAGAATACAAGAAAAGTACAGTTGACCACCCTTAAGCAGCCACCAATTCAACATGTCAAAGACTCACTATTAAGAGGCGGGCTAAATTGAGTTTAATCACATTAAGCTGCTTGAGGAATGTAAAAATGATATCTAGCAAAGATGAAGTAGAAATAGCTATTTCCTAGTCCTATGAGCACATTTCTGCCAAAACAAGTATCAGATGTCAATTGCAGCATTACATGTTTGTCCATGATTGTTGACATGTGATAATTGTTCACATTGCATGTTGTACACCATTAAGAGGCAGCTAAATTGACTTTAATAATATTTAGCTGCTCAAGGAATGCAAAAACAATATCTAGCAAAGATGAAGAGTAGAAATAGCTTTTTCCTAATCCTACAAGCACATTTCTACCATAACAAGTATCACATGTCAATTGTAGCATCACATGATAGTTCACAATCGTTGAAATCAGTTATTGTGCTATTACCTGGGCAGTCGAATACTAAGTAATCATCGTCCAAATAGTTATCCAGCTCCTCCGTGAGCCAATCATCTAGGTTTTCCTCGAGATGTCTATGTGAGAACATTAAGGTCGTCCACTGTGACCAATAGAAAAACAAGGAAAATAGAGAATGGAAGAAGACTAAGATACTTCCATTTACTGATATTAATCAAGCCTATCGAAGTAATGAAATAATGAAGTCTTCAAGAAGGTACATCCGACGTCATTTAGAGAAGCATCGAGTGAGCACATGAAAGCACAATGAATGGTAAGGGAAAATGGGAAAAAAAAAACACAAAATAAATGACTTGGATACTCCATGCAGTACATAAGGCCGCCATTTGGGCCTAGTCCAAGTTCCTCCATAACATCATCCAATGAAATGAGTTCTCTGATATCTGCAAGAAAACAAGCCATTATTACGAAGATCGGCCGAGGAGTATAAAGCAACGCTAAAAAGGAAAGCAGATTTCATTTACCCATGGCCACAGGATAGTCAAAGTTCTCTGCTGCAGGATCTAGGTTAACAATGTGTATCGTCCGCCCAATAGCTTGACAATGTTGATACAAACTCGAGCAATAAGTCGACTGACGAAAAAGAGAAGCAAATCAGTCCCAGGATAACACCAACCACAGAACAAACCAATCCGAAGCAAGATCAACGTTCAGAATAATCCAAAACTTTCGACAGGAAATCACCTTGCCACTGCCCGCAGGGCCAATGACCAGCTGTGCATAGCCCATCTTAGCCTTCAAAAACGGCTATCAAAATCAAAACGAACAGAGGGTACGGAAGACCCGGAGCGACTCGAGAACGGCGGCCGCAATATAAGCGGTGCACCAAACGCCCACGGCAAACAGCAAGTTCAGCAAGTCAGAATAAGACATAATAATCAACGGCGCCGAGCACACAGATCATCTCAAAAACCTGCATTGCCCATTCGAAAAGGAAAAAAAACATCATCAGAGCTCCCCCTCGAAACATCTCCATCAACATAACAGGATCCAATTAAGCTCACACAAGAGTGAACGCTTAGCGACAAAACCACAACAGAGACTTCAATTTTCAAGTAGCTCCACAATCGTTTCAAGCAGCCAGTTAATCCCTCCTCGAGCGTTAAATTTTTACGGGACGACGACGACGGTGCTGCGCGGTAACTAATCAAAAGCCGCGATGCTCTATCGGAAAAGGGAAGCGCGAACGCGAGACGATCGAACACGAGACAAGCTCGCTCGTGTCGGCTCGACCGAACGCAACGGACGTCGGAGACTAGGATCGGCCGAGGATCGCGCCGAGAAAACGCGTGAAACACGGGACGATGCTAATAGCGCTCGATCGTCCAACGATGATTCTAGAAACGAAGACGAAACATCAATGGCAACGCATTAGAGAGAGAGAGAGAGAGAGAGAGAGAGAGAGAGAAGAGAGAGAGAGAGAGACCAGTGGTGAAGACTGAAGAGGAGCTGAGGGAGGTTGCTTTACTTTCTGGAAAGCCCTAATCCATGGAATCTCTCGCACGCAAGGGTTTTAGAGAAGGGAGGAGTTGCAGGGGAAAGTAATGACCTTGTGGAAGAAAGAGCAAAGAGGTGGTCCCTACCTACAATATATAACAAAAGAGATGAATATATGTGCGCCCCCACCCCCCCCAAAAAAAAAAAAAGAGGGATATTAACTTTTTTATTAATTTGATGTCAATTTTAAATTATTGTAAAATTTTATTTATTTGAAAAATAGATATTAATTTGTTCCATTTTAACTTGAAAGACAGCACATGCTCTATTTCTCAAGGATGCGGACAAAAAAACACATATTACTGCGTTTTTTTGGCAATAATGTTATACTTCTTGACTAATGATGCAAATCTTTCAAAATAAACCGTTGCACTCACTTCTTTTAATGATTTTCAAGTTATTGATCATTATGATAAGTTTGCGTATGTTTTACAAGCAAAAATACACACGAGTTGTTGTCGAAATTCAAAATATTTTGGAAAGTTATTGATATGTCATTAATTTAAATCATCAATCGATTGAAAGAAACTCTTGATATAATGTGAAGAAGCTGTACACTTATATAGAGAGAAAAATACTTTAGGGTTTGAATTTTGATGGTAAGGTTGTTTATAATATGGATTAGATTCAAATTTGATAATCGAAGTGGATGAGAGATGAAATGAAGTTATTAATTTAACAGAGCATGTGTGAAAATTACTAATTGAGGATGTTTTGGGACGAAACCAAAGGACTATGATCCCTTCAAAGTAAGAGATCCTCTTCACTTATATTACAGTATAAAATGTTGTTCTGTCTACTTATCAAAATTTCTAAATTTTCAAAACTAAAGCGAGGGCAAAGAAACTTGCTCATTGGCCAAATTCGACAAGGAAATGAAATTTCTCTTTCGATTGAGTTTATTTCAGCTGAAAAAGCAATTCTATACTTCAATTCAGTTGCTGCATGCGTGCGAGATGACTCTTTCTGTTTGGTTTTATACTTTTGAAATTGCTGGAGAAGGTGGAAGTGTCGGACAAAACCTCACAACTATTACCTACTCCTTTACTAGTTTACTTCCCAGTAAAAACTGCTTCGCCAGCCAATGAACTGAAAACGCATCTCAATGATATTTGAGCAACGATTCCCATGTGGATCTAGATCATCATTGTTGCCCGGGAAAGGTAATGACCAACACAGCCTTTACCCAACGCAGATGTCCCATGCATCGGCTCAGGGATCGGATAGGAAGCGACACAGTTCACCAGCATGCAGGTCTATAATTTCAGCCAGCAGTAGCTTCTTAGAAAGTGTATCTGCAATATCCTGACCCTTGAAGTGGGAAGTTCCGAGCAACTATGCACGCATCGCAGTAGTTCGCTCTTCATGATTAAGAATACAACATGAATCATCATACTGTACATATACATCACAACACACACCATCCCAATCATGACCGAATGCCAACTGACTGATGGGCAGCCTCTGCCAGTCGAGCCTATAGGGCTTCAATTTGGGGAACTGACGACACTATCCATTCAGTCTTTGCTTGCCCTACAAAAGTGGAAGAACCATAATGGATTTAGCAGAAGGTTACAAACATTACTGAATCGGGGAATGTCCTCGGTCTCAGATGCATAAACTTAGAGGCGCATACTTGTAAACCTGGATGGTCATCTAGTGTTTTCTTAACCATACATGTTGACTCGCTATGGAGGGAATACTCTTAGCCAGGCAAGATGACAATCTGATCGTCAAGACCAAGTTGCATACCTCACCAAGTCACTAATATAATGAAAACAGAAAAGGGTTTTCCTGCGCATCTAGCTATTGGCACATTTGCCATATATTAGTGACAAGTCGTGTTTGACAGCAGCAGACACAACTTCAATGAATTGCGAGGATATAGTGAAAACTTACCAGGTGACACGTATGCTGGCAAGCTGACGTACTTGGGACATGAGCTTTTTAATAAACTCATATCTGGTAGGATAGATCCAACTGCACACTCTCGAGGCTGTAATTACAGTGGAAATTCAGGCAATGCTTGGGTTAGAAATAATTAGACTTAAAGAATTGGCGTATTAGGGAATTAAAGGAATACCAACATATTGTTAAGAAGCAAAGTAGCAATGACTATAATAAAAATACAGCTAATGAAGATCCTAAAGAACTGAGATGGGTTACCCAGCTCAACTTGTAGGCGCTGTTTAATTTTCGGATCAATAAAACACATCCTACAGCTGCTACTAAAACAATATGACTTCTAACAAAGCGGATGTTTCTCAAAGAAAGGAAATTCTGTAATTTAGTGTATGAAGATCCTCCTAGAAAGATGCAGCAAATTTCAAGTGGAGTGAAAGGAGTAACCTTAAAGTCCTTATAGAAGCATAAGTAAATCTCCTCCAAAGCTCCATTGGAGCAAGCTATTCCTGGGGTCACATGGAAAGCATTCTGAATTGCAGAAACGATGCCCCCAAGAGGATATTTTTCAGTGTTAGAAGGCAGATATCCAGCATCATTTAGTACTTTCTGGCATCACAGCAGAACAGAAACCATGTTAATTTGAAGCCAGTGCCCCTACTTTCGTGGAAGGGATCCCTGCTAGCTTTGAAAGCAACTGGGATGACTAATGCATGCTGTGGTGATGTGTTTGGTGTGTGCACGTGTGAATGAGAGCACATGTACATAAATAAGCAAAGTTGTGATTGCATGGCAAAGTAGAAGGCTATTTGACAAGTGGCTGATAAATGGAACCGAAATCTACAAGGCCAGGAAGCTCTCTGTCGGTCGAATATTTAGCAAGGATCTTGGCAGCGAATCTATTATAGACAGGAACGGGGTTTAGTATTTTGTGAAAGGCCAAGAAGTTGAAAGCCATGAAAGTCTCAATTCTCACAGTTTTCTTGGCTTCTTTTTTGCTTCTACCACACACCTATCTACACTGAATATATTACCAAAAGTCTCTCTCTTATTTGACATTGCAAGGAATGTGGAACCACCCCAACTGTTCCAAAAATTTAAGCCGTTAAATGAAAGTGCGGTTAGGTATTTTAAATATTCTAATGCCTCTCCTATTTAGGCTAGATTTTGCTAAATTGCAGCAACATATATAGGGAGAAAAATAAGGCAGCCTAAAAGGATTTAAACTCAGGACTTTCGGCTCTATCACCATGCGTAGGAAGTGGAACTGCTGTCAAGTATTGTAAAAGCTCATGCTGATATATGAAAGCACTATTTAATATTCTGAATATATTAATAGCCACAGAAAGAGCCTCTTCTAAATTGTGGATTTCCTCCACCTAGCACAAGAAGTGTCAAGAAGCTATCTTGTTGCATCTCACTTACACCTCAACATCCCATGCAAATTAACTTCATCACGTCTCTATTTTTTGCCCATTACTATTTTATGGGCTTCCACTACCACGCTCAAGTCAAGATCCTCTACATGAGGCAACAGACTCAAAAAAATTATGGCTTTATAGTAGACGCGCAGATTCAGACTTCCATAACTTACAGTCACATTGTATTTGAAGTAGACATTCAGAGCTGTTAAAAAGTAGCTGTACTCATCTCGCAATACAGGAAAGGAGCAAGTTCCATGCTTCTCTGTCATGGAAACACAAACATATGAATAAGAGCCAGTAAATCTGCCTTTAAGAAAGGCAGCTATTGTAAACCGAATGCATGCTTTGGACCTGCTCAACCTAGCATCCGAGCATTAGAGATCAAAATGGCAAAAGGACACAGTTTCTCAAACATCCGATTGGCCAAAAAATTATCCCAAAACCGGAAGCATCTTCTATTTTGTTGGATGTCTCTTTGGTCTAGAAGTACCAGTCAAAAACAGAGAATCTTTTTTATTTTGGCTTGAACAATGATTTCTTTTAAGCATGCAAGTAGGGGAATTTCATCATTTTTTTCATTTCTTTTGACCAGATACCTGAGGACCATACCGGACTTGAGAGTTCTTTAGAGTTTGGAAAGAAATCAGCTTAACAATAGTTACTCATCTCTAACCTTTACCCAAATAAGATTAATGCCATAGCTACTCCATGCTATTATGCACTTGCAACGGTATAAATTCCAAGGAAAAATGCAAATATATATTAAGTGTACTCAAAGATCCATTGTAAGGAGAAGAGACGTACCCCACTGCCAAGAGGCATCAGCAGCAGCAGAAAATTGTTAGTGCAACATAACAGTCAAAAAAAAATAAAAATAAAAGAAAAGTAAATAATTCCACGATTAGCAGCAACCTCATGAGCCCAGAATGATCCTTTTCCGCCATGACAAGTTGAAGATGAACCACAACTTAAAGATGGCCAGTATTTTTCAAGTGCACCAACCAATGTAGAGATCTGCAAATTCAAAAATCGTAGGGGGGAATGTCAAGAGAGCTGCTCATGTTTTTCAGACAAAGCTTAAAAAACCCCCATTAGACAAATAGAAATAATGAAGCAACATTGCATTTTCAGAAAACTATTAACACAGTTTGGTTAGATATTGAAGTATCAGAGACGTTAGTCATCATAACAAATCTGTAGGCACCTCGCAGGATTCCTTTGAAGAAAATATTCAAGCAGATATTCATTGTGTTAAGTGAATTTCATCACCAACTTCAACCGTCTCAATTTTCCCACCAGAAAACATATCTTTTGACGAGTTACCCAGCAAGAGCTCTCTTTTGGAACACTTTTCAAAGTCAATGCAAGGATGTGGCAACACAAGCATGAGTTTTTCATGCAGCTTAAAAATGACTAACCAACAGAAAAGAAAAACACCTCTTTTTCATTGAAACGAGATCGACTGCAACAGGCAGGCCAAGTTCCATCATTGTAATCGGGCCATAGTCCATCTGTCTTTCAGGTACCAAGAAAAATTTAGTCTCTCTGTGCAAACTTCATGGCAACCAATACCATGTATGAGGAAGTCATGCTACAGACTCACAACAAAAATTATAAACACAGTTGAGTTCAGAGAGAGGAAAAGTCCTGTGTGTCGTCCAGGCAACATAAGCAATATTGCATTTTTGACATAATTGGTCATACTCACGTATAGTGAATTCAGCTGGAGCATTTGAGCTGTAACAAGAGAATAGAAGAAGTGAGGTTTTCCAGCCTAATATGCATGAGCCAGTGAAAACTCACACCACTTTATGAAGGATATTACACATATCCGGGAACCATATGACGGGCGGTACTAAAGAAAATAAGGAGATAAATAAATTGGAAGCAATGATCAGCATGTTTAAAATCAACCCTAATTTCTCAATGCTATTGCCAAATAATATCAACCCCGACACTAAACAAACAATCCAACTTGTACCCTTTATATATTCTTGACGTCCACAGATTCTCGGCCATGAGCTAATCAAGTCCGACCACACTATACCAGATGACACACGATACCATAGAGCGAGGACATCTTAGTGAACTTATAATACTGTTTTCTCGATTATTGACTTGTCACCCTACAGCACAAATGCGCTAAATACTACACAATCCTCAGTAGCAGCACTGGTGGCGCATCACTAGAAACACACAGAATGCACTGCACGATAAATTAACCACGAAGAGTCCCATTTCGCACATGTGACTTTTTCAGGCTTCTATGAGCTAGACATATAGAGCTATTGTGAGGTATTTCTGGCAGGTTTGACGCGACTTGTTCGGCATGTACCGCATCGACAGAATAGTATCGCCATGAGCTCTTAGGCTGTCAACATGAAGCCATAGCCGAAATTCACCCGCAACTTCAAATTCGATCACCACGCCAGCATAACAATCAAAAGCAAGACGATAAAAGCAATCGAACGTCAAATACACGGAGCACGAGGACGCGAGTCAGCGAGATCGCCGAGGCCGAGCGTCTAGAATCTCAACGAAACAGATGACAACTGCGAGAATTACCCGCGGCAACAGGCGTTGGAGGAGCAGCAATGGCGAGTCCGGCGGCAGTAGGTGCCGGGCCATTGCATCGCCAGCTGGAAGTAATCGAACTCTCTCTGGTTGCCCCCGTCGTCGGCCCCTCCGGCGACGACCGCCGCCGCCGCCACGGCGATCGCCGCCGCGAGAAGCGTCAGGCGGAGGAGAGACGAAGAAGAAGCCATCGATGGAGAGAGAAAGAGAGAGAGAGAGAGAGAGAGAATCGGGCGCGAGAGATTCGCATAATGCGCGCGGCGGGGATGTAGGATTGTAGGGGTGACACAGACAGCAGCTGGAATTGGGAAGGGCGGAGATGTCAATTCGTCTGCGATCGACAGTAACGGACAAAGCCCCGAGCTGGGAGGCACCAGTGACGAAGCGACACGTGGCCTGAAAAGTGAGTGAAATGTCTGCTTTTTAGCCCTCACGTGTCCTGGACTGGAAGTCTCGGGGACGTCTAGCTTTGACCGTTAAGACCGTACATGACGACGTTTCTGTTCTTTCGGATTTTTATTCTTTTATTCCTATGACCAAAAAAAATAAAAATCCGCTTCGTAACACCAACTTATTTTTCTATTTCCAAAATAGAAAGTTTCCTAGAAAATAAATTTGGAATAGTAAATTTGGAAACCAAAAAAAGCTTCTTATTCTCGAAATAATTTTTAGAAATAAATCAATTTTCTTTTTTATTTTTCTTTTGATCCTCTCTCTTCTTTGCACCACCTCCAACCGCCCGAACTACCACCACCCGCCACCCTCCGCCGTCGACCGATGGCAAGAATAAAAAAACGAATAAATACAAAAAATAAATTGTTTTGTACCAAACGCATTTCTATTATTTTTCAATTTTTATAGTAAAATTTTGTATAGTTACCAAACACTTTATTTTACTAAAAAATTGTTTTCCTGAATAGAAATGAAAAGAATTATTTCGAAAAAAAAATTCTTCTACAACCAAGAAACATTGTCATGCGTAGCTAACAGTCCAACATATGCGAGGCATCCTGAAGATGGGCCTACTCAATAACGGTTCGTTTGTTTCCTAGAAAATACACGATTTTTCAAAATTACGATTTATATCATTTTAAATAATTAATCAATAAAAATATATTTATTATTAGTAATAGTTTATAATTAAATATTTTCTTGAATAATGAAAATATTTTTCGTCCGTTCATCTTTACAAGCAATTCAAGTAATTACTTTTCGTAAATGATGAAAATATTTTCCGAAATGTGAGTTTTCCACGAAATAAATAGAAATTTGTTTTATTTGTTTCGCAAAAAATGTAACACTTTTTTTGAAAAATATTTTCCGATAAGTCATTTTCTAAAAAAAAATGATTTTATTCTTTTTTATATTAAGCTAAAGCCTGACTAAATTGCAGTAGTTCACTCTTCATGATTAAGGACTTGTTTGTTAACTTGTCCAACAGTAAAAAATTATATTCTTTTGTTTTCGGGAGTAGATTTGGAACATAAATACATTTGGTAAAAATTTTATTCCCAAAAAAAAATTTATTTTTTTTGTTTCCAAAAATAGATTTGGAACAGAATAAAATGGTAAAAAAAAAAAAAGTTGATTCTTTATTCCCTAAACAATTCTAATCAAACATCTATTTTCTCTTTCTTGTTCTTTTTCCCTCTTTACCGTTGCCATCCTCTACCCATCACCGCCGATCGATGGCCATCGCTACCGCTTAGCAAGCTCGTCGAGGCTCGTCGCAAGCTCAGGGGAGGTCCAGTGAGCTCACCGAAGGCTCACCGGTGGCCAGGCGAGCCTCGTCGAGACCTCCCCCGGCCACTAGCGAGGCTCACCTGGCCAGATGAGGTCGAGCCCCATCGGCGGTTGGGCGAGCTCGCCCAGCTATCGAGCTATCGACGAGGCTCGGCCGACGAGGCACAACCTCGCCGAGGGCCGGCGATGCTCCAATGAGGTTGTCGGCCCTCATCTAGCCAATCGCCGATCATCCCAAGGCTAGCGACTAGCCACCTTGAAGAAGAAGAAGGGGAGAAAGAAAGGAAAATAAGAAAATAAGAAAAAAAAATTATTTAAAAAATAAAAAAATTGATTTTTGAGGTAGAAATTTTGAGAACGGTATTAAATGCAATTCTATTCCCGAAATTGAAATTTTGGATAATTACCAAACAGCTTAAAATGCTTAAAAATTATTTCCGGGAACAAAATAAAAAATATCATGTCTAATCAGAAATTGATCCCGTAAACAAAGGCGTTATCAAACGCGCCCCAAAAATACAACATGAATCATCATACTGTACATATACATCAGGACATACACCATCCCAATCATGGCCGAACGGATGGGCAGCCTTTGCCAATCGAGAGCCTATAGAGCTTCGATTTGGGGAACCGAGGACGCTATCCATTCAGTCTTTGCTTGCCCTACAAAAGTGGAAGAACCATAATGGATTTAGCAGAAGGTTACAAACATAACTGAATGGGAATGTCCTCGCTCTCATATGCATAAACTTAGAAGAGCATACTTGCAGACCTGGATGGTCATCTAGTGTTTCTTAACCATACATGTTGACTAACTATGCCAGGCAAGATGACAATCTGATCGTCAAGACCAAATTGCATACCTCACCAAGTCACTAATATAATGAAAACAGAAAAGGGTTTTCCTGCGCATCCAGCTATTGGAACATTTGCCAAATATTAGTGACAAGTCATGTTTGACAGCAGCAGATGCAACTTCAATCAATCGCGAGGATATGGTGAAAACTTACCAGGTGACACATATGCTGGCAAGCTGACATACGTGGGACAGGAGCTTTTTAATAAACTCATATCTTGGAGGAGGATAGATCCGACCGCACACTCTCGGGGCTGTAATTACAGTGGAAACTCAGGTAATGCTTGGTCAAGAAATAATTAGACTTAAAGAATGGGCAAAATAAGGTATAAAAGGAATACCAACTTATTGTAAAGAAGCAATTTAGCAATGACTACAATAAAAAAACAGGTAATGAAGATCCTAAAGAACCTGACATGGGTTACCCAGCTCAACCTGTAGGCTCAATTGTTTAATTAATGGAGTGAAGAAGACTAGATGGCATTTCTAGCAAAGTATCGACACGCAGAACAAAAAGATAATGTGATCACAAAAGAGCCATCTCTCTGAAGCAAGTTGATAAAACACATACTACCGCTGCTACTAAAACAATATGACTTCTAACAACGCAGAAGTTTCTCATAGAAAGGAACTTGGGTTTTAGTGTATGAAGATCCTCCTGGAAAGATACGGCAAACTTCGTGTAGTCAAAAGACTAACCTGAAAGTCCTTATAGAAGCATAAGCGGACCTCCTGCAAAGCTCCATTGGAGCAAGCTATTTCTGGGGTCACATGGAAAGCATTCTGAATTGCAGAAACGATGCCCCCGAGAGGATATTTTTCAGTGTTAGAAGGCAGATATCCAGCATCATTTAGTACTCTCTGGCACCACAGCAAAACGGAAACCATGTTAATAAATAAGCTAAGTTGTGATTGCATGGCAAAGCAGAAGGCTATTTGACAAGTGGCTGATAAATGGAACCGAAATCTACAAGGCCAAGAAGCTATCTGTCGGTCAAATATTTAGCAAGGATCTTGGCAGCAAATCTAGTATAGACAGGAACGGGGTTTAGTATTTTGTGAAAGGCCAAGAAGTTGAAAGCCATGAAAGTCTCAATTCTCACAGTTTTCTTGGCTTCTTTTCAGCTTCTACCACACACCTATCTACACTGAATATATCACCAAAAGTCTCTTATTTTACAGTGCAAAGAACGTAGAAAAACCCCTACTATTCCAAAAATTTAAACAGTTAAATGACAGCACGATTATGCATTTTAAATATTCTAATGCCCCTCGCATTTAGGCTAGATTTTGCTAAATTGGGGCAACATATGTATAGGGAGACAAATAAGGCGGCCTAAAAGGATTTGAACTCAAGACCTCAGGCGCTATCACCATGTGAAGGAAGTGGAACTACTGTCAGATATTCTAAAAGCTTATGCTGAAATATGAAGGCGCTATTTAATATTCTGAATATATTAACTGCCACAAAAGAGCCTCTTCGAAATTGTAGATTTCCTCCACCTAGCATAACACATGTCAAGAAGCCATCTTAGTTGCATCTCACTAACACCTCAACATCCCATGCAAATTAACTTCATTCCACTACCACGCTCAAGTCGATCCTCTACACGAAACAACAGACTAGAAACATTAAGGCTTATAGTAAATGCACAGATTCAGACTTCCGTAACTTCATTCCATTACCACGCTCAAGTCAAGATCCTCTACACGAAACAACAGACTAGAAAAATTAAGGCTTATAGTAAATGCACAGATTCAGACTTCCATAACTTACAGTCACATTATATTTGAAGTAGACATTCAGAGCTGTTAAAAAGTAGTTGTATTCATCTCGCACTACAGGAGAGGAGCAAGTTCCATGCTTCTCTGTCATGGAAACACAAACATATGAATAAAGCTAGTAAATCTGCCATTAAGAAAGGTAGTTATTGTAAACTGAATGCATGCTTTGGACCTGCTCAACCTAGCATCCGAGCATTAGAGATCAAAATAGCAAAACAACCCAGTTTCTCAAACATCCGATTTGCCAAAAAATTATCCCAAAACCAGCAGCATCTTCAATTTCTTCAGATGTCTCTCTTTCTTTTTTTTTTTTCTTTTTTTTTTTTTACTAATGTAGTAAATAGCAATCTTGTGAGAGATCTTACATGCATGGCTCTGATTTACATATCCATGTGACAAACAGCCTAACATTCACTAGGCAGACACAGGTTCCACAGCATTTTAGGTGGTTAAAACAACAGAGAACACATCACTAAGCAATTTGGTAAGAAGCGCCAGTCAAAAAGAGAGAATACTCTTTCCTCCAATAAAATCTTTTTTATTTTGCTTGGACAATAATTTCTTTTATGCATGCAAACAAGAAAAACTTCATCATTTTTTCTTTTCTTTTGACCAACATGAGGACCATAGTGGACTTGAGAGTTCTTCAGGTTTGGAAAAAAAAAAAACAGCTCAACAATAGTTACTCGTCTCTAACCTTCACCCAAATAAGATTAATGCCATAGCTATTCCATGCTATTATGCACTTGCATTGGTATAAATTCCAAGGAAAAATGCAAATATTTATTAACTGTACTCAAAGATCCATTGTAAGGAGAAGACACTTACCCCACTGCCAATAGACACCAGCAACAGCAGAAAATTGTCAGTGCAACATAGTGGTCAAGGAAACAAAAGAAAAGAAAAGTAAATAATTAGCAGCAACCTCATGAGCCCAGAATGATCCTTTTCCGCCATGACAAGTTGAAGATGAACCACAACTTAAAGATGGCCAGTATTTTTCAAGGGCATCAACCAATGTTGAGATCTGCAAATTCAAAAATCGCAGAGGGGAAATGTCAAGAGAGCTGCTCATGTTTTTCAGACAGCTTGAAAAACCCCCAGTAGACAGATAGAAATAATGAAGCAACATTGCATTTTCAGAAAACTATTAACACAGTTTGGTTAGATATTGAAGTATCAGATATGTCAGTCATCATAACAAATCTGTAGGCACCTCACAACATTCCTTTGAAGAAAATAATCAAGCAGATATTCATTGTGTTTAGTATGTTCCATCACCAACTTCAACCGTCTCAGTTTTCACACCAGAAAACATATCTTTTTCCGAGTCACCCAACAAGAGCTCTCTCCAGAATACCTTTCAGAGTCAATGCAAGAATGCGGCACCACATGCATAAATTATTCATGCGGCTTAAAAATGACTAACCAACATAAAGAAAATGCACCTCTTTCTCATTGAAACCAGATCGACTGCAACAGGCAGGCCAAGTTCCATCATTGTAATCAGGCCATAGTCCATCTGCCATTCAGGTACCAAGGAAAATTTAGTCTCTCTTTGTAAACTTCATGCCAACCAATACCGTGTACGAGGAAGTCATGTTACAGACTCACAACAAAAATTATAAATACAGTTGAGTTCAGAGAGAGGAAAGAGTCCTCTGTGTCATCCAGCCAACATAAGCAAATTGCATTTTCGACATCATTGGTCATACTCACGTATAGTGAATTCAGCTGGAGCGTTTGAGCTGTAACAAGAGAATAGAAGAAGTGAGGTTTTAGGAACTATATGACAGATGGTACTAAGATAATAAGAAAATAAATAAATTGGATGCAACAATCAGCATGTTTAAAATCACCTCTAATTTCTCAAAGTTATTTGCCGCATAAAATCAACCCCGACACTAAACAAATAATTCGACTTGTACCCTTTCTATAATCTTGACATCAACAGATACTTGGCCATGAGCTAATCGAGTCCAACCACGCTATACCAGATGACATACGATACCATAGAGCAACGACATCTTAGTGAACTTATAATACTGTTTTCTCGATTATTAACTTAGCACCCTACAGAACAAATGCGCTAAATACTACACGATGGCGCATCACTAGAAACATGTGTAATGCACCGCATGATAAATTGATCCGAAGATTCCCATTTTGCGCATGTGATTTTTTTCCAGGCTTCGAGGAGCTAGACATAGAACCATTTTGAGGTATTTCAGGCAGATTTGACATGACTTGTTCGGCATCTAACGCATCCGTACAATCGTATCGTAATGAGCTCATAGGCTGCCAACACGAAGCCATAGCTGAAATTCATCCGCAATTTCAAATTCGATCACCACGCCAGCATAATAATCAAACACGCGGAGAATACGAGTCGCGGACCGCGCAAACGAAACCCCAATCAAAAGCGAGATGACAGCGATCGAACATCGAATACACGGAGCACGAGACGCGAGCCCGCGATTGCAAAGGCCAAGCATCCGGAATCAACGAAACGGATGGCAGCTGCGAAAAATTACCCGCGGCAACAGGCGTTGGAGGAGCAGCAATGGCGAGTCCGCCGGCAGAACGTGCCCGGCCACTGCACCGTCAGCTTGAAGTAATCGAACTCTCTCTGGTTGCCCCCGTCGTCGGCCCCTCCGGCGACCGCCGCCGCCGCCGCGATCGCCGCGGCGAGAACCGTCAGGCGGAGGAGAGACGAAGAAGAAGCCATCGATGGAGAGAGAGAATCGGGCGCGACAGATTCGCATTATGCACGGGGAAGGATATATGGGGGCGATACGGAGAGAGGCTGGAATAGGGAAGGGCAGAGATGTCAATTCGCATGCGATCGACGGTAACGGACAAAACTCCGAGCTGGGAGAGACCAGTAGCGGAACGACACGTGGCCTAAAAAGGGGTGAAATGTCTGCTTTTTAGCCTTCGCGTGTCGTGGACTGGAAGTCTCGGGGACGTCTACCTTCGCTGTCCGACATGTGCGGGGCCTCCTGAAGTTGGGCTCGGGCCGGCCCATCAGAACGAGTTTAGCCGTTCCTGACAGGCCCGATTCGTCGCATGAGGGGGCCGATTTCATTTTGTTTCATGAAAAATAATCATTTATGTTGTTTATGATAATTAACCAACTTTTTTTATTTTTATCATCAGCAACAATTAATCCCTAAATACTTTCGTGACTAAATACTTTCGTGAATAGTGAAAGTAATTTTGATTCATGCTTTTTTGTAAGCGATACAAGTAATCATTTTTAAAATGTATTTTCAAAAACATGAGTTTTCCATGATACAAAAGACACTTGCTTTATTTGTTTCGTAGAAAACATGATAATTTTCTGAAAAATGTCTTCTAGGAAGGCATTTTTATAGGAAAATTATAATATTTTTCTAGTATTTAGCTTAAACCCGAAAATAAACAAAAAAAAAATTCTATTGTTTGGTATAGAAAATATAATTTGATTTTCCTAAATAAACACGCACTATTCAATGCGATAATAACATGGGCATCGGCAAAACCGGATTAGACCATTAGAGTCTTAGGTTCAATCTTGATGGACCCTATCTCGAATGCTAGGGATTAGGGCACAAGCACCTAGGTCTTGAGTTTGGTCTTGAAGGATAAGGGTACGAGTGTTAGGATAACAAGTTTGGCCTCGATGAACTCAAGTGCTAGGACCAAGGTCTTGGCTTAGCATCAATGAAATCAGCATAGGCTCTGGGGTCCAAGCCTAGCTCCTAGCTCAAGTAGTAGGGACCCAAGCCCAAGTGTAAAGGAACCACGCACAAAATTTTTAAACACGAGCCGAGTGCCGAGGACTAGAGCTCAGCATCAAGAGCTCGAGCATGGATGTCAAGGGCATGGACACTAAAGTCCTATGTGCAAGCACCAAGGTGATGAAACTAGCTTTGAATGGACTAGCACCTAGGCATTGAAGACCTAGTCCTTGATGTCGAGAACCAACGTTGAGATATCTACACCCAATTGTATGGTTTTGAGTCAAAGCATTAGAGCTTAGACACATATTTGGAAAATGATTTTCGATTTTTTAAAGAGAAAATTGTTTTCTTTAATTTAAGTATAAGATTTTTGTTTACTCATTTGTCCGAGCAAATCAAATAGTAAGAAATGAAAAAAAAAGAGTTGAAATAAATGGAGCTTAAATATTAATTTTTTTCATACATATAAATTTTTGTAGCCTCTATAATTTAAGGACAAACAACTGAACTGGACCTCGAAACTGGCTTGAACTGACTTTACCTAGTCGGTTCATGATGAGGTTGGTTCAATTATAAAAAACTACGCCTAGATTTACCTAGCCAATTTTGGTGTGGTACTGAGTTTTTCTACCTCAAAATGATTGGTTTTATCCAAAAAAACCTAAAATGGTAGAATTTGAAATGGAATTGGTCTTGAAGCTCTTTGCCTCTCACCTTACGCAAGCTCTTTTATTACTTTATAATATAGAAAAAAAATTGTAGCAAATTCACATGTTATCGTCAAGCAACAAAATTTATATTAATGTTTGCAATAACATATTATAAAAACAATAAAAAAAGACTAAGAAAAAAAAAAAGAGCCCGATCGATTCCAAAGTCAAAGTCAATAGAGGCTGTTCCCGATTTCAAAAGCTAACAAGCTAAATTCCGGGTTCCCGGAACCGATTTTCACCGGTATGATCACCACATCCAAAATCGCCCAATCCGACGCCATCGACCGCAGTCTAGAAGCTTCGACGACTAATGCATTTGGACTTTCCTAACGTTGGAGTCAAATCATTGACAAAACGTGGAAGACAACGCGAGCAACATGACCTAAAAGGACAGCAAAAAGACAACCGCCAAGCCCCGCCGGGGAGGGCGTTTTCGTCATTTCGGCCGCGACGCGACCCCGCGTAACGAAACTCCATCGATCGCGAGAGGGCGCGTGCGCCCAACAGAAATAACCACTCGCTCGTTGGGAGAACCAACCCCTCCTTTCCCGAAAAGCGACCCGGGCGAAACCCTAAATCCGGAAAAGAAGCAAAATTTTCGAGCGGGAGATTCCGCCCATCGCTTTCGATTCGCTCCCGGCAATCCCCTCCGATTCGTCCTCGCGCTCGCCGGATTCCTCCGGATTCGCCGGCGGAACGCCCCGAATTCGTCCGGTGAGTTCTTCTTCTTCTTCTTCTTCTGTCTCTCCGTCTCTCTCTCTCTCGGTTCAGCCGGTGGTCGAGAGTTTTCGAAGCTGGCATTCGGCGGGACGCTTGTCTGATTCGATCGCGCGCGGGTGCAGATTGGGGGAGCTCGTCGAAGCCGTCCAGCGGGGTTCGGGAATTGGGGGACCGCCTGCTGAGGAAGAGCGTGTGGGACGCAGTGCGAGCTCGGGGCGTCCGGGATCCATGCCAAAGGTTCGATTTTCTCGCCGGCCCGAGATTGCTGGCGCTTTTTCTTGAATTGGGTCTTGCTGCGCGGGTCTTCTTGGCGTACCTTTTTGTTTTACTTGGAGTTTCTTGCTGGGTGAGTGATGGGAGAGTTGTTTCTCGTTTGTGATGCGCCAGATGGTGACTCTTGCCTCCTTGTTGTTGTCTCTCTCTCTCTCTCTCTCTCTCTCTCTCGTTCTTTTTCCTGGTATGTGAATATAAAGTTGAACGTTGGCTATGTGGGAAACTTTTTATGTCATGATAAGTTCTTGGTCTCTGTTAGATCAAGCGATAATTTTGAGCGGGGAGTTCTCTGTAGATTTTGCTCGAAGCGTTTCCTTCTGAGTGAATATATATGCCTCCAAGCACGAGACTAACAGGTAGAATATTAGTAGTCCTTGGAGGTGTAGGACCTTTATTGGACCTATGTCGATTGAGTATGGCCTCTAACGACTATCAGCAACCCCTGTCTCAATTACCTGTACTGGTCAATTTTAAGAGTAAGACCTATTGTTGTGCTGGTGCCAATAAAGCCTAATGAAAGGACTGTGCTTGGGCTTAACTGGAACTGATGATAGTTAAATGTGTGACCATGTTATAAGACCACAGTCCATGGATGGAGGTGAGAGCCGTTGTGGATGTCACTTGTGGAAAACTGGAGGATTGCCTTGTAAAATAAACTTTAATATAGGTCATATGAGAAGCTTTGTTTGCATTTGTAGTTTCTTTGACTTCTTTTTGTAATGACTAGCTTTTAGCGTTGACATCTTCAGAAATTTCTTAGTTTGACATAATCATTTTGTTAGCTCCGCATCTGGCGTTGCCACCAGGGTTCTTACTTTTTAATGGCCGAAATGGTTAATATCTTGTCATGATAGTCCTCAAACACTTAAAAAATCTCTTAGATGTACTTAGGAAAGCAATCATACAATTAGATATTGCACTGGTATCAAATAACTTTATAATTCCATACAGACGAGGCTTCAGATAATTGTGCGAAAATATGTCCTAAGGGAAGCAAACTATTGTTAGTTAGCTAAAGATATTTCATGGAGTAAGTCATTGATGCAGCCCACAAGGTCAAATGTGCTGATGTTGCTAAAACAATTGATACTTTTTCCAAGATTTGGTGGAGTAGACTTTATCAAGAAATCTAACCGGATTAAAATTTATCTTTTCTATGTAATTTCTAACCTGGTTAGTTTCTTATTCAATAAGTTCATCTTACTAGTAGTTCTATTTTCGTTCTATTTGAACTCTGGGTAGGTTTCCTGATATTCTAGTTTAGACAAATATGTATCTACAAGATAATTGTAGTTCTTCCTTTCCAGTGTTGACAGAGTTTATGAAATTTCCATCCTCCCTCTGCTCTCCTTTTGAATGTAATACTCGAGCAGAACACTGTCACCACTGTCTCTAAAAAATTTAAAGAAACCTTAGAAGAGAAGTAAAGAGAGAAAAATGGGACTTGTTGGGTTGGATTATTCTGCTTGATATTTTTTTTCCTAGCTTAATATTTGTTTAGTTTTGTCAATCTCATTTTTATATGCTTGCAATCCTTATATTTCTTCATTCATTCCCCAAAATGTGCTATTAATGCTTCACCACTCTGTTTCAGATTAATCATGGATCCTGAAGGCAAGAAGTTTGGAAGTGGTAATAAATTATTACTTATCTCTCTTTTTTTTTTCCTCTCCTTGGTAGCACTTTCGTTCATCCTTCTCTATGTAGTCGCTTTACATCAAAAATCTGAAAACAAGCAGTTTGCTTATTATTATTATTATTATTATTATTATTATTATTATTATTATTATTATTATTATTATTATTATTTTCCCAAAAAGTCTCAAGTGCTCATGATGGTGTGTGGAGAAAATGTGAATGGTCATAGATTATTATATATCCACAAATGCGGCACAAACAAAGAAATTCATATAGCTATTGAGTTGAGGGAGGAACTGGCACCCGAGGAACCACGAATCACTCCATACGGAACAAGCCTTACGGATTTGAAGTCTGCGATGGTCTACCTTTTTCTTTTGTTGCCTTTGACCTTTCAAAGTTACTTGTCTCCAATAGAGGAAAGTTGAGTAGCCCATCATTGGAATACTGAATTATCTGCACTTCGTTCTAAATTGTGGTGGGACGGGGCCATGAAGAATTCAACACATTTGTTGGCTTATCATCAGAATTCTGAAATGTTTGTTTAATGTCGCTTTTCTTGATTTCATGGGCAAGTCTTATTTTCTATGATCTAAATCTAGGGTGTTGCATTATTTGTTCTTCTCTGTCATCTTTCTCTCATGGTCTCCTTATTTTGGCTTGTTTGCATGTTGATACTATCTTCTTTTTGCCTTCTCTTTTTTGGTTATTTAGCAATAGCATATTAAATGGTTTGACCTTCAGGGCTTAGGGAACTCACCGGTGCCGTAGATCTTATCAGTCACTTCAAGTTGTTGCCCCACTATGATTATTTCTGCAAGCGGACACTACCTTTGTCAATATCTGATACCTCCTACCTTCACAATGTTGTGGGTGATACGACAATTAGAAAAGGAGAAGGGATGCAACTGGACCAACTTATTCAGAATACATCTTATTCTCAAGGATCCAATGTGCACATGCGGCCTTTTGACCTTGAGGTTCTCAGTGATGCTTTTCAACTGAAGGAAACTGCACCCGTTGAGCTTCCTCCAGTACGTATTATGATGTGCAAACTTTTTTTTCTTCAATTCCATGAAACAAATTTTTCTCGTATTGTGTAACCTTAGTTCCTTGAACCTCATGGTGCCTGTTGTTTAACATGTGTCTGGAATGCTATTCACCTTTGTTCCTTTTTTAGGAGGAAAAAGGCATACCAACAATTGCAGGAAAATCAAAAGGTGAATCAAAAGACAAAGATAGAAAGCATAAGAAGCGCAAAGACAGAGATAAGGAGAAGGATAGAGAACATAAGAAGCACAAACACCGTCATAGAGATCGAAGTAAAGATAAAGAAAAGAAGAAGGATGGGAGTGGACAGCATGATTCTGGAGTTGATCCTTCAAAGAAGCAGAGTGAGAAGGTGAGAGATCTGACTTACTCGAAAGGCATAAAGGGTTGACAGCTAAATACTGCATACCCTGGCCTCACATGAGTTTAAAATAGTATTTAAATTGGCATTCAACTGAAGTCTTGGATTCCTTCTTTTCTTACCTTGTGTTTTTGGATCTTGGAGAGTGAACTTAGGTATCTACTAAAAAATACTTGATTCCATGTTAGAACTTTTTTTCTAAATAAACTTTTGGGCGACCCAAGAGATTATTTATAAGACTTGGAATGGTGCATTATACTGATTTACGGTCATTATAGAATAGATGCTACCATTTGTACATAATTGCATCTGACCTATCATTGCATTGCGACAGAAAAGGAAGCACGACGAAGATGAAAATCTTAATGACATCCAGAAGCATAAGAAAAGTAAGGTAATTACAAATGCTCTACACATTTTACTTTGGCTTCAGGATGGTTGCTCAATCTTGTCATCCTTTCTTTGATGTATTACTAGTGTTCTGGTACATGCTAAGCTTGTGCGCAGTTAAGTGATTGAGTGAGGAGAAGAAATTGAGTATTATATCCAAGGAAGTGACTGATTCGGGAAGTTAATGTAGATATGTTAAACTTTGTTTCATTCTTTAATGCAAGGCTGATTTTGGAAAGCTAAAATTGAGACAAAACCCATTATTGATATAGATAGTTCTTCCTTTGCACTTTTGAATGAGCCATCCTTTTGCTGATATTTGCAGCATAAGAGTTCAAAACTTGATGAGGTTGGTGTGATAAAGGTAGCTGGCTGAGAATGTGGCATGCTGTCGCTCAAGTATTAGTCTTTAGATGTTAGCAGCAGCTTGGTGGGATTTTGTCCCTTCAAATTCCTTGAGGTATGCATCGATAAAGTGCCTTGTAACTTGATATTGCTTTGATGTGCTTTAATTTTTGGTTTTGACTGATTGGACAAAATACTATTTTCTGCTGGCTGATTCACATTAATTGTCTTATTCTGGATTTTAATTAAGAGAATTTTTGTTTCTAAAGGGACTTAATATATTAAAGGATCTCCTCATGGTTTGATGAAATATTGCCTAATTTCCCTCAACCATGGCAATTGGAATAATCAGTAATGAGAAGCTGAGAGTAGTCCTGGCATGCTGATGTAGCTCAATTATTGTTCATGTCATATGCACTCGGATGGATCCAGAATTGAAAAAATGTTTTTTTTCTTTTTATTCTTTTTTTTTTTTATTTTTTTTGGGGGGTTGGTTGCAAAAACAAAGGAAAAATAGAATATATATTTTTGAAGATGTACATAAAATACTTAAAGAAAATTAAAAGTGGAAATTATCCCTTTTTTTTTTAAATTATTGTATTTGTATTCAAATACTTAATTTGGACATGATAAATCGTCGAATTAAAAATCATTCGTGGTACTTTTATTTGATAGCCATTCCAGTTATTAGGAATAACACTAAAAGGAAGAATCTATAATTGATATATAATGCAAACTCAAAGGAGGATTTTGACCTCAAATTTTTCCTGAAGAATTTCATGAAAGCCCATACAAGTTGTTGAGATGAACTTTTATTTTTCAATCATCAATAAAATTTTATTTAAATTTTTAATTTGAATTTCTTTGGAGATAATCAAAAAGTATTTCCTAAAACTTTCGTTTATCCAAACTTGAAATATTTTTTAGATTTACAAAATCTGCATTACATAATATAAGCACCTAGTGAGGATAACTTACCGAATAAATAAAGCAATTAAATAACTATGTGAAATTTTAGATTTATTTTCTAAAATTATGTTGATAATAGTCTTGGAAGGATTTGGTCGGGGGGTGGGGGGAGAGAGAGAGCTTACCGGATAAAAAAAAAAAGTGGACCATGGCAGATATAGAGCTTATAATTGAAGTGGGCTGGGGGGTGGGGCACGAGCTCAATGCCTCGCATAGTTGAACCACCAGTTACACAAACCTTAGTATGAGTAGAAAGCTTTTTAATGGCCCTTATGGGGCTCCTCTTGGATCCATCCTTGTATGCCCTTCTGCAGTTGGCTTGGTTGTTAATGCAGATGGAGAGTTGATTGATAAGATGTGCTGGCAGCAAAGGTTTTGGATCTAGTTGTCGGGTTTCCTCTGTAGGATGTCTCCAGCTATGAAAAATGTTGCATGTGTTTTTGTCTTAATATGTTGCTCAAGAATGCTTGTTCCCTTTGGCAGCCCATGAAATACTATCTCAAGTCTATCTTTGGGCCTGCAGTAGCTTCTTCTCTTACAGAACTGATCTGATTGCTGTTCCTTAAGTCATGGTGGAAATTGTTTGCTGTCGTTTTATTTACCTCACCGCCTGAGCTGTCTGTGCATCCATCATTTATGCGAGTAGTTTAGTTGCTTATCCATAATGGGACACGTAGCTTTCAAACTACTTTTCATGTGGTTATCATGAATTTTAACTGTTGGTGAAACTCCCTTGTTGTTTTGAGCTCTTCCTGTGCATGAGGAAAAAAACTCACAGGTCTTGGCCTCCTTGTGCAGATCAAATGTCAGTGCGTAGGAGTATAACTTGCAGATGACAGAGATCGCGGAAAGTGAACTCTGTTTTCAAAGGAGGGCTTTGTAGATCTCGCGTGTTCTCCTCCTCACTCTTTGTGGCTAATTCGATGTCAAAGACTCAAATTTTTTTCAGATTTAATTATTGGTTTAGGAGATGCTTAGTGGTGTTAATAGTCTCAGATGATCATTAGCTTTTTGGACTGATGAGAATAGGATTTGGGGATAGGGGATGTTGTGAATGCTTTTAGCTTTCCCCTTGTGTTGATGTAAATGACTCTCCTCGTCAATTGTTGGCAACTTGTAAATGTGAGGTCGATGGTGGCATGTCATCAAATAATCTCTGATCATTTTTGTAAGATTATTAGTGGCATGGTGTTTAGAATTGTGCTCCTTCAAGAGGTCGCACGAGGTCACAAAATCGATTTAAATTAAATAAAATGTCATGCCCTCATGGTGTCCATTTAAAATACGTATGACGTTCGAGCGGACGCTGGTACTTTTGCCAAACGCAGATGGTTGCCCGGTTTCTGATTGAGGGAGGGTCATATTCCTAAATGACAATTTGCTTGATTGTGTTTGTTGAAGGACTCATAAATCTATGTACGGAATTGGCGGGATAATGTCAATATGGCAATTCTATATAATTATATGTCTACGAATTTGTATATTGTAATTCTGAAGGTAAAAATGATACAAATGGTCATTAAATTTTAATGCAATGTGTAATGTGATCCTTTCAATGTGATCCTTAAATTGTAGATATGTGGTTGTTGAAATTTTCATTTATTTAAAGGAAAATGTCACCAAAAACCCTAAACTTTGTCCATAGTGAACACATTTATCTCAAACTTTTTTTTGTGACGTGAAAACCCAAACTTTTTAAATT
This sequence comes from Eucalyptus cloeziana, assembly GCA_014182715.1. NCBI lineage: Eukaryota > Viridiplantae > Streptophyta > Magnoliopsida > Myrtales > Myrtaceae > Eucalyptus > Eucalyptus cloeziana. The sequence goes on from CM024641.1 coordinate 7,844,604, forward strand.
ATGACACATTTACCCCATCAATGGCATTTTTGTCTTATTTTTTCTGTTTTTCTTTTTTTTTCTTTTTCTTCCCTCGGCTAGCTAGAGAGAAGCCGGCGTCCGGCGAGGGCTGCCCTTGCAGGCGTCGGGCGAGGGCAACCCTCAGTTGGGTTGGGCAAGGGCCTCCCTCACACCCTCACTCGATGCAGGCGAGGGCATCCCTCACTAGGCCCTTGCCGGCATCGGGCAAGGGCACCCCTCGCCCATCCAACGCCGGTGAGGGCCTAGCGAGGGATGCCCTCACCCAACGCCGGTGAGGGCGCCCTAGCTAGCCCAGGCGAGGGTGACCCTCACCAAACGTCGGCGGAAGGAAGAAGAAGAAAAAAAGAAAAAAAAAAGAATTTAAAAAGTAAAAAGACCAAAATATCCTATAATTTTGGGATAAATGTGTCACACGACAGAAGTTCAGGGTTTTTGGTGTCACAAAAAAAAGGTTTGGGGTAAATGTGTTACGGTTGGCAAAGTTCAGGATTTTTCACGTCACAAAAAAAGTTTGGGATAAATCTGTTACTTTGGGCAAAATTTGAGGTTTTTCATGGTTTTTTCCCTTTATTTAATAGAGTCATTCAACTTTCGATAAACGTTCAATTTAGTTCCTAAAGTAAATAATTTAGGGATTAGATTGGATCTAGAGATACGAAAATTAAGGAAATACATTGAAATTTTATAAAAAAATTTATGAAATATATTGAACAAATTGAAAATTTAGGCATCATATTACATAAGATGCATTTGATTTAACTTTTTCAAGAGACTTTTGGCAGAATATTGGCCTTGGGAAGGCTGGGTGAGCTTTTAACATTTGGCAAAATATTGAAACTAATTTTTTTCTTCGAATACCATACTCACCAATTCTTTCATTTTTCGATTTTGTCTCTCGTTACGATTCACCTTCTTTGAGCTAGGGTAGCCGACGAAGCTAGATCAAGCCGGCGAGGTCGCAAGATAGTAGCTTGGGTTGTGCGACCCTAGGTGCTATTGCCCGGGGTCACGGAATCTCAGGCGTCGCATGAACTAGGGCGATAGGTGTCAATGCCAAATCTGGCTTGTCGGCGGCTGTCACCTTTCGTCGGAGAGTTTTGATGTTTTTAATTAAAAAAGAAAAAATTAGACTCAAAAGCCCTTTAAACACTATTAAGGACAAAGTAGCTTTATAAATGATTTTTTACCAAACACAATTTGCATTTCTTTAATGTGCTTTAGATCAAAGGCTTGTTTGTAAAGCCGAACCAAACGCATCCCGAGTCCAATACAAATGTTGAAAGCTAAAGCTACTTGGGGAAATGCAATTGTGTTTGGTAAATTTTTTTTTGCAAATGGACTTTGAGTTGAATGTGCGTTTGGTAAAAAAAACTTTAATAATGAGCTTTGATGGGTAAATAAATATATTTTTGAAAATTGAACTAAACCCTTTGCTGAACCGGCGAAGGGCTACCGCCGCCGGTGGCTATCAGCTGAGGTTGCCCGAGGTCGTGCAACCCGGCCGAGGGCCGTCGGAGGTCGCTTGACCCAAGGTCGCGCAACCTAGGCGAGGGTCACCTGTGGCCACGAGACCTAGGCGGCGGTCGCCTGGGTCACGCATGGCCCTAGGTCGAGTGACCCTCGCCGAGGGTCACCGAGGTCGGGCGACCTCCGGCGGCCCTCGGTTTGGTCGCATGACCCCGCTGGAGGTCGCCGACCTCGAGCGACCTCAACTGACAGCCGTCGACACCAAATCTGGCTCACCAACGGCCGTAGCCCTTCGCCAGTCCGGTGAAGGGCTACCTCCTTTTTTAATTAAAAAAGAAGAAGAAATAATTAGGGGCAAAATCGAAAATATGAAAAATTAGTGAGGGTAGTTTTGGAAGGGAAAAAATAATTTTAGTATTCGGCAGAATGCTGAAAGCCCAAATCTAAGCCCAAAGCTAATTCCTACTAAACTTTGGGCTTTTAGATTTTGAAGAAATGAAAGTGAAAGCAATTTGAAAGTTGAGCCAACCAAACTATCCCAAAGATTTCCGGGGCCTTCTTTCGGACCCTCAAAGCCTCTTGCAAATGCCGAACCAAACGCAGCCAAAGCTGCATCATGGATAGGCCCGATTCCAATTCAAGATGCGGTTGTCCGACGTCGTTCTCGGGGAGAAATGGACCATGGATGCGGATCAGCTTCGGGCCCATAGACTTCTCATCATTCGTGCCGGCCCATCCGGTCGTGCTTTGGGCCCGACGGGCCTGAAAGTGGGCCGCATCTGCGGCCCGCAATCAGGTCAACCCGCCGTGTAGACTGGATAGTAGGTTATCGCAGCAAAAGCTTGCCCTCCACCGAGAGAGCGAGGCCGAGGAGGAAGACGACGACGAGGAGGGTCGAAGCGAAGCGCACGGTTGCAGCAGGAAGAAAGAATGGCGAGATCGAGCGGCGACGACGCTCAGGCTCTGTTCCACTCGCTCCGATCCGCTTACGCCGCCACTCCTAAGAACCTCAAGGTCTCTCTCTCTCTCTCTCCTCTCTCTCTCTGTGTAATTGAAGAGGAAATCGACTGACGTGACCGCGTTTGCTCTTTTGCGCCTCCAGATCATCGATCTGTACGTGGCCTTCGCCGTCTTCACAGCACTGATTCAGGTACGCCGCGATCGATCCGCCCGCTCGAGCTAGACATTTTTCTATGCGCGTCGTTTGAGTTTCGGGGACCCGGTTCGTCGAATCCCGTGGTCGGTCGGTCGGTCGGAGGGGTGCGTCCCGGTTCCGATTTCTTTCGCGAGGAACCCCGCGCTCGTTGTGGCTTTTTCGGTTGAGATGGCGTTCGGGGCTTGTTTTTGCCTATTGTGGGATAGCGAGGAGAGAGGATGGGTTGATTTCGATTTTGTCTAGTTTATTGCAGTTCGCCAATTTTTTGCTTAATTTCTTGATACTTTGCTTAACTGGGTGATCTGGGCACTTGATAATTAGACTTGGTTTCTGTTAATTATCTGTTTTAGCAGTATGTGTTCCGAGGCAAATAAGCTTTGAGAGTAAGAGAGTAACGGATGGATATCGGGTGCAAAGCACTCGCAATTGTCGAAACGGGAATAGAATTCATTTCATTGGTGAAAGTACATTGGGGATTGGGCACCTGTTTTTCCTTCCTTTTGTTTTCCCCATTTTGGTTGTGATATTGAAGACTCGAAACCTCTTACACCAAGGAAGAGCGTGGAGGGAATAGAGGGAACCTCCATCCTTATTTTTAGCTGGGGACATTGAGTGAGAAGAATCGGGGTAGCCTTGGTGATGAAAGGAGGAAATTTTACAGACAAGCATTTATGTAAATGTGAGCTATCATGCATTTCTGTTACCTGCAGCTAGGGCATTGATACTAAGTGCTGATGAGGGTCTAACTCTTTGCTAACTTGCCTCTTCATTTTTCATTTTCTATTGATTCTGTCTTGCCAAATTGTTTGTATTAAGTACATAATTGGTGGAGTGAATTCAAATCTTGAGAAATTTTAGTGGTGCTTGTTATATTCTGCATATATATAGAAACTTGTTCAATATCCGTCCCACACTCAAAAATCTGCCCGGCTTGCAACTTTTAGTGATTTTTTTAAGATAGAATCAAAATCTCTAGAGTTTTAGCTTGCACAACTCAAAAGTCCTCTCTTTAAAAATTTTCTGATAGCAAGTCTTCTCTTGAACAGGTTGTTTACTTGGCTCTGGTTGGCTCTTTCCCTTTCAATTCGTTCCTGTCTGGGGTCCTTTCTTGTATTGGGACAGCCGTCCTGGCTGGTGAGTAGGACAGGCTCACTAATATTGATGATGTCAATTGTAACCTTTTTGGATAATTCATATCTGAATTGCTTTGGTTAATTGGCCACAGTTTGTCTCCGTATCCAAGTGAACAAGGAGAACAAGGAGTTCAAGGTAACCTTCCATCTGTGCAACTTGTTTTTCATTATTCCCACCTCACTCTTGCTAACTTTGGGACATTACTCTACCTAAACACAGCAATAGCTTAATATTTGGTTCTAACCTGATTGATGTTGCTTATCTCACAATATGCAGGATTTACCACCTGAGCGTGCTTTCGCAGATTTTGTTCTCTGCAATCTGGTGCTTCACTTGGTGATTATGAATTTCCTCGGTTAATTTGGAGCCAGGGGTTTTGCAGGATCTACATAGCTTGAGGAGTGATTGAATAGTAGTAAAAAAACTAGTTGCTGATTCATTTTGCTTTACTGCACTGTGAGGTGCAATGCTAGTGATATGTGCTGAATGATAAGATTTTGTGGAGTGACTGGGGAGCCAATATTTATGTTCTTGTTTGAGGTACACCAAGAAAAGAATTATTTTTCTTCTGCCAAGAACTCCATAGCTTGCTTTATTTGATTAGCTCAGTTTTGTATCATGGTTGCGCTTAGTCTGCTGACATTTGGTCCTGTTAGGGATGTCAATGGGCTGTGGCATGTCGGATTTTATAAGTAATCCAAAATTTTCTGTTCTGGGAGTTGGTTTTGGGTTATCTTGGGGGTCCTGGACACCCCCTGGTTGTCTGGAACTCCAAGCAAATTTCGATGGGCTTAGCTGCTTCCAACTGCCGTTACGAATGAAGGGATTGTGTCTTTCTGGATTATATAGGGGGCCAGTAGTTTAGGACGTGGTCCATTTTTGTTCAGTACTCTTTGGAATGATTTTGGCTTATTCTATTATTAACGAAATAGGCTCAATTCACCACAAGTACTAACTCTCTACCTTTAGCAACCACCATTAAAGAATATTTGGATAAAGAAGGGAGGGGGGGGGGGTGTTGGGTTGTGGGGAATCTACTTTTGACAATGGTGAGGGGAGTGCATAGTATAAAGGTAATGTCAAGTGATCTGATCATTGTACATAATCGCTAAAAAAATAGTGCTGGATATAGTAATTTAATTGCCATTAGCTTTTCCTGGGATTGTCGTCATCTAAATGCTCTATAAACTTGCCCTCGCTTTGTTTGTTTCCAAATGTCTCTTTGCTAAGCCCTGCTAGTGATGCTGCGGGGAAGGATTGATCCCGTCTATTTATCAGGACTCGTCATTACACGCGTCCAAGCGAATTTGCGGGTACAAGTTTCCTCTAGGCTAACTGAGGTCTTTTGGCCAGCGCCGACAGGTTACCGATTGCACGTCCGAGTAAGTTAACGTGCCCAAGTTAGGCAGTGTCGTGTATGTTGTTGCAGTGATTTCCTAGAAGCTCACCACTTGAGAACCCTGCGACGTCGATTCTCTGATTGGAATCTTTCCGCACTGTTTCACTTTATTTGATGTCTTCTATCGATTTAAAGAAATCGTTTGTACTCTCGCTTGGACGCGTGTAATGACGAGGAAAGCAAACAAGGGTCCTAGTTGTTCCCATGTGAAGATATGGAGTTTGGCTGAAGGGGACATGCTCTTGGTATTATTGATTGTCACACCCCCGATTGCCCGATAAAACAAGACAATCAATACCCACCCGGGCAAATCATTTCACATCCTATCGTCCCTTTCTAGCATGATAGATTCCTAGTCTTGTTTAATGGTATGGTCACTGTAAGTATACTCTTTCCTTGTGAGTGCTCGGTTCATTTGGTCATTGGTTGATCCACTTGACTAAAACGTTGCAAGTCCTTTAGGGTATGAGGATGCGGTACATGAATCAATCGTTTGGAATATGGTGAATCTTGTATGCAAACCGACTAAGATACATAATGGAACATGTGTATGTATTGCTCATTGTCTCGAGAGGGTCATGTGCCTCCTTCAACGGGGTAAATTTCTCTTGTAATTCAGTCCTATTGGATTGGAACAATTACATCTAGAAGAAGATATGCAAAGTTGCAATTCAACTCGAGTGGAGGAAAAATGAAAATTAAGTTGTCACAAATAATAAGTATGACAGCATCAAATTGTTTGAAAAAAAAAAAATCATTCATTTTACTTCAATATCGAAATTAGGATTAATCATAATCTACCATAGAGCAAAAATCACACAAAATTGATATTTGGAACTAAAAATTAAAACCCCCCAACACTATCGAAAATGTAATCCGCTTAATTGAACTCGTCAAGACTTCAGCCAAATGAGTCTATATCATTGGCGCTTGAAGTACTCATATGAAATCAATCAAGCAATCAAGCGTCACCAGCTATTACAAACACTTTAGCCAAATGAGTCTATATCACTGGCACTATTACAAACACTTTAGCCAAATGAGTCTATATCACTGGCTTTCAAAGTACTCATATGAAATCAATCAAGCGTCACCAGCTATTACAAGCACTTTTTCATCATCGGATCCGGTCACATTATTTTCTTCTACAAATGAAACGCCAGTGCGATATAAACCGGTGGGCATGAATTTCCATCTCCCCTCGTCCTTTCTCCCTTTTCTTGCTCATTGCCTTTCCTTTTTATCTCGGCCTTTTGGTGGTATCCTAGCAAGTTTTATTCGCCAATCCAAAAGCATCTTCCTTTTTTTCTATGGCATGGTGGAATTAGAAAGAGAGAAAAGTAAAGGAAGAATTTCCCCCCTCGCTCAATCTAACCGAGAAAGGTGGCGCGGGGGTGCTCATAGATTCCACTCCAAAGCGCACACGAAAGGCTGGAGATACTCGATGACATTCCATTAGATTTCTCCACTTTTGCAGGAGCTTTTTGCTTTTCTTGGCGTAATATAATGCCACCCACAAGCAAGATATCTTATTTTGCATGTCAAGATATGTTTGTCTTAAGCTAATCGCATGTTGAATGAGTAGCTTCCCCTAAAGTTTTTTTTTTTTTTCCCCTAGGTTGTAGAAGAGGATGTGGGCATCACTTGCTTTTGTTTTTAGGTGGACTCTGAGTTCCATGCCAGATTCGCTCGCATTCTATGCACTTTCTCAAGCTTTTTATTCTTGTTCTGCTGAGTAGCCCCGTATAGTGTACTATGGATAAGCAAATACAGTTCCAAACCGCTTGGTGTTTGATGCGATTTCTAATGAATCTATCCAATAATCTACGAAACTTCATGAGAAATTTTTGGTACTCCCCCAACCCAACCCAACCCCCCGAGTAAAGGCGTCGCAATTTTTGGACCCATGATATAAAATTTTGAGCAAAAGTAAGGCCTGGCAATTCGTGCTTTTGTGATTTAATGGTGCTTTGTCGAGCTTAGATCTTAACTCAATGTGGCAACATATGCAGAAAATGTTTAGGACAAAATTTTTTATATGAACATGCAAAAATGCGAGGAGAAGTGTTAAAAACCTTTGTATTTGTGCCATTTTAGTCCTAGACCTTTTTACGCTATTCCAATTCAATCACTTCTAGTCAATTTTGGCCAAATTTTGCTGACTAGACGTTGGCCGGCTGACATGGCATAATTAGTGCTGTCGTTGACAACTTTTAATAATATTTTAATTTTTTGAATTTTTGAATTTTTTTTTTTTTTTTTTCCTTTTCCTTCTCCTTCCTCCAACCAAATCCGGTTGCTTGGTGATCGGCCGAGGCAATCGCCGATGAGGTCAACCTCACTAGATCTCGGCAAGGCTGAGCCTCGCCAGATCTGGCAAGACTCGACCTCGCCATCTCGGTGCGAGGCCACCCTCGTGGCCTGGGCGGCCTCAAGCTGGCTTCTCATCGCCCAATGCGAGGTCGCCCTCACGGCCACTAGCGAGGTGGCCGGCGAGGACCTCGCCGTTGGTCGCCTCTAGCTGGTTGCAGCCGACTGGTGGGAGGAAGGAGGAGGAGAAGGAAAAAATGAAAAAAGAAAAAAAATCAAAATATTATTAAAAGTTGTCCACATAAATGCCGATCAGCCATGTCAACCTGGCCAAAGATCCAGGTCGGAAAATCCGGCCAAAATTAGCTGGAAATGACTGAATTGGCACAACGTAAAAATGTTTAGGACTAAATTGACACCAAAAAAAGGTTTATAACTTTTTTAACGTTTCTCCCAAAAAATATGTACACAAATATATTAATGAGTCCGAGTGTATCTAAATACATATAAAACAATATGATCCGTTTAATCAAACGTACTCTAGTGTATCAAAAACGGATTAAAAAAGTCAATTCGTGAACCCTCCATTAATCACTTGTGTATAAAGTAGTCACCCATTTAAGACAAGAACACGATTAACCTTGATCTGGACATGCTTAAATACATGGTGACGGCCAGTGCGAAATTTGGTCAGTACACTAATCATGGCATTGACACTCTATTCGGGATCGATTTCTCAAGATCAAAGGGTCATGTGAATGCCAATGATGAGTGAAGTCATAATCGATTCTCCATTGATGATGGATGAGAAAATCAACATCTTCTTCGCCAAGATTTGCAGCAAAAAAGCTATGAATGTTACAAGTGATAACATCCATGCGTATCTCCAATAGGAGGGAAAAAAAAAAGAGGAGATAAATGGGCATTATTATTAAATGTTAATCTCTCATATTATTATATTATCCTGCCTAAATAAAGCAGCAAATGCACCAAAAAAAGGTCAAAAAGATAGTGGGGTCCACGTCGGACAAATTACTAAAAGCAGTTTTTATTAAAAGACCAAAAAGCTCCGATCTATCTTTTTGTCCCTCCATTTTTTGAGAATCTGAATCGTTCGGTGATTTTATATAAAAATTCAGTATGGGAAAGCAATTCCACTGCTAGAACTTACTCGATTGATATAAAAAAATATTATGAACGATAAAGATGTTTTCTCCCTTTAATCCAATTTTAAAATCTGAATCCACGTCAGATCTTGCGGGGAAAGCCGAAGGTCAATTTCCAAGAACTATTGGGAGATTTTTTTTATTTTTTTATTTATTCTTTTGGGAAGTGAGAGAAGAGGGAGGGAGAGAGGCTGTGGTGGTGCGCACCTATTCTAAAATCGAGTAGGCTTATCTAGGAAGATGTAACCGATCAATCAAAAGTCGAATGTAAATAATATTTCTCCATTGGAGAAGGAGGAAGACACGACCCATAATTTATGAGTTAAATGGACAAGATTTGTAGTTCGTGAACTTTTATTCATGGAAAACCATCTCCACTTCTTGCATCCATCATCATTTGTACTCATAGAAAGTTACAAGAACAAATGTCCTTTTTAGTTGGTGGGATAAGTTAGATTTCATCTCATTGTTATGGTTGTCATGGTCTTAAGGTTTCTCGTGAACAAAAGACTATGTCCAATTCAAGAAGACTGACCACAGTCGCCAAGGACGGGCGATACAATAATTGCATCGAATTCTAGATCATTCTCGACATAAGTGTTGGTAATTGGCAGATGAAGAGATGCGATTTTATCTGCTAGATCGAAAAGGCATTAACGTTGTAATACAAAAGTTTTTTTTGTATAAGTAAGAGAACTCTCCCTTCATATGTGTTTATCAAAACATTTCAACAATATAAAGAGTTCTCTCCTAAAGCCGCTCTCTCTAAACTTTCTTTCTGGTGAGCGAGTGAGCTATCCTTAAGAAAGGTTTACATAAGCCCAGTTGATATTCAAATATCCTTGCAACATAAGAGCACGGACACTGCACCGCCTCGAATGTGCCAATTATTAGGGCATAACTTCACTGTCAAACCCATTGTTCCAAAACTTTTTGTCACTCCAACACCTTGTGGCCTTCAACACCGAATCTCACAGCAAAACACACATGTAAAATTCATCACTAATCCGAAACTCCTAACGTCGTGTATCGTGCCGTTCAAAGCTGCAGTCCTTCCTAGGCTCGCGCATTCATTTGCTCGTCAACATTGAACTTGACCGGTGCATCGTCACACATCGGACCACGGGCCGTCGCATTAAACTAATCGTACGTGGCACATGCCCTAATATGTTTGTTTACTGTGTCGGCTCGACGAATCCCCACCAATGCCATCCGGACGTAAACATCCTCGGTCGGTTAATCTAGCCCCTTAATACCATGTAATAATAGCATCACCACCCAACAATTTTTTAATATGTTGAATATAAAATAATTATGGGTATAGGCATAACGTGAATTATTGGCATTATGATTGTGTTTTTTCAATGATTTCTTTTTTTTTTTTTTTTTTTTTTGCTACGTTTGGTGCGCGTGACATGATATTGTTGTTGAAAGGTCTTGGGAGTAGGACAAGAGATTGGATCCATTTTATATGATGGGAAAGATCCACGATCCATTTTATATGGTGGGAAAGATCCATGAAATTATACAATGACCATTGAATTAGTGACTAGAGAAAAGGAAAGTACGGCCGCTGCATTTTGTGTTCCCCAATATTCCAATTTCAATGTGGACATTAATGAATGGTTAATTATGGGGGAAGGGGGGGAATTATTTACTTTAGGGAAATTCTTGCTAGGTTCATAATGATTTAGTTGTCTAGGTCAATTATAACAAAATAGCAATCTTTTGTGTTGTGCCAAATAATCTGGTGTCTATTTCTCATTTTATTTAATTATTTCTTGACCTTATGAGTTATTCCGCAATTTTCAATGATTGTGATTCACTTAGTTCGTTAGATATGGGTGGATGCAACAATTTTCGTGATCTCCCAGGAGAATGTGCAACTCTTGATGGCCGTATAACATATCACGGCACCTTGATCAAGCTCAAGCCCTTGTCTCTTGAATAGGGACCTCTTGGGCTTGCACCCGCGACCCCACACTCGAACCTTGAGACCTCAGCTTTCTATTTATGATTTAGCCGCTAGGGAACCCCTAGATCGGGGACCCGAAGGGCCGGACCCAAGTCTCCTCCAATAAAAGTCTCAAATCGCCGGCGCCCAGACTTGCATCCCCGGGGATCGAATTTGGGACTCCGGCACTTGAACACAAGACCATTAGCACTCGTGTTCCTACGCCCTAATGCGAAATTGAATCTCTTTCAAACAGAATAAAAGCACGATTCAACGCTAATCGAGTATTTTCTTATATATTTTAGACCTTTCCAGTCACAAATATCTAAAAACAACTACCGTGAAGCACCAATCAAAGAGCAAAAATAATTTTCAACATCAGACATCATTTTCACCGTTATATTAAAATCAGCTCGAGTACAATTGCCATTACCGTTGATTTGTCCATTTTCCCTGCAGTGGTTTGCGACCGACGCGTCGTCGGCACGGTACGGCCTTTCCGCATGTCCCATGCGGTGAAATTTTAACATGGGCGAAGGGTGAAAAATCTCGGAAATTGCAAGGCAAAGTTGTCGGTGGTACTGCTGCTGAAATGTGGTCGTTGGAAAGCGGGGGAAGTTTTCTATTTCTCTCTCTCTACGAATGAATGAATGGGACCGGAGCGACAGGATCAGTCTATGGAATGACTTTCCGTACCAGAAGCAGCAGTAGCCCCCCCATCCCCCATCAGATTCCCACGTCACATTCACATGAACACCCCCCCACCCCCTTTCTCTTCCATACAATGACCCAAAAATGCATTGACAAAAACAGCATTGGATGCTTTTTCTCTCGTTAAAGATTTGAGATTTGAGATTTGAGATTGCATTTTTTTAACCTTTATTGATTATATGATTGACGCGTCCGCAAGTGAATCGAGGGTCCGAATTTCTGGCATAAAAAAAAAGAATCCGGATTATTATGTAACGATTCATTCGCTTGTCACTGTTGTGGCTATTGAAATTACCGTTGCCCTCCATGGCAACTATCATCAAAGCCTGTTTGGCGTCGCACTATTCGAACCCCGAATTGGGTTTACCTCTCTTAGATAGGATGTCCATGGACGTTGCATCCTCTAGATATGGAAATTGGGCCAATTAATGTTGAAACGTAATTCATACTCTCCATCAACAGGATAACACGGGGATCTCACTCTTCAATAAGTGGATGAGTCTCTCCACTCTTATATTTTGGACTCACATTTTATAAGTAGTTTGTGAATAGCTAATATGTATATATACTCTATTTCTCTTGTAATCGAGGGATGTAACGGAGATGTGTGATGTGCTTATTATAGTAAAATTTTCAGCTAGACGTAACCTAGTTTAAGGATGTACTAAGATAAAATCTTGTGTCTCAAATTCTCTCTTGCATTTATTCTCTATTTTCTTTGTGAACGTGTGGCGAATCCTAACAATCAGAGTAGTCGAGCTAGGACAGGGACGGGGACGGCAATGATAGTGGTTGATGAAGACGCATCGGCAAGGCTTCCGGCGGGGACTGATGGCAGTGATTTTGTTCAAACTTTGAAATGCATGTATTAATAGCTCCACATTAGGGGACCTGTTTCTTAGGGGAGACCTCATTGTGGGGCATCTCTATGGTTTTGTTTAGACTTTCAAATGCATGTATCCACCTTATTATTTGGTCCACATGCGTTGAACTAGAGTTTCCTCTAAGTACGTTGGAAAAAACGTGCACTAGATGTTTGAAATCTTTGGTATACCATGACTTTTTTTTATCTCTCATAAGAGTTCGTCAACTTTCAAATTTCGTTTATTTAAGTTTCACGGTCACTTACTACCCTACAAAAAATTGACGCGGCATAATCTAAACAAGCTATGCAAGGGCGATCTGATCAATAAAAAGTACCACATCACTGATTCTATCAATCCGAGTTGCTAGAGGAACTTAAAATTACTAAAGCCAAAAGATGAATGAGCAATTGAAAAGTCATAGTACTAAATCGAGTGCCGCACGGAAGATCTGAAACTTCAAACGCACTTTTCTTGAACAGTTGTATGTTTCCCTATCATGGACGGCATATCTAACCCACCAATAAACTTGTTGAGTCGACGTAGCAAAACTCTATATCTTGATTCGGGTACCAAGAGAGAGAGAGAGCTCAATCACCGGACATTTTATATCGACCCACATTCAATCTAGATCTTAAACCATAGCTATCATAAATATAGTAATAGCTCCACATCACGTCAAATTCCACTCCGATTACCATTTTCTTTTTTTCTTTTTTCCAATTATTTTTCGAAGTCAGTTTTCTTTTCAAAAATTGGACTTAGCAGGGTAGAGGGCATTTGCATCAATTCCCATAGGGCCGAATATGTTTGACCTTTGAGACCTTGGGGCGTTGATTTCGGTGACAAAAAAGAGCTCTCTTTTTCTCCCTCGTATCCCCGCTTTTGCTGCGAAATCGCAGCACAAGTCGCTGGAGAGCCAAAGGAGAGGACGAAAAGGAAATGGCTTTCGCCATCGAGCTTTGCGACCGAAAATATGACCTAATTCCATGGCATCGTCACCTCCCCATTTTCTTAACAGAGAAAAACAAAAGGAAACGCCCCTTTTGTTTATGGAATGGCGTGGTCCTGTCGCTCTCTCTCTCTCTCTCTTGCTACGTTTTTCGCGCTTTTTTTTTATCGACTACTAATCAAACCGCGGATCGACTGAGCCATCGCCGCCCGGTTCAATCGGTCGAACCGCCGATGAAATACTGGATCATTTGTCTCAAGCAACTCGGGATGCAGGTCCATCAACTGCGCGAAGGCGCGACCTCCTTTGTTTTGCGAATGAGCATCGACATTAGAACCGAGTTGGATTTAATATTGGCTTGTCTAAGGATTTGTTTGCTTGAAGGAAAGCTGTTTTTTCGGGGAATTTATTTTCTGACTTTCCAAAATTCGGATGAGGGGAAACTAATTGGTGCACAGAAAACATTTTCTAGGGACTAAAAACAAGAAGGTTAGATAAGAGGAAAACAGCTTCCCTTCTAGTAATAAAGAAATCACTTTTCTTAAATCACAAAACAAATGAAGTTTTCGGTGGAATAAACATATCTCGAGTTTAGATTATTGCAATATCGGGCTCATACGCTGGTTATGTCGGTACCTGCAGTTCTTTTACAGGGTTTAATTATATGATCTAAATAGAAGAGCAAGTCTGTGGAATAATCAAATCGATTGGTTTGTATGATTTCCAAGACATCTATTCGAAGAAGCAAATGCAAATGACGCCGAGGTACTTGTTTGGAGTGTGAAGTTGACTCACTTGTGATGTTTGATACGTTGTCTTAAATTCTAAATTGTTAAGTGCTTGGCAATCATTGACATGATAGGACGTTTAACCTAAATGCACCAATTGAGAACAAAACTTGATCTAAAGAAGAAAAAAGAAGCAGCATGTCCATTTTAATATGTATTTGTTTAAAAACCCTTAATTCGATTGTCTTCGAGGTGCATGCAGTGGTAATATTGGACATGAATAGCAAGTCATTAGCTACATCCATTATGGAAATGTATCCTATTATATAAAAATTATTAATATCACGCAAAATCTTAAACTAGTATACTTGTAATAAATTTATCACAAATTAATTTTTTGACCATCAAAAGTCCCAAACTAATACATTTTTGATAAATTTACCAAAAACTAATTTTTTTAACAACCAAAACTCCAGATAAAAAAAAAAACAACCAAAACTCCAAATTGGTACATGTCCATTAGTTTCCACTAAATTTAATTAATATTATGAACAAATATGAACTTATATATTTATGACAAATAAAATGTAAAATCTCAAACTAATACACTCAATAATTACTTAGCCAAAATCAAGGAACCATTCGCACATTGTTAAATAAAAATAAAGAATGTCTATTTTTGATAATTTTGTCATCATCTAATTGCCCATTTTTTTTAAGGTTATATATTCACGTATGCGGCTTTCTTGATTGCCTCCACGTCAGGCAAATTTGGTTAATTCTTTACTTTAGTCCATTCGATATGGTATTAGAGCCTGAGACACCCAAATAGAACCATGGTAGAAACTATGATTTCTTTTGATCTTACTAAGAGAAGAAGAAGTTTTGAAAGCTACTTTTGATAGAGAAGGGGCCACGGCAACCTCCATTCTAGCTAATTATCCACCCTTTCCAAGTGTGATTTCTATGTTATGTATGGCTATGTCTAAGGACATATCGATTGAAGTAGATTTTTCTTTTTGATCAATCAAAACCCTTTCTAACTTAGTAATTTGATGGTAAAATTGAATGAAAACTAATAGAGAGTAAATTTTTGACACAATTATACCGATTTGGAGTTTTTAATAATCAAAAAATTAATTTGAAATATTTTGTCAAAAGTATATAAATTTTTAGGATTTTTAATGATATTAACATTATATAAAATAAAGAGGATCTCTCTTTTTATAGAATTACGATAACAAAAAAAAAAAATGGGGAGATTCTCTTTATTTGTTTTCTCTCCCCAAAATATCCTAGATTTTTATATTTTATAAAAATCTTAACAATGGGTAAATGCGCAAATTAAGGATTCCATTCTACCTCGATTTGTTTTAATTTTAAAATTTGAATCTATTTATTTCACAAACAACCGTTGAAATATTTCATATTGCTTATAACAGGATTAATATACTCTTTCTATCGATGCGATTCCCCTCCACCCATTGACATAATCTTAGAAAGATATGTACAATTGTCTCACAACATATTTTTCCCCGTTAACTTTCATCTTATTTTACCATAAAATTATCGAGTTGGACGACAAATAACAATGACTCAACTGATATGATAAATAGGTTCACGTGGAAATCCAGATCGATTTGAGGCTAGGTTTACTATAATTATACTTATTTAAGATTTTCAGTGATGTTAAAGTGAATTTGAAATGATTTATATTAGTTAAAAACTATACAAGTGGATTTAACTAAGATCAATAAATCCAGCGTATCCCATCATGCAACAGAACCCTTCATCATTGTCGAAAACTATTAGTAATGATGGCGGCCTGGCTGGTAATTGACGGAGCAATGCGAAATTTGCAATCGCGGTCATGATGATGCCCGTCTTGACGACCGAGAAAACGGAATACGTAGTCGCCCTTAGCAATCCAGACAACGCAAAGCTCCTCCTCGATCGACCGTCTCCATCAACCTCAGCCGACCAGACAGAGAGAGAGAGAGAGAGAGAGAGTGAGAGAGAGAGTGAAAAGGTTAAAAATGAAAATTAAGAAATGCAACAGTGTAGATACTCCATCCATCATCCTCCGCAGCAACAGGCAGGAGGCAGCAACATCAAAGCAAAGCTCATTAGCCGAATCTTAGCTGGATCCACCTTCCCCTACCATCCCCTCCTCCATTATTCATCTCCTCTCCATCCTCCTCCTGCTGTTCTCTGATCTGATCTCACCCACCTTCCCCCTCCCTCTCTCTTTCTCTCTCTACAGTCCCCACACAAAGCAAGCACCACCAGCAGCTTCTCACTCTCTTCTCCTCCACTGGGAAGTGAGACCTCTCACTTCACTCCACAATGCCCACCTCCTCCTCCATCTCCACCTTCTTCCTACTCCTCTTGACCTGCCTACCCATCTCCTACTCCTCCTCCCTCCCCGGCCGCCGCATCCTCCACGAGCCCTTCTTCCCCCAAGGCTCCTCCCCTCCCGCCGCTCCCCCACCGCCTCCCCTCCCCCCTCCACCCCCAAGTACCCTTTCTCCTCCTCCACCGCCTCCCCGCCCCCGACCACTCCCCCTTCTTCCCCACCTACCCTTCCCCTCCCCCTCCCCCTCCCCCGCCTCCTTCGCCTCCTTCCCCGCCAACATCTCCTCCCTCATCCTCCCCCGCAACTCCAAGCCCAAGTCCGCCTCCGCCCACAAGCTCCTCCCCGTCGCCATCGGCGTCACCGTCTCCGCCCTCCTCCTCCTGGCCGCCGCCCTCGTCGTCGTCGTCCTCCGCCGCCGTCGCCGGCAGGCCCGGGACTTCGCCGACGATGCCAAGACCCAGAGGTCCGACGCCACCAACGGCGGCGGTGTGCAGAGCAATGCCGAGCCCAACTCCCGCGCCCGCAAGCAGCGGACGACCTCCTCCGGAGCCAGCTCCGAGTTCCTGTACTTGGGGACCATGGTAAACTCTCGCGGGATCGAGGAGCCCCGCGGCAATGGAGGAGGCGGAGCGTCTCGCCGCGGCGGAGGAGGAGGAGGAGGAGGTGGTCTGGACCCGAGGAAGATGGACTCGCCGGAGCTCCAGCCGCTGCCGCCGTTGGCGCGGCAGAGCCTGGCGCTGAACTACGGGAATGGGAACGGAGACATCCGGCCGCTGCCGCCGCTGGCGCGGCAGGGCATGAGGCAGAACTGCGGGACTGGGAATGGGGACGTGAGCTCGACGGCGGACGAGACGGAGGAAGAGTTTTACTCGCCGCGAGGCTCGCTGGGAGGTAGGGAGAGCTCGATCGGCGCCGGATCGGGGTCGAGGAGGGCGTTCGCCGCCGTAGTGACCGAAACCCTCGGCGACAGTGGCAGAAGGAGCGACTCCAGCTCGTCTTCCTACTCGTCTTCGAGCTCCGGCTCTCCTGCTCGGTCGCACTCGATCAGCCTCTCGCCGCCGGTGAGCTTGAGCCCTCGGAGATCGCAGCCGAAGTCCCCGGAACACGTCGCCGTCGAAGAGGAATCTCAGGAACCGTCGTCGCCGCCGACGCATTACGCCATTCCGTACGCCGACGAGAGCAAGACTCCTCTGCTGTCTTCGGAAGGTTCGTCGCCGGAGAGAGACTTGAGAAAATCCGACGGGAAAGTCCAGTCTCCGTCGCTGTCCCCTATGTCGTGGTCGCCGGAGCGAGGGTTGGAGAAGACTCCGGATCTGTCGCTGAGAATGTGGACCGTCTCGGACTCCGTCGGACGCTCACCGTCGCCGTCTATGCATTCTTCTCCGCTGAGCAGAAGCCTGGAGAGAAGTCCAGTCGCCTCGCCGACGATGTCCGACACGTCGCACCGCATCGGACGGTCTCGGCTGTCGTCTCCTCTGTCGCAGTCGCCGGCCAGGGAATCTGAGGAAAATCGGGACGCTTCCCCGAGGAAATCTGATGTTTCGGCAGGAAGCTCGCGGTTTTCTCTTCACTCGACCTGCAGCTCGCCCAGTAGAAAATCGGAGATTATCGAGCATAGATCGTTGCCGAGATCGTCCAATGCTTTGGTCGGCAATCTGCATTCTCAATCGGCTTCTCCTGTGGCTTCGTCTCCGAAGAGAGATTCGAGTGCTAATGATCAGTTTGTGCAGTCTCCTGCGAGAGTTAGCACTGGCTCGCAGCAGCAGCCGCAGCAGTCTCCAGTTCCGGCCGCGGTGTCGCCGCCACCACCACCGCCACCTCCGCCCCCGCCGCCGCCTCTGCCAATGCAACCAAAGGCCAAGGACTTTCCGCTTCCTTTGACACCGACCGGTCAACTGATTTCCGAGCCGCCTCGCCTGATTCCACCGTCGAGGCCTTTCATGCTCCAGAACCCGACTGAAGTCTCTCCAGTTCAGTTGCCACCGAGTGTCGAAACTGCGGAGAAGGCGGAGAGGATGGACGATACTCCGAAACTGAAGCTCAAACCCTTGCATTGGGACAAAGTGAGAGCGAGCTCGGATCGGGAGATGGTATGGGATCAGTTGAGATCAAGCTCTTTCAAGTAAGATTAGCTTTTCTCTTTTCAAAGTGTTTCTTTACTCAATTTGACCAGTTAGCATTTCGTGGGTCACTGTTTGGATGTTCTGCTTGTGCTTTAACTCTGAAGATTTGGGCTTGGTGCAGGTTGGACGAGGAGATGATCGAGACCTTGTTTGTTGTAAATGCCCCAACTTCGAAAGCGAAGGAGACAACTCCGCGCTCGGTTCTTCCTTTTCTGAACATGGAGAACAGAGTTCTTGATCCTAAGAAGTCGCAAAACATTGCGATTTTGCTAAGGGCGCTCAACGTCACCATCGAGGAGGTCTGCGAGGGCCTTTTAGAAGGTAATTGTCAATCATGTTTGGCAAAAGAGTCTTCATTGTTCTGTCTGAATCTTGATGAAGAGTAAGGACTCCATGGGAACTATTACCGTTTGACCTTGAGTAGCAATTTTGCTAATTTAAAGATGGGTAATACAGAATCATCTCTTTTGGTTAATGGATGGACAGAATAATGTAAATGCTCAATCATGGTTTGTACCTGTAATAAAGCCCCTTTCTTCACCACTATTTTTAAACACGGCAGCATTTGAGCATCCGCAGGTCTGCTTTTAGGAGCCTTTTTGCTTTCTCTTCTTTTTTGCTCGGTAAAGTTGTCGGTCATTTGCGTAATGGTTTCTGGATTGCACCTACTTGCTCCTCTCTGGTCAAAATAAATGAAAACTGTTGAGTTATTGATGGTTCTTGATCTTTGCTGGGAAGAGAGTTACTAATTTTTGACTCTGTCGATTTCTATCTTTACTGGTGGAAGGCGACACGAACGAAACCGGCTTGTGAAAGATAGTTACTCCATGTAGATTTTGACAAAGTTATTCTTTCGAAAATTCACAACAAGTCCATGATGTATTATCAAATTAATGGAGATTGGTTCTAGCATGGAGCATATCTACCTGTAAATTTATATGTCAGACATCATTTGAAAGATAGCATTAATGACAATTTTTTTTTTTTTTTTAAATGGAAGAAGAGCACCGATTCTTTTATCATTAGCATTCTGAAGTTGGAGCGTAATTTTTCTTCCTCATGCTTGCAGGTAATGTGGACACACTTGGAGCTGAACTTCTTGAAAGTTTATTAAAGATGGCTCCCACCAAAGAAGAAGAACGCAAACTGAAGGAATATAAAGATGATTCACCTGTCAAACTTGGTCCTGCCGAGAAGTTTCTTAAGGCTGTGCTTGATGTACCACTTGCATTTAAAAGAGTTGATTTAATGCTGTATGTTGCCAATTTTGAGTCTGAAGTTGAATATCTTAAAAGATCTTTTGAAACTCTGGAGGTAAATTTTACATGTGGCCTCTCTCTGTCTCTCTCTGTCTCTCTACCGTGTATATGCTGTCATGCTATAACTTGTGGAATTCTAGTTTTAATGCTCCTCTCTGATGTCATACCTCGTCAATGTCTTTGTTTTAACTTTGCATTTTGTGTAACAGACTGCATGTGAGGAGCTCAGAAACAGCAGAATGTTCTTGAAGTTATTGGAAGCAGTGCTGAAAACCGGGAACCGCATGAATGTGGGAACAAATCGTGGGGATGCCCATGCTTTCAAGCTTGACACGCTTCTTAAGCTAGTTGATGTCAAGGGCGCTGATGGAAAGACCACACTCCTGCACTTTGTTGTACAGGAAATCATTAGAACTGAAGGCGCTCGTCTTTCAGGGACCCACCAAGGTTCGAATCCCGCTTTGAATGAAGATGCCAAGTGTCGGAAGCTTGGCCTGCAAGTTGTTTCTGGTCTCAGTTCAGATCTTGGCAATGTGAAGAAATCTGCTGCCATGGACTCCGATGTACTGAGCAGTGATGTCAACAAACTTTATAGGGGTATTGGGAACATTAGAGAAATTGTGCGATTAATAGAAACATCAGGATCAGGGGAAAGCAGCAAGAAGTTTTCGGAGACTATGAACAAGTTCACTAAAATGGCTGAGGAAGAGATCATTCGAATTCAGGCCCAGGAAAGCGTTGCCATGTCTCTAGTAAAAGAGATCACAGAGTACTTCCACGGAGACTCAGCTAAGGAAGAAGCTCACCCATTCAGAATCTTCATGGTGGTGAGAGACTTTCTTGCTGTCCTCGACCGGGTATGCAGAGAAGTTGGTTCCATAAATGAGCGCACGATTGTCAGTTCTGCCCATAGACTTCCTGTGCCAATTAACCCGATGCTACCAATTCCCATTAATCCGACTCTTCCACAAGTTTTTCCAGTATTTCATGGCCAGCGGCAGCACAGTTTCTCAGATGGTGACAGCGCATCTCCTTAGGCTCTCTCTGATATGCAAGACTCATCGCTCTTCTGGGCATCAAGCGGAAGCAGATAAACCTTAAATTTTGGAAGGGTGGAGCTGGGACAGGCTTAAGCTACCCGGTATGTGTAATTTATTTTCCTCTTGTAGCATTCCATTTGTACCTGTATAGAGTCCATGTAATAGATTTAAAATGGTTTTGGCCTATAGATATATATATATATATATATACAAAGGAGGAGGTTTTCGGGGGACAATAAGGTTCTTACTAAGTTAGCTTGTATGTTTTCGTAGGTGGTCAAAAGTTTTGTTTCAAGCGAAGCTCAGATGGTAAAACATCCAAAGCTCATGTCTATATATCTGTCTTCTTGTAGAAAATGGTCATGTATATGCCAGAAAACAGTTTGAAATTCCATTTGCTCGAATTCTTCACCCTGCAGCTTCTAAGGTGTGATTGGTTAGCCGAAAGCCAGGAATGCTGACTTCCTGCAAGTTGTCGCTTCCCACTAACAAATCTAAAGTTTAAATTTGAACTTAGCACACGCATTGGTTGGGCAAAGGCCGCCCCGAATTTGAAAATTTGGAGTAGCAGAACCAGAGAAGACAAGGAGTAATAGGTATAAAGAAGGCACTACATTTTCAAGGTCTATTAGTTTAATGTCTGGACAAGTTTGACTTTAGTAGCTATACTTTTGCAAACAAGACGACAAAGATCCAGCTTGAATCGTGGAAAAAGACATCGGTTTCTTCTAGGCATCTAGCTGGCAAGGGCCTTTTTGACTATCGTTCGTGAGGTATATTGGAGTTTTTGGTCATTTAGATGCCTCTCTGCATCTTCTTGGATTCCTTTTTTAAAAAAAAACAAGATAAAACTTCATTAGAGTGGGGTCGAAAATTTGCATATTAAGTTATCGAATCTCCACGCTTGATTCTTTGATCTTTCAATTCTTTTCTACCACTTTGCGATTTGAAAAGACTCTCTAATTGGACCAGACGCACTCTTGAGATAGCGTGATAGATCAAGATCGGACGGTACCGGATCTCTTATGTAGAGAGGTGCATTGGGATGAATAAGGAGACCCAGACCCTTGGCCCGATTGTATCTGGAACATCAGTATCTGCTTCGTAAACGTGCCATTTCCGGAGATTCGGACTTCCAAAGGGAAGACCCGTAATAAAAAATGGCTCGATTTGGTAAACCCATCATACCGAAGAAAGTTAATGTCTTAGGCAATCAGTTCTGGCCGAATTGTTCATCTCAGTCTGAACTCCCGATACATGGTCAGCATCACATTTTCCCTTAATGGTACTTAAATCTGGGAATCGTCTAGCTAGCGAGAATATGATAATGATATGCATTGAATCCATTCAAATCGGTATTATTATACCTATCGAGGTAAAGGCGGCTATTCTTACATGCTATATAACTTAAATGGGATTACCTACGTCTTCCTTTTGCTCGATAAAAGAGCAGGAAGCGACCAATGAAAAGCTATCCCTATATCAGATTCGACAAGTCAATTAGCAACGTATTATTTCCTGTACGAGCCATGTGGGCACCCCAGTCTATTGCACGATACCTCCATATAACAAATAAACGATACCCTCAACCTAAAATTATATGCATACCCATCAGTGGACTACAGCTGCAAGGTCTCGGCATCCATGCGCTCCAGAATACGCCGCGCTTCCTCCTCTGTTGCAGGAACCACGTTCCTAATTCTGAATCCATTCTCCAGAGTTTTTGCCTCGGGGCGCACTGTGAAAGTGAAGTAGAAGGTGTTTGATACCTGAACCGATAGAGAGACGGGATAAGTTGAAGAACGACATAAACATCATCAGACATTAGGTAAGGGTACAGACTAACACTGAAATGGGAATTTGAAGTCATTTTGAGCCGTGCATAATGTTTAGAGATTGTTTAAAGAATGCAATGCTGAATGAGTACAGCAAAAGTCAAGACCTGTAAAGAGGACATACCTCGCTAGACCTGAGCTCGGGCCTTGTGACATGGGCGACGACTTCAACGTTGATCAGAGGCCCATCTGGTTTCTCCGGTTCAGTGTACAGCACACATGATTTGAACCTCAGAAAGTCTCCAACATCCACCTGGCTCAAAAGGAAACGTCAGCTAAAGATCGTGAATCCACAATTAGGGGGAAAAAACAAAGAAAAAAAAGAGAGAGAAAGAAAGGATAAATCGGGCTATCTAATATAGCACGAAACAGCAATAAAAGCAAGTGATAAGTAAAATTTCTGTTCCTTAAAGTAAGAAAAAATCGTATGAGCCGTCCAGGGAAGAGATGAGGAATCAGTTAGGCTTAAGATAAGAGTATTGCTCATAGGAGTTACTACCCGAGACTGAAATAACAGTACAAATAATTAAAAGACTTAAACAAAGATGTGGCCCGGGCACTCACAGGTCTCAAAAAATCAACATGATCAACCTCTAGGAAGCAAGGCACCAAGCCGGCAAAGGCATAAGCTGTGGAGAAAGCCAACTCAAATGCTCGGTGCATTAAAAACCCTCCAAATATCCGACCATGGATATTCCTCTGCTGTGGCTGGCAAATCAAAGAATTCTCAAGATGGGTATCCCTTAGAAGAATGCTGTTTCTATCTGCTAAGGCGGGCATATCAGAGAAAATCCTTCCCTCGGCCAACAACTCATTTAGTCTCTTTGCAATTCCGTCATCAGTTTCCTTTCTTTCTCCAACGCTCTTTCTTTTCCTCAGCTTACTTCTAGTTTCTGCCTCTTCAAAAAGCAATTTCTCTTGGTCAGTCTCAGGAGAGAGCCGATTCACCAGGGCAGCTTTATGGGTCTTAGAGTCACGAGCAACAAATATGAAGTTGGCTGTCAATGCTACTGAGTCTGTGGCATTGGACTTCTCTGCAAAAGCAAATGTTCTCTCATCAACTACATAAAATCTTCTGCATATTCTTGAACAACTGCCCAGTATACAGGGAAAAACACACTTTTCTCAACTTTTGAACATGCATTGTCACAACATAACAATTGGGTTCATTGCTAGTACTTGAAGCATCGCTTTTATTTTCTCAACATAATAGCAGACATTTATGAATTCTATTATTATTATTATTATTTTTTCCTGGGCTCCTGGTATAGTACAACAGAGCTTTTCATCCAGTAGTAAATTTTAAGCTCATGAAATGACTGACAGTTGTAAACTACCTCAGATGTAAATTATAATATCACCGAATTACGGCCTTTTGCATGCTAAAGTACCTCCAGAAAATTGAATCACTTCAAGTTGAATTTCCATGGATGAGCGCCCCACCCATATGACAGAACCCACGATTTTCAGATCGATGTCAACACTGATTGGCTTCTTCAAGACAATCTTGTCAACTGATGCAGTAACTAGAAGAAGTGGTCTCGTTGTGCTATCTTCATCAGAACAGTGCTAAAATCATAACGATGGTTTGATTAGTAAATGAGAGAACATTTAGTTACTAGGGAAAGGGATTGTAACACTGACTTTGGCACATTATCAGCTCACTTCATCATTTGACCTGAAATGACGGTCATATGCACTGACGAATTGAAAACATTATTGAGGTCACAGAAACTATTGGATTTCAAGGTTGAACACATTTACATGAATTCAGACTATCTTCTGAAAGGAGCCATTGTCAGGGAAAGTTAATCAGGCCGTCTTTTACTTAGAACACGCAAAAACAACTTAGAAAATTGAAAGAAGAGGGCCAAAGTGAAACAAAAGACAACCTTGAGACTACAACACATTTCGTCATGCTATTGGCTCATCGATATAACTTATCCACTCAGCTTTGAATGCTTCTGATAAAGCATGGTCACCCAATAATCAAACAGTTCTATCGATTCCCCAATCTGCCAATTGAAACAAGTGCCATTTCCTCATAAGGAGCCAGAGCAGGCTCCAATAATATCTTGAGAAGTCACAGTGACACAACAATGTCTAGGCTGGGGATGACGTATCTCCTTGGGAGGAAGCCGTGAACAACAGTCATGGTGTTTTAAAGGGTCCATCTCTTGCTCAACAACATGGTAAACATCGAATATTCATGACACTAGGAGCATCAGCAATGAACCACAATCACAAGCCTCACATTAGCAGAAGCAAATTTATATTTTCCGATTCAATCAAAGCATGGATGCATCAAAACCAGCTAGCAACGAAGCTTTCACTTCAATTCAAATATTTCTAAAGCGGCTCAACATTTTCAGCACAATTCGGTGGTGTGGTCACATCCTCATGGCCGAGCACAACAAACCCAACCCAGATAATCTAATTACAAGAACCACCGAAGATGAACAACCCTCCAATCCGATGACAAGAAATGCACAAAGATGATCACAACCACAAAAATTTCAACAAAAAAATTACCTTGACCGAGATGGTACCGGCCAAAGCATCGAGGTCTTCGAGCAACTTCCCGATTCTGACCTCTTTCCAGGGGTCCCGGTACTGCTCCCTCAGAATGTAATCCGACGAGAAGCCGTACAAGATGCTGGTCCTGCTCTGCGCCGGCGTCTTGACCAGCAGCTCGCTCTGCGGGGGCGCGTCCTTTGGGGGGTCGAGGAGCCGCTCGAAGGTACTCGACTTCGTCTCCCACAGGGCGATCGTCACCGGCGAGTGGTACATCCCCGGCCACAGGCTGATCGGCTTCCGTGCGCCGTTGATTGGAGCCACGCCGTCGTACGGCGAGGCGAAGGTCGAGAAGACGGGGATCGCGTGGGGCGAGCCGGGTTCCATGGCGAATTGGGTCCTTCTCTCTCTCCTTTTCTTGACGATCAAAGAGAGAGAGAGAATGAACTTCAGGCGATAAAACGGCGAATTGGGTTTTTCTGGGTTTCGATCAAGGAGGAAACTTTCTTCGTGGCTTGAGGAGAAACAAGAATCTGGAAAAAGGTATCTGATTCCTTCGATGGTTTTGAGGTGTTCCAAGGAGATGGGTAGGCGCTGACTAGGGAGGGGCTTCCACTAAGTGCGGACGGAGAGGTGGGTTCAACCCTCCATTAATGCACTGGGAAGGCAGCTTTTGCCTTGAGAGAAAAGAAAGGCAGCGGCTCCCTGAGGTCATTTCACCCCTCGCCAAGTCTCGTCCGCATCCTACGAAGACCAGGAACCAATAGCTCCACGTTAGCTCGGCCATTCCTTGGTATGAATCTCATGTTTGGTCCAATGGTTGGAAACGTATGACCAGGAGAAAGAAGAGAGTCGATGAACGGAAAGTAATCAAAGATCATCAAGATCGCAAGATTGGAAGATCTACAGGGTCTCAATCAATCTCAATCCTCGATGTCTGTAAATAAAAAATTGTCTAATGATGGAGATTTGGTTAAGATATCAAGGGGCGCTTGAAAGAGCGGAGACGAGGCTTCCACTCCCTATATGTTGGGTGATTAAATGGAATTCATTGGGATCAGGAGCATGAACAATGGAATGGAATAGGATGAAGACATAATGTTGATTTCCGAGATTATGGGGAACAACTTATTACAATGAAATAGCGAGGATTTTTCTTTTGAATTGTAGGATGTAGATTGGAGCGAAAGTTCACTAAATTTACTCCAATATTTATGATGGAGAAAATTATTCAAAAAATTATACACTTATTACACTTTTACCAATTTAATTCTCAACTTTTTAATTTTACTAATTGAATTTTAAACCTTTTTACTTCCTACTAATTGAGTCTATTCGATCAATTTTGATTGGAATTAATTGACATGGATGCCAACTGTGCGACGTGGACAATTGTTGTTGATGTTGATATTTTTAAATAATTTTTGAATTTTTATAGTTTTTCCTTTTCTTTGCCTTTTGGGGGTGTTGGAGAAGGTCGGTGAGGGTGGTCGACAAACCTTTAATGGCCACAGGCGTGGGCTAGCCAACCCTCATTGGCTTTGAGTGAGGGCGTTGCGTCGCTAGCTAGATTTGGCATGGTGAGGGTTTGGCAGTCCTTACTGATCTCAAGCAAGGTCGTGGCCATCACCTAGGATCGAAAAGTGCCACCAAGCCCTTGTTAGGTCAAATTTGGTGAGGCTGTCACAACCCTTGTTGATTTTGGGTGAGGGCTCGGGTGCCCTTGCTTTGGTTGCCGAGGGTGTCGTGGCCTTCACCCAAAGCTAGTGAGGGTCGGTTGGCCCTCATTTGTGGTTGGTGAGGGTGTGTCGGCCACCCGGCCTTATCCCAAACCCAACCCCCAAAAAAAAAAGAAAATGAAAAAAATAATAAAAAAATTCAAAAAATTGTTAAAAATTATTTAAAAATGTCATCATTCTTTTGGCCATGCCACATGGTAGGGTTGGCATTCATATCACCGAATTTTAGTTAAAATTGGTTGGATAGACTCAATTAACAAGAAGTGAAAATATTTAAAACTTAATTGATAAAATTAAAAAATTTATGATTAAATTGACAAAAGTACAATAAATTTAGGATTTTTTTGGATAATTTTTCCATCTATGATGTCCTTCTGCCATAGCTTCAATGTAATGGTTCTACTTATGGGGTGATATGATGATAATGATAAAACAATTTACCAGATATTGTTCAAGGATTAAATTTAACTAATTGAAAATCATGATAACATTGACTAATATTACTTATGAGTCGTGAGCGTGAGCGTTTAAGAGAGGGAGACATGGAGAACGGAGAGGAGAGAGAGATGTTTGAACTAAGTACCGTGAAGTGCTTTTATGAATTTGATAGTACATATTTTAAAGTTGTACCACTTCAAACTTGATGAGACATCTTCTTTAAAATTGTAATATCAGAAATCCTTACCATTTAAGTCTTTTTAATTGAACTTTTATCTCATTCTTCTAATGTGAACACGGTGGCCATTAAGGTAAAAGTTTGACAGTAAATTTAGTTTCATGGGGGCTGAAGGTAGGACGTTTAGTTAAGTTTGACTTTCATGCTGTATAAAGAGGTAGAACAAAAGTTTGAGAATAAGTTAATAGTTAGAGTATGATAAATATAAAAAAAAAAAAAGTGTTTTCAATCTCCTAAGTTAGACGCAATTGATTGAGATGTTAGGAATTTCCAGTTTAGTAGATGGAGATCACTTGTTTAACATCTACCAAATGCATGGAAATTGTCTCAAGTTATGTCCCTCCCATAACTTAACCAGTTTATGGGACTTATAAAGTATTTCATGGGATTTCAAGTAATCAGGTGTCCACATTCGTATCCTCAAATTAAAAAAAAAAAGGAAAAAAAGCTATAGAAAACCTCAAACTATAATAATTGTGACACATTTACCTTAAAGATTTTTTTATGATATAAACTTGTACTTATGTGATACATTTACCCTTTATCTAACATCTATCAATGATAATCGTTAGAAATCTTCTTATATATATGCCGTAAAGTAAACAATGTTAACATGACGCTCGTGTGGCTTAAGAAAAATATAAACGACGTTATTAATATTTTGATTGGAAAATTATTTAACATAACTTTGATGAAGGGTAAATATATTACATAAATGTAAATTTGTTTTTTTTAATGATAAAAATGTCACAGAAAAAATCAAGGGTAAATATGCTAAAGCAGGTACAGTTTAGAGTTTTTGAGATTTTTTTTTCCAAAAAAATTTCTAAAGCTTTGAGTTAGTACAGTTTTGAAGAGTTTGTCGAAAACCTACTAAAAAATGCAATTCCCTTTTTGAATTGGTGTTGGATTATGTTGACAATGCAATAAGATGGCGATTGTAAGTCATTTGCAAGTTATGGCCCAAACTTTTATGTGATTTTAGTTTCCTAGAAATCATCGACATAGGGACTATGTTCTCCATCTCTTGTCAGAGGAAATGTCCGCAACTGATATTCCGATAGATGGGCTAATAGCATGTCATAATATTTGTTTAATGAAAAAAATATTTTGAAAGTTTTAAATCTATTACACTTTTATTAATTCAATTTTAAACCTTTTAATTATGTCAATTGATTCTTAAATTTTTTCACATTTTGCTTGTTGATTCCATCCGGCCAATTTTGGATGAAAACTATTGACGCGAATGCCGTCCATCTTATGTGATACGCCACTAAGTCTCAACGTGAATAATATAATGTTTTAATATTTTCAAAATTTTTAATTAGATTTTTGTTTTTATTTTTTTCAACAACTCTACTTGGCAAAGACTAGTGACTACTTGGTAAAGACTAATGACCCTTCGTCAGATCTAGGCGTGGGCCATGATGAAGGCTATGATGCCCTCACTTGGTCTAGGTGAGGGCCCAACACCCTTGCCTGGATCTTGGCCAAGGTCGTGACGCTCTTGTTGGACACAAGCGAGGAACATTGACTAGAAATTTTTTTTTTTAAATGAAGAAAATAAAGAAAATAAAAAAAAGAAAAAGAAAAGAATATTAAAATTTTATTAACGTTTGTTTGGGTTGCTGTTAATTATATCATGTAAGATGGTCGGTGTTCACATTAACGATTTTTGATCAAAATTGAGTGGATGAACTCAATTAGTAAAATGTTAAAATATTTACGATTCAATTTACATAATGAAAAAATTTAGAACTAGAGATTTGAATACTTTTACCATTGTTTAATTGAATTTGCATGTGTAGTGTCTATAAATGCTGTCCCCCAATAAAAGATGTCGGGTGTAGCCCTGTCCACTATAACTAGGTTACGGCTCACATTCAGCAACATGTGAAAATATTGACTTATTCAACACAAGTGAGGATTATGAACTGATCAAAGTTGCATGTAACGCAAAAGATCAAGGACTAAAACTAAAAATTATCAAAAAAATTAGGGGCTAAATTGCAAAAAAAAAAAAAACAAAGTACGTAATTACACTATCATACATTCAATTATCCTTGTGTCCAAGTTTTTCTCACCTCTTTCAATTTTCCCTTACTAAAAGGAAGATGACTCCGTCAAAGCCGCTATTGATTTTTTTTTTTTTTTTTTTTGGACGAAATATATTTTGATTTCCTTTGAAAGTTAACAATTTTTAAACAAAAAGCTCGATCTAGGGGCATCCAAACAAAAAAAGTCCTAGAAAGAGAAAAAGGGTATTCAGACGATGGGTTTTAGCAACCCAATCAACTACTTGATTCACGGATCAGTAAGATTGGGCCAAGGAGATATGCTTAAATTGGGCCATTCAGATCCGGGTGTCTTCCAACAGAGGTACCAGCTCCCATTGCAGGTGAGTCTTCTCCTATACTTCGTCCACGAGCTTAGCACAGTCAGACTCGATTTCCAGTTCCAGCACACTCTCTTTCCTCGACTGGAAACGCTTCAAGGCTTCTATTGGTGGAAGTTGAATGAAATGGGATATTAAAATTGACAAAAAAAAGCTCTTTTTAATTTTATTTTTATCTGAGCTTCTTGTTTTTATGGGGGCAAAAAAAAAAAAAAAAAAACAAGGATTGGCTCCCGGATTCATGAAGAGAAAAGAAGGAATCGGTGCAATGTCACGGGACACATATGATGTCCACCGCGGAGTATGCATATGAGTCTTGCTTGCCATGAATAGACAAAGGGCAGGATACCTGTGAATGTGATAGAACCATATGCATTCCTTCAACTTCTTGCCTTGAAAGAGATGTAGATGAATTTCATTTGATTACATATGGAAGATTAGACCAAGGACAAATTAAGTCATGAACTATCGATGAAGAATTTGGCGGGGATATCATTGAAAATAAAAATAAAAATGAAAACTTGGATTCTAAATATGTCATGAATAAAATTCGGCTATCTAGTTGATCGATGACTTTTACACACATAAAGATTTGTTGCTTGCGCGAGAATTCCATGGTAACCCAACACTGTCAATGGCTCAAGTTTTCACCAAGGTCTCTTTACATATAAATAGGCTTCTCCGTATGTCAAGCTATCGAATCATTTTCTAGCATGTGCATACAACAAATACTGTCTCCTCACAGTATCCACGAAAATTAGAAAGGGAATCTCAAGGATTGATGGAGTCGGCACGGAAAATAGTTATTCCTACACCTAGCACGACCCGAACCAACACTACAGACTAATCGATATTTTATAAACGGAGAAGCGATCAGGTGATCCAAATTCATGATCAAAAGGAATCCAAATCACATGAAATTAAGTTTTAACCAAACTTCCCTTCCCATCTCGATAGTAAGTCACTTGTTGTGCACATAAATAAAGCTCATGACGTCTCCCAAAATGACTACCAAGCCAACATAAACAATCGGTTTAAGTGGTACGAGAATTGGGTGGGGACATTTAGTTTAGATGATTTTCACACTCTGTAAAGAGATAAAAAAGCTAAAATAGAATATATAAAAAAAAAAATCACTAAATCAGCTCCTTATCCCCACTCTTTCTCTCCTCTCTCTCACCGGAAGCTTCCTACATATCATCAAAGTGGCTTTACACAAAAAAAAGCTTTGCCAGCCAATCAAAAAGAAAATAACGAAAAGAAAAAGAAAGGGTTTGCCTATATTAACCTATTAAACATTTGCTTGCTGTCCATATGACCAGAGAAAAGGGCTCCTAACTCTAGAGAGAAAGCAAGCGAGCCGAACATGGAGTCTCCGCAGAAGCCACCGCAAGCTCACGCACTCCTCCTCCCGCTCCCCGTGCAAGGCCACATCAGCCCCATGTTCCAATTCGCCAAGCGCCTCGTCTCCAAAGGTCTCAAAGCCACCCTCGTCACCACCCTCCACCTCTCGGAATCCGTGCATGCCGACTCCGCCGCCGCCGCCTCCTCCTCTGTCGACATTGAGACCATTTCTGACTGTTTCGGCGGAGATGGCCGGCCCCAGGGCGAGGAGTCCTCCGAGGCTCACCGGACGAGAGGCGGATCGAGAACCCTAGCTGAACTGATCCGGGAGCTCGACCGCTCAACGCGCCCGGTCGTCGTGGTCATCTACGACGGGTTCATGCCGTGGGCGCTCGACGTGGCCAAGCGGTGCAAGAAGCTGGGGGTCGCTTTCTTCACGCAGACGTGTGCGGTGAACAATATATACTACCATGTCCAGCGCGGGCTCCTTGAGCTCCCTCTCTCAGGAGGAGGCAGCGTCGAGGTCCCGGGATTGCCGCCTCTTGAGCCATCGGAGCTGCCTTCGTTCTTGTACAAGCTGGGGTCTTACCCTGGCTCCTACGACCTGGTGATGAAGCAGTTTTCGAATGTGGGCGATGCGGATCTCGTGCTTTTCAACAACTTCTACGAGCTGGAAGAAGAGGTACTTATACACACAAATTTACACTCGCCTGTTGCTGCCACCGTATCTGCAAGAACTCACCAGCCATTTCTTGCTGAATTTACAAGTTTTTCTTACACGTACGTTGTCCCATGTCGTCTAAGATCTGCATATAAACGATCATTACTGATATGCTAGGTATAAAATGATACACCATTCAATCTCGTAGGATTCGCCTGCTTCTACTTCCTAGATAAACCGTGACTTTCAGTGGTCATTGAAAGCTGGGGTGTCAAGCTCAGCTCTTCATGTGACCATTCTTCTCCTTTATTTTATATGTCAACGGCATCAACTAGTCTTCTCCGTAGTTTGTATGAACAAAAACATTGATATATCTAATGAATTAGGGTTTCTATGTCAATGCAATACTGAAATACTTTCATAATATAAATCGGAAAGATTATATACCTGCTAAGCTTGATATTTAACATCACTCTTTATTCATCTAATCTCTCTTAATTGTTGAAACTAGGTTTAATCCTTCGTGAATACAAATTAAATTACATGTGAACTTAAGATAACTAAATTTTCATTTTCACTCCTACATTGGTCTCTTATTCGATGCATTTTTCTCGTTTTGATTGAATATTTCTCCATTTTCCGTAAAAGTCTCCTTTTTTTCATTGTCGATTAATTAACTAAGTTGTTTACTAATATACAGTTATTGATAATAGATGGTAATTGACCTATAAAGGAGATAATTCAGCGCGACATATTAAGAATGACCAATCACCGCTACCATACTTAAATAGATTTGGAAACCCTTCTCGAAAACCTAACAATTCGTGTATTGTTTTGATTTGACTATATGGAAAGATTAGATGCACGTCCACTAATGTCATGGGTGATGCAATATCTGTCTGTGAAGTTTATGCATGCCCTTTAAAAGTAGTGTCGGATAGGCGTAGTAGAAATTCAATATTTTTATGTAAGAAATCATCGAGATAAAATTCAAATCTAAGCCCATTAATATATTAAGTTTGATTCATATTTTCACTCCAGAGGTATAAGTTAATGGGGTATGAGCTAATGAGGATATATCATAGCATATCGATTCCTTATTGTGTAACTATCACCTAACATCCTAACTCCCTAGCACACACACCTCGGCAAATCTCTCTCTCAATTTGAGAGTCACATTCAATATTCTTTCCTCGAGATATTCACCAAATGTGATCCAAACTCTACTCATCCAATCATCTATCAACTCTGACTTCCATTGTATGGGAGACACAATAAAAGTATAAGATTTTGACTTAGGAAGATCACCAAGAAGGAGATGAAGTGCGAGTTCATTAACATATTTACTTTGATATACTTTCGCTAAAAAACTTTATGGCAAATAAGCTATAGCCAAATTAAGGGTGTGTTTGTTTGAGTGAATTTTTCTTTTTTGAATTATTTTTCTGAATTTTAACATATTTGGTTTGGCAAAAATATCGGTTAATTGAAAACCATTTATGATCAAATAATATATACATGCTTAAAGTTAAGTGAATGAATTCCTTGACCAGAAAAAAAGGGGAAAAAACATTTTCCTAGGAAAAGATTTTCTAGAAAGTATTCTCCATTATTATGAAATTTTCCCCAAATCAAACCCATCCTAAGATATACTTGCTTTATGGATAAATTATTTAATCAGTTTTAAATTTATTGTAAGGATGCCAATTCAGTCTTAAAATTTTTCAATTTTGCAATTTAGTCCAAACTTTTCACTTAAATTTCAATGTAGTCGTTCCAGTTAATTTTCAATAGAAAATGGTGACGTGGTGGTAGACGATGACTAGACGATCATGTTAGCGATTTTCTATCGAAAATTGATTGGAATGACTATATTGAAATTTTGCTTAAAGGTATATGACAAAATTGGCAAAATTGAAAAGTTTAGGATTGAATTGATATCCGTACAATAAATTTGGGACTGATTGGATAAATTTTTCATGTTTTACGCAAATTTATTCTCGTACATGAGATAGTTGCTTAAGTAAGCAATACTCCTTATAGTAGCAAGAATGGCACGCCACATATTCCCCACAAAAAAATGAGTTTCACAAGAGGGCAAGGTCACAGGGTCAAAATTCAGCCTATAGACAACTGACACAAAGTGAAAAAGATGGAGAAAAGGATTTTTGTATTCCTGTATATCGTAATTACATCCTCAATGTACAGC
The DNA here is from genome assembly GCA_014182715.1 of Eucalyptus cloeziana. Lineage (NCBI taxonomy): Eukaryota > Viridiplantae > Streptophyta > Magnoliopsida > Myrtales > Myrtaceae > Eucalyptus > Eucalyptus cloeziana. Next base: position 7,878,616 of record CM024641.1, read on the forward strand.
CCCAACATATAGTACATAAAGGCCAATAATAAAGGGAAGGATAATACAAAAAAAATCAAGAAGAATCAAATTTAATCCTAGGTTTACAAAATTAATTGATTGCAATCTTAAACAAATCAAGATCGAGAAATCAACCATATCTTCCAACAACTACCATCATTGTGAACATATACGGCCAAGGATGATGAATCAACTGCCAGCATTTTAACCTTTTATATACTTATGGAAATAATCCCATCCTATCACGTTCCGGAACCTTTCTCCACATCACCAACTCAAAATCGATAAGGGAGAGAGAGAGAGAGCCAATGGAGCCTTCAGACAATCCGCGCCGCCGACCACACGTGCTGGTCCTCCCTACCCCTGCTCAAGGCCACATAAACCCCGCGCTCCAATTCTCCAAGCGCCTCGTCTCCAGAGGCCTCAAGGCCACCCTCGCCCTCACCGTCCACTTCGCCGCCTCCATGCACGCCGACCCCTCCTTGCCCGTCGACATCGAGACCATCTCCGACGGCCACGACGTCAGTGGGTTCATGGAGGCCGAGTCCATTGAGGCCTACCAGATGGACCTCCGGGTCGTCGGGTCGAGGACCCTGGCCGAGCTGATCCAGAAGCTCGACCGCTCTGGCCGACCCATCGACGCGGTCGTCTATGATGGGTTCCTCCCGTGGGCGCTTGACGTGGCCAAGCAGTGTTGTAAGCTTGGAGTCGTCTTCTTCACGCAGACTTGCGCGGTGAACAACATATATTACCATTTGCAGCGGGGCTTGCTTCCTCTTCCGCTGTCGGGGCCGAGCGTCGAGGTCCCGGGGTTGCCCCCTCTCGAGCCGTCGGAGATGCCATCGTTCGTATATAAGCTTGGGTCATACCCTGCCTTTTATGATATGTTGGTGAACCAATTCGCGAACGTGGAATGGTGCTGATTTTGTTCTGTTTGACACCTTCTATGAGCTAGAGAAAGAGGTATATTCGGACATTCGCCTATTGCTGGCACCAGATGAAGAACTAGTCTTCCGTGGTACAAATTATATTATAGATATATAACATTAGCAAAAATTTATGTTGATAATATGGTCAATAATGTAATTTTGTAAACCACACACTCATTTTTCTGGATTTTATATGGGAGATTGAATATTTATTTCAACGTGCAATATAGTCATTGTTCACTCTCTCTCCAATGAAATTAGGTGGTTGACTGGATGTCGGCCAACTTGTGGCCGCTGAAGACCATCGGCCCCACCCTTCCCTCCCTCTACTTGGACAAGCGCCTCCCCGACGACACCGCCTACGGCATCAACCTCTTCACCCCAACCACCACCTCCACCGTCTCCGCCTGGCTCCGTGGCCACCCGCCCCGCTCTGTGGTCTATGTCTCCTTCGGCAGCATGGCCGACCTCGACCCCTCCCAGGTCGCGGAGCTCGCCCATGGCCTCGCCCTCGCCGGCCACCCCTTCATCTGGATCGTTCGATCATCTGAGCAGCACAAGCTCCCTCGCGATCTCATGGACTCGATCCCCTCCGAGGAAGCCCTAATCCTCCCGTGGTGCAATCAGTTGGAGGTCCTAGCGAGTGATGCGATCGGATGCTTCGTCACGCATTGTGGGCTCAACTCAGTGATCGAGGCGATCTGCCTGGGGGTCCCGATGGTGGCAGTGCCGCAGTGGACGGACCAGCCGACGAACGCCAAGTTCGTGGAGGATGTGTGGAGGGTCGGGGTCAGGGCTAGGGCCGACGAGGCAGGGGTCGTAGGGAGGGAGGAGGTGGGGAGGCGCGTGAGGGAGGTGGTGGGAGGAGGAGAGCGAGGGAGGGAGATGGGGGAGAGCGCGAGGAGGTGGATGGCAGCAGCGAAGGCGGCGATCGGGGAAGGCGGGAGCTCCGACCGGAACATCAATGAGTTCGTGGAGGAGCTGATGAGTCGTACGTCGATAGAGTAGTCGAAGAACAAAAGCAACCACGAATGAAATGGACATGCTTCAAGGTTGTAACACTATTTCCCTCCTTTTCCAAGAATGAAATGGAAATGAAAATCCTTCACTACGTTAATACCTCATTGTCGGACTCTATGCGCATCTACTTAGCATTCGTTTCGTGGGCGTTGCACTTGGTTCGGTGTTATGAACGTTGTCATGCAAGAATCGCAATATGATAAACAGTGATATGCTCTCAACTTTTGGGTCACGATCCCGTTTTTCTCGACAATCTCTTATTTGACAGACAATTCCCTACGAAAACAGGGCCGTAGATTGTAGCCATGCACCTTGTAATCAGATTAACATCGCTAGACGCGTCTAATTATATCTCATATATGGTGGATAAGACTGAGCATATGCTCAGCATTTCATCACTAGTCACTACTAAGTAGCCGCACGTTACCTGCTACTAGACGTCAAGCGTCTATTCAGGTAACAAAGTTTGACCGTCAATTTGGCCGCCGAAGGCGAAAACCCAAATTACACAATCCACAAAATTAATTTTTAAAGATAAGCATGGAGTTGACCTGTTGACCCATCAAAGTGGGACTTTCCAAAGTCATATGCCGCCAATAACGAGAAGAAGAAGAGTAGACACGGTTTAGGATTTTATATACATGCTTTCACAGTGGAGTTGGAGGAGAAATAGTTTGCTTAAAAATGAATATGTAGATCGAAGTGGTTGTACCATACGGGCGAAAGTTCGAGTATGCCGCGGCGCTTTGAATTCTCAATAACGTCGAGTTCATCGACAATAGTGATTATTGCATGAACACCAATTTGTAATCGATCGCGGGCTAGGTGTGATCGTCGCCGGCCAATCAGAGTAACTGGCAAAAAGATTATGCGTGGAAAAAAATGAGTGCAAAATCTTCAACACCTATGACTTTTCCTCGGGGAGTGTTTCGTCTCGCGTATTCTCTCAGCGGAAGGTAATTGATTGCACAATCGTTTGACTAATCTGCTCTGATTTCCCTAATAAAAATTAGGGCTGGAGGACCACTCACCAAAACGCTAATTGACTATATTTGAAAGCCTTTTCGCTCTACATATAAGATGCGCGTTCACGAATGTCATTGGTGGTTCAGCATCTTTCTGTGAGTTCAGTACCTGCCACATGTTTCTTCATAGAATATGGATTCCGAATCCGTTTGTCTCGCAAAAAAATAATAATTCGAAAAATATATATTTTTAAAACAATTACTTGTATAACTTAAGATAATTATTTAATGAAAAATATTTTCATTATTAACGATAATAAATATTTAAATATTTTCATGGACAATAATAGTACTTTTCGTCTGTTCATTATTTTTATGAGTGATACGAATGATCGTTTTCAAAAAAATGTTTTTTTAATTATTTTTTGTGATACAAATGGACCAAGTTTAATCTATCTTTGGAGTATTATTATTGTCACAATATACCTGCTAAGTATTTAACCTTTTCCTTGAAGTCTCCGTCGTCAAGACTTTTCTATATTAAACTTAAGAACGCCTTTCCATACTATATATAAAAACCCTAGTATTGACTAAATAGGATGTGATCTCAGGACATCTCTAATTTGGAAACTTGTGGTTACTTGTTCAAATCCAATCCTTTGAATGCAAACTACTTCGAGCCGGAGTCACTTTTACAGGCGGGCCGAACTGGTTTATGAAATTCATAGGGTATTTCATAGATCTCTCTACTAGTGCGCTTGTATAGTTAAAAAGATTTATCGATTGCTTCCGACGAGTTTCATAGATGACACCTCTTTAGCGCTTACAAGTATGCAGCTCCAACTCTAGAGAAAGAGAGCGAAGTGAGCTAATGGAGCCTTCAAGCAAACTCCACCGAGCTCATGTGCTGATCCTCCCTTTCCCCGCCCAAGGCCACATAAATCCCATGCTCCAATTCTCCAAGCGCCTCGTCTCCAAAGGCCTCAAAGCCACCCTCGCCCTCACCGTCCACCTCGCCGGATCCATGCAGCCCGACCCCTCCTCGTCCATCGACCTTGAAACCATCTCCGACGGCCATGACCTCGGCGGCTTCATGGGGGCCAAGTCCATCGAGGCCTACCAGACGGACCTCCGGGTTGTCGGGTCGAGGACCCTGGCTGAGCTGATCCATAAGATCGACCGCTCGGGCCGACCGCTCGACGCGGTCATCTATGACGGGTTCATCCCGTGGGCGCTCGATGTGGCCAAGCAGTGCGATAAGCTTGGAGTGGTCTTCTTCACGCAGACATGCGCGGTCAACAACATATATTACCACGTGCAGCGCGGCTTGCTTCCGCTTCCGCTTCCGCTTTCGGAAGGCAGTGTCAGGGTCCCGGGGCTGCCGCCTCTGAAGCCGTGGGAGGCACCGTCGTACGTGTATAAGCTGGGGTTATACCCTGCCTTTTATGATATAGTGATAAACCAATCCACGAACGTGGACGATGCGGATTTCGTGCTCTTCGACACCTTCTACGAGCTAGAGAAAGAGGTACGTATGTACAATCCCCTGCTGCTGCTTTCTCATTATATACCAACGTAGTTAATTATTGTCGGAACTCAGTCTTGATGAATAGACTACTTTTTCTTGCAGTTTACTTGTTGTCTAACAGCTGAACATGTACCGTTCATTAACATCATACCATTATTTCTTTTCTCCCTTGTGCAAAGTTTTGTTGGGTCATCCCATTTGTTCAGTTCAATCACGACGTAGGCTCTGTTTGCTCCGCAGAAAATATATGATTTGAAAAATATCTTCCTAAAAATGGTCTTTGTATTGTTTAAATGATTAGTCAAAGAAGAATGTTTTCTTTATCAATAATAATTTATATCTAAACATTTTCATAGATGATGAAATATTTATATTTTTGCTGATATAAGTGATTATTTTAAAGAAAATATTTTTTAAATTAGATATTTTCTTTGAAATAAATGAAGCCTAAGTAAAGATTAGACGATGTCAAGGTACATGAGCGCTTGCCTTAAATATTCGTCCATGTCCTTTTACCTTTATCTTAGAGAGCATAAATATTCTTCCCTTCTTTGGCGTTTCTGCATTTGGAGTCTTATGGCCGAATCATATACTAGGATGGCGTGCTCATTTGCTTTAATCGATAAAGCTAATTTAGACTTCCGATGAAGGTGCATTAAAAAAATGGTGATGCCAGAAAGTTTTACGTGTCCAAATTTATGTCATAATATTTTACTCTATGATTGACGTAAATTGCGATGTGATCGCACCATATTTTACAAGGAAATGTGGTGAATTGAGAAGGTGTCGATTGTATATCATCAATTTGGTGTGTCACGGATGCGCATGCGAGTACGTCACCTTGCGCAAATTTTCTTTCACGCAAGAAAAAATGGTTCATAAAAAACCATAAAAAATTAACACGTGTTTTAAGCATTCTACCGAATCCTTATATTTATGAAGATAGTCAATTGTTCACTTTATTTTGAAATAATCTATACACGTGTTTTATTCTGAATTTAATTAAGAAATTAATTATTCATCTCGACATGAAAATTGTTCCCTCTCTCTCTCTCACCTTAGGTTGTCGACTGGATGTCCGCCAATCTGTGGCCGCTGAAGACCGTCGGCCCCACCCTTCCCTCCCTCTACCTGGACAAGCGCCTCCCCAACGACACCGCGTACGGCGTCAACCTCTTCACCCCGACCACCACCTCCACCGTCTCCGCCTGGCTCCATCGCCACCCGCCCCGCTCCGTGGTCTACGTCTCCTTCGGCAGCATGGCCGACCTCGACCCCTCCCAATTCGCTGAGCTCGCCCACGGCCTTGCCCTTGCTGGCCATCCCTTCATCTGGATCGTTCGATCTACCGAGCAGCACAAGCTCCCTCGGGATCTAATGGACTCGATCCCCTCGAAGGAAGCTCTAATCCTCCCGTGGTGCAATCAACTGGAGGTCCTCGAGAGCGATGCGATCGGATGTTTTGTCACGCATTGCGGGCTCAACTCAGTGATTGAGGCGATATGCCTGGGGGTCCCGATGGTGGCGATGCCGCAGTGGACGGACCAGCCGACGAACGCCAAGTTCGTGGAGGATGTGTGGAGGGTTGGGGTCAGGGCTAGGGCCGACGAATCCGGGGTCGTTGGGAGGGAGGAGGTGGAGAGGTGCGTGAGAGAGGTGGTGGGAGGAGGAGGGAGAAAGAGAGAGGTGACGGAGAGCGCGAGGATGTGGATGGAGATGGCGAAAGCAACGGTGGCAGAAGGCGGGAGCTCGGATCGGAACATCGATGAGTTCGTGGAGGAGCTTGTGAGTCGTGCATCAGTAGAGTAGAAGTATGACATCCTAAATTTTCCTTCTATATATTATGTGGGCAATTATTTTGTTATATGGAAATTAAATTCCAGACTAAAATTAAGGTAAAACACCATTATGGTGTCAAAGACGAGTCTTATCTCGTACAAAAGTATAAAATATGCTCAACCTTTTATTTGGCATTAGATTGAGCGTTCCTTGGATTACATAAATTTAATGGAAGTTTTGTTATAATTATAAAAGTGCCACTAAATTAATGAATATTAGGATAATGCCATGTCATGGCATGATTATTATACATTGAAAATGCCTAAAAATACCTTTAGATTACGCAAACATTAATTAATCTATACATAAGGCTCATATGCTTTCACATAATTATTAATCTCTCTCTCTCTTCCCCTCTCTTATAGCCACTTATCACTCAGGTAGGTTGCCACATTTCCTAAATTCTTAACCATATGTTTTAATCAAGAGATGGCATCATCATGATATCACTTTAACCTTGGTTAGTTGATACATTGAATGTAAAAAAATTGAGACTTATTTCTCATTTCCTTACTAACCACTTGTTATTAAAATCTAACGCCTTATTCCTCACCCTGTCTACTGTTCTAAGAACTTAAGCTAATTGGGGAGGTAAATGGGCCTTGGTAAGATTTGAACTGGAGACCTTCGGTTCTGAAGCAATGTGAGATTTAGTGGGATCGGTACTAACTGTTATAAAAGTTTAAGTTGATAGATTAAGGCACGATTTATTATTTAAATATTCTAACAAAAATATCTTATGTATCCAAGAGCCATGGTTCAAAGAGTCTCCATTTAGGATACATTCACAACACTAGCATAAGCAAATTTAGCTATTCCATCTTATCAATCAAGGTTTCAACTTGATATTTGCTGCAAATAAGATCAAAGATTATACCTAATTCAGTGATAATGTTACCAAATTTGAACTCGATGGATGGCTTGCGAGGGTGGTGGCCGGCAGTGTGCTCACAATGTTCGGCGAAGGACACTTGGTGTGGGGAGCCCAGCTCGGTGGGGCTTGCAAATTGGGACATGGTAAGGCTGTGCAATGATAGGTTGGTGATGGCTGGTTGTGGCTCAGCTCCGTGGCGCCTCGGCTCAGGCCATCTCTTGGTGGAGAGTGGGCTGCAGCGATTGCTTCATCAAGAAACTTGCAAAGAGAACAACCCCGAGGTGGCTGAGCAATAGCGGCGTTGTGGGATGGGGTTGGATGGCGGGGCAGCGAGGTCGACGAGACTGATGCAAAGCGGGTGGGGGTAGGGACCACAACTGGTGGCAAAGGCAATGATGGGTGACGGCTCGGCAAGTGTGGCACTGCGGACAAGCAGAGGAGCAACAACGGGCCACGGTGATCATGGACCGATGTTGTGGGTTTGAGCAGGTTGTGGCGTTGGTGTGGTTTGCGGTAAAGCTCGGTCCGATGCCATTAGAGGAAGCAGTAGTTGTTGCAAAAGCGAGCGATCGAACAATAATATAGACAAAAGAAGAAAATAAATCGGATATCAAATTTACGTGGTTCGGTTGTAAAGATCTACATCCACGGGGAGAGCAACGGTAATTTTACTATAGATCAAGCGATACAAGGAGATTTCATACTTGAGTCACTCAAATACTCTCTCGGTGTTTTCCAAGCCCCAATTACATCTAATAACGCATGCAGTGTTTAACCTCGAAATTCCTCAAGAAATAATCTCTGAATCTCACGAAGGAATTATACGCAAATCTTACCACAAGATTTAATTTGCTTGAACACTAAATCTTATTGGATGTAATTCACGAACAAAAACGACAAAGAAAAATCCCTCCCAAGCACTTGATGACGAGACGGTGCTTCAAGATCAATTCTTCATGATCAACCTATACCACCCACGGCCACAAGTATTGTCGCGACCTAATTTTTTCGAGTTCACCGCCTAAAATTAGAGGTTAATGGACTGCTAAGTTTTTTAAACTTAGCTCGGGCTCTCCCAAGCCCATACCAAATCACGACTTGAGTCCAAACTTTTTAAATATGCAAAATATAATCTAGGAGTCGCCACTAATCAGTTTACGGTAGGTCGATTAGACACCTAAGCAAAATAATGGGAGAATTATTTTACTCATACGAACTAGAGACTAAGGGTATGGGGACTTGGTTACACTAGACTATCCTAGTGCCCTTTCGATACCATTTCTTTTTAATTTTCAAAAAATGTTTTGCAAGCAGCTTGATTTGATTTTAATTCAATTTCCTAACATGTGAGGCGATCATGCGAGTGCACAAACCACCAATTTAACACCAGAGAAAGCAAATAAAATAATGCAGGACTTACCTCAAAGCAACGAAAGCAACTGCGTTGTTAGGTCAGAATTCATATCAATAATCCTAGACATGATTTCTAATTAATAAGCAATCACTCAATTTTTTGTTTTCACTTTATTTAATGAAAGTCGTGCAATGCATGCTACTAATTTAACATGAAATGATATGACATGGCAATATAACCTAAACTATATAACATGAATAAGCATGCAATCCATCTTAAAGCATGAAATGAATTTATTCTAATTTTTTGTATTTTCCATGAAATTCGAAATTAAAGAAATGCAACAATTAAATATGCAATTTAATCAAATGACCTAGTTCTAATGACGAGCAATGGACTTAGCAACAATCACTAGATGACGAAAATTTCATAAACCTAATCCTACATGTCTGATTTACTAAACCTATATGCTCAGGCAGAATTTTGATTTTTTTTTAAATAATTAATTATTAAATAAATATTAAATCTAAACTATCAACAAAATAAAGCAAGAAAGGATTAAAATAATCGAAAAAATAACCTATTGTCTCACAGTCAAATTAACGGTTATTCTAACCCTAATTATCACAACAAGGAGATCAAAACAATTACAAATCTGATCCGAAGTCCTACGGACCAAATTAAATAATTATTGTGATTTAACAATTAAAATTTCACCAAAAAGCCCAAAAATTAATATAATAAAAAAATGATCCGATGTCTCTCGGATCAAATTAATAATTACATTAATTTCGGACAAAATCCCTACGGATAATGCATACAAAATGCACAAATATTAACATTGACAAACCATATTCTAACTTAAACAATAATAAAAAAAAAATTTAAAACACAATAATATAACATAAAATAAGCAAAAGAAAGAAATAAAAATAAAACTAAAGGAGGAAAATTGCAGCAGCGTTGGTGGGCATATGGCTAGTTCTTGATTTAATCATTTGCTAGTCTCCTCCGAGAACTTTTTGAGTGGACGCCCCCTTTCTCTTGTCGTCTCTCTCTTGTCAATTATGGTGGAATATGGAATTGTGTGGCCTTTTGTTCGGCATTGAATTGCCTGTGACCACAACATCAGAACAAAACAAAGTAAATTAGGTGAAAATATGGGGTGAACAACTTTAATAGGGAGAGAAACAACCCGGTTTTATCACAGTGAAATCACTGAATAGCAATCAGCGCTTAGGTACGTTGGCCACTTTGATGCCTCGTTGCTGGAATTATCGTCGGAGATGTAGGAGTTTAATCTAGGCAAGAAAAAATAAAATCACCTTAGTGTGAATAGCAAATTGGAATTGCACACAATCAAACTTAAAAAAAAGAAGAAGCTCGACTTAGCTTTATGCTTGTCGTCAATATCCATGAAGCATGATGAACATGGGGCATCGTCAAGAAGACTGTGCCTCTTCCCCTAAAAAAAAATTGAACTCGAAAGAAATGAAGGAGAAAACCTTCCTTACTTTTGCTCTGAATTTTTTCGAAAATCCCCCTTCCTCTCTGAGAGATTGTTTATCGAACCTCTCTACGTTTTCTCACCATTTTTTTTCCTTGTGAGCTCCGCTCTCCTCCCCTTTTTCACAAAATTTGGTCTCCTTTTTATAGTGGTTCTGAGCACCATCTTCCATGGCAATTTTTGAGCTTTCTTTTTTCGTTCCTCAATTTATGGTCTGCAAATTGGAGCAAAATCTTGCAATCGGTTTGATTTTTCCTCGAATGTTTTGATTCCTTCCATTTTATCAAAATCCCTGCCCTTTTATTCACCTGATTTCTCTGATCGAGAATTTGCTTCCACATTTATTATGATTTGAAAATTCGCCAGAGCAAAGATTGCTAATCAGAATTTCCACATTCCATTCATAACCAAATCATATTGATCTTCCCCTTATTTTCCTTTTGTTCAAAATGCAATTTTATTTTTCCAAAATTAGGTGTCAACAAGTATATATATATATATATATATATATATATATATATATATATATATATATATATACACACATATATAAGTGAGACCCTTATTCTTTTGCCGACTTCTCATAGGATTCTGTTTTCCATCTTAAACGATTTTATCCAAAACATATTTCTGTATATTTTAAACAAAATCCAAGTCCAAGTCAAAGTTGGACTTTCCTATTTTAGTGGCCAAACTCTCCAACGCGGAATCAAATTTTGGTGAGTTGATATTCGGATCTTCTTTGCTCGATTTTGAACGTCTGCAACATATCCAACTCGGGATATTCGGAATTTTGCATCGGGCTCAAACTCAAGACATATTTTAACAGTAGTGACAACAATGTCACTGAGGCAAAGGAAATAGCGAAGCCGGCCAATGACTGCTTTGTTGAGGGGGTCATGGCCAAGAGGGTCCTGGCCTGGCCGTAGTCTGTGGTGACAAGGAAGCATAGCTGAGAAAAGGGGGATCGACCGAGGCTCCCTCACCCTCTCTCTCAATCTCTTGTGTTTTTTGAATGCTCTATTGCGAATTGATGATTAATGAGGCATAGATGCATATTTATAATGCTAACTTAGGTTTAATTCACTCTTGTAGGCTTAATTTCGTCCTTACAACTTGATGGGCTCTAATAAACTAAGGCCATTCCCTAATAAGAATTTTAATGAGATGGATTAAGCTTAAATTAGACTAATTAGGGCCCCCATGTCTATAGAATTTCGCCACCACTCCTTGCCTGGTGCTCAATTTATTCAATTAAGCTTAGAACCATTCACCGCCAATCCAATTGAATGCAACTAATTTAAATATGCTCATAATGACTATATTCTATTTAATTATTATTTTTAGTAGGGGCTGGGATCAATCTTTAATTTTCAATGCGATAAATTACTAAATGGTATACCAAAATTCAGGTGTCTAACAGTTCTATTATTGTCTAAATGGCTCATCCCTCCTTATTCCCATATAAAATTTAGGGCCGGCCTACCCTAAGTGACTATGTTTAAAGCCTTCTCGTTATACTCAGCGGACGCACGTCTACATAGTACTGACACGGACACGCGACACGATATGACACGACACGTCGACAAGCCATTTTTCAAAAAATAGAGAATTCCGACACGTTCCGACACATTATATATTAAATATATATTTTTATATATAAATGCAAAAATAAATAATTAATAATAAAAAACAGCATAGAGTTAATTTATACTAAAAATATTAATCAAACATTTGTTAATATCATTCAATGTTTTAATTTGACAGAGATTGAACGAGAAATTCAAAAATTGCAAACACGAAAGAGTAAACTTGAAAGAACATGTCATGTTTTCTTATACTTGTCGGAGATTAGTGAGCTTTTTTATAGTCTTGGATAGAGTTTAGAGTTCATGATATAGACTAGCTTGGAGCTCCTTTGCAAAACAAGGTTCAAGAAAAATGAAAATCTAGGATGTCGCGACCTTCCCGAGGGTGAATTGTTCAAAGAAGGCTAATGGATTACTAAGTCCGAAGACTTGGCACGGACCCTCCCAAGTCCTACCAATTGCGACTTGATATTAATGAATTAACTCATTTAAACATGCAATTATATTTCAATTTGGAGCTGCCACTAATCAATTAGGGTTGATTAGAAATCCAAATAAAGTATGGGAGAATACTTTACTTTTTGCGAACTGGAGATTCAATAGGTCCGGGAACATGGTTACACTAGATTAATCTAACCCCCTTTTCGGTACCTTTTTATTTTTTAATTTCAAAATATTTTGCAGGCATTATTGATTAATTTTAACCTAAGATACTAACATGCAAATGGTGATCATGCGGGTGCACAATCAATGAAATAACATTCAATAAACCAAAAGGCTAGATTCGTAAAAAATTATAAACTACAACTTTATTAATGTCTATCCTCTAAAAACATTTACAACAATGCTAATAAAAATAAATTCCCTAAACATGATTTTTCTGAATGACATGATATCTAATTAAATGTAATCTTAATTTAAATTTGATATGCATGAATTTTACTTTAATGATATGTGAGATGCAATTCATATGGCATAACTTGAACTATCACTATATGTATGCAATTTAATTTATATAATCCTAAATATGCATGAGCTTCATGATATGAGACGAATGACATAATAATTCTATATACATGTTCTTTTTATGATTTTTTTAATGATTTTTTTTTTAATGTATGCAACCTACGCTAAACAATGATGACATAAAATGGGATTAATTATTAACTAACCTATTAACTAACCAAATAAATGACCTTTTGTGTTTTTTTCTTTTTTTCTTTTTTTACAATTACTTAATAGTTCTTATTAAAAAAAACAAGATAATGATGTAATTAAAAAAAAACTACACGATGGGATTACTAAAACATAATAACATGATGCAATCCTAATTTACTAAGCCTAAAAAAAACTCTAATGCAAGACTTAGATTTTTTATACTTTTTGATTTTTTAATTTTTTTAGTGTTTTTCCAAAACAAGTAATTACTTTTACAAAAAAAAAACCAAGATAAGAATAAAAATAACCGAAAAAATAATCCGTTGTCTCACGGATTAAATTAACAATTATTTTAACTCTATAGTCACAACAAGGAAATCAAAATAATTAAAAATTTGATCCAAAGTCTTACGGACCAAATTAAGTGATTATTATGATTTAACAATTGAAATTCTACCAAAAAGCCCAAAAATTAATATAATTAAAAAAATGATCTGACGTCTCTCAGATCAAATTAATAATTACAATAAGTTTAGGTAAAACCCTACGGATAATGTTTATAGAAATTACAAATATTAACACCCAATATTTAAATAACTAAACTAAAAAATGTCAAACAAAATAAACAGAAAAATAACATAACAAATAAAAAGAGTAAAATAAACTAAACTGTAAAGAAAGTAAAAAGTAAAAGTAAAAAAAATTAATAAACCACCTAAGGGGAGGACAACAGCGTCGACAGGGGGGTGTGCACGGTGTTCGAGCGGCGTTGGGCGAACCGGCAGGCGACGACGGTGACGGCGCGGGCTGTGGCAGAACGGAGGTGCGGCGTCGGGTGATCGCCGAGGATAGAGGCGGAGGCTGGCTGTGGGGGTTGGACTGCGGCTGTGGAGGCACGGTCGTTGGAGTTCTGGGCGTTCGGCTTCGTTGGTGCAGGTGCGGTAGAGATGGCGGAGGCGCGGCACGAGCTATTGAAACGTTGCAGTGGTAGACGGGCGCGCAGCTGCGGTCTTTTGGTGAAGTGTCGACTGAGGCAGGGGCTACCGGCGTAGGTTGTAGGTCACAAGCGGAGCGGCAATGGAGTTGCAGACGAATGGGCCAAAACGAACCACCAGCGAAGGCGGGGCGGCGTTGCTGCGTGTGGGCGGAAGTGTTGGGAAATTACCGATTTTTAAAACGGATTCGACACTAAATCGAACCCCTAAAATGAATGCGGAAGATAAGCCCAAGAACAAACAAATATGAATCACCGATCAAAGGCACACGACGGAATCGAGCGTATCTTTTGTCCACAGACTAAACACCAACGTTGATTTGAAGAAGAAAGACTGATCCCGTTCTATCCGATACTGTACAATTGCCTTGAAGGGGAGAAAAATCTGTCTCTTTTGATACTATTCTCTTAGGCCTTTTTGGAGGGAGAGAAAGGGAGGAAGAACTTATGTACGTTGAAAAGGTACGTTCCTCTATTTTCTTTTCTCTCTTAAATACGTTTCCTCCAAGAGACATAACTTTTCGAAGTAATACGTTCCCCCAAAAGTCATAACCCTTCGTATCTAAACAATGCAACCTTTCACATCGCAACTTTGTTCCTCCACGCCCCATCTCATGGCGGGTCGAGCTAGCCAACATGGGTGGACCGACCCTCTAAGGCCCATCAACGTAAATAAATAAAACCATTAGCAAGGTTCAGCAGCAGGCTAGGAACGGCTCCGGCGTCGGGCTTCACGGTTGGATTGCGGTGCGGTGCGTCAACAGGGAGTCAGGGCCGTCGTGGGGGGCAGAGGCGTTAGGCACGAGGCGCAGTAGCAGTGATGGAGCGGTGCTTGGTCGGAGCTCGCGGGTGCAGAGGCGATTCGGGGACAGCGGCAGGCGAATCGGAGACGAGCACGGTGATGCAGGTTGTTGCAGCGGGCAGATTTGGAGAAGCGGCAAGGTGATCGGCGCAGGCGAGGTGGGCAGGAGCGGTCGTTGGCGGCTTCGTGGGGAAGACAAACAGTGACTCCATTTTTCTTTTTTCTTTTTATCTTTTCCTCTCTCCTCTGCTGTACGCACGTTCTTCTCCCCTCTCTCTCCTCTGCAAACTTTCAAAACCCAACTTTTTTGTGTTGACTTTTCAAAGGCATGAATGAAAAGCCCCCGCACACGAAATAACTTTTTTTTTTTTCCTTCTTTGTGTGTTCTTTTTCGATCCAGAACTCGAGAGAAACCTCCCTGTACGTACGGCCGTGTGTATCAATATGTGTATCCCCCAATGAAGAACAAAAGAACCCAAAGGAAGAAAAAATTTGTTTTAACCCTTTACTTCGAAAACCAAGAAAAAAGTCCCCCATTAAACCTCATCATAGTTTGCCAAATTCTCACACCATGAAAACACACGAACACTTTTTGCTAATTTCTTTAGCCCCCCTTTACCGAAGCTTTGCATTCTTTATTTATAGAGGAAATACTCGAGTTTGTTTTTGCAGGTGAAGATTTTCCGATATGATTGCACATATTCACTCAACTTCTCAACAAAAAAGTGGCTCCAAAATCACACAGTTGTTGCATTTTTGAATTCAATTTTTTTTTTCAAAATTTCCTTCTATAATCAAAGATTATCTTTTATTTCTAAAAATGAATTTAAATTAGGTGTCAACACAGGACAAGAACTCTCGAAATATGACCAAAAGAGAAGGAAATCACTAAATTTGCCATGGAAAATGTGAGAGATAACTCACAAGCCAATAACATAGACCAAAAGAGATAACTCGCAACCGATGCTTGCGAGAGGCGGAAAGAAGCAAAAAAAGTTATAATTTCAAGTATGTGAGGGTAACGGAACGACGCCGACAAGAAGAGGGGTGTTCAATCGTCACTCACGGGAAGATCAAGACTTTTAAGTGAGAAACTTGAGAGTAAGAATTTTCTTATTTCCCCTTTATTTTTGTTATTTTCATTATTTTTCATATATTTATATTTTGACTCTTCAAGTATTGAAAATTTTTAAAATTGACCCGTGCGTATCGGAATCGCGTGTTGGAATTTCGGACTCGCATGTTGAAGCGTGTCGGAAAGGGTTGACCACGTGTCGGATTTTTCGACACTTGTTGACCGTGTGTCGAACACGTGTCGAAGTGTCGGACACGACATGAAGGCTTCTGGAGAGTGTCGATGCTTTTTAGACACACGTTCACGAATTGTCATTGTCGATGCAGTATCTTTCTGTCAATTCTATGCACGCCTTCTTCAATTGGCACTATTTCTTTCCGTGGAATGAATGATACACCACTTCCCTTGTAAAAAAAGTCATTTGGTTAAAGATCTTGCTAAGATCACCTAGCAAAGTTTCGGCCTTTGAAAGTCAATCTCTTGGTGTATAATTTAATCTTTTGCCATGAAGTCTCCATCGTCAAGAGATTTGGCTCAATTTGTGGCGGTATCGAAGAGTTTCAATCCAAAAACTTGAGGACACCTGTCCAGATTTGACCACTTGCGTGTAAACAAACTGTCCTGTCGTGAATCGAAGTTGCCTTCCAGGCGGACTGAATAGGTGGCTGTTCAGATTTGAGTCTTTACGTGCAAACTGTCTTTGAGTCAGGGTCGCCTTTACAGGCGGTTTGAATGGGTTCACGAGATTTGTAGAGTATTTCATGGACGTCCATACTCATGCCGCTGTACAGTAAAAAAGAGTTATAAATAGCTGCTTGAGGGGAGAGTCCATACATGATCCCTCTTCAAGAGAAGAACTCTAGAGAAAGAGAGCGAAGGGAGCCAATGGAGCCTTCAAGCAAACTCTACCGAGCACACGTACTAGTCCTCCCTTTCCCCGGCCAAGGCCACATAAACCCCATGCTCCAATTCTCCAAGCACCTCGTCTCCAAAGGCCTCAAAGCCACCCTCGCCCTCACCGTCCACATCGCCAAATCCATGCACGCCGACCCCTCCTCGTTCATCAACCTCGAGACCATCTCGGACGGCCACGACCTCGGCGGCCTCGCCGGGGCTGAGTCCGTCCAGGCCGGGTCAAGGGGCCTGGCCGAGCTGATCCATAAGCTTGACTGCTCCGGCCGACCGGTCGATGCGATCATCTATGATGGGTTCCTCCCGTGGGTGCTCGACGTGGCCAAGCAGTGCGAAAAGCTCGGAGTGGTTTTCTTCACGCAGACATGCGCGGTCAACAACATATATTACCATGTGCAGCGCGGCTTGCTCCCGCTTCCGCTCTCGGGGGACATTGTCAAGGTCCCGGGGCTGCCGCCTCTGGAGCCGTCGGAGACGCCATCGTTTGTATGCAAGCTGGGGACGTACCCTGCCTTTTACGATCTGGTGATCAACCAATTCATGAACGTGGATGAAGCTGATTTTGTGCTCTGTGACACCTTCTACGAGCTGGAGAAAGAGGTATACGTACATTCTTATGCTGCTGCCTTCTCATCATAGGCTAGTCCAGTTAGCAATCCTCGTCAGTCATTCGTGTTGCAGCTGCAACTTTTTCTTGCAGTTTCCTCACTATCTAGCAGCAGAACAGGAACCGGTTTACTGTGTTGCGATTATTTAGTATAGTTCATGTCATAATATTTTACTAATGATTGGCGTGAAAGGCAATGTTGACATATCTAAATTGCACGATGAAATATGTAATGTTGAATCTTGGAGGTGTTTGTGTGTACATCATCGATCTGATTCGACACTCATGCACATGCACATGCACATACGTCACCTTGTACAAATTTATTCTTCGTGCCAAAGGAAGCATAGTTTAATAATTAATTATTTCAACACTCCCTTTCACGTTTAATCTGATCTTTTTTTGTCTAATGCCGAATGTTAATATATTTACTGCGAACTGTTTTAAAAATTTAAGTTGTCAGATGAATTCCAACACTCCCCTTTACGCTTATTTTGGTCCTTTTTTGTCTAGTACCAAACGTGCATATATTTACCGTTAAATGTTTTAAAAGCTTACACCGGGGTTTAATAATTAATTATTCCGACAATCCCCTTCATCCTTAGTCTAATCTTTTTTTGCCTAGTACCGTCTAGTACCCAGCAGAAAAAGTGGTTCATAAGCAACCATAGAAAATTAACAATTATTACTTTCTACCTAATCCTTATATTTATAGACACAGTCAATTATTTACTTTATTTTGAAGAAATATATGCACGTGTTTTATCCTGAATTTAATTAGGAAATTAATTATTCATCTCAACATGACAATTGTTACCGACAAAAAAAAAAAAAAATGACAATTGTTCCCTCTCTCCAATGAGACAAGGTTATCGACTGGATGTCCGCCAATCTGTGGCCGCTGAAGACCGTCGGCCCCACCCTTCCCTCCCTCTACCTGGACAAGCGCCTCCCCAACGACAACGCGTATGGCGTCAACCTCTTCACCCCGATCACCACCTCCACCGTCCCCGCCTGGCTCCATCGCCACCCGCCTCGCTCCGTGGTCTACGTCTCCTTCGGCAGCATAGCCGACCTCGACACGTCCCAATTCGCCGAGCTTGCCCACGGCCTTGCCCTCGCTGGCCACCCCTTCATCTGGATCGTCCGATCTACCGAGCAGCACAAGCTCCCTCGGGATCTAACGGACTCGATCCACTCGGAGGAAGCTCTAATCCTCCCGTGGTGCAATCAACTGGATGTCCTCGAGAGCGATGCGATTGGATGTTTTGTCACGCATTGCGGGCTCAACTCAGTGATTGAGGCGATCTGCCCGGGGGTCCCGATGGTGGCGATGCCGCAGTGGACGGACCAGCCGACGAACGCCAAGTTCGTGGAGGATGTGTGGAGGGTTGGGGTCAGGGCTAGGGCCGACGAGTCCGGGGTCGTTGGGAGGGAGGAGGTGGAGAGGTGCGTGAGAGAGGTGGTGGGAGGAGGAGGGAGAAAGAGAGAGGTGACGGAGAGCGCGAGGATGTGGATGGAGATGGCGAAAGTAGCGGTGGCAGAAGGCGGGAGCTCGGATCGGAACATCGATGAGTTCGTGGAGGAGCTTGTGAGTCGTGCATCAGTAGAGTAGAAGTGTGACATCCTAAATTTTCCTTCTATATATTATGTGGGCAATTATTTTGTTATATGGAAATTAAATTCCAGACTAAAATTAAGGTAAAACACCATTATGGTGTCAAAGACGAGTCTTATCTCGTACAAAAGTATAAAATATGCTCAACCTTTTATTTGGCATTAGATTGAGCGTTCCTTGGATTACATAAATTTAATGGAAGTTTTGTTATAATTATAAAAGTGCCACTAAATTAATGAATATTAGGATAATGCCATGTCATGGCATGATTATTATACATTGAAAATGCCTAAAAATACCTTTAGATTACACAAACATTAATTAATCTATGCATAAGGCTCATATGCTTTCACATAATTATTAATCTCTCTCTCTCTTCCCCTCTCTTATAGCCACTTATCACTCAGGTAGGTTGCTACATTTCCTAAATTCTTAACCATATGTTTTAATCAAGAGATGGCATCATCATGATATCACTTTAACCTTGGTTAGTTGATACATTGAATGTAAAAAAATTGAGACTTATTTCTCATTTCCTTACTAACCACTTGTTACTAAAATCTAACGCCACATTCCTCACAGTTTTACCTAGTTTTTTTACTTGTACTCATTAATGCTCACAAAGGCGGAGCGAGACTACTGTCTATTGTTCTAAAAACTTAAGTTAATTGAGGAGACAAATGGGCCTTGATGAGATTTGAATTCAAGACCTTCAGCTCTGATACAATGTGAGATTTTGTAGGATCACTTCCAACTGTTCTAAAAGTTTAAATTATTATATTAGAGCACGATTTATTATTTAAATACTCTAACAAAGAGATCTCATGTATCCAAGAGCCCTAGTTCAAAGAGTCTCCATTTGCGATACATTCACAACACTAGCATACACAAATTTAGCTATTCCATCTTATCAATCAAGGTTTTAACTTAATATTTGTTGCATATAAAATCAAAGATTATACCTAATTCAGTGATAATGTTGCCAAATTTGAACTCGATGGATGGCTTGGGAGGATGGTGGCCGGCAGTGTGCTTACGGTGTTCGGCGAAGGACACTTGGTGTGGGGAGCCCAGCTCGGTGGGGCTTGGGAATTGGGACTTGATAAGGCTGTGCTATGATAGATTGGTGATGACTGGTTGCGGCTCGGTTCCGTGGCGCCTCGGCTCAGGCCGTCTCTTGGTGGAGAGTGGGCTGCAGCGATTGCTTCGTCAGGAAACTTGCAAAAATAGAGAACAACTCTGAGGTGGCTGAGCAATAGCGGCGTTGTGGGATAGGGTTGGACGGTGGGGCAGCAGGGTCGGCGAAACTGATGCAACGCCGGTGGGGGGCAGGGACGGCGGCTGGTGGCGTATTATGGGGAATGGCAGCAGACTTGGCAAAGGCAATGATGGGTGACGGCTCGGCAAGTATGGCGCTGCGGGACCAGCAGAGGAGCAACAACGGGCCACGGTGATGGTGGACTGGCGTTGCGGGTTTGAGCAGGCTGCGATGTCGGTGTGGTTTGCGGTAAAGCTCGGTCCAACGCCACTGGAGGAAGCAGTGGGGACAACAACGTCGCTGAGGCAAAGGAAACAGTGAAGCCGGCCGGTGACTGCTTTGTCGAGGGGGCTCACGGCCAACAGGGACCCGGCCTGACCACGGTCTGCGGCGACAAGGAACCACGGCCGAGAAAGGGGGGTCTCGACCGTAGCTCTCTCACCCTCTCTCTCAATCTCGTGTTTTTTGAATGCTCTGAATTGTGAATTGCTGAGTTATGAGGCATAGATGCAAATTTATAATGCTAACTTTGGTTTAATTCACTCTTGCGGGCTTAATTTCGTCCTTACAACTTCATGGGCTCTAATAACCTAAGGGCATTCTCTAATCAGACTTTTAATGAGCCGAATTCAGCTTAAATCAGGCTACTTAGGGCCCCTTGTCTATAGGATTTTGGTCACCACTCCTTGCCTTGCCTGAGGCTCAGTTTATTCAATTAAGTCAAGAACCATTCGTCCTGAGGCTCAGTTTATTCAATTAAGTCAAGAACCATTCGTCGTCAATCCAATTGAATGAAACTAATTAAAATGTGCTCATAATGACTATATTCTACTTAATTATTATTTTTGCTAGGGGCTGGGATCGATTTTTAATTTTCTGTGTAGTAAATTATTAAATGATATGCTAAAATTTTGGTGTCTTTTAACACTTTTATTATTTTCTATTCATCCCTCCTTGTTTCCATATAAAATTCAGGGCCGGCCTACCTGAGTGACTATGTTTGAAGCCTTCTCGTTATACTCAGCGGATGCACGTTCACGAACTGTCATTGGTGGTGCAATACCTTTCTGTCAATACTATACATGCCTTCTACAACCGGCACTAGTTTTTTTAGTGCCATGTACGACACGCCACATGTCCCTTGGAAAATAGGTCATTCGGCTAAGATCTTGCTAAGATCACCTGGCAAAGTTTCGGCCTTTGAAAATCAATCTCGTGGTGTATAATTAATCTTTTGCCATGAAGTCTCCATCGTCCAGAGAATTGGTTCAATTGGTGGTATCAAGCATTTTCAATTCAAAAACTTGAGGTCACTTATCTAGATTCGACCCTTTGCGTGTAGATTGTCCTCAGTCAGCCTTCACAGGTGAACTGAATGGGTCGTGGCGGTATCGGGGATTTTCAATTCGAAATCTTGAGTTCACTTGTCTAAATTTGATCCTTTACGTGTAAACTGTCTTAAGTCAAAGTCGCATTCACAGGCAGACTGAAGAGGTTCATGAGATTTATAGGGTATTTCGTGGACGTCCGTACTCATGCTGCTGGACAATATAAAAGAGTTATAAATAGCTGCTTAGGAGAGCCCATACATGGCCCATCTTCAAGAGAACAACTCTAGAGAAAGAGAGCGAAGGGAGCCAATGGAGCCTTCAAGCAAACTCTACCGAGCACACGTACTAGTCCTCCCTTGCCCCGGCCAAGGCCACATAAACCCCATGCTCCAATTCTCCAAGCGCCTCGTCTCCAAAGGCCTCAAAGCCACCCTCGCCCTCACCGTCCACATTGCCAAATCCATGCACGCCGACCCCTCCTCGTCCATTGACCTCGAGACCATCTCCGATGGCCATGACCTCGGCGGCCTCGCCGGGGCCAAGTCCATCCAGGCCTACCTGACGTGCTTCCAGACCGTCGGGTCAAGGGGCCTGGCCGAGCTGATCCATAAGCTCGACCTCTCGGGCCAACCGGTTGACGCGGTCATCTACGATGGGTTCCTCCCGTGGGCGCTCGATGTGGCCAAGCAGTGTGATAAGCTCGGAGTGGTTTTCTTCACGCAGACATGCGCAGTCAACAACATATATTACCATGTGCAGCGCGGCTTGCTCCCGCTCCCGCTCTCGCGGGGCAGTGTTGAGGTCCCGGGGCTGCCGCCTCTGGAGCCATCGGAGATGCCGTCATTCGTATGCAAGCTGGGGACGTACCCTGCCTTTTACGATCTGGTGATCAACCAATTCATGAACGTGGATGAAGCTGATTTTGTGCTCTGCGACACCTTCTACGAGCTGGAGAAAGAGGTATATATACGTACATTCTTATGCTGCTGCCTTCTCATCATAGGTTTAGACCAGTTAGCAATCCTCGTCAGTCATTCGTGTCGAACCTGCAACTTTTTCTTGCAGTTTCCTCACTGTCTAGCAGCAGAACAGGAACCAGTTTACTGTGTCGCGATTATTTAGGACAGTTCATGTCATAATATTTTACTAATTATTGGCGTGAAAGGCAATATTGACATATCGATGAAATATGTAATGTTGAATCTTGGAGGTGTCCGAGTGTACATCATCGATCTTATTCGACACCCATGTGCATGCACATACGTCACTTTATGCAAATTTATTCTTCATGTGAAAGCAAGCATAGTTTAATAATTAATTCTTCCAACACTCCTCTTCACGTTTAATGTGGTCTTTTTTTTGCCTAGTGTCAAACATTATATATTTATTGTTCTAAAAGTTTAAACTGTTAGATGAATTCCAATGCTTCATTTTACGCTTAGTTTGGTCTTTTTTTACCTAGTACCAAATGTGCATAAATATATTTTTAAAGCTTAAGCTGTGGTTTAATAATTAATTATTTCAACACTTCTCTTCATGCTTAGTCTAGTCTTTTTTTACCTAGTACCGTCTAGTACCAAACGTTGACATATTTAATTAGGGAGGCAAATGAGACCTAAAAAGATTAGGCAAATGGGACCTAAAAATATTTGAACACATGATCTCGAGTTCTAATACCTTGTGAGATTTGGATGGATTAATACCAACTATTCTAAAAACTTAAACTGTTAAATAAAAACGTTGTTTAATATTTAATTATTCCAACAAAGCAAACCATAGACAACTAACACTCCTTATCGAATCCTTATATTGATAGGCATGGTTAGGGGGCGTACATTGGTCCCGAGGTCAAATTATGTAGGATTATATGCAAAAGATCCTTTTTTGGCTCTCTCTCTTTAGCCTTATTTCCCAGACACTTGGATTCAAATACCCATGAATTCGCTTGGGAATTTTGGACTGACCCACTCTATCAGACTCGTTCTGGTCCGATTCTAGGTTCTTGGTCCCGAAAGGTCAGTTTTATCCACCGGGACCGAAGGACTGCGAAGTGATGAGTGGATGTTAGTGAGTTTTTAACTTTATATAAAAGACAGACATTGGATGCCATTTTACTCTTTTTCCTAGCAAGCGAAGCCATTTCTCTGCCAACCACTCCTCTTGGCTGTTTTTGAATGGCGGATGGTGGGCGAAAGTTCGGGGCACTTGCCAGCCACCTCTGCATCTTTTTCATGTTGTTGTTCTTGATCAGCTCTGCAACAATGGCTGCCGCAGGAACTGCTTCAGAGTTCACTCCCTCTCTCTGTCCTGTTGCGTGCCTCTGCTGGAAAAATTTGCTATTCCTCGCTGCCTCGTGGAAAATCCCAAACTATTTTTTGTGACCATGAAAAATCTCAAATTAGTATACCTATGACAAATATACCCTGATTGATAATAAAAATTCATAAACTGATACATTTATGATAAATTTATCCCAAATTAATTTATTTGACCGCAAAAAACCTAAAACTAGTAAACTTGTGACAAACATACCCTCCGCTAAATTGGATCAATATCACAAAAAAATCACAAAAATTGTAAACTGTAACAAATGAAGCGTAAAATCCCAAATTGGTATACCAGTCAACTGTTACGTGTCATTTAACTTAATAATTTGACATTAAAATTTAACGAAAACTAACAGAAAGTAAATTTGTCACGAGTGTATCAATTTGTGGTAAATTTGTTAAAGATATACTAGTTTTGGGTTAAACATAGTTTGATGTAAATTTGTCATATAGGTGTATTTGTTCGGAGTTTTTCAGGGTATTAACCTAATTAATTATTCATCTCAATGTGAAAAAATGTTGCCGTTCTCATCATCTCTCTCACTCGTTTCTTTCTCTCCAATGGAATTAGGTGGTTGACTGGATGTCCGCCAACTTGTGGCCGCTGAAGACCATCGGCCCCACCCTCCCCTCCCTCTACCTGGACAAGCGCCTCCCCAACGACACCGCGTATGCCGTCAACCTCTTCACCCCGACCACCACCTCCACCGTCTCTGCCTGGCTCCGTCGCCACCTGCCCCGCTCCGTGGTCTACGTCTCCTTCGGCAGCATGGCCGACCTCGACCCCTCCCAGTTCACCGAGCTCGCCCATGGCCTTGCCCTCGCTGGCCACCCCTTCCTTTGGATCGTCCGATCTACCGAACAGCACAAGCTCCCTCGGGATCTCATGGACTCGATCCACTCGGAGGAAGCTCTAATCCTCCCGTGGTGCAATCAACTGGAGATCCTCGAGAGTGATGCGCTCGGATGTTTTGTCACGCACTGCGGGCTCAACTCAGTGATCGAGGCGATCTGCCTGGGGGTCCCGATGGTGGCGATGCCGCAGTGGACGGACCAGCCGACGAACGCCAAGTTCGTGGAGGATGTGTGGAGGGTCGGGGTCAGGGCTAGGGCCGACGGGGTGGGAGTCGTTGGGAGGGAGGAGGTGGAGAGGTGCGTGAGAGAGGTGGTGGGAGGAGGAGAGCGAGGGAGAGAGGTGACGGAGAGCGTGAGGAGGTGGATGGAGACTGCGAAGGCGGCGATGGTGGAAGGCGGGAGCTCGGATCAGAATATCGATGAGTTCGTGGAGAAGCTTGTGAGTCGTGCATCAGTATAGTAGTAGAAGTGTGACATCCTAATTTTTCCTTCAATATATTATGTGGGCAATTGTTGTGTTATATGGAAATTAAATTCCAGACTAAAATTAAGGTAAAACACCATTATGCTGTCAAAGATGAGTCTTCTCTTGTAAAAAGTATAAAGTATGCTTAACATTTTATTTGGCATTAGATTGAGCATTCCTTGGATTACATAAATTTAATGGGAGTTTTGTTATAATTATAAAAGTGCCACTAAATTAATGAATATTAGGATAATGCCATGTCGTGGCATGGTTATTATACATTGAAAATGCCTAAAAATACCTTTAGATTACGCACATTAATTAATCTATACATAAGGCTCATACATAATTATTAATATCTCTTTCTTCCCCTCTCTTATAGCCACTTATCACTCATATGAGTTGCCGCATTTCCTAAATTCTTAACCATATGTTTTAATGAAGAGATGGCATCATCATGATATCACCTTAACCTTGGTTAGTTGATACATTGAATGTAAAAAAATTATGACTTATTTCTCATTTCCTTACTAACCACTTGTTACTAAAATCTAATGCCTTATTTCTCATCCTGTCTACTGTTTTAAAAACTTAAGCTAATTGGGAAAGCAAATGGGCCTTGGTGAGATTTGAACTCAAGACCTCTAGCTCTGAAGTAATGTGAGATTTAGTGGGATTAGTACTAATTGTTCTAAAAATTTAAGCTGTTAGATTAAGGCACGATTTATTATTCAAATATTCTAACAAAGATATCTCATGTATCCAAGAGCCATGGTTCAAAGAATCTCCATTTAGGATACATTCACAACACTAGCATAAGCAAATTTAGCTATTCCATCTTATCAATCAAGGTTTCAACTTGATATTTGTTGCAAATAAAATCAAAGATTATACCTAATTCAGTGATAATGTAACCAAATTTGAACTCAATGGATGGCTTGCGAGGGTGGTGGCCGGCAGTGTGCTCACGGGGTTCGGCAAAGGACACTTGGTGTGGGGAGCCCAGCTCGGTGGGGCTTGCGAATTGGGACTTGGTAAGGCTGTGCTATGATAGGTTGGTGATGGCTGGTTGTGGCGCGGCTCCGTGGTGCCTCGGCTCTAGCGTCTCTTGTTGGAGAGTGGGCTGCAGCGATTTCTTCATCAGGAAACTTGCAATAGAGAACAACCCTGAGGTGGCTGAGCAATAGCGGCGTTGTGGGATGGGGTTGGATGGCGGGGCAGCGAGGTCGCGAGACTAATGCAATGCCGGTGGGGGCAGGGACCACGACTGGTGGCAAAGGCAATGATGGGTGACGGCCCGGCAAGTGTGGCACTGCGGACCAGTGGAGCAACAACAACGGGCCATGGTGATCGTGGACCGGTGTTGCGGGGTTGAGTAGGCTGTGGCGTTGGTGTGGTTTGCGGTAAAGCTCGGTCCGACACCATTGGAGGAAGCAGTAGTGAAAACAATGTCACTGAGGCAAAGGAAACATCAAAGTCGGCCAGTGACTGCTTTGTTGAGGGGGTCACGGCCAAGAGGGACTTGGCCTGGCCGTAGTCTGCGGTGACAAGGAAGCACAGCCGAGAAAGGGGGGGGATCGACCGGGGCTCCCTCACCCTCTCTCTCAATCTCTTACTTGTGTTTTTTGAATTCTCTATTGCGAAGTGACGAGTTATGAGGCATAGATGCATATTTATAATGCTAACTTAGGTTTAATTCACTCATGCGGGCTTAATTTCGTCCTTACAACTTGATGAGCTCTAATAAACTAAGGCCATTCCCTAATCAGAATTTTAATGAGCTGGATTCAGCTTAAATCAGGCTAATTAAGGCCCTTGTCTATATAATTTCGGCCACCACTCCTTGCCTGGAGCTCAATTTATTCAATTAAGCTTAGAACCATTCAAAGCCAATCCAATTGAATGCAGCTAATTTAAATAGGCTCATAATGACTATATTCTATTTAATTATTATTTTTGCTAGGGGCCGGGATCAATCCTTAATTTTCTATACAATAAATTACTAAATGGTATACCAAAATTCAGATGTCTAACAGTTTTATTATTGTCTAGATGGCTCATCCCTCCTTGTTCCCATATAAAATTTAGGGCCGGCCTACCCTAAGTTACTATCCATTTGGAAACTGCTTCTCAAAGCCCTTTGAGAGCCCAAAGCCCATTTGCCCAAATATTGGGTGTTTGGGAACACCCAATGAAACTTGCCTTTAAGAAATGCTGGCATTTCAAAGCTGAAAGCCCAAGGCAGCTTAGGGGTTGCCTTGGGCTTTTAGCATTTTGGAAATGGGAATGGCCGGCACTGTTCATCTTCTTCGTCAGGGAGGCCAACGAGGTGTTGTGGTGAGTCGGCGACGGGCAAGAGAGGCCGGTGTGGTCACGGCACCTCGGCGACCATCGCCGACCAGTCGCGCGACCCAGATCTAGGTCGCGGCGAGGTGGCGGAGGTCGCGTGTCTAGGTTGCGAAGGTGGCGGAGGTCGCCGGTCGTAGAGGTGGAGGAGGTCGCGCACCTGGTTCGTGGAGGTGGCAAAGGTCGCGCGCTACTCCGCGACTGGCGACCTCTGCCACCTTGTCACGACCTAGATCTGGGTTCTACGTCGCGACCTCTGGTGACCCAAGATGTGGCCGCGACCTAGATCTGGTTCGCGGAGGTCGCCTGGGTCACGGCAGGCGACCTCCTTCGACTTGCCGCGATCGCCTGGGTCGCGGCGGTTGCAGAGGTCGCTTGGGTCGCAGCGATCATAGAGGTTGTCTGGGTTGTGGCGAGCTGTCGCGGTGACCCTCGACCTTGCCGCGACCCAGATCTGGGTTGCGGAGGGTTGTGGGTCGCCGGAGGTCGCAGCGAGGTGGCACGCGACCTCCTCCACCTCGCCGTGACCTCCGGCGACCAACGACCTTGTCGCGGAGGTGGTCGGACCGCCTACTCCTCACCGGCGGCCGCTACCCTTGCCGGTCAATTTTTTAAAAATTTTTCTTTTGATAATTTTTTTTTTACCATAAAGATTCTTTGTAAATGTAATTTCCCAAATACCATTTTGCTCAAAGTACTTCACAAAGGGCCTTCAAAGTACAATTTATCAAACACAGTTACATTTTGGAAAACACCTTTAACTCAAGGGTATTTGCATTTCCTAAAGGCTTTTCCCAAAAGTGATTCCTAAACCCAACCTATGTTTCAAGCCTTCTCGTTATACTCAGCGGATGCACGTTCATGAACTGTCATTGGTGATGCAATATCCGTCTGTCAATTCTATGCACGCCTTCTTTAACTGGCACTATTTCTTTCAGTGGAATGAACAACACACCGCAAGTCCCTTGGAAAAAAAGTCATTCGGCTAAGATCTTGCTAAGATTTTCTCGGTCGGTCCAGAGAATTGGCTCACGGTATCGAGGATTTTCAATTAAAAAACTTGAGGTCACCTGTCCAGATTCGACCACTTGCGTGTAAACTGTCCTGAATCAAGGTCGCTTTCCAGGCGGACTGTTTTTAGTCAGGGCCGCCTCTACAGGCGGTCTGAATGGGTTCATGAGATTTGTAGAGTATTCATGGACGTCCGTACTCATGCCGCTGGACAGTAAAAAAGAGTTATAAATAGCTGCTTAGGGGAAGAGTCCATACATGACCCTCTTCAAGAGAAGAAATCTAGAGAAAGAGAGCGAAGATAGCCAATGGAGCCTTCAAGCAAACTCCACCGAGCGCACGTACTAGTCGTCCCCTACCCCGGCCAAGGCCACATAAACCCCATGCTCCAATTCTCCAAGCGCCTCGTCTCCAAAGGCCTCAAAGCCACCCTCGCCCTCACCGTCCACATCGCCAAATCCATGCACGCCGACCCCTCCTCGTCCATCAACCTCGAGACCATCTCCGACGGCCACGACCTCGGCGGCCGTGCCAAGGCCGAATCCATGCAGGCCTACCTGA
Organism: Eucalyptus cloeziana; assembly: GCA_014182715.1. Classification (NCBI taxonomy): domain Eukaryota; kingdom Viridiplantae; phylum Streptophyta; class Magnoliopsida; order Myrtales; family Myrtaceae; genus Eucalyptus; species Eucalyptus cloeziana. The sequence goes on from CM024641.1 coordinate 7,907,542, forward strand.
CGTGTTTCCAGACCGTCGGGTCAAGGGGCCTGGCCGAGCTGATCCATAAGCTCGACTGCTCGGGCCGACCGGTCGACGCGATCATCTATGACGGGTTCCTCCCGTGGGTGCTCGACGTGGCCAAGCAGTGCGAAAAGCTCGGAGTGGTTTTCTTCACGCAGACATGCGCGGTCAACAACATATATTACCATGTGCAGCGTGGCTTGCTCCCGCTCCCGCTCTCGGGGGGCAGTGTCAAGGTCCCGGGGCTGCCGCCTCTGGAGCCGTCGGAGACGCCGTCGTTCGTATGCAAGTTGGGGACGTACCCTGCCTTTTACGATATGGTGATCAACCAATTCATGAACGTGGATGAAGCTGATTTTGTGCTCTGTGACACCTTCTACGAGCTGGAGAAAGAGGTATACGTACATTCTTATGCTGCTGCCTTCTCATCATAGGCTAGTCCAGTTAGCAATCCTCGTCAGTCATTCGTGTTGGACCTGCAACTTTTTCTTGCAGTTTCCTCACTGTCTAGCAGCAGAACAGGAACCAGTTTATCAGTGTTGCGATTATTTAGGATAGTTCATGTCATAATATTTAACTAATGATTGGCGTGAAAGGCGATGTTGACATATCTAAATTGCACGATGAAATATGTCATGTTGAATCTCGGAGGTGTTTGAGTGTACATCATCGATTTGATTTGACACCCATGCGCATGCACATACGTCATCTTGTGCAAATTTATTCTTCATGCGAAAGGAAGCATAATTTAATAATTAATCATTCCAACATTCTCCTTTACACTTAATCTTGTCTTTTTGTGCCTATTGCCAAATGTTGATATATTTATTGTTAACTATTCTAAAATTTTAAATTGTTAAATGAATTAAAATGCTCATTTTTACATTTAATCTGGTATTTTTTTTTGTCTAATAACAAACGTGCATATATTTACTGCAAAATATTTAAAAGCTTAAACTGTTGTTTAATAACTAAAACACTCTTCTTCATCCTTAGTCTAGTCTTTTTTTGCCTCCAAGGATGAACATATTTCATTGGGGAGGCAAATGGGGTATAAAAAAATTCGAATTCAGGGCCTTCAGTTTTGATAACTCGTGAGATTTGGTGAGACAAATACTAACTGTTCTAAAAGCTTAAATTGTTAAATAAATGCGTTATTTAATATCTAATTATTCCAACGAAGCAAACCATAGACAACTCAGACTCCTAACCTAATCCTTATATTGATAGGCATAGTTAGGGGGTGTGCATCAGTCCCAAGGTCAAATTATGCGGGATCATATGCAAATGATCATTTTTTGGCCCTCTCTCTTTAGTCCTATTTCTCCGATACTTGGATTCAAATACCGATGGATTCACTCTGGAGCTGGACCGACCCAACCTATCAAACTGGTTATGGTCAGGTTCTTGGTTCTTGGTCTTGAAAGAAAAGTTTTATCCACCGGGACCAAAAACCTGGACTGCGAAGTGATGAGTGGATGTTGGTGGGTTTTTAACTTTATATAAAAGACAGACATCGGATGCCATTTTACTCTTTTGACGAGCAAGCGAAGCCACTTTACTCTGCCAACCACTCCTCTTGGCTGTTTTTGAATAGCGGATGGTGGGCGAAAGTTCAGGGCACTTGCCAACCACCTCTGCATCTTCTTCATGTTGCTGTTCTTGATCAGCTCTGCAACAATGGCTGCCGCAGGAACTGTTTCAGAATTCACTCTCTCTCTCTGCCCCGTTGCACTTCTCTGCTGGAAAAAATTGCTATTCCTCGGTGCCCTGTGGAAAAATAACAGAGATAACCACTGCACATGGCTGCACTTGCATTTGTGGACAATAGTATCTGTCACCTGTACTACCGTGCGTTGCTCATTACTATGTCCTTTCTTTCAGAAGTTGTCATGCATTTTAAGAATGCGAAATTTGAACATACATAGTACTGTTGAATGAATAGAGCAAACCCAAAACTGGCCGGCCGATCCCACGTTGAGCTTGGAGCCAATTCAATTAGAGTAAACAGGTCAGTTCCGTGTTTCAGAAACCAGGAACAGATCCCAAGTGGATACGTTTCGGGCTGGAAGGGATCTCCCCTAAGTACAATCAATTGAACAAATGTTTTTTCTTATCGGAAAGAATACCGTACACCCATAGACAATTAATTTAATTTGGGAAATTAATTATTCATCTGAACGTGAAAAAATGTTGCCGTTCTCATCATCTCTCTCACTTGTTTCTTTCTCTCCAATGGAATTAGGTGGTTGACTGGATGTCCGCCAACTTGTGGCCGCTGAAGACCATCGGCCCCACCCTCCCCTCCCTCTACCTGGACAAGCGCCTCCCCGAGGACGCCGCCTACGGCATCAACCTCTTCACCCCGACCACCACCTCCACCGTCTTCGCCTGGCTCTGCCGCCACCCGCCCCGTTCCGTGGTCTACGTCTCCTTTGGCAGCATGGCCGAACTTGACCCCTCCCAATTCTCCGAGCTCGCCCACGGCCTTGCCCTTGCCGGCCACCCCTTCCTCTGGATCGTTCGATCATCCGAGCAGCACAAGCTCCCTCGCGATCTCATGGACTCGATCCCCTCCGAGGAAGCTCTCATCCTCCCGTGGTGCGATCAACTGGAGATACTCACAAACGATTCCATCGGATGCTTTGTCACCCACTGTGGGCTCAACTCAGTGATCGAGGCGATCTGCCTGGGGGTCCCGATGGTGGCGATGCCGCAGTGGACGGACCAGGGGACGAATGCCAAGTTCGTGGAGGATGTGTGGAGGGTCGGGGTTAGGGCTAGGGCCGATGAGGCAGGGCTTGTCAGGAGGGAGGAGGTGGAAAGGCGCGTGAGGGAGGTGTTAGGAGGAGGGGAGAGAGGGGTGGAGATGGCGGACAGCGCGAGGAGGTGGATGGCGGCGGCAAAGGCGTCAATCAGCGAAGGTGGTAGCTCTGATCGGAACATCGATGACTTCGTGGAGAAGCTGGCGAGTCGTTCGTCGGTAGAGTAGTAGAAGAATCACTAGATAAAATTTGATTCAAGCATGTACGTTCTAAAGACTTCGACGTGGGTCTAAATTGAAGTACGAGTTCTATCCCTCTCTCATGTAGTAGATATCGCATTCCCGGTGCAGCGAATACATATCGAGGCTTTCATCAACTGATGACTGCCGGGTTTCATCAACCACCAGAGGCACTCTGAAAACAGTAGTCTACAATTGGAATTATCATCATCTCGGCCATTACCGGGACGATATCTTGCCGGAGCACGAGCGTGCATCTTGGAATGCGAAAGCAGTCAGCCATTAACAAGAACCACCGCTAACTGGAAACCAGTTTCTCCATCAAGAATGCAGACCATGATAATCTCACGTAACATGTACTTAATCAAAATAGGAAGCTGACAGAGAACGGCTTATCCTGCAGATAGCAAAACAGATCTACACAAAACAGATCTCTGCAATAGATATGCGTGATTGATGCAAGTGAGGAAGGAGAAAGGATTAAGAAGACAAGGTCGTGCCTAACGAAATTATCAATTACATTAACCCTGCATGAGCTAGTGCTTTCCAAAGATTTAAGCACCGAATGGTGTAAATGACGTTGCCAGGTGTCGACCATGAGGATTGAAGAAACGCTTGCGTGAGCTAGTGATGAGTGCCTCCACCACAAGTGCATTAACCCTGTAATTGACCAGACTGCAGGTGCTCCTCCTTTGAACACTTTCCTCAACAAAAAGCAATCCATAAACTAAAAGTGAACAGAAAAACATCGATACGACATTGCAAACACAGTTGAGTCATTTGTCGGTGGATAAAGACAATGACAAACATCATAAATTGCAAGGGTTGACATCAGATGGATCGGCTGGTACGTTTGGAAAGAGTACAGATGCATGTAGTGTAAAGCTCACATAAGAGGTGGGATATGATCCACATGAACCTTGGGCCTTAGATTATAGACAGAAAGATTAGCAAACAAGACACATGGCAAAAAATAATCGGATGGATCAAGAGGGTAAACAAGCAACAACTGCCAACATCAGACTATGAAATTGATTGTACAGAACAAATTGAAGCAAATACGAGCCTTGCCCCACATCAGATCGCAGCACCATGCATGTGATATTAGAAAGTGCTGTGGCCTATGAACATAGTTCCATACTGGCATTGCCCAGAAAACACCATTTACAGATGTGAATATAAACTAATCCTATAGAGCAGTCACAGTTAAAGATACAAAACCTTAACCAACAGCCATAAAACTATCAAAAACAGGTCAAACTTCCATTTAATGGAATCTGGATAGAATGAAGCTGTAACAAAAGATAGAAAAAAAAATGAAGTTCCTTTGCTTCAGTTAGGATTAGGGACAAAAACAAATCATGATGATCCTGATTATGACAATGACGTCATTGAGAAGAAGCTAAGACTCTAAATCTAGTAGAGGTAAGTGGGGATAAAGAAAGAACAAAGGTAGAAGAGAGGCATCTACAAGGAAAACTAAGCTATGAGGAAATAGTCTTAGTCATCAAACAGATCACCCATCAATATAGCATGATTATGCTGATTAGCTCTAAGTATAAATCTAATTAAACAATGTAATAATTTCTCAGCAAAATATTAGGTGTTTAAATCTCACATCACTAGAATATGGAGTTTTAGCAAGCTTAATATATATTAGTCTCCCTTAGTAGTGATTGGTTCCAGGTTCGGTACATTTTCCGATTCTAGGCTCCGTACATGTTCCACTTGGAACTTGGACCCTACTAGTTGGAACATGTTCCTCCTTTTTCCGAACTTGGAACCTACCCTGCACCTCGTGGAATCTGGAACTTACTCTATCACATGTTCTGAGGTTAGTTCTAGGGTCTATCAAGGTTTTACCTATAATATTAATTGAATGATTGTGGATATTGTCACATTTAATGGCCACCACTAACTACTATAATTCACTGACCATAACTTACATTAAGATATACAAAAAATATAAAATAATAAAAAAGTAAAAGTTTCAATCACAAAATGAAAGCTCAGATTAGTAATTCTAGATTATATATTCATCATCGAATACTATGGAATATTGCAGGATTGTTTGAAGACATAGAATAAGAAAAATACAAAAACCTGTGTTGTGTTCTAGGTTACAAGTTCCAGGTTCCACCAACCTTTAACCTGAAACTTACTTGTTGAAACAAATTATCCAATTTTTGGAACCTAGAATCTATCCTATATATCTTTGAACCAGGAACTGAATAGGTTCCCAACAGTTTGGTTCTCAGGTTCCAAGTTCTACCCTGGAACCATGCTCACTCCTAGTCTCTCTTTGTCTAACAACTTCAACTTTTAGGTTAGACTTTCTAATAAGGAATGATAGCATGTTCCGTTCTAAATTTATTTCTAGCAAGTGGCTCCATAATCGTTACCAAGTGTTGTTCTCAATTAGGTTTGCATGTTACAGGAGGTGTTCGACATCACACATCACTTAAATATGGGGATTCAATACTCCTTATATACATAGTTTTTCCACTTGACAACTTAAGGCTTTTTTATTGAACTTTGTAATGCTAGGTATGAAGACACAATTTTAGCCATGCTTCCAATGTTAACTATAATGAATTGAGAATATGTGATCCTCATGAAGATTCACTAACATCACATCTCAACCACTAAAAGTACAAACCTAGCACTTGGGACATAATTCACTATTTATGCTGTTAAACCTGAAGTACAGCAAATAATAGCAAATACAATAAATAGGCCTGAAGTTGAGCAGAGCGAACAGCATCATGTATATCATTTAGAATGTGAAGACAATCCTACTTGACTCAGACTGTTGTAAATCCCAGGGCTTTACCAGAAATTTTTGAAGAAAAGACAGTCTCTTTCTTTCTTTTTTAGTTTGTTTGTTTGTTTTTTTTTTTTTTAAAGCAATAGAGACCAGATGTTTGTATTAAGGAAGAACATAAAAGCTAATACGTTCAATCTTTGCAATGAGAAATCTGCAAAATCAACAAACTAGGGTCACCAAAACCACCACGTGTCTTCACCATAATGAACATGGTGTTATAAGGGAAAATTCCCGCAAGGACTAACAGACACATAGCTTCAGAAAAGTTCCTCCTGACTAACTCATAACTTCATCCACTATTAATAAGAAACGAGACCTTATACAAAGTGATCAACAAGAAAATTGCAACCTAATACTTATGTGTGCAACCTAACTTTAAGAAGAATAAGTTACCGAATAACAATTAATGCTTTTAAAAAAAAAAAAAAAAAAAACCATGCACCCGTTTCAAAAGTGCCTTCTATTGGGTTCAAAGTCCTCAAGTATTGCTTAAAACATCTTCTCTGGCATCATGTTTTAGTTGTCTTGTTTGAATTTATCAACTAAAATCGATTTTAATAACTATGCCTATGGCAACCAAAGCCAAGGGAAATTAAAAGACAATAGGTGCATTGTAGTGCATGTGATGAAGTAACAACACCAGATGGTTCTTCTGGAAAATCGCCTAAAAGTGGTTTTTTGATACCTTTACTCATAGCATTTAACCAGCCAGGTACTAAATGCATTAAGTACAATGGTAGTATTAAGTCGGTAGGCCAATAATACATAAGATAGTCAGGGTTTTATGAGTGCCCCTATGCTCTATAAAAGAGCTATATTCATTCTGAGTAAGAGTATATCCCTCTTCTGCTCTCTCTCTCTCTCTGTTGTGTTCCTAAAATCTCAACATGCTTCAAGCCACCTCTAATGACCAGTAGAAAGTCAACCCACCTAAAATGAAAAATACAACATATAGGCTATAAATCACGGTCAAGATGCCTTGGTGGTGATATATGAGACTAGAAACCTCAGGCTAAATGGGTAGGGCATCAACTTCCAACATCTTTGCATCAAATTATCCGATTTTTAGATGCCAGAGCAGGTCCTACCACATCCACAGGTTTTACTAATCAAGTGGCTGTAGCTTGGGTAGTAACTTCACATCAAGTTGAACAGACACCACTGAAACACACTTCTTAAAGGAGGTATAGACCTATGCTATTCACTTAAATCTAGTAATGGATGTCCTTTCAAATCCTTGGGAACTAAATCATGTCTCAGATCCACTAAAAACAACAGGAATATGCAATTCAGAAGCTGAAGGTATAACAATTATTATAATATAACTTCAAATTAAGATTTGAGGTAATTACTCAAAATTTCTCCCCTTATTTTAAAATGAGTAAATCTTGGCATTTATCTAAATGCATTCAAAAAGCTTCGCCTAGATGTAAGCAAGAGAAACTAACATACCAGAGGGTCAAAAGAACTATAAAAAGTACTCAATTGCCAGTAAATGCTAATACCCTATGCTGCATCAACCTTCTAAATGTACTAATATAGAACTTTGAACTAAAACCTTTGTAATTGCCATTATAGTATGAAAGGCCGTGAACTAGGTTTCTATAATGCTAGGAGGATTAATGGAGATTCTCCAAACAGATCTTCTCCAAACAGATCGGAAATGCACTTTCAAATTACATGTTGAGACTGAAGATCCCCTATAAACATCATCCGAATAACCCTTTTGCAGCAAATGCTCCAGAGAAGAGTTTGTTTTTGGGCATCCATCGCATGACAGCGGTAGAGAGCACGCATGTACACAGTCATGGCACTAGCATGAACGCTGACAAGCGTGCTCTCTCTCGTTGTCAAGTAATGGTTTCCCAAAGATTGAAGAAAATCTGCATCCTGCAACAAATAACAATATGTGTTGGTCCAGAGTCGAGTCTTCAAATAGCATTTGCATCTTATAGTACTACAGCTGAAACCTTCAGTAGTAGGAGACACTCTCACAGCATTACTGAATCATTGACACTTATGGGGACGAAGCCATCTAAAAGCTCCATGGGACTTTGAAATGCAACAATTAGCAACTGAGAGGAAAGAAATATTGTTTATGTATACTTGAAATGACTAGTATGTCCACAGCAATCAGTAGGCTCAGCAAAACTTGTGCTACGCTTTATGTCTTTCCCACTCATTTATGAATAGTGCAAAGACAGAGAATTCCTTGGTCTCCCAAATGATATGCGAGTCGAAACATGGCCGCCAAAAACACTTGTGAGCAGAAATAATTTTAAGAAAGACATCTGATATCACACTCGGCCCACCCGTCAATGACTACATAAACCAAATCTTGTCCTCTCTTATTTTGGTAATCATTGGCACAGTGGTCAGCTTTTATTTCCAAGAATTTATACATATGCAAGTACTTAAACAAATTCTACTATAATCCTAGTTGCCATGGAAAGTAGATTAGTGGCCATTTTTTCGGTTAATGTCAAAGTCGTAAGAAAGACTACAACTTGAAATAGACCCTTGGTATCCTTCAGAATTTTATGCGATATAGGAAAAAAAGCTCAAACACATCACATGACCTAATTCTGAATTAGCAGGAAACAAAAAGAAAAACCAAAATAAAGAATGGATGCTCGGATCGGATCATGATTAGCAATCAAGGCGAAGCATTCCGGATATTCAAGTTCAGATAAGAATTGAATATTCATGTAAGGAATATCATTTCCACTTAGGATTTGTTTCGCTCTCTTTTTGGCCAAATCAACCGAGCCACGTAGTAAAAGGAATCATTCCGTCCATGGAGCACAAGAAATCATGGAAGAACTTGATGTAAAATTGATATGCTGCTGCATATTACATGGTATCAAAGCTAGAAAGTAAAGCCCAAGTGAAACCATAGTTGGGACCAAGATCCCGGGAAAGCTAGCAAATGAGGAAAGGAATTCCAAAGGACAGATTACATTTCAACAAGCGATAATTCCTCACAAAATGCGAGCAACTTTTGCACCAGATCAAGAAGAAAAGGAAGAAATGAAGGTAACAACACAAAGGGCTTAAAAGTGTCCACGTCTTCTGCCTAACATAACTTGACATTTACCAAAACTTGCAAAGGCCATCAATTTATTCAAGCATTAATTCCAAGAAACAGTAGAAGTTAAGTGAAAAAAACCAGAACCCAAGATTCCACACGTTGAAGCAAGCGAACACACAAAAAGAAGACACACAGAGATAAAGAGAAAAAGAAACGAGCTTTAGCGATTTACAGCTACAAAGAGGGAGACCCGAGAAAGAACCAGACCTTCTAGAGAATATGCAGACCTTGAAAACCCAGAAAGGGTCGAACCCTTTTTCGAATCTCAGCAGTCCCTCGGTTCGACAGCTTTTTTCAAGCAAGACCCACGACCCCTTCTCAGCAAAACTCCGAAAGATAAGATGATAACTGAGAATCCCTTCCGTCGCCAATTAGCGGGTATTAACGAAGAAAAATCAACAGTCCTTCGCTTGCCCGTACTTATTGACGACGTTGACGTTGATGTTGACGTTGATCCCACCATTCAGACGCGCCTTTAGAAATTCTGGGCACCCATTTTCATCCCCCCCTCAGCTGTCTGTATCCGACTGGTGGGTCCAGACAGGGGTACATGGTGGAAGATCAAATGATGGCGATTTGTCCACGTACACAGTGATCTCACGCTTGATTGGAGCTTCAGGGGGGTGGATCTGCACTCCCCATTGGATGGTTTTGGACCGAAAGGTACAGACAAACTCGATCGGTTCATTGTACTGCGATGTACCCAATTCCTGATTTCGACCTTCGTCGTTGTTGGGCGATCGATCATGTCACGGGACTGTTCCAAGTCAAGGAGAGATTGCGTAGGCGGACAATTTTGGGGGGGTTCGGTCGCCTTAATAATCATGACCACCTTTGATGAGATCGCTCTGCAACCTTGCTATCTTCTTCTTGTGTAAAATAGATGATTTATATTAGCCTGGAGTGCCCAGATTACTATCGTTCTTGTAATGAGTATTTTTCTTACCCTTGCCATTTATCTGGCTTCCAATTAGTATTTCTTATTCTTCTTTACGCTTGCCTCATTCAATATTGTTTTTAATTGGTTTCAATGGTGCAAATTAGCATAACAATGATGAGAAATTCTTGCTTTACACCGTGTCAATCATCCTTTACAATGTAATAATCAACTTCATCCTTATGTTCTGATGAGGAAATTTATGATTCTTCTCTCATTCTTTTTCTCCGTCCTATTAAAATTGGGGTCGCACTTTTTCCACTCATTATGTGGTTAATATGCTCCTCGTTATAATGTTTTGACCATATTATCTTTTGTGATACCCATTTTTTAGTAGATTGTACTCAAATGATCATTCAAGTTAAATGTGCAGCCCAATATGATCTTATTATCTTTCTTGCTTGTTCGTCATCCTCTTCTTCCTTGCCGCCTTCTCCACCTACGTCCTCCACTATGCACTCGACTCCGAACGTTCCATTGATTGCGTCATTCACTCGCTCCACCTCCTCGTGGCCTTGACCCACCGTCAGTGAGACATCACTCTCTTGACGACATCATTGCTTCTAGATCCTAAAGTTCTCATCTTCACTTGGTCTGAATCTTCTGCGTTAACTCTAGTCTTACGGATTTTGAATCTCGAGTGAAAAGTGTTAAGCTACTAGATCCATTGAGAGGTGTGGCACGATAAGGTGATCATCCTATGACCGTAATTGTCCTTCATGACATTATCAGCACTAGCAAGTACAGCACACTGGAGTAGGACTTTAATGACCCTTGCGATCACTTCTACTAGCGGAAGCGTGTGGAGTCCCATTGTGTCCTCAAGGAGGTCCTCACTGAGTGTGCCTAGTTGTCCGCTCAATCCGAGTCGACTTAGTCGTCATCGTCGTCGTCATCAAATAGCTACAAAACGTTTGACGTATGGAAGATCTTTGTCGAGGAAGGCAAGATGAGAAATGGATCCAAGCAAAGCTGAACAGTCTTAGGCCCGCGGCTATCTAATTGGAATGAGCAAAGAGCTGATTGGTTGGGGAACACCCACATGATTCCAATATCATGGGGCCCCACAAGCTTAGTGTTTTGCTCATCACAGGTTCATCCCTAAAGCAGTGCGAGAACCCTGTGGATGATCATTACTTATTAAAATCAATTAAGAATAGGATGCATTATTGTAGGTTGCACGATATTGGGATCTTTCACAACAGGGCGCTCTTAGATGTGAAGATTGCTAGGTTTTGGGCTAGATTGCCTTCTCTTAGGAAACTGTTGAGGTCACATCCGGAGATTGAGTTCTGTGGTGAATGGGCAGTAATTACTGTGTTCATTACTATGGCATTTGAGGTTCCATCGGGGAGGTGTAAGGACTTTAACATTGTGATGCATGGTTAGAATAAGGTGTATGATCAGAAGAACAAGATGAAGTTGAATACTCGTAGCTTCTTCCTTAGGAATTGTCAATTGTCACTGGACATTCTTACTTCTCGTTGCGCTCCCTAATGAAGTTTTAATCATCCCCACCAAGTAGACCGAGCTTGGCTCTAACTTAGCCACTTCACTCTGCCTCTTCCATCCTTGCCATATTGAGGAGGAGCTTCACCGCCAGTTGCCTTGTCGAACAACGAAATTTTCGGGACACTTAGAAATTGTTCATGGAGCAAGCAAAAGAGAATAGAGAGAATAGAGAGAAAAGAGAGAAAAGAAGGAAAAAGAGAGAACCAAATAAGAAGTGGGACCAGAATGATTCCATATTTAAATGGAATCATCGCTCAAAAGTGGGACCCGAGGAGACAATATAGTCAAAACACGTTAATAAGGTGTGTATTAGCTTGAGAGGGAGTGGAAAAAGGTGACCCTAACATTATGAATCTTATTATTAACTCATTATGTTATATTAGAAATGAAAACTACTTGCGTGCGCATATCACGTACATGAAAACTAGTTAATTATAATTTGCTAACAATTGCATTAATTACTAAAAAAAAAAAAAAGATAGTCTTATTATCCCACTATTTAATAATGATATTTTCACATTAATTTGAACAACTCATATTATGACATAATTCGATATAATTGTGTACTTAAACTTGGAAGTTTCCTTTTTTATTTTTTGGTCGATTCTACTCTATTTCTACTCTAACTTTTAGACTATTATTTTGCTTCCTTGCAGGGCATTGAAGTCAAAATCCCACACTTGAAGTTAAATCGTCATCACCCCAATCTCTCATGAGAATGTGGATATTCAAACCCCTTACTTCTCTCTTCCGATATGGGAATGGTAGTTATTGTGACAAACCCCAATGGTTAGATTTTTTTTTTTTTATATATTATATAGTTGACATTTACGTTGGGTGCATAAAAATTCATCTTTTGATCATTTGAGTAATTACATCTTTAGAATTTATCTTTCGTGTTGCTTTATCTCAATTTTGCAGCTGGCACATTTTTACTTTTTACTTAATTTGAAAACACCAAAAAAAAAAAATCATAATTAATAAAAATTGGCACGATATAATTTTCCATAATTTCCTTAAATTCGGATGGTATGGTATATCGTGGTGGGAAAGCAAGTTGCTTTTTTCTTTTGAAAAGATATAAACAAAGACGCCCCGTTGATCCAAATTTTACTTGTTCCACAGCACTCCTTCACATAAATTAAATCCCTACATAAAATCAGATGGCATCAAGGTAGACAGTAATGTCACAATAATCAATTATTCGCTAGATACAACGGAAATAGATTGAAAATAAATTAAATCTGAATACTGTCATTAGTATTTTTTTTTAAATTAAAATATTACTTACTTCTATTGTTTGGTCGATAAACATGTATTGCTTGTGTATTAGATAAAACTTTTAAAAAATTAAAAACTTTCAATAAGTCAATCTTTAAGTCCGTGCAAATACATGTCTTCAACTTGTATATAATCAGAAAACAAGTAGAATGGAGTTTTGTGATTGAACCATATCATTGGACCTAGGAGGATATGTTGAGATGTTTATTGTTGATTTTGGAGGCTTTTGGGATGAAAACTTACATTTGGTGGAGTTCTTTTTTTTTTTTTAAAATTAATTAGCAGTCAGAAAAAAAAAATTGCTCTTTTCAAAGTTTTGTATTATAAAAATTACAAATCCTCTATTGGTTGGTTGGGATAATATGGGTGAGAAGAGATTGTTTAGTCGTGAATTTATTCAACACTCGGAAGAGTAAGTGAAATCAATTGGCAAGGGTGTCAAAATAGCACAAAGTTGCCAAAAAAATTATGCTGATGTTGACAGGCCCACAGTAGAATTTGATGGGGAAAGTTTCTCCTACGAAGATTGTCATGAAATTCAACACACGCTTCAAGTTGGGTCCAATGCACGGCCCTTCGAATCTTGGAGAGGATCGGAGATGTTGCTCATGAACTCGCCTTTTCCACAAATCTTATCGCGCGTCCATAACATATTTCATGTATCCTTGTTGCCAAAATATATTCTAAATTTGGAAAATGTATTGGATTACACACCTTTAACGGTGAAGGGGAACCTTACCTATGAGGGGCAACCGATTTGCATTGGAGACGTGGTGGATCAAGTGTTTAAGGTGTCGAATTATCTGCTACTGGAAACGATTCAATGGCAAGAACACACCGAGAGAAACCCACCTAAGGGATCGAAGAGCAGGCAAAGCGGTAAATGTCCTTGTCATGGGTAGACAAGTTGAGGAAAGACTTTTATTCTGGGTCGGCAAGATTTTTCAAAGAGTACAGTAATTTCCATCTTAAGATGATGATAAGTCACATGCATCGACAAGTATGCCCCCAAAGAAAGATAACGACGGATGATTTACCAGAGGCCACAAGTATTTTCCTCATGTTAGATTGGCCTCCTGCTATAGAATGCTGATCTATAGGCTCGTTAATACATTGGAAAACCGCAACACATACACAGTTCTAGTTCAAGCAGAGGGATAGGTGCTGTGATTCCAAACGCCAAGTCATGGTTCTCTCTTCGCTTAAAGACGAACCGCAATGTCACAAAGCCGTCTTCCTAAAGCTCTTCAACTTCAAGTTTGCTGTCGTGATCACTGGAATAGCGCTCACCATGTTCCCTGGCTTTGCTTCAACTGCCACTAATGGTTTCCCTCCAGAAGCCAAAGATGGGAATGCAGAGGAGGCAGCAGAAACTCTGCTGAAATGGAAATCCACTCTCGACAATCAAAGCCAATCTCTCCTGTGGTCATGGCAGGGCGAGAATGCTTGCTCCAGTAATTGGACAGGAATCAACTGTGACGGGCCAGGAGTCGTCACCAGTCTAAATCTTTCGAACATGGCCTTGGGAGGTATGCTTGGTGCTCTTAATTTCACCGCTCTTCCTCATCTAATTAGCCTGGACCTGTCTAACAACTCATTTCGGGGCCCAATTCCATCATCCATCGGAAACCTCTCTAAACTATCAAACCTTAATCTCTCAGTCAACTCTCTCTCCCAGAGCATTCCTACTACTCTTGGTAGATTGACCAGTCTAAGGCTTTTGTACCTTCGTTACAATCATCTGAGGGGGCGCATTCCCGAGGAAGTATTTACGCTGAAGTCCCTTGTAAAGCTTACTTTGTCATTCAACAATCTTAACAATGACCTATCAGGATCGATTCCTCCTGGAATTTGGTCAATTCTATTCTTAGTGAGAACAAGTTAACAGGTGCTATTCCCATTTCTATTGGGTTACTGGGGAACCTAACACTTCTCAGCTTGATGAACAATGACCTATCAGGATCGATTCCTCCTGGAATTTGTGCAATCAATTCTCTGTCTTTACTTTATCTTAGTAAGAACAAGTTAACTGGTTCAATTTCCCACTTGTATAGGAAACATGACCAAGCTAACTGAACTTGGCCTCTGGGGAAATTATCTTTCTGGTTCAATTCCACGGGAAATTGGGAAATTGAGATCCCTTATTCGCCTCACTTTGTATGGGAACAATCTCAATGGTTTCATCCCTACATCTATTGGGAACTTGAGCAACCTAGTAGAACTTTCTCTCGCAGCTAATGACCTTTCAGGACTCATTCCCCCAGATGTGGGTGACTTGACAGCTTTAGACATACTTGCTTTGTCCAGAAATAGTCTCAATGGTTCGATCCCTACATCAGTTGGGAACTTGGTTAATCTAACCATATTGCTTCTGCATTTCAACAACCTTTCTGGCTTCGTTCCTCGTGAATTGAATAATCTTACCCGTTTAGTTGAGTTTACTATGGCTGAAAATGAACTGACGGGGCAGCTTCCGGAAAATGTATGCCTCGGTGGGTCACTAGAAGTCTTCACAGCATTTGACAATCACTTGAATGGTCCCATCCCAAAAAGCTTGAGGAACTGCAGCAGCTTAGTTAGGCTTTGGCTTCAGCAAAATCAACTTAGCGGAAATATAACGAAGATTTTGGTGTATACCCCAAGTTAAAACTCGTTGACTTGAGCCACAACCAATTCTCTGGCAAGCTCTCTTGGACCTGGGGACTATGTGGTAGTTTGGAGAGCTTACAAATCTCTGACAACCATATTTTTGGTGAGATTCCCCCACGATTGGGAATATAAGTCAATTGGGCGAGTTGGACTTATCATTGAATTACATAACTGGAGGGATTCCTCATGAATTGGGAAGACTAGTTTCATTGATAGATCTTTCTCTGCATGGTAACAATATTTCAGGTGATATCCCTCATGAGATTGGGCTTTTCTCAAGTCTGGAAAAGCTCAACTTGGCAAGCAACAGTCTGAGTGGTCCGATTCCTGCACAATTAGGACAATGTAGAAAATTATGGTACTTGAACTTGAGCAGAAACGTGATTCGAGGAAGTATTCCTTCGGAGGTTGGAAGTATTCAATTTCTGCAGATTCTCGATTTATCCATTAACTTCTTGGAGGGAAAACTACCCCAGGATCTTGGAAAGCTGACTGCATTAGCTGACTTAAATCTCTCCCATAATGGCTTGTCCGGTTCCATTCCGAATAGTTTCTACGATATGTTAGGTCTTGTCTCTGTTGACATATCGTATAATGACTTGGAGGGGACACTCCCAGACATTATGGCCTTTCGCATGGCTCCATACGCAGCAATTCAGAATAACAAAAACGTGTGCGGTGTTGTGGCTGGTCTAAGAGCATGCACTTCTTCCTCGCTCAAGAAAACCAACAGAGAGAGGGGGAAAAAGCTTGTGATCAGAATAGCTCTGTCAGTTACAAGCACCTTGTTCCTCATTGTTGTTTTGGTCGGGATCGTTCTTTTGGCTGGCCAGAGATACAAGAATGAAAAATGTAATTTGACAGAGGTGCGTACTGGAGATCCCTTTGTGGTGTGGAGCTATGATGGCAAATTGGTTTATCAACATATCATCGAGGCCACAGAAGCTTTCCATTCGAAGTACCAGATTGGAGAGGGAGGATTTGGAGCTGTTTACAAAGCTGAGCTGTCTCCAGATCGAGTTCTTGCAGTGAAGAAGCTTCATCCATTAGAAGATGGTGAGGTGGTTGGGATTACCTCTTTGGAGAGGGAGGTAAATTGCCTAGCAAACATATGCCACCGCAACATTGTGAAGCTCTATGGATACTGCCTGCATTCAAAACATTCGTTTTTGGTTTATGAGTTCCTCGAGAGAGGAAGCATAAGAAGAATCTTAAATGACGACAAGGCAGCGATGGTGCTAAACTGGGTCAGGAGGGTAAATGTAATCAAAGGAGTGGCGAACGCATTGTCCTATATGCACCATGATTGCTTCCCCTCATGGATTCATCGAGATTTGACAAGCAACAACGTTCTGTTGGATGCTGATTACGAGGCTCACGTTTCTGACTTTGGTATAGCTAGGCTCCTAAAACCAGGTTCATCTAATTGGACTTCTTTGGCTGGTACACTTGGATACATTGCTCCAGGTACAACTTCTTGGTCCTATCTTAACCTCTAATTCACATTTAAGTAACGCAAATCAACGTTCGTATACATAGCTTTTACTGCTCTTCTACAATCTCTGCATTCCCAAGCAGCTAGTCCGTCACCTATCCACGTCATCTATAATAATCATTTCTTCAGAACTCTAGACTTAAATATGAGCATATTTCTCTTTTCCATGCTTAAAAATTGTTGCAGCCTTTTCTCTATCGTAACAACAAATTCAACATGAACATGTTAGTGCTTAAAAAAGCCATGGACGTATTTTATATTCAACATGAATTTAGATTATGCTACATTAACCATGAAATTGTTTTTCTAACAACTAATGACAGCTTGATGATCTGTTGCCGCATATTTCCTTCTGGTCTAGCACTTTTTTTTTTTAATGTTCCAAGGTAATAAAGGCCACCTTTTGGAAATCAGCTACTTCAAATATTGAACTGAGATATGCCGCTTGTGAATTCTAGAGGCAGCATACTCATCAGCAGTCACAGAAAAATGCGATGTTTTTGGCTTTGGAGTGGTGGCGATGGAAGTGATTATGGGAAAACACCCGGGAGATCTCATCTCCATTTCGGATTCATCATCTTCATCGCTGGCAAAGATTGGTTCGGACTTTCTACTCCAGGATGTGTTGGATCGACGCCTCTCCCCTCCTATTGGTAGAGATGCAGAGGACGTGGTGTCAATCGCAAAACTGGCGTTTGCATGTTTGCAAGTGGATCCCCGCAATCGGCCAAGCATGAAAAGAGTCTCGTTACTACTTCCAGTTCAAGTGCCTCTAGCAAAGCCGTTTTCTGAGGTCACATTGGGTGAACTAAAAAGCTTCTGCTGTTGAGGAAGCTCGGTATGTAATGTATTCGTTAATCTAGAAAATTTCATTTTGGGAAAGACGGCGCAATCCTTTCAAATATGTTGATCAAGACTAATAAATTTTAGATGAACAAATCTCGATGCTTCGTCAGAGTTTTAGTGCTCGCTTGACTTAAAGATACTTCCCCAAAACATAATGTGCATATTGCTGGATTATTACTGGCTCACCATGAGTGAACCCATGAATCCATGAATAGTCTGGTCTTAGGTGCAGCATTTCCATGCCAACCTCAACTGAGACTGAAGACGCAGGAGGCACAGATTTCTAATAATGAAACTCCATTGAGCGCGAGAAGGTCCAATATTAGTTCATTTCTGTGGTAGTGATTGGTCGGCGGGCGAGTGGATGACACAATTTTTGTCTGTGTTGAGGTGTTTGGTTTGATAATAATGATTCATGTACCACGTTAAGAAAGAAGGTAACAAATAAAGCATGCCAAAGTCTCATCTGTTCATGGTAAATTGAAACTTTAGAAAGTGGAGAAGAAGGGAATTCCTAAAGCAGAATTGAAAGGAGGATGATTTTCTCAGTTTTTTCTTCCTCTTTGTGCAAACTCTGGCTATAAAATCTGAAACTGCACAACTAGATAGTACACTCAAACAACACTACATAACATGAAAAGTTCAAGCAGAGAGACAGGAAGTCTGTGACTTCTCAGGAAGCCGTCTTCTTAAAACTCTTCATCCTCAGTGTCAAAACCATTGCAATGGTCCTCCTCACTTTCTTCACTGGCCGCCATTAAGTGGTCACTAGTCCAAATGTATATGCAGAGGAAGCAACATTCCTTTTAGGGATTCTGTTGGAAATTGTGATCCATTTTCTAAAATTTCTAGAAACTTCAAGATTGATATTAGCTAGAAAAGTCAAGAAAAATCCTTAAGAAAATCTAGCTTAGGTGGCCAAGAAAATGTAGAAGTCTCTAGAAGAACTACAATCTAGAATTTCCTAGATGAAGCCTACATGGACAACATTCTATAGAAATCTAGAATGTTGCACTAAGGTGTGACTCATGCCTATAAATAGGCTTGTAGTTCATTCATTTGTGTGTGAGAGGTAAACCCTCTACCTTGTGTGTGAGGTGAACCCTCCACCATGAGAGGTGATAGATCTCTACTGTACCTCCATCAAACTATTTTGTTCGACTAATGAAACTATTTTCCCCATATCTCATGTCCTATATCCTTCAATTATCATATTTCGTCCATTGTCCATTCTCTACAAACTATATCATACACTTGCACACGTCACTAACCAAAAATTATAACTAATACCAAAACCATGCTTCTGCACGCACACATCCAAAAATTTTCTACAATTCTTCCCAGTAATCTTTCGGGAGCAATTCCTCGAGAATTGGGAGACCTATGAGCATTAGAGGAGCTTTCTTTGTCAAAGATCAATCTCAATGGCCCAATCCCTTTTCCAATTCCAGGGGAGTGGGAGGATTCAGATCTCTAAAAACGTTCTTTTTCGGAATCCCTGCTTTCTCGGGAAGTTGGTTGATTTGAGTGCACTTGGTTTGCACAAGAACCATCTCTCAGTTAATTGTTCCTCACTGAACGAGTAATCTCACAATTTTTAATCAACTTTACTTAAGTGGTAATGAACTCGTAGGGCAGCTATTGGAGAATATGTCTTCAGGGGTCACTGGAAGGTTTGACAGCAAGCAACAACTTCCTTGATGGTCACACTTTAAAGAGCTTAAAGAACGGCAGTCTCTTATGGAGACTTCGACTTGAAGAAATCGCTTCACTGGGAACTTAGCAGAAGAGTTTGGTGTCTACCCTAATCTGAGCTATGCTGATATTAGTTCCAGCTGCATATATGGCGATCTATCCTGGGAATGGGACTATGCCATAATTTGACAAACTTGAATATATCCCACAACATCACGTGTGGCAAGATACCGCCCATGATTGGAAATAGTACTTACCTCAAGGTCCTAGGTTTATCTTCATATCCAACAAGCGGAGTCAGCCCAATGGAATTGGTTTAGACTGACCTCATTTTTAGAACATCTTGCTCCACAAGATAACTGGAAGAATTGAACATCTCCTCTCTGGTTTACTCCCGCACACTTTAGATTATTCGATTAGTTTGGCGTTTATCGACATATCCTGTAATGACTTGGAAGGGCTGTCCCAGACATCTGAGCCTTTCGCAGGGCTCCAGAGGAGGCCGCTCGCAACCTTGTCTGGA
Organism: Eucalyptus cloeziana; assembly: GCA_014182715.1. Lineage (NCBI taxonomy): Eukaryota > Viridiplantae > Streptophyta > Magnoliopsida > Myrtales > Myrtaceae > Eucalyptus > Eucalyptus cloeziana. The sequence goes on from CM024641.1 coordinate 7,927,405, forward strand.
TATGCATATCCATATAAACCTAGTCTGGATATTCAGAACAGCTCCTCATATCTGTAAGAGTACTTCAGACTAGTATTAATCGTCTCAGTAGACAAACTCTTATTCATTGTAGCAATTGAATCACGCTTTTGACATACTACTGTTTGATTTGGTTCTTGCCAAGACATAGGGGTGGCAAATGGGTAGGTCGGTCAGGTATGGGTTAGGTCGAAAATGGGTTGAACCATATTTGATCCATTTAACCCGTTTTAACCCATATTCTTGTAGTATAAATCTAATGACTCATACCCGACCCGACCCGTATTGCTATAACCTACTTATTGTTAAAATATTTTTATGTAATACAAATTTTTTAATAATTTTTATGCAATACAAATTTAATGGAAAATATTTATAATTTTTATAAAAATATTTTTAAAAAAATCGAAAATTTTTTTTTAAAATATAATTTTTATTTTTTTTTTAAAAATATATTTTTTAATTATTTTTATTTTAAAAATATAATTTTTATAATTTTATTTTTTAAAATATCATTTTTAATTTTTAATAATTATTTTTAAATTTTCTCTTTTTTTTTTTCTTCTTCTTTGGCCGATCGATCGCCACGACGACGGCCGGCGATCGGCCACGGGCGAGATTGAGCTCGCCGGCGTTAGGTAGGGCTCGATCTCGCCAATCCGGCGAGGCCAAGGCCTCGCCCGATGCCAGCGAGCTCAAGCCTCGCCAGATCCGATGAGTCTTGAGCCTCGCTAGTTGTCGGCCAGGCCGAGCCATGTCAGATCGAGCGAGGCTCGAGCTCGCCGACGCGTCGAGTGGGGCCTCGGCCTCGCCAAATCTGGCGAGATCGAGCCTCGCCCGACGCCGGTGAGCTCGAGCCTCGCTAGTCGTTAGTGGCCTTCGAGGGAGCGGTGGAGGCGAGCTGTGGCGGTGGGCGACGGAGGCGAGCCGTGGCGGCGAGTGGCGGAGGCAGCTCGGAGGCGAGCGGCGGAGGATGAAGGTCGAAGGGCTGTGTCGCTGAGGATTTTCATGTTTTTTTAGGTTTTAAAAATGGGTCGAAAATGAGTCAGAACGTGTGACCCATTTTTGACCCATATAAAACTGAACTTAAAATGGGTCGAATGTGGGTCATGGCCCATTACAACTTCATAACCCACATTCGACCTATTTGTGAAAAATATGGGTGCAAAATTTTGCCACCTCTACCAAGACATGAGTTATCTTAGTTCACGATACATTTATTTTGTAGAAAAAGTCGATAAGTGGACCGATAAAACTGATGTACGTTTGATATAAACCTTGTCTCATCTAACTAACAACTTTTTATTGCTTTCTCGATGTGGACCATTGGCTCACGCATGACTCTTTTAGATTCTTTTGTCTCTCTCCCATCAATCAGTATTGGTTGAGGTAATGATAATGGAAATTTCCCTATAGCTTCCGGTACACCTATTACAGTTTCGACTGCCCAATAACCAATTTGATCCCAAGGTAAGGAATAACCAGTTACATCAAAGGATGCGGTCAATGACGTAACTAGAACATAGCACAAAAAGAGGGATACGTATCGAGACTGAATCGGATGGATAGGAGCTTGATTATAGGGGATGCTAGGAACAAAAAGCCAGCCGATCCTAACATTATTTATGAGGAGCTGGATGACGAAGCCTCCTCCTCATAAAGAACCTCTTGGTGGAGTCCCTAGGAGGACAGAATAGCACTACTTAGTGACTAGGAGCGAAGAGCGGATTCCTATTTCTCAATGATATCCCACCTGGGTCAAAAAACCTAGTATGATTCTATCTGACATTAGTATTCGAGCTCAACCTCACACGGTAGGGTGGCTCTGACGGCATTGATTGGTGCTTCTTTTTTAAGTGCACATGACGCATGTTCAATTTTTCACGATGTTAAGTTCGAAAGAATTGAGATTGGTCACTCATTCAAACGAATGTCCACGTCTTTACTTGATAGATGATGTCATTGGGCGAAGTCCGAGAATTACTTATTGTTAGTGATATTTCTCTATGATATTTTCCTCACTTAGAAATAATTAGATTATTTCTCTTGACCATCTATATCTCAGTCTAATACCCTAGAAAAATCTCAGCTTTAGATTTAGTCTCAATTATATTCTATTTTTTTTTTTTGGTAAAGATATCCTAAATTTTTCCATCCCATAGAAATCCCCGAAGTTTAAGTTTAGTCCAAATTCTACCCTAAACCTTTTTTTTATCTCATAAAAAACCACATATTTTTACTTGAGTCCCAAATCTGTCCCTATTCACTTTCTGTCCAAAATTTCTTGTTGACAACTGAGAGTTAGAAAGCTCCTGAACGTAAGTTGTTTAAGCTATTGGAAAATAAAGAAGAGGAGAAGAAAAAGAAGACACGTATTGGGGGAAGATACGTATCACTACTTGTGGTAACTAGAAAATTTATTGAGAAAGTGACAATAAAATAAACAAGAATTGTAGGTGAGATATGGCTAGCCGAATCTCTTTAAGATGATTAGCTCTTGCCAATGGTGCTAAGTAGCTTCATGAACTTCACCTCTCAAGATACAACACCTTAAACCTATTGGTATTAGCACCATATGAATAGGACTTTGTTGAACACTTTTTGAAACCAGCATACTTAGAGAAAACTTCAAGAGAGGAAATCTTGGTGATTTGTTTTTGCTTCTATTCGGAATGAAAATTTTGAAATCTATTTATAGAGTTTTTGAATTCATGTACAGAAACGGTACATAAACCATGAAATAAATAGATACAAGAATCTATTAGATATATGAATTAAATAAATACAAAAATCCAAGAAATACATGAATTAAGAATTAAGTAGATACATGAACCTAAGAAATACATGAACTCGAGAAATACACAAATTAATGAGATACATGAACGGAAACAACGTATTTCGTTTTGCTCACATACGTTGATCCATTAACACACCATAATTACAACAATCCCTTACATTAATAGATTAACAAAACATTTTGACTCAAGGAATTCCAAATTTGCCCATGGAAATACATTGCATCAAGATAGATAACTTTGGCTTTGAACCTTCTTTAGTGAAAGCCTACTAGACATACTCAACCAATCGGTGGACTAGGCCTTCAACCGCTAGTTGTTGGTTTAAGCCCAGACAATAGATCTCACATAGAGTATCTCCGAATCAAGATTGGTTCTCGGTTGCAATCGTTCTTTCGGCCATGAACCTCTCAAGATTTATGCGTGCTTTAGATAATCCAGCCTTTAAAGATTTTCATTAAGTCGGCCAACTCCATGCATATAAGTGCATTATTATTAAAGATATCCTACCATACCTCACTAGGATGTTGAAATCCAAGTTATAGAAATTATTAAAAGCATAACATATTCTTAAAATGCTGTAGGAAGCACTATTGCATAATGGGAATAGGAGACAGTGTTCACACTAGAGTTTCCAAAATTTGCATTGTCCTATTAAACCTAGTCCATGAGATCTCCAATCGCTAGTGTGACATCATGATTTTCAACCCTGTTTTCGATGAAATGAATTGGGCTTTTCATCGATGCACTTATAGTATTTTTCTTTGAGCTGATCACTCACGAGATAACTAATCTATTTGGTGAAGCTATTAAGGATTCTAAACGCGACAAACTTGAGAATTCGACTAGAAATCGACTACTTGACTGTGCTAATCTGCAAGGGTCAATATGGCAACGTTAAAATCGAGTAAAGACCAGAGATAGGCCGGTTCGACAGAGACATGTAATTAAAGTGTGGGTGATTTCACCTAATTGCAAAATTCGCGTCGAACGGTACTAAACTGATTTTTCTGTTGTTTCTGTACCCTATGCCCGTAATTGAAATCTCGAGATTTTCACGATAATCGAGAGTCGCCTATGAGTTGAAGATGCACAATGTGGATCGAAAATAATCGACCACGGGTCAAATGCACTAAAAATTCCTAAAAGCTACTCGGTAGGTTAGGTCACGCTAAAATTGCGTCCGGTTGAACTTAACCACGAAATTTTAAACCACACGGTTTGTGGGTCCATCCTTAAACCACAAGGTTCGTGAGTCCATCCTTAAACTACGCTTTTAAAATGTTCATGAGTCTATCTTTAAACTGCGATTTTCAAATGTTCATTGGTTTTCCTCAAATCATGCATTTTCAACTTGGTCGAAACCCGTTATTACACGGTGAGACCTCTTTCTTCCCTTCTTCTTATGACCCAGTGGGCTTCTGTAGCCCGGAGTCTTCTTCTCTTCTTATGACTCGATGGGCATCTATATCCTGGAGTTTTCTTCCATTCTTATGATCCGGTGAGCTTCTGTATCTCGGAGTCTTCCTCCCTTCTTATGACCCGGTGGGCTTTTATATCATGGAGTCTTCCTCCCTTCTTATGACCTGGTGGGCTTCTGTATCCTGGAGTCTTCCTCCCTTCTTATGACCCGGTGGGCTTCTGTAGCCCGGAGTCTTCCTCCCTTCTTATGACCCGGTGGGCTTCTGTAGCCCGAAGTTTTCCCTTATTCTTATGACCCGGTGAACTTCTGTAGCCTGGAGTCTTCCTCCCTTCTTATGACTCGGTGGGCTTTTGTATCTCGGAGTCTTCCTCTCTCTTCTTATGACTCAGTGGGATTTTGTAGCTCGAAGTCCTCCTCTTCTTCTTATGACCCGATGGGCTTCCGTAGCCCGGAGTCTTCCTCTTATTGATAAGACATGCCTCCATAGTTATGAGTCATTTCCGTCGATCTGATACGTGTCTGTGCACTCAGGGTCTCTTTACCATCGAAATAATTTAGGTGTCTTCTGTCTTTGAATGCAATCTCTTCGAGACTGCATTCAAAGAGGGGCAGCTGTTGACATCTAAATTTTACTATTTTATTTATGACTTAATCGCATACAAAATTAGGAATTAGTCACTAAAATAAAAGAAACAAAAAGAAAAAGAAAAAAAACAACAAAAAAAAAGAAAAAAATGCTTAGGGCCGGGTTAGGCCAGATTCGGCCTGGCCCGTCTCCCCTTTGGCCCAACCCATGCCGACTTCTTCCTCCTCCTATCCATCTTTGCACATGGAGCCTAAAAAAGAAAAAGGGGGACCCTAGAACGGAGAACAGAAAAAAAAAAGAAGAGAGGGGAGAGAGCTCGGGGAAGAGAGAGGGAGAGGGAACTAGAGAAGACTCGCCGTTGTCGTTCCTGCCGTTGCTGCTGCCACTCCTGCCGTCATTGCCGCCCGACCAACCGCGACCGCCGCTATCTCCCCAGAATCCAGATTTGGAGCAAAGGCGCCGGTGTGAAGCAGCAACATAGCATAAGAGAAGAGAGAGAAGGAACGAAGGGGAGGAGGGCAGCAGTGGCGATGCCTGACGCCGTCCGAGCCGTTGTCCTCCTCGCCACCAACACCGCACCGTCCAAGCCAAGCTGCCGCCCTCCTGCCCGTCGCCATTACAGCCTTCGCTGCACCGCCGCCATTGCTGAGACGCCAACGGTCCGAGCAGCCCTCCGACACTGAATGCTAAGTCGAGCCGTGCTACTATCACCCCTAGATCCGTCGCTACTCCGGAGCTCAAAACCCGATGCAACTCGAAGCCCTATCGTGAAGTCCTCCCCACTACGTTGGGCCGTCACTGCAGCTCGAACGCTACTGCCGTCATCATTCCTGTTGCTGCTGCCGCCTCCTCAGCCACCGACAACATTGCCGACCCTGACGTCATCATCGCCCCAGGCCACCTCCGCCACTGATCACACCAGCATCGCGCTGTTGTCGCCCGTCCCTGTAGATCTCGCTGTTGCCGCCGCCACCCATCGTGTCACTGCCGCCGTCCGCCGCGTTGCCAAGTCGTCCCGACCATCCTCCTTCGGTGCCGCGAGAAAGCAGGGGAGAGAGGAGGCATGAACCGGGTCACGCGAGTCGAGCCGAGTCCAGTCAGCCGAGTAAGGTTTTGGGCGTATTGGGCCGGGCATACTTGAGTCGGGCTTGGGCTGGTTTTAACACGTGGGCTTGTGGGCTTGTGGACTTATGGGCTTGTGTGCTTGTGGACTTGTGGGCTTATGGGTTTATGGGTTTATGGGCTTCTTTCTTTTAAAAAAATTAGACCGGACTAGGCCTGCACATCAGGCCTAGCTCGACTAGGTTTCCACGGCCCAACCTAGTCCAGGTTCGGGCCGTCTAGCCCAATCCTGGGCCCTTTTCACCGAACCGGGTCGGACCTAACTCGAGGATTCGACCCGGTTCGTTTTAAATATATTATAATATTATAATATCAAAATAATATTTAAAAAAATTAAATTTATAAAAAATTAAAAAAATGTAGGATTCGGTTAGGAATTGCCATGTCTTACCTTTTTAGTGTAATTAGACATTTATTTGCTCGCATATTAACTATGTCGCATGTTTAATTCGCATATTTAATTATGTTTGATTACACGTGTTAAAGTTTACTGCAATTATGATTTTGGCTGTAACTTTTTGCATTAATGATTGTGCACCCATATGATCACCTCACATGTTAGTAGATAGGTGTAAAATCAATCCAAACTGCCTGACAAAAACATCTTTTTATAAAATGAACAAGATTAGGTACCAAAATGGCACTAATTGTTTAATTAGTGCAATCAAGTCTTCAATCCTAGATTCTCTGGTTGCATAGGAAGCGATGTATACTCCTATGCCTCGCTTGGTTTCTAGCCGACCTCAATAAGCTAGTGGCAACTCATTTTTTCAAAATTTTTAAGAATATCCCAACGTCACATGAGGTATGGGCTTAGGAGAACCTGTGCTTAATCATGGGTTTTAGGTCCGTCATTTAGGCAATACCTCTAAACCTAATCCCTCCCCCCGAGGGTAGGTCGCGACAAAGACTTTCCACAAGAACCATCACAGTCTTTTTTGGAACACTTGATCTTCAGCTCCTGGCGAGAACATGCTCTATCGAGTTCTCTGTTGTCCGTGAGATAAGTTCTGACCATTGGCACTTCAAACACAAATCATCAAGGTACAGTTAGATCTCTTGTTGTATTTCTTCCAAAGGAATATCCATAATTCATTTTTGTTTACTGAGAAAAGATGTCTCAACCTGCTGGGATAACTCCTTGGTGATAGAAGTTAGAAAGATTTGCTTTAAGTTTGGATCAGCTCCAATACCATAGAAAAGTTTGAGCATTTCTCGATAATGTTTATCGAGATGTTTTTTTTTTTTTTTTTTTTTTTTTTTTTTTTTTTTTTTCTGAGAGAGCATCATTTTCTTTTAGATAATTCTCTTCTTTTGAGCTCATGAAGGTCAAAAGGTTTTCCAATAAAAAAAAATGATATAGGAGGTAATGGCATGGCTAAAATCTTGTAAAAGTAAAAATTGAACCTGGTCTTGTTCTGTCACCAATTGCCACCAATGTTTGAGGCTTCCTAGAAACCTTGTGACAAAACCAAAAATGACATCATATTTATCCTGATTGGTAAGAGCTTGGGCATTTAACCAAATATGGAATTCTTCAAATCTTTCTGGCCATTCGGAATAGGGAAGATCGTCAATAGTGAAAAACTGTTTGGAGGAAGTGGTCATATTCGAAGAAGGATTGTTTGCTTGAACCACATTTGGTTTAGAAGGGTTGGATTCCATATCTTGATTTGGAGGGTCAGCCATGAATATTGATGAAGTTATCGGCACAATAGGGAAAGACTCAATATCAGGGATTGAGAAGGATGAAGAAGTTGAGAGGGACACCAAATCTGATCCGGTATCAAAGTTACTTGGACAAACGGGTTCTAATGGAAATAGGATCTGGCCTTTTGATATGGTAGGATCAGGTTGTTCTTCCTAATTGCCCAGATCTTTTAGGAATGCTTCTAACGGATTCAATAACATCATTTGGTTTGTCTTTTCCTTTATAACAAGCGAGGATTCTTCAGGCATCTTCTCTTTTCCCTTTTCTTTCCTTATTCGATACAGCTCTTTGAGATGATTTCGCATCTCTACCACATCCATCTTATCTTGTCTGATAGGAGCGTCTGTACAGGCAGCAAAGATAGACTTATTTTGAGGTGGTGGAGGAGGCAAATGTTCTGTCCGCAATGTAGTCGGAAATGGGTTGAAATGATTGAACCTCCCTTCTTCAAGGAGTTGAATCTGTCTTTTGAGCTTTGCTATTTCCACCTTGGGGCTTTCAAGATGATAATATCCCAAATGTTGTTCGGATTCCAAGGCATGAAGCCTTTTTTGGAAGTCCGAAAGCATCTTCTTGGTGGTTTCATCATATTTTCAAAGATTTTGTTGCACATCCACAATTTTGGAGTCAATTGCTTTGAAATCATTGTTGTGTGCTAAAAGAGTTTTTGATTGCCAATTTAGGATAGTTTCAGCAACACGAGTCCTTTTTTGTCTTCCATGTTCATCCACATCAGTGGGGGCAAGTATTTTAGGAACATGTCGATATATGCCTTGTGGATTGATGAATTCTTCTAGAGCAGGGAATGAAAATTTCGAGCTTTCACGTGCAAGAGGAGGAAAATCTACCTCTTGGAACATAGCAACGGAAGAGCTGGGCGGTGTTGCTTGTGGAGTCTCGAGTGGGTAGGAATGTTTTTTCGCCCACTTCAGGATTGGCTTATAAAACAGGGAAATGGTTGGTTTTTTTAGAAGGAGGTGATGGTGGTGGAGTTGGTGAAACGGAGGGTGGAGTAGTGAACTCTGGAGGTGGAGTTGGAGTATAAGAAACAATAAATTGAAATTTATCACACTCACCAAGAGTATCAATTGAGGAGTCTCCCTTCAAGTACCTTTGGTACGTAGTATCCTTTGACTCTCTATGCTTTTGCCGGGGTTTTGCATTTAGGTCTACTTCGTCGGGAGAATTTGTACAATAGGAACATTGACAAAAAGGATCCCGGAAGTAGTGACCATACCGGTCCTTATAGTAATGGATAGGGTTTCCATTACTTTGGAAATATTGAACAAGCCTTTTGGGATCTGGCTTGGCAATTGACTCAAGAACACATGGTTCAATTATGAAGAGGGTCTAGAAGATAGAAGGACTTTATTCCTTTTCCTTGCTAAATTTGATGGAAATAATGCCATCCTTTTTTTTTTTTAACGAATTCAGAGTCTGAAGACTAGAAAGGCTTGTTGTTTTGATGCAACTTTTCATAGTTGGTGATCCAGGTTTCTAGAAGAAGCTTAGCCAGCTTTTCTTTTGGAATTTGCATGGGAACATGAATGCAGGATGCTTGATCATTCTGCATAGAGATGAATAAAGCATCTTCATTTCCATTGTGGAAATTCAAGTCAAGAGCATGGTTCTGCACTCGATAAACCATCTGGTAGTTCAGTGTTGCTGCAATGGAGTCAGCAGTTTGAGGAGCTCCAATGAGTTGGACCTGCACTTTTAGAAAGGAAAGTAACTGGAGGTCTAAAAAAACGATATTGAAGTTTGGATATAAGGTTACAAAGACTGTTTCAGCATTTAAAGTGGTTTGGATAGTACCAATACAAGTATGCTAGTATTCTAGAACCAAGTATCCAATAACACGATTCTTGCCACAACCGGCAAGCCCTTACGACCATGAAAAGTTAGGGCAAGATGAACAACTCCATAATGGATATGAGAATATCCCTGTTGAGCCCATTGCCTGGGAAACTCTGGAGGAATATGAAGAGTAACAAAATACTCATTTTCAATGGCAGGAATAAAATGTTGATCAAACTTGGAAGACTGGACGTACTCCTTTACTTCCTTTGGAGTTTGACGGATGAGTTGTCGGATGGAGCGAATAGGGGAAAATGATGAGATGGGTTTAGCAAAAGCGGAATAGGGGTTCATAAGGAGAAGTTGAGTTTCAGAGATTTTGGTTTCATTACTAAACCAGGCCTTTCGTTGACGCGCTTATAGTGCTATTCTTTGAGCTGATCACTCTTGAGATAACTAGACTATCTGGGGAAGTCATTAAGGGATTTTAATGTAATAGACTTGAGAATTCAACTAGGAATCGACTATTCGACCGTGCTCATCTGCAGAGATCATTACAGTACAGTAAAGATCGATTAGAGATTAGAGATAGATCGGTTCGACTGAGATATGTGGCTAAACGTGGGTGATTCCACCAAATTGAAAAATTCTCGTCAATCGACACTAGATTGATTTTTTGGTCATTTTGGTACCCTGTGTTCGTATTTGAAACCTCAAGATTTTTACGACCACCGAGAGTCGTTAATGTGTCGAAAATGTACATTGTGACTCGAAATAAATCAATCACTGGTCAATTGCACTAAAAATTTCTAAAAGTTACTCGGCAGACTAAGTCACACTAAAATCACGCTAGATTGAAATTAACAGCGAATATGAATCCAATTTTAGAAATTGAAAGTTTTGTCATGTCACGAGTCATTTTAGGAACGTCGACTCATCCTTCGAAGATTTTTCTGCAAACCGAGATTTTCGGCGAAAATTCAAGATAAGGCCCTTTTCGTCCGGAAAATTCAATGGACCATTTTTTATTGTGTTTTTGAGATGCAAGTTAGTTCTATTGGCGAGAAAAAAATGTCAATTTGATCAAGGACTCGATGGTGGAATTTTTTAGGGTCAAATTGAGTTGGTTTAAGAAGGAATTGAAGTGGAATTGAGGGGAAAACACTTCAAATTTGTAATCCCCCTTGCCTTAACCTTTTGGACCTCTTCAATAGCTTCCTAAGGAAGCTTTGCCAGTTGGAATATCTAAGGAAGCCAGCAGCCATGGTGGGGCCAAGTCAAGGGGACAAGAGGATAGAGAGAGAGACCAAGTGGCCCCCTCCAAGCTTGTTGTCCCCCCTTCTCCTTCCTTGCCGTTGACCCCTCCATTCCAGACTAGAAGAACCTCTGAAAATCTAGAGGAGACCGACTAGAACAGCCCCTGCCGTCGCTAACCCCGTCTGAGGCTCTACGTCGCCACCGCTCGCCGTCGCGCCGTCCACGAGTCCTGCGCAAGCCGCGCCCGTCCCTCGCCAGTCTACGTGTTGTTCCACCTCTGCTGTGACCCTAGTCCGTCCCCCAACCTATTCGAACCTTCCCCGTTGTCGCTAGAGCTGCCTGGCCGGCTGTCTAACCGTCGGAAGCCACTTGCCTGTGTCTGCTAACCGCTCGCGCCGTTTTCCAATCCAACCGACCTCAGTCCAGCTCCTGCGGCCCAACCACAGAATCAAGAAGCCCTGGGTTTGCTGAGCACTGTTTGGCCCGTTTTGAACCACTTCCGAGCCTTGAAAGGTGCTCCCGCTTCGAAGTCTATCGATCACCTCCGCCTCCCCGTCCTAATTACTCATCGGATTGCAAAACTAGTGAGTTTACTCACTAATCTCTGCTTAGGGAGTTAATTATGCTTAAAGGTTGATTAGTTTAAGTTGAGCATGGATTAGGTGATTAGTTAGAATATATTAGTAATTTTATTAATCGTTGATGCATATTAGGTGGTTAGAGTAGCGTAATTAGAGACTAGATAAGTTGTAGTATTTATCTAGATATGTTCGGAATTTTTTCGGGCATGTTTCAATATTTAATTAGGTTTTTCTGGCCTAAGTTGCATTTATTGGTATTTAATAATTAATTTTCATAATTATTTAATTAATTATTATTTTCCGGAAATTAGATCGGGATAGCCAGTGACCGGAATTTTGTGTTGATTTCAATGGTGTGATTGGTTTATAGTAAGAGCTTAGGGGGTGAACTTGTTGAGACGTCGTTTCATCCCGTTGTGGGATAACATTTACAAGTCCCTAGATGATAGCTCCTCCCGAGCATTTTGGATAGTCGAAGAAGATCACTGAATAGAGGTGTTATATTCCGCTTCATGGGAACCTGAGGGGATGGGTCTATGAACTTGTGAGGTGCGTGATCGGGGTTGATGCATGTCTATCCCACAAGGTACCCCATCAATACAGGTCATGGTATCGCCGCGAGCGGAATGGACAGAATGAAGGTCCTATCCCAGAGTCTGAAGTCCCTCTGTCGGTGCTGGAGGTTGCTTTTGGGTAAGGCATAGCCGACCCACCAGGTGGTTCAGTGGTGGATCCAGACCTATCGGATCCAGGGACACCGGAGTATTCAATTGAAGACTCGACTGATTAGAGGATCTATAGCCTCTACTCCCCCACCCCCCCTTTTGTAGACCTTGTATAGAGTCGGCTAATAGTATATATGACTTGATGTGATATGTATAAAGGTGTGGTTTGGTCTTTTCGAAAAATTTGGCCCTACTTTTCTATCACATCTTGATGTTGTCCAGGGATTAATTATTCGCTTTTACATGCGCATTAAAATGAATGGGTCGGCAATGCGTCCTAAGACGTCGCTATTTAATAGACCACTTAGGGATGAGCACGCGCTCGGAGGATCGGGGCGTGACATCTAGTATATCTGGTTTAGACATGATGTGAAGAGATCTTCTCAACACTTCACCTACTGAGCGCATGGAACGTATCTTATTAAAAACGAAACCACGGCTCTAATACCATGAATGGACCTAGGCTTAGAACCAGGGAAAACGGAGTCGTTTTTGCAGGTATGCCTTCCCACTGTAGGTGAACCTCTCTCGTTCAAGCCCTTCAAGGACAGCCTTTTAGCAGAAAATCACTCTGACCTTTAGTTTAAAACCTAGAGATACTTCGAGATGCCAGGATGGTAACGTTTCTAACTATCCGAGCTGCATTTCTCAGAGGATCCTACCAGGCTCGAGAAGAAGAAGGGGTTTAGAAAGCCATTAAGAATTTCACAGAACGCTCACTTTACTTCAAAGGTACTTAAATGGAGACTGCCCATCAAGAGACACCATGGACGAGATCCACCAAGGTCATGGCTAGAACCTTTTTTCTTGAAACAAGGTTAACTTCAAATAGAGAATTAATGGTAGGGGTTAGATTTGGGATAAGGGTGAAAGTTTATGATATTTTACAAAAAAAAAGGAGGGAAGGGGGGCTAGAGTTGTCATTTGACTTAAAGTTAGTGTTTTTTTACTAGAAAAAAGAAGAAGTTTGGGCTAGATTTGTCCCTCAACTTAAAGTTCATGCTTTTTTATGAGACACAAAAAAGTTTTAGCCATATTTATCCCTTGACCTAAAGTTTGTGTATTTTTACAAGACAAAAAAAAAAAAAAAAAAAAAAAGGCCCAATTTGTCCCTTAACCTAAATTTGGTGTTTTCTTTTTTGGAATTAGCACATTCCTGTGATGAACCCAAACTCTCCCATCATGAATTGCGAATGATGATGATGATGATTTTTCATGAGAGACGATGGTCTTGATGCAATGGATCCGTCGAGCTCTAGAGCGAGACGTGGGAGGCTCTCCTTCCCCTGCTTCCAATTCTTCTGCTATGTAGCAATCCCGCTCTTGCTTTTGTCCTCGGAACATCGGGTGCCCTTTTGCCACGCTGAAGCAGCAAGGGATAGCCATCAGTGACGGTGCTTACCGCTAGTGGGAGTTGGGCCTTCACTTTTAGGCTGAAGAGCTCGGTGCAAAGGAAATTGAGGGAAATGAAGATGGAATTCATGGCTGTGCTTGCTTCTCGCTTTCGTTAAAGATATGTTGTTTCTTGAATTTCTCTATATAAGACCGTCGATTCCCTCCCACTTCTCCACACTTGCTAGCGGCGGGTGATGCCCGCGACTCTCACCAATGGTCGGTGTGTGCTTTGCAGCCCTCGCCCAATGGCCAGTGAGCCTAGCCGGAGAATTCCCAGCCACTAGGGGGAGAGAAAAAGGAAAAAAAAAGGGGAGGAAGAGGAAAAATAAAAGAAAAAGGAAAAATAAAATAAATAATCGAAAAATTAAAATATTATAAAATTATTTATGTTAGCATTGGCCAAATAACCAACATCCATGTCAATACTGGCCGATCAAATTTTGCCGAATAGACAGAATTGGCATAATTATGATAAATTTAGGATTTTTTTTTTGGTAATTTTCATAATTTACGACTTTCTAGTGGGTTCTTTTGAGGTGCTTAATATGACACGCTTGTTTAAAATAACTACTAAAATTGAAAGTATTGACTTATGAATATTGGAATAAAAAATTGATGCAGTATAGTAATATCAACTAATCAATCGAGTATATGCCATCATGCGTTCCTATAGGGGTGTGCAACGGAAACCGCCCGAATCGGGACCGGACCGCACCGGCCGGTTTTGGGTGGTTCCCACGGTCGGCGGTCCGATTCCCGGTTCCTAATCTTAGAACCAGCGGCCAGTTGGTCCAGTTCCCGGTTTTGAGGGGGGAACCGGACCGACTGGACCAATCGGACCGGACCAAATTTTTTATATATAATATAATATATATATATATATATGCATGTAATATATAAACACATATAATATATGAATACTATATATAAAACTTATTGCAATCGGAATTGCAATTGAAGTAACAACCTCTTATGTGGCCAAGAGAACACCAAAGCTCTTGTTGTTACTCATTATTTATAGAGAAAACTTATTTGTTAGTTTCATCTTCTCAATGTGGGACAAGGCTCTAGGAGTTCCTCATGCTCACACTCTCTCTCTTGCTCCCCTCACTTGCAAACGACAAGGCACTTCAAACCTCAAAGAGTCCCACATCGACTAAACATTCAAAGCATAAAAGAGAAATTGTCTATAAAACTTAAGCCAAGCACAACCTTTAACCAAATTGTTCATGGCTTTTATTTTTAAAATCAAGCGTGAAACACATAAAAACTTCATTGCGTGAAGTTTGAATATTTTGCACGTGGAAACATGTGAGTAGTTTTATTAGATTGCCCGGGAACCAAATTGGATTGATCGGTCTGGAGCATAATCGTTCTTTAGTGAATGGTTGTTCTTAAGTGAAAAAAGAAAGTGCCGATTTTGTTGGATCGGACCGAACTGGACCGGAATCGATGGTTTAGTCCGGTTCCCAGTCCTAGGACCAAATGGTCCGATCCACGGTTCCCAAAATTGGGAACCGATTCTCTCGGTCCGATTCCCGGTTCCACCTTAGAACCGGACCGAACCGGGAACCGATCACCCCTTCTACCCACCTGCTTAAATCATGAACACAACATAACTTTTTGAGGAGTAAATTATTAAGTAGTGGCAAAAGTGGAAACAACCATGATGGTGCATATTATGTACCGGGGTGTTTCTCACTATGCAGATGAGGTTCAGTCTTGTTTCTTAGAAGGGATAATTATAAAGATTTCTAAACTTTGATCCAATATGCAATGTTGTTCGTGAACATTTAATTTATTAAATGCGAGTACTAAACTTTTAATAAATGTTCAATCTAATCCTAAACTATATTAAAATATCAATATTATCCTTGTGTTAATTCAAGTTCAAGGACAACATTGAACATTTTAATATAGGTCAAGGATTAAATTGAACAAGTATTAAAAGATCATGGATCACATTGAACAAATTAAAAGTTTGAGAACGATATTATACAATTAAAATTTAGGGATCATTTGTGTTATTTTCCTTACTTAGAATCATAAGTGCAGCTACTAGTCCCTCATAATGGTATGGATTTTCGTGAACCCGCTTTGCTATTGAATTAGCTTGGTGAATTTAAAGTTGCCAAATGCACGCGAAGTGGATTGGGTTAAGATCAACATGGCTGCAATCATAATATCAGGAACTGGTGCTGACACATATGAGAGATGATTTATGAAATTATATTGGCAGAATTAGTGGTGGATCTATCTCCTGCTAGGCGGGCAATACTTGTTCTCACCGTTGTCCAAGGATGGGATTGCATCGAATCTTCATTGTTTGGTAATTTGCAACTCTCAAGACAACTCTAGTTCTTCATGGCAACTTTCCTTGAAAGAGACAATCAAAAATTATTTGCGGTCCTACCCATTTGAAGAAAAAAATTTTGTTATGCATTTTTCTGTTGGTGAAATCTAAACTAAGGGTTATTTCTCATTAAATTCCAACTAAATAAAGCTTGAACCCCCGTACGTTCCTCCAAGCAAGTGAAATATATCATCCCAACCAATGATTAGATATCAAGAATTTGACATCTGAACTTGTACGCTTGATGATGCTAATGCTATTGACGAATTGACACTCTCTGTCCATCGCCAGCAAAATCTTTGCCTTATTGATCTAAGTAGACTCACCTTTTGTAATATCTTCAATTTAGGGGATTAATATCTCAACAGTTACTTCTATAGGGACAGAAATAGACCTTTGAACCCTACAAAGAACGTCCTATCTATAGTTGTTAAGATGCTTGTGAGAGGATGTTAGGTGGATAAGTCTCACGTCAAACAGAAAAAAGAAGGAGTTTAGTTAGCCCGTAATTCACTGGTTCATGATTTTGAATGAAAGTGAATCTAATTGAATAGTTTGATGAGCTCAGACTTGATTATGACCTTGTGAATTTATAATCATAGTGCGGTGAGTTAATGCAAGGAGACTAATTCAAGGGGAAGATTGATATCTCATCAAAGACTCTTCTTCTGAGTGGATCATAATGTTCTACCCCTTGAAACGGGAGACGAAAATTCAACTTTTGTAATTTCTTCAATTTAGGGGATTAATATCTCAACAGTTACTTCTACAGGGACAGAAATAGACCTTTGCACCCTACAAAGAACGTCCTATCTATAGTTGTTAAGATGCTTGTGAGAGGATGTTAGGTGGATAAGTCTCACGTCAAACAGAAAAGAAAAATGTTTAGTTGGCCCGTAATTCTTTTTTTTTTTTTGGTCGGTATTGGCCCGTAATTCACTGGTTCGTGATTTTGAATGAAAGTGAGTCTAATTGAATATTTTGATGAGCTCAGACTTGATTATGACCTCATGAATTTATAATCATAGTGCAGTGAGTTAATGCAAGGAGACTAATTCAAGGGGAAAATTGATATCTCATTAAAGACTCTTCTTCTGAGTGGATCATAATGTTCTACCCCTAAAACGGGAGACGAAAATTCAACTTCTGTCTATCTAATAAACATATCCTTTTCATCAGACAATTACTCGCCGGAAGAAGACTACTTCAAAGGAAGAGTTGATATCTCATCAAAAGACTTCTGTTGAGTGCATCACAATGTTCTACCCCCTAAAATGGGTGATGAATTTCAAGTTCTGTCCTGATATTAAACCTATCCTTTTCGTCAGACTGTAACCTTTACTCTCCGGAAATTCATGAGGCCCGAGCTAACGAATGCTATTTCCTCTTTAGAGGCTTTAGGTCAATGTCATGAACTAGATTGAAGGACCCCTCAGGTTTCGAACTGATATACTGCTATTCTCAATCCTTGTTCAAGTGGCAAATTGACCGGAGCTTAAACTGGACGCTATCGTCGCTTGACTTGGGTCGACTTACCTTCTTGTCTTGACAGGGTCTGGGAATTGTGGCTTTTTCTAACTAGCGAAACACATACACATCTTCTGGTGGTTGGCTTGATGCTTATGGGTCATGGGTTCGCCTTTGATCAAGACCCGTCTACATATTGCAACAAATTGGATGACCAAGTCTGAGGGCGACGTCCCCACCCATTTAATTTTGCTCTTGATCTATCCTCCAAAACTTGAAGAAGTTGGACTTTTTCAACCGATTAATCAGGACTAAGTCCTATCTTTTCGTGACTATTTGCCAGACAGACTGAAAGCTATTATGCATGTCTTTGATAAGGTTTACGTGGTTCAGGTCCAGCTATAAATACTTCAGCATGTAGTTAAAGTAATATCATACAAATTTTAAGTGCAGAGACTCATGATCTCTTCCACATTTTCAGATATATCTCAATAAAATTTTGTTTCCATGAAGTTATCGCCCTACATCAGTGCAATCACGATCACAGTTTTCGTCTCATCTCTTGTTCCAGCTTATTTGGGTGCTCGAGCGAGCAATGGAACTACGCAAGGAGAGGAAGTGCATGCTCTGCTGGAGTGGAAATCTGGTCTGGACAATTATAGTCAAGCTCTTTTATCTTCGTGGCGAGGGGACGACCCTTGCATATGGAGAGGGATCGGGTGCGATGGCTCAGGAAGTGTCTCGGGGCTTAATATCACGGACATGGGTTTGCGAGGTTCGGTCAGCAAACTTAACTTCACTGCTCTGTCAAATCTAATTAGCCTTAACCTCTCGGCAAACTCGCTCAACGGTTCCATTCCTTCATCCATCGGTAACCTCTCTAAGTTGTCCACTCTGTCTATCTCTAACAACTTGCTCTCTGGCACAATCCCTCTTGAAATAGGCAAGTTGAGCAGGCTGAGCAGTCTTTACCTTGACGGGAATCGTCTACATGGAACTATCCCTGAAGAAATAGGAATGCTGAACTCTCTTTTGTACCTCAGCTTGGATGACAATTATCTCGCAGGTCAGATTCCCACTTCTATGGGAAACTTGAGCATATTAGCATATCTTGCCTTGGGCCAAAACAATCTCGTAGGGTCTGTTCCTCGAGAAATTTACACCCTAAGTTCTCTTACCTTACTTTATCTCGGACGGAACAAATTAACCGGTTCCATCCCTTCGTCTATAGGAAATCTGAGTAGTCTAGAAATCCTTTACTTCCATGACAATCATCTTTCTGGTCCAGTTCCTTGGGAAATAGGAAGGTTGAAACCTCTGGCACAGTTCATTTTTTCTTTGAATAATTTCAGTGGTCCAATTCCTGCGTCTATTGGAAACTTGACTGCCCTGACTTTATTATACCTCTTTTCGAACAATCTTTCCGGCTCCATTCCTGAAGAAGTTGGAACTTTGAGGCATTTGAAGGAACTTTACCTGTCGTTAAATAGTCTCAACGGGTCAATCCCGAGATCAATTGGAAAATTGGTCAACTTAAGTTCACTGGGTTTGAACTACAACAATCTGTCTGGTTTCATCCCGGATGAAATGAATAATCTCAGATTTCTAAGATGTATCTACATAGGTGATAATAAGCTCATAGGAAGACTACCAGATAACGTTTGCCTTGGAGGGTTACTTGAAAATTTTACAGCTCCTAATAATCACTTCAATGGTCATCTTCCTAAGAGCCTGAAGAATTGCAGTAGCTTACGGAGGATTAAACTAGACGGAAATCAACTCACAGGAAACTTGACAGAAGTTTTGGGTGCATATCCCAAGTTGAAGTACATTGACTTGAGTCATAACCAATTCTACGGCGAGCTTTCTTCGAAATGGGGCTATTCCCATAACTTAACATGCCTAAAAATCTCCAATAACAACATTTCTGGTGGGATACATCCCATGATTGGGAATATGGCTCAGCTGAGCGTATTGGACCTCTCATCAAACTATATTACCGGTGAGGTTCCAAGGGAATTGAGAAGATTGACTTCACTGCTTGAGCTTGATCTACATGATAACAAAATCTCTGGTACCATCCCTCCTGAGATTAGTCATTTGTCTACACTGTGGAAGCTCAACTTAGGGAGTAACAAGTTCGGTGGCTCGATCCCACCGCAATTAGGACAGTGCGGAAGCTTGTGGAACTTGAATTTGAGCAACAACGAAATTGGAGCCAGTATTCCTTCAGAGATAGGCAACTTGCAGTTTTTGAGTGATCTTGATCTGTCCCATAACTTCCTGGCAGGAAAAATACCAGGCAGCATCGGAAAGTTGACAATTTTGGAAGTGTTGAATTTCTCCCAAAACCGCCTGTCTGGCTTCATACCAAAAAGTTTCGACAATATGTTGGGATTGGTATCTGTGAATATATCCCACAACGACCTGGAGGGTCCAATCCCAAACATCAAAGCCTTTCGTGATGCTCCATACAGCGCAGTCGCAAGCAATAAAGCTGGGTTGTGTGGGGTTGTGGCTGGTTTGAAGAAATGCTCTGAGAGGACTTATAGTGAGAAAGGAAACAAATTTTTCCAATCATCCTCACGCTAGTCAGCTTCATCATCCTCACGTCTTTAATCGTCGTAATGATTCTTCTAGCTTGCCAAAGGGGCAAAAGAGCAGAGCAAGACTCATTGGAAGCACAAGTGCGAGGAGATGATTTTGCGATATGGGGCTATGACGGAAAAATGGTGTACGAGAACATTATCAAAGCGACGGAAGGATTCGATTCCAAGTACTGTGTGGGAGAGGGAGGATACGGAGTTGTGTACAAAGCCAAGCTATCAGCTAATCAAGCTTTTGCCGTGAAGAAAATCCATGAGCCGCATGATGAGATTTTCGGGTTAACACCACTAGAGCAGGAGGTCGCTGCATTGGCAAATATACGACACCGTAACATTGTCAAGCTCTATGGATACTGCTTCCATCCAAGACACTCGTTCTTGGTGTACGAATTCATGGAAAGAGGAAGCTTGAGAAGGGCCTTGACTGATGACAAGATGGCGATGGAGTTTGATTGGGCCAGGAGGGCGACTGCGGTCAAAGGCGTGGCGGATGCATTGTGTTACATGCACCACAATTGCTCTCCTCCATGGATTCATAGAGACATCACTAGCAACAATGTGCTTCTGGATGGTGATTATGAAGCTCGTGTTTCTGATTTTGGCACAGCAAGGCTTCTCAAGCCAGATTCATCTAATTGGACTTCAGTGGTCGGTACACTTGGATATATAGCCCCGGGTATGTATGTGCTTGCACGGTTGTTATTATATATCCTTGTTTGTAACTTTGGCTCACTTCTTTTTCATAAATTGGATTGTATTGCTAAAGATTACGGATAACAACTTAATACTACCCTTATATCTTGCAGAGTCAGCATATTCAGCAGCAGTTACTGAAAAATGCGATGTTTATAGCTTCGGAGTAGTAGCATTGGAAGTAATTATGGGAAGGCATCCGGGGGATCTTATCTCAAGCTCACGTCAGTCATCAACAATGTCGTTACAAATCAACTCCGGATCATTATTGCAGGATGTGCTAGACCAACGTCTCTCAATTCCTCTAGACAAAGATGCGGAGAATGTGGTCTCAATCGCTAAACTAGCACTTGCATGCTTGCGAGTCAATCCTCATCGCCGACCAACCATGCAAAAAGTCTGTCAAGGATTCTCAATACAAGTGCTTTTAGTGAAGCCATTCTCGGATGTTAGATTAAGTGAGCTGGATGATTTCCATGGTTGAGGTAGCTGAACATCTTGAGGAAATTGATAGGGAAAAAGCTGAATCGTTCCCTGTCCGTAAATGTTCAAATTAGATGCAGTTTTTTTCCTTTTTAAGTGCTATAGAAAAAGGGAAGTGATAATGCATAAATTATTCTCATACACAGGTTCTCTAATTCACCCTACTCAACTCCGTATCGCCCTTCTTGCTAGAATAAGATTGGGAAAGCACTGCAAAAGTCCAATAACTGTAATGGGAAGATACAAGAGATAGTTCATAAGTTGAGATTATTGATAATTTAGTAGAGTCCATCTTCATTTAGAAACTTATATCATTGAGCATGAATCAACCACATATTATCATTACCCACATTTATTGCAAGACTTCTTTTTTTCTCCACACGACTCAAATGTGCATACAGGAAACAATTGTAGGGTTAAGAAGATTAATTTAAGACTTTCTAGCGAGTTCTTCTTGAGGTGCTTAATATGACATGTTCATTAGATTGAAAGTGCCGGTTTATGAATGTTAGTACAAAAAATGACGCAGCCCAACAATATCGACTGTTTAACCAAGCATATGCCATCCTGCGCTTTCCAATTCACCCGCTTAAATCATGAACATGACATTACTCTTCGAGGTGGAATATATTAACTCATCGAACCATTGTTGCACAGATTGATGTGCGCACCATAAGTCCAATCATATAAATCAAGTTCATCTCAACTATTGAAATGGAGGCCCGACCTGATACAAAGGCTCAGCCAGATTTGGTACATCGCATGCGCACCAAGCTACACGGCCCGATCCAAGCAAGACCCGGTCCATGACCGCTTTTACCGTGTCGTGGCCTCGTCAACGACACGTCAACGACACGACCATCGCCTTTCTTTTACAGTTCCACCCAGGAAGGCAATCCTGCTTCGGACGAAACGGTGAAGGCGAATTGTCGATAAAGGCGTTCTTTTTCGTTCTCGGACAAGTTCCTTGGGCTCCGTCTCCCACGGCAAAGATCGTTTCTTTTTCGGTGCTCAGAGGGGTCGATTCCGAGTAAGTGCCCGTGTTTGATCGCCCTTTTCTTGATCTTTTTCTTTGGAGATCCGAAATCTTGTGGTAGAATTCTTGAGATCAGCTCGTGCAGTGATCGTCTTGTTGGGAAAGAGAGAATTTTTTTTGAACTGGGGTGCTCGAGAGCTCTTCAAGATTGGAGATTTCTGGGTTTTGGGTACTGTGTTCGGTGCAATTGGAGTTACTGCCTTTTTCCTATTTTCGCCATTTCTCGTCTGAACTCGGAATTTTTTTGACGAGGGTAGTGCATTCCTTGTAGTCTGATTCTTGAACTCCGTGGCTTTTGGCCTTAGCTGAAAAGGGATCGGTTTGGGACTACATTGGAGTTTGTTTTTCTGAGTGATCCGTCGAGTTAAAACATGGGATGGTGTGTTGTGATCCCAAGTGATTAGCAATCATCCGCATTGCTCGATCATTTGTCGCGCATGCTTTCTATGTAATAACCTCCTTTAAGTCCACTGCTTGAAGTCACCCAGAGGATTCATCTTTTGAGTGCTATCTGGTGGGTAGAGTGGGTTGGACTATGGAAACATTTTTCAGCAGAATCAAGAGTGTAACCACGATTGAGAGTTCTTTGGTGAAGTTGTTTAAGTTTTTTTAATTTCCTTTTTCTTTCATTTTTCATTTTTCTTTTTCCTCATCTTTTTCTTTTTGGTAGTCGTCGGACTAAGTGGTGTTGATCCGGTGAGCCTCGAGCAGCTCGCGCTCGCTAACTCTGAACTAAAATATTTTCCTTAGGAACACCGAAAATGTTTTCCAAACATTTTCGTTTTTAACAAAGATACTCTCCAATACTGGGAACTTTATAAAAACTACTTTTTGGTGGCAAAGATAAATCATTTCTGAGGCTCACCATTAGATTGTTGTGATTGCTGGAGTTTCTTAAGGTGTTACTGTTGCATGCACATCGAGATCAACATCTGTGAGGTCTCTGCTTTCTTGGCAGGCAGTCAAGATTTTTGTGTCTGACTGGTGCTGCATATAAATAAGGCAATCGATTGTCCAAGGTCATTATCAGATTTCGAGGGTTTCCTTTGGTGCCCGTGTCTTGGATTAATATGGTGTAGCTGGTGGCTTTTCTTGTTAGCTATAGCACTGCAATAGAAAATCCCTCGGGATGAATTATTGACCTTTTCAACCATCAAAATATGGAATACCTTTTGTTAGACGCTTAGATCGGTTTCATAGGTCTTGCTCTGTATTTATGTCTGTGGACCTCCTATGTGTTCGGTGCAACCAACAAGTGTTTGGTTAATTAGTTACTGTTGGCCCTTTCACTTCTTCATGTCTTGGGTGCACTTAGTTTTCCATATTATCTGTGAACTCCTTTTCATGGGTCCTTTTTGCAGATTTTAAGACTTAGCTTCAGGCGTCAGTGGTCCTCTTTCAAAAATGGCTAGTTTTAATGATTCTTGCAAAGATAAAGATACTTGAGTTGACACCTGTAAGTCCTAAATACATGTTTACCTGAGACTTGAACATAGTCCTTGGCCAATGGAAGTGTATTTTTGTGGTGAAGAGTGTCCTGAACAATGTCTCTGGTTTAATATTTATCCTTGGATGCCCTCCGTGATTCATGCAATTTTCTCCTACTATAATCAGTTGAGTCCATTGTTTGTATGATTTTCATAACTTGATGAAGATATGTGTGATGGATGCCACAGCACTAAAATACTCTATTTTGATATTTGAGTTAACATAATAAATAATTAATTGTGACAGTGGATTTAGAAGAAGAAGCCAGTGAGAACCCAGTTAAAGGGGAGAATGGTGACCAAGAAGAAAATGCAATTTCAGAGCCATACGTGGGGATGGAATTTGATTCTGAAGAAGCTGCCCGGAAATTCTATATTGACTATGCAAGACAGGTTGGATTTGTAGTTCGTATAATGCAGCGCGTCGACGGTCAGGAATTGATGGCAGAACACTTGCCCGTCGGCTGGGGTGTAATAAGCAGGGTTTCTCACCAAATCAGAAAGGTTCTCATGGACCAGACAAGAAGGCACGGCCCAGTGCACGAGAAGGTTGCAAGGCCACAATTCTAGTGAAGATGGAGAAGTCTGGAAAATGGATGGTTACAAGATTTGTAAAGGATCATAATCATCCTTTGGTTGTAACTGCAAATGGATTCAATATAATGGTGAGTTTGCCATCTAGTCCTCTTTCTTGTGGCTGTTGGAGTGGTGGACTTTTCTTTTGTAATATATCTGCTTGTCACAAAATGCCTGAAACTTTATTGATTTTTTGTGAAGAGCAGTACGTTGGCCTGTAATTTTTTTTTTTTTTACGAAACACTTCAAATCATTCAAAACTTACAAACATTGGCTTGTAGATTTGCATATTTTAAAATTATAAAAGTAAGTTTAAAATTCAAATCTAAGAAAAAGTAAAGAATGATTTAAACTACCACGACGAATGCATGTCTTTATCACCAAAAGCCGATGACTCGTGATTTCAAGTTCCATCTCATACTCCTTGGTATTGCTTCGTGGCTGTTCAAATAGCACTTCTCTGGTCGAACAGCATTTCATGGTTAGTCTTTTGCTTGTTCATGTCATTCAGTTTCGGATACAAGATCTATGGTGGCTACAGATTAATCCGTTCATAGTTTTAAGTAGTTGAGCTGTCGTGGGTAACATGCCAGTAGATAATTTCTGATGATGGGGCGAATCATAGTCATGATCTTGTGCTTGTCTCGACGACCGCAAGAGATCCTTTCTGCAGAGAAGCTTTTAGCTTTTCGAATAATGCAGATACTCTAAATTTAGTTTCTACTAGAAAATGATGCTTTATTAGATGGATATACGCACTTTGTATTCCGATGCTTCTTGGAGAATTGTTCAGGAATGCATTCCTGCGGGACGCCTCTCAGGGGATTTCCGGGGACAGCCCTCACAGGTGGGCCACACTTGCTTGCTTTCCGCACAGGCAACTCAACCGTTTGGAGAATTGGGGGACCCCGGTTGAGAGCACAGGACCCAAATAACAGTAAATTCAAGCTCGAGCTAAAGCAGCTGGCCATAGATTTTGTTCTTCCCATTTGAATAAACCTTGTCTGGATATGCATCGTGCTGGTCGTAAAATCTAAAGATTCTTCTCCCCTAATTCTAACTGAAGAAAGCTTAAAACCCGGTTCATTCCTCAAAATAACTTAAATTTGCCACCTACCCGATGAGATTAGATATCAAGACTTTGACTTACGATCCTTTATGCTTGATGATGCTAGTGCTATTGAAGGAATTGACTCTTATCTGTCCATTACTTGAAATATCTTTGCCTCATCAAATTAGGCAGTCTAGCCTTTTGCAATATCTTCAATTTGGGCGTTAATATCTCAAAGAATTATTGATGTAGGGACAAATCTTTGATGTAGGGACAAAAATGTACATTTGAACGGATAATGATTATCATCATCAAAGAAGTCTCGCGTTAGAATATAGTATAATATGGAGAAGCTAGTATATCCTAATTAACTTATGATTTATTGGCCAACTGAATATGTTAATAGGTTCGGATTTAAGTTTATTTTTATGATCTGTTCAGGTAAAGGAATTCTTGAATTTGCGTTGATCCCAACAATAGCCATGGAATGGAATATAGAGATGTCGGTGGATCCAAGGAGGACTAATTCGAGGGCACAGTTGATGTCTCATCAGACTCCAAGTAATAGACCTGTTCTTTCGTCAGACAACGACGTTTATTTTCCGGATGATTATGACGCTCCAACCACCCGAGTCTTCTGCTTCTTTAGCGGGTCTACGTCAATGTCAACCACTAAATTGGAGGACCCCTCACCTTTTGAAGTTATTGGAGTTAACATCAGTAACATTAGCGCGGAAGCTACCGGATCGTGGAATTTACGTGAAATGCGAAATTACAAAGAAAATGAATGAGAAATAATAAAAGCTGTTAAAGATTTACGTAGTTTGGTATCGAGTGTTGGTACTTACATCTATAGAAAGAGCCAACAATAAATGATTCACTAATAATCGAAGAATCCAAATTATAATCAATCACATATTCGTGTAATTCCCACACTTAGATTAAACTCAAACTTAAAGTGTTTGTAAATATACAACTCCAATGGATATAATACTCGCAACATAAATTTACATTTGCGTAGCTCCGAGCACTACACTTTCTAAATTCAATTAAGTTAATTAAGGATATTTTGTTTCACAAAAGAGTGGAGCACAATGAATGGAAAAGAGCATGGAAGGGAGATATTTAGAAGGCCTATCAAATGAATTTTTGCTTCGGGAATATAAATTTTATGTGTTATTGAACGCATATATTTACTTAGAAATTCGTTCAGGGAATAGAAATAAAAAAATTTATCCCTAGGAAATAATTATTTCAAAAAAATAAAATAATTATCATTTGCGCCCTAAACTCTCTTCCTTCTTGTGTGCCTACACTTTGCTAAAGAAACCATCTCCATGCTTCTCAAAGAAAGAAGCCCCTAGCAACCATTCACACAATGAGGAACTCACTAGTAGCTAGCTCTACTAGTGAGGCCAGAGTAAAATGATCTAATATCTTAAAAAACCTCCAACTTTAGCTTTTGTTCTAATTCTATCTTTTGTCTCATAAAAAATCTAACTTTTTTTGTTGTCCCAATTCTAAATCCAAAACTCTAGGTTGAATCTCAATTCTACTCTAATTTTTTTTTTTTTGTAAAAAACCCTCAACTTTAGGTTTAGTATCAATTCTACCCTTCGTCTCATAAAAATTTCCAATTTCATTTTTACTCAATTTTTTTGTATCATAAAATATCACAAACTTTTACTTGAGTCTCAAATCTACCTCCATTAACCCTCCATCCAAATCATCCTTTGTGATTTTGTGCTCCGTCTTCGATCTCTTGTCTTTGGAAATGTTCCATCTCTTGTAGTCAAAGAGCTCACGCTCGAGATGCTCGGACAACTTGTGCTTGGAAGTTTCCCATCTCTCGGCTGTCAACAAGATTTTTTTTATGAAGGGTTGATGTGGGTAGATTTGTAATTCAAGTAAAAGTTTGTGGTTTTTTATGAGACTGTAAAAATTTTAGAGTAAAATTAAGACAAGATCTAAAGTTGTGGATTTTTCATAATACCAAAAAAAAAAAAATTCAAGATAGGTTTAGGACAAGATCTAAAGTTGAGTGTTCTTTATAACACAAAAAAAAAAGTTTAAGGTAGAATTAAGACTAATCTAAAATTAGAGTTTTTTCATGAAACAGACGGTAAAATTGGAATAAAAGTTAAAGTTGAAAGTTTTTAGGGTTTTAGGCCAAGTAAAACTCTATATTTTATTTTATTTATTGTCTTCTCTCGTGAGACCTTTTCACCCCCACAATAGACATAATATTAGAATAAAGCGAACCCCTTTTGCCTTGTAGTGGCAGAGGACATCTTTCCCCTCATTCGTCCAACCTTTCACAAAGGTGAGTCCTTGGATAATTATCCAATCAACACGGTTCCGTAAACAACTGAAACTCGAAATATAATTTAATACTTATATTACTATTCTCCAAGTTTAAATTAGGAATGGACCGGCGCTTAAACTTATCGCTAGGGTCACTTGACTTTGGTTGACTTGCCAGAGAGTCTTGGAATCATGGCTCGCTCTGACATGTGAAACAAATGCACATTTCGGGTGGCTGGACTTGATGCTGATGGTTCATGAACGAGCCAACTTCTGATCAAGAATCCATCTGCATACTCAAACAACATAGATGACCAAGCTTGAGTGACTGACGTCCCGCACATCCGGGAGGACTGAGCTTCTTGATCTATCATCCATTACTTCAGCCATTCTAACACATAAGAGGACGAATGAGAAAAAAGAAAAAAGAACAATGAAGTAATTGGACTTTTACAACCAATTAATGCAGGGCAAGTCCTATCTTTCCATGACTGTTTCGAAGACAAGCCGACAAGAAAGATATTTTGCATGGTTTTGTCAATGCTTGTGTAGTTCAGGTTCAGCTATATATACCTCAGCATGCTGTTAAAGTAATATAATGCAAATTTTTGTGCAGACACTTACAGCCCAAGTCATGGTCTCTTCAGTAGTTTCAGATAAACCTCAATCTAAAGTTGCTTCCTTTAAGTTACTGCCCTACATCAGTACAATCACAAACTTCGTTTTCGCCCTATCTCTTGTTCCAGCTTTTTCTTCAACAGCTACTTTCAGTGCTCAAGCGAGCAATGGAACTGCGAAAGGAGAGGAAGCGCGTGCTTTGCTGGAGTGGAAATCTGGTCTGGGTAATCATAGTCAAGCTCTTTTATCTTCATGGCAAGGGGACGACCCTTGCATATGGAGAGGGATTGGGTGCGATGGCTCAAGAAGTGTCTCGGGGCTTAATCTCACAGACATGGGTTTGCAAGGTTCGCTCAGCAAACTTAACTTCACTGCTCTGTCAAATCTAGTAAGCCTCGATCTCTCAGCAAACTCGCTCTACGGTCCCATTCCTTCATCCATCGGTAACCTCTCTAAGTTGTCCGCTCTGTCTATCTTTAACAACTCGCTCTCTGGCACAATCCCTTTCGAAATAGGCAAGTTGAGCAGGCTAAGCATTCTTTACCTTGACGGGAATCGTCTACATGGAACTATCCCTGAAGAAATAGGAATGCTGCACTCTCTTTTGAACCTCACCTTGTATGACAATTATCTCGCAGGTCAGATTCCTACTTCAATGGGAAACTTGAGCAACTTAACATTTCTTGCCTTGGGCCAAAACAATCTCGTAGGGTCTGTTCCTCGAGAAATTTACACCCTAAGTTCTCTTACCTTCCTTTCTCTCCGACTGAACAAATTAACCGGTTCCATTCCTTCATCA
This sequence comes from Eucalyptus cloeziana, assembly GCA_014182715.1. Lineage (NCBI taxonomy): Eukaryota > Viridiplantae > Streptophyta > Magnoliopsida > Myrtales > Myrtaceae > Eucalyptus > Eucalyptus cloeziana. The sequence goes on from CM024641.1 coordinate 7,956,288, forward strand.
ATAGGAAATCTGAGTAGTCTAAAAGTCCTTAACTTCCAAAGCAATCATCTCGCCGGTCCAGTTCCCCAGGAAATAGGAAGGTTGAAACCTCTGGCAAAGCTCACTTTGTCTTTTAATAATTTTAGTGGTCCAATTCCTGTGTCTATTGGAAACTTGACTGCCCTGACTTTATTAGCCCTCACTTCGAACAATCTTTCCAGCTCCATTCCTGAAGAAGTTGGAACTTTGAGACATCTGAAGGAACTTCGCCTGTCAGAAAATAGTCTTGACGGGTTAATCCCGAGATCAATTGGAAAATTGGTCAGCTTGATTGTACTGAGTTTGCACTATAACCATCTTTCTGGTTTCATCCCAGATGAAATGAATAATCTCATAAATCTAAGACATATCTCCATGGGTGAAAATAAGCTCCTTGGGCAACTACCAGATAACATTTGCCTTGGAGGGTTACTTGAAAATTTTACAGCGCCTAATAATCACTTCAATGGTCATCTTCCTAGCAGCCTGAAGAATTGCAGTAGCCTATCGAGGATTCGACTAGATGGAAACCGACTCACAGGAAACATGACAGAAGCTTTGGGTGCATATCCCAACTTGAAGTACATTGACTTGAGATATAACCAATTCCACGGCGAGCTTTCTACGAAATGGGGCTGTTCCCATAAATTAACAAGCCTAAGAATCTCCAGTAACAACATTTCTGGTGGGATACCTCCCATGATAGGGAATATGGCTCAGCTGAGAGTATTGGACCTCTCGTCGAACCATATATCCGGTCAGCTTCCGAGGGAATTGAGAAGATTGACTTCACTGCTCGAGCTTGATCTACATGATAACAAAATCTCTGGTAATATCCCTCCTGAGATTGGTCATTTGTCCACACTGGAGAAGCTCAACTTAGGGAGCAACAAGTTCAGTGGCTCGATCCCACCGCAATTGGCCCAGTGTAGAAGCTTGTGGAACTTGAATTTGAGCAACAACAAAATTCGAGCCAGTATTCCTTCAGAGATAGGCAATTTGCAGTTTTTGTGTGGCCTTGATCTGTCCTATAACTTCTTGACAGGAAAAATACCAGGCAGCATCGGAAAGTTAATAGTTTTGGAAGTGTTGAATATATCCCAAAACCGCCTATCTGGCTTCATACCAAAAAGTTTCGACAATATGTTGGGATTGGTATCTGTGAATATATCCCACAACTACCTGGAGGGTCCAATCCCGACATCGAAGCCTTCCGTGATGCTCCATACAGCGCAGTCGCAAGCAATAAAGCTGGGTTGTGTGGGGTTGCGGCTGGTTTGAAGAAATGCTCTGAGAGGACTTATAGCGAGAAAGCAAACAAGTTTATCATTCCAGTCACTCTTTTACCAGTCAGCTTCATCCTGCTCACATCATTATTCATCGGAGTGATTCTTCTAGCTTGCCAAAGGGCCAAAACAGCAGAACAAGACACATTGGAAGCACAAGTGCAAGGAGATGCTTTTGTGATATGGGGCTACGACGGAAAAATGGTGTATGAGAACATTATCAAAGCCACGGAAGGATTCGATTCCAAGTACTGTGTGGGGGAGGGAGGATACGGAGTCGTATACAAGGCCAACCTATGTGATAATCAAGCTTTTGCCGTGAAGAAAATTCATGTGCCGCCTGACGAGATTTCCGGGTTAATGTCACTAGAGCGGGAGGCCACTGCATTGGCAAATATACGGCACCGTAACATCGTTGAGCTCTATGGGTACTGCTTCCATCCGAGACACTCGTTCTTGGTGTATGAATTCATGGAAAGAGGAAGCTTGAGAAGGGCCTTGAGTGACGACGAGATGGCGATGGAGTTTAATTGGGCTAGGAGGGCAAGCGCGATCAAAGGCGTGGCGGATGCATTGTGTTACATGCACCACTATTGCTCTCCTCCATGGATTCATAGAGACATCACTAGCAACAATGTGCTTTTGGATGGTGATTATGAAGCTCATGTTTCTGATTTTGGCACAGCAAGGCTTCTCAAGCCAGATTCATCTAATTGGACTCTAGTGGTCGGTACACTTGGATATATAGCCCCAGGTATGTATATGCTTGCACGGTTGTTATTATATATCCTTGTCTGTAACTTTGGCTCACTTCTTTTTCATAAAATGGATTGTACTGCTAAAGATTACAGGATGACAACTTAATACTACCCTTATATCTTGCAGAGTTAGCGTATTCAGCAGCAATTACTGAAAAATGCGATGTTTATAGCTTCGGAGTAGTAGCAATGGAAGTAATTATGGGAATGCATTTAGGAAATCTCATCTCAAGCTCATGTCAATCATCGACACTGTCGGTACAAATTGACTCGGGAACATTACTGCAAGATGTGCTAGACCGACGTCTCTCGCTTCCTCTGGACAAAGACGCAGAGAATGTGGTCTCGATCGCTAAACTAGCATTTGCATGCTTGCGAGTCGATCCTCATCGTCGACCCACCATGCAAAGAGTCTGTCAAGGACTTTCAATTGAAGTGCCTTTAGTGAAGCCATTCGCGGATGTCAGATTGAGTGAGCTGGATGGTGTCCTTCGTTGAGGTAGCTGAATATTTTGAGGAAGTGATTGACCGGGAAAGAGCCGAATCCTTTCCTGTCTGTAAATGTTTCGAATTAAATGCAGTGTTTCTTTCATTTCAAGTGCTAGAAAATAAGGAAGTGCTAATGCATTGATTATTTTCAGACAACTTCTCATCCACCCAACTCTACTCCTCATCCCCTTTCTCGCTAGAAAAATATTGGAAAAGCACTGCAAAAGTCCAATAACTGTAATGGGAAGATTCGAGTGATAATTCAAAAGTTGATTGAGCTTATTGAAAATCCAATTGAGCTCGCATTCATCAGAAACATAAATCATTGCTAATGAATAAACTAGGTATTACCACATCCAATGTGAAACTTTTTTTCTTTTAGACTACTCAAATGTTAAGAAGATTAATTTACAACAAAAATTCATACACCTATTGTAATTGTGACAAATCAATTATAAATTTTTTGTTAGGCTAATTTAATTTTAAACTTTTTGCAATTACACAAATTCAACTTATTCGGCTAATTTTGATTTGTTGATTCATTGATTCTGACGTGGATAATTTATAATAATATATTAATATTTCCGAATTTTTGATTAATTTTTTTACTTTTTCTTTTCTTTTCATATTTCCTTTTCTTTTTCCTCTTCTTCCCCTTTTCCCCACTCGAACTTCCGAAAAGAAAAGGCAAAAGAATCCCCTGTTCCTGTGATGAACCCCAAACTTTCCCATCACGAACTGCGGATGATGATGATGATGATGATTATTATTTTCAGTGAGAGACGATGGTCTCGAAGCAGTGGATCCCGTCGAGCTCCAGAGCGAAACGCGGGAAGCTCTCCTTCCCCTGCTTCCACTTCTGCTCTGCAGCGTTCCCGCTCTTGCTTTCCTTCCACGGAACGTAGGGTCCCCTTTTGCCGCGCTGAAGCGGCGAGGGATCGCCGCCGGCGACGGTGCTTGCTGCCGGTGGGAGTTGGGCCTTCACCTTCAAGCGGAAGAGCTCGGCGCAGAGGAAATCGAAGGAACCGAAGATGGAATACATGGCCGCGCTTGCTTCTCGCTTTCGTTGGTGATCTGTTGTTTCTTGAATCTCTCCATATAACCCCATCGATTCCTTCCCACTTCTCCACAATCACCAGCCGTGGGCGACGGCCGCGACCCTCGCCGGCGGCTGGCGAGTGCTTCATGGCCCTTGCCCAGTGTTTCTAGCAAGTTCTTATGAGATGCTAAATATGACACACTTACTTAAAAAAACGGCTAGATTGAAAGTATTGGCTTATGAATATTACAATAAAAAATTGAGGCAGCACAATAATATCAACTAATTAATCAAGTGTGTGCCATCATGTACTTCCAATTCGCCTGCTTAAATCATGAACATAACATTACTTTTCGATGTGTAAATTATTAACTCATCGAGCCATTGTTGTGATAGAAGTAGCAGTGAAAGTGGAAATTACCTTGACGGTGCATATCATGTATCGGTGTATTTCTCACTATGCATATGAGATTCAATCTTTGATCCAATATGCAATGTCGCTCTCAAATTATTACTTAGAAGGAATAATTACAAAGGTTTTTAAATTTTGATCCAATATGTAATGTCACTCATGAATTTTTTATCATTAAACTTTTTGTAAATGTTCAATAATCCCCAAACAACGTAAAAATATCAAATATTATTTTTCTATTAATTCAAATTCATGGGTAATATTGAACATTTTCATATAGGCCGTGGACTAAATTGAACAATTACTAAAAGATTAAAGACTACATTTAATAAATTTAAAATTTGAGGGCGACATTACACATTCAAAGTTTATGGGTCATTTGTGTCATTCTCCCTACTTACAGCTACTAATCAATCGTGATGGTATGGATTTTAGTGAACCCGCTTTGCTATTGAATTTGCTTGGTGAATTTACAGTTGCCGAAAGCATGCGAAGCGGATGGGGTTAAGATCAACATGGCTGCAAGCATCGTATCAGGAACTGGTGCTGACACGTATGAGAGATGGTTTATGAAATTTTATTGGCAGAATTAATGGGGGCATCTGTCGCCCGCTAGGTGGGCAATACTTGTTCTCACCGTCTTCCAAGGATGGGATTGTATCGAATCTTCATTGTTTGGTAATTTGCAACTCTCAAGACAACTCTATTTCTTCATGGCAACTTTCCTTGACAGATACAATCAAAAGCTTGTTTACGATCCTACCCATTTGAAGAAAACTTTTTTGTGTATGCATTTTTCCGTTCGTGAAATTAAAACTAAAGGTTATTCTCACTAAATTCCAGCTAAATAAAGCTTGAACCCCCCTACGTTCTTCCAAGCAAGTGAAAATATGTCATCCTAACAGTGAGATTAGATATCAAGAATTTGACTTCTGAACTTGTATGCTTGATGATGCTAATGCTATTGAGGAATTGACACTCTTTCGATTGCCGGAAAAATCTTGGCCTTAAAACTAGGTAGTCTCACCTTTTGTAATATCTTCAATTTGCTATTGAGGAATAGACGAAGGTATGGAACCGGTTAATATCTCTATAGTTACTTCTATGGGGACAGAAATAGACCTTTGAATGGCCGGCGTTATCATCATCCCTACTAGGAACGTCTTCTATAGTTGTTAAGATGCTTGTGCGAGGGTGCTAGGTGAAAAACTCCCACGTTAAACAGAAAAAAAAAAATTAGTTTAGTTGGCCCATAATTCACTGGTTTATGGTTTTGAGTGAAAGTGAGTCCGATTGAACATGTTGATGAGCTCCCATTTGGCTGTGATCTCGTGAATTTATAGTCATAGTGTGGTGAGTGAGTGCAGGGAGACTAATTCAAAGGGAAGACTTTGATATCTCATCAAGGACTCTTCTGCCGAGTAGATCAAAATGTTATACCCCTTAAAAACGGAGAACGAAAATTCAACTTCTGTCTAGATAATAAACCTGTCCTTTTCATCGGACAATAAACTTTTACTCGTCGGAGGAAGACAGCAAAGGAAGAGTTGATATCTCATCAAAAGACTCTTCTGTTGAGCGCATCATAATGTCCTACCCCTAAAAATTAAAATGGGTGATGAAATTCAAGTTCTGTCCAGATATTAAACCTGTGATTTTAATTGGACAATAATCTCCATAAATTCATGACGCCCGAGCTAACGAATGCTTTTGCCTCGTTAGAGGCTCTCGGTCAATGTCATGCACTAGGTTGGAGGACCCCTCAGGTTTCGAACTGATATACTGCTATTCTCAATCCATGTTCAAGTAGCAATTGGCCGGAGCTTAAACTGGACGCTAGTGTCACGAGACTTGGATCGACTTGACTTGCCTTGACAGGGTCTAGGAATTGTGGCTTTTTCTAACTAGTGAAACAAATGCACATCTTCTGATGGTTGAGTTGATGCTTATGGGTCTTGGGTCCGCCTTTGATCAAGATCCATCTACACATTCGAACGAATTGGATGACCAAGCTGGAGGGTGACGTCCCCACCCATCCAATTTTGCTCTTGATCTATCCTCCATAACTTGAAGAAGTTGGACTTTTCAACAAATTAATCCGGACAAAATCTTATCGTTTCGTGACTGGTTGCAAGACAGGCTGAAAGCTATTATGCATGTCTTTGATAAGGTTTATGTGATTCAGGTCCAGCCATAAATACTTCAGCATGTAGTTAAAGCAATATCATACTACTTTTTTAGTGCAGAGATTATGGTCCTTTCCATATTTTCAGATATCTCTCAATATAATTTTGTTTCCATGAAGTTATCACCCTACATCAGTACAATCACGATTGCAGTTTTCGCCTCATGTCTTGTTCCGGCTTATTTTGGTGCTCAAGCAAGCAATGGAACTGCAAAAGGAGAGGAAGCGCATGCTCTGCTGGAGTGGAAATCCGGTCTGGACAATTATAGTCAAGCCCTTTTATCTTCATGGCAAGGGGACGACCCTTGCATATGGAGAGGGACCGGGTGCGATGGCTCAGGAAGCGTCTCGGAGCTTAATCTCACGGACATGGGTTTGCGAGGTTCGCTCAGCAAACTTAACTTCACTGCTCTGTCAAATCTAGTTAGCCTCAATCTCTCGGAAAACTCGCTCTACGGTCCCATTCCTTCATCCATCGGTAACCTCTCTAAGTTGTCCACTCTATCTATCTTTGACAACTCGCTCTCTGGCACAATCCCTTTTGAAATAGGCAAGTTGAGCAGGCTGAGCATTCTTTACCTTCACGGGAATCGTCTACACGGAACTATCCCTGAAGAAATAGGAATGCTGCACTCTCTTTTGAACCTCACCTTGTCTGACAATTATCTCGCAGGTCAGATTCCTACTTCTATGGGAAACTTGAGCAACTTAATAGTTCTTTTCTTGGGCCAAAACAATCTCGAAGGGTCTGTTCCTCGAGAAATTTACACCCTAAGTTCTCTTTCCTTACTTTATCTCGGACTGAACAAATTAACCGGTTCCATTCCTTCGTCTATAGGAAATCTGAGTAGTCTAAGCGGCCTTTACTTCCATGACAATCATCTTTCTGGTCCAATTCCCTGGGAAATAGGAAGGTTGAAACCTCTGGCACATCTCTATTTGTCTTTCAATAATTTCAGTGGTCCAATTCCTGTGTCTATTGGAAACTTGACTGCCCTGACTTTTTTAGCCCTCCATTCGAACAATCTTTCCAGCTCCATTCCTGAAGAAGTTGGAACTTTGAGACATCTGGAGAAACTTTACCTGTCGGAAAATAGTCTCAGCGGGTCAATCCCGAGATCAATTGGAAAATTGGTCAACTTGAGTGTACTGTATTTGCACTATAACCATCTTTCTGGTTTCATCCCAGATGAAATGAATAATCTCAGAAATCTAAGATTTATCTTCATGGGTGATAATAAGCTCATAGGGCGACTACCAGATAACATTTGCCTTGGAGGGTTACTCGAAAATTTTACAGCTTGTAATAATCATTTCAATGGCCATCTTCCTAAGAGCCTGAAGAATTGCAGTAGCTTACGGAGGATTCGACTAGACGAAAATCAACTCACAGGAAACTTGACAGAAGTTTTGGGTGTATATCCCAACTTGAACTACATTGACTTGAGTTATAACCAATTCTACGGCAAGCTTTCTTCGAAATGGGGCTGTTCCCATAACTTAACAAGCCTAAGAATCTCCAGTAACAACATTTCGGGCGAAATACATCCCATGATTGGGAATATGGCTCAGCTGAGCGTATTGGACCTCTCATCAAACTATATTACCGGTGAGGTTCCAAGGGAATTGGGAAGATTGACTTCACTGTTCGAGCTTGATCTACATGATAACAAAATCTCTGGTACCATCCCTCCTGAGATTGGTCACTTGTCTACACTGAGGAAGCTCAACTTAGGGAGCAACAAGTTCGGTGGCTCAATCCCACCGCAATTAGGACAGTGCGGAAGCTTGTGGAACTTGAATTTGAGCAACAATGAAATTCGAGCCAGTATTCCTTTGGAGATAGGCAATTTGCAGTTTTTGAGTGATCTTGATCTGTCCCATAACTTCTTGGCAGGAAAAATACCAGGCAGCATCGGAAAGTTGACAATTTTGGGAGTGTTGAATTTATCCCAAAACCGCCTGTCTGGCTTCATACCAAAAAGTTTCGACAATATGTTGGGATTGGTATCTGTGAATATATCCCACAACGACCTGGAGGGTCCAATCCCAAACATCAAAGCCTTCCGTGATGCTCCATACAGCGCAGTCGCAAGCAATAAAGCTGGGTTGTGTGGGGTTGTGGCTGGTTTGAAGAAATGCTCTGAGAGGACTTATAGTGAGAAAGGAAACAAGTTTATGGTTCCAATCATCCTCACGCTAGTCAGCTTCATCATCCTCACGTCTTTAATCGTCGGAATGATTCTTCTAGCTTGCCAAAGGGGCAAAAGAGCAGAGCAAGAGTCATTGGAAGCACAAGTGCGAGGAGATGATTTTATGATATGGGGCTACGACGGAAAAATGGTGTATAAGAACATTATCGAAGCCACGGAAGGATTCGATTCCAAGTACTGTGTGGGAGAGGGAGGATACGGAGTTGTGTACAAAGCCAAGCTATCAGCTAATCAAGCTTTTGCCGTGAAGAAGATCCATGCGCCGCATGATGAGATTCTTGGGTTAACATCACTAGAGCATGAGGTCGCTGCATTGGCAAATATACGACACCGTAACATTGTCAAGCTCTATGGATACTGCTTCCATCCAAGACACTCGTTCTTGGTGTACGAATTCCTGGAAAGAGGAAGCTTGAGAAGGGCCTTGATTGACGACGAGATGGCAATGGAGTTTGATTGGGCCAGGAGGGCGACTGCGATCAAAGGCGTGGTGGATGCATTGTGTTACATGCACCACGATTGCTCTCCTCCATGGATTCATAGAGACATCACTAGCAACAATGTGCTTCTGGATGGTGATTATGAAGCTCATGTTTCTGATTTTGGCACAGCAAGGCTTCTCAAGCCAGATTCATCTAATTGGACTTCATTAGTCGGTACACTTGGATATATAGCACCGGGTATGTATGTGCTTGCATGTTTGTTATTATATATCATTGTCTGTAACTTTGGCTCACTTCTTTTTCATAAACTGGATTGTATTGCTAAAGATTACAGGATGACAACTTAATACTACCCTTATATCTTGCAGAGTTAGCATATTCAGCAGCAGTTACTGAAAAATGCGATGTTTATAGCTTCGGAGTAGTAGCATTGGAAGTAATTATGGGAAGGCATCCGGGGGATCTTATCTCAAGCTCACGTCAGTCATCAACAATGTCGTTACAAATCAACTCCGGAACATTACTGCAGGATGTGCTAGACCACCGTCTCTCAATTCCTCTAGACAAAGATGCGGAGAATGTGGTCTCAATCGCTAAACTAGCACTTGCATGCTTGCGAGTCGATCCTCATCGCCGACCCACCATGCAAAAAGTCTGTCAAGGATTCTCAATACAAGTGCTTTTAGTGAAGCCATTCTCGGATGTTAGATTAAGTGAGCTGGATGATTTCCATGGTTGAGGTAGCTGAACATCTTGAGGAAATTGATAGGGAAAAAGCTGAATCGTTCCCTGTCTGTAAATGTTCAAATTAGATGCAGTTTTTTTTCCTTTTTAAGTGCTATAGAAAAAGGGAAGTGATAATGCATAAATTATTCTCATACACAGGTTCTCTAATTCACCCTACTCAACTCCGTATCGCCCTTCTTGCTAGAATAAGATTGGGAAAGCACTACAAAAGTCCAATAACTATAATGGGAAGATACAAGAGATAGTTCATAAGTTGAGCTTATTGATAATCTAGTAGAGTCCATCTTCATTTAGAAACTTATATCATTGAGCGTGAATCAACCACATATTATCATTACCCACATTTATTGCAAGACTTCTTTTTTCCTCCACACAACTCAAATATGCATACAAGAAAAAATAGTAGGGTTAAGAAGATTAATTTAAGACTTTCTAGCGGGTTCTTCTTGAGGTGCTTAATACGACATGTTCATTAGATTGAAAGTGCCGGTTTATGAATGTTAGTACAAAAAATGACGCGGCCCAACAATATCGACTGTTTAACCAAGCATATGCCATCCTGCGCTTCCAATTCACCTGCTTAAATCATGAACATGACATTACTCTTCGAGGCGGAAAATATTAACTCATCGAACCATTATTGCACAGATTGATGCGCGCACCATAAGTCCGATCATATAAATCAAGTTCATCTCGACTATTGAAATGGAGGCCCGACCTGATACAAAGGCTCAGCCAGATTTGGTACATCGCATGGGCACCAAGCTACACGGCCCGATCCAAGCAAGACCCGGTCCATGACCGCTTTTACCGTGTCGTGGCCTCGCCAACGACACGACCCTCGCCTTTCTTTTACAGTTCCGCCCAGGAAGGCAATCCTGCTTCGGACGAAACGGTGAAGGCGAATTGTCGATAAAGGTGTTCTTTTTGTCCTCGGACAAGTTCCTTGGGCTCCGTCTCCCACGGCAAAGATCCTTTCTTTTCCGGTGCTCAGAGGGGTCGATTCCGAGTAAGTGCCCGTGTTTGATCGCCCTTTTCTTGATCCTTTTCTTTGGAGATCCGAAATCTTGTGGTAGAATTCTTGAGATGCGGCTCGTGCGGTGATAGTCTTGTTGGGAAAGAGGGAATTTTTTTGAACTGGGCTACTCGAGAGCTCTTCAAGATTGGAGATTTCTGGGTTTTGGGTACTGTGTTTGGTGCAATTGGAGTGACTGCCTTTTTCCTATTTTCGCCATTTCTCGTCTGAACTCGGAATTTTTTTGACGAGTGCAGTGCATTCCTTGTAGTCTGATTCTTGAACTCCGTGGCTTTTGGCCTTAGCTGAAAAGGGATCGGTTTGGGACTACATTGGAGTTTGTTTTTCTGAGTGATCCGTCGAGTTAAAAAATGGGATGGTGTGTTGTGATCCCAAGTGATTAGCAATCATCCGCATTGCTCGATCATTTGTCGCGCATGCTTTCTATGTAATAACCACCTTTAAGTCCACTTCGTGAAGTCACCCAGAGGATTCATCTTTTGAGTGCTATCTGGTGGGTAGAGTGGGTTGGACTATGGAAACATTTTTCAGCAGAATCAAGAGTGTAACCACGATTGAGAGTTCTTTGGTGAAGTTGTTTAAGTTTCGGTTGTGCCAAAGATACTCTCAAATACTGGGAAGTCTGTAGTAACTGCTTTTTGGTGGCAAAGATAAATCATTCCTGAGGCTCACCATTGGAATTGTTGTGACTGCCGGAGTTTCTTAAGGTGTTACTGTTGCATGCACATCGAGATCAACTTCTGTGAGGTCTCTGCTTTCTTGGTGGGCAGTCAAGATTTTTGTGTCTGACTGGTGCTGCATATAAATAAGGCAATCGATTGTCCAAGGTCATTATCAGATTTCGAGGGTTTCCTTTGGTGCCCGTGTCTTGGATTAATATGGTGTAGCTGGTGGCTTTTCTTGTTAGCTATAGCACTGCAATAGAAAATCCCTTGGGATGAATTATTGACCTTTTCAACTATCAAAATATGGAATACCATTTGTTAGACGCTTAGATCGGTTTCATAGGTCTTGCTCTGTATTTATGTCTGTAGACCTCCTATGTGTTCGGTGCAACCAACAAGTGTTTGGTTAATTAGTTACTGTTGGCCCTTTCACTTCTTCATGTCTTGGGTGCACTTAGTTTTCCATATTATCTGCGAACTCCTTTTCACAGGTCCTTTTTGCAGATTTTAAGACTTAGTTTCAGGCATCAGTGGTCCTCTTTCAAAAATGGCTAGTTTTAATGATTCTTGCAAAGATAAAGATACTTGAGTTGACACCTGTAAGTCCTAAGTACATGTTTACCTGAGACTTGAACATAGTCCTTGGCCAATGGAAGTGTATTTTTGTGGTGAAGAGTGTCCTGAGCAATGTCTCTGGTTTAATATTTACCCTTGGATGCCCTCCGTGATTCAAGCAATTTTCTCCTACTATAATCTAGTTGGGTTCATTGTTTATATGATTTTCATAACTTGACGAAGATATGTGCGATGGATGCCACAGCGCTAAGAGACTCTATTTTGATATTTGGGTTAACACAATAAATAATTAATTGTGACAGTGGATTCAGAAGAAAAAGCCAGTGAGAACCCGGTTAAAGGGGAGAATGGTGACCAAGAAGAAAATGCAATTTCAGAGCCATACGTGGGGATGGAATTTGATTCTGAAGAAGCTGCCCGGAAATTCTATATTGACTATGCAAGACGGGTTGGATTTGTAGTTCGTATGATGCAGCGTCGATGGACAGGAATTGATGGCAGAACACTTGCCCGTCGGCTGGGGTGTAATAAGCAGGATTTCTCACCAAATCAGAAAGGTTCTCATGGACCAGACAAGAAGCCACGGCCCAGAATTATGCATAATAATCTTCCGATTGTGCATATTATTGATTGATATGTTATTTTAGATAGTTATCTGATGAATCATATAAATTAATTGACGTCTTTTTTCGTTGGAAAATATCGAAATATTCCAAAATTTTACAATGACACCCTATTATTAAGAAAGGCGGGTTAGCTCATTCGAGCTTGATCTGACTTGTTCTCCTTTTTTCTTTTTACTGAGACCAAGTTAGACTAACATGACTTGACTTGACTTGACCCAAATAACAATAAATTCAAGCTTGAGCTAGAGCAGCCGGTCATAGCTTTTGTTCTTCTCATTTGAACTAAACTTGAATGACCAAAAAAAAAAAAAAAAACTAAACTTGTCTGGATATGCATCGTGCTGGTCGTAAACTCTAAACTAAAGATTCTTCCCCCTTAATTCTAACCGAAGAAAGCTTAAAATCCTGTTCATTCCTCAAAATAACTTAAATTTGCCACCCTACCCGATTAGATTATATATCAAGAATTTGACTTATGATCTTTTACGCTTGATGATGCTAGTGCTATCGAAGGAATTGACTCTTATATGTCCACCACTTGAAATATCTTTGCCTCATCAAATTAGGCAGTCTCCCCTTTTGCAACATCTTCAATTTGGGCATTAATATCTCGAACAATTACTTATATAGGGGCGGAAATACACATTTGAACAGACAATCGTTATCATCAAATCTGGTGCAAGGGCACTAAGCAAGAGATGTCTCACGTTAGAATATAGTGTGATATGGAGAAACTGATATATTCTAATAAATTAATAACTTATTGGCCAACTAGATAAGTTGACAGGTTCAAATTTAAGTTTGTTCTTGACGATCTCTTTAGGTGAAGGTATTCTCGAATTTCTAATGCGTTTATCAGCAATACCTATGGAATAAAATATAGAGATGGTAACGGATATAAGGAGGACTAATTCGGAGGAAGAGTTGATGTCTCATCATAAACTCTTATGCCGAGTGGATCATAATGTTTACTCCCTGAAATGGGGGATGGAAATTCCACTTCTCTCTGGATAATAAACCTGTCCTTTCATCAGGCAACAACTTTTTCCGGAAGTTTATGACACTCGAACTACCACCGATTCTTCCGCCTCGTTAGAGGCTCTACGTCAATGTCAAGCACTAAATTGGAGGACCCCTCACCTTTTGAAGTTATTGTAGTAACGTGAGTAACATTAGCGTGGAACCCATCTGAATCATGCAATTTACGTCAACATAAAATTATAGAATAAATGAATAAAAATAATAAATGATGCTAAAGAGTTACGTAATTCGGTACCGAATGTCGATACTTATATCCATGAAAAGAGCCAACAATAAATAATCCAATAATAATTGGAGAATCCAAATTATAATCGATTACATACACGAGTATTTCTTACACCTTGATTAAACTCAAACTTAAAGTGTTTGCGAATAAACAACTCAAATGGATATAATACTCACAGCACAAATTCACATGTGTAGCTCTCGCTCGCCGCACTTTTCAATTCAATTCAATTGATTAAAGATGTTTTATTTCACGAAAGAGGGGAGTGCATTGAATGAAAAAGAATATGGGAGGGAGATATTTAAAAAGACCTATCAAACGAATTTTTGTTCCGGGATTATAAATTCTGTATTGTTGTTAAACATGTGTCTTTGCTTAGAATTCTTTCAAGGAATAGAAATAAAAAAGTTTATCCCTAGCAAGAAATTATTCTTAAAAACAAACGGTTATCATTTGCGCCCTAAACTCTCTTCCTTCTTGTGCGGCTACACTTTGGTGAAGGAACCATCTCCATGCATCTCAAAGAAAGAAGCCCCCTAGCGACCATTCGCACGATAAGGAACTCACTAGCGACCAGCTCAAGAGTAAAACGACCTAATACCCTAAAAAACCTCCAATTTTAGTTTCTATTCCAATTCTACCTTTTGTCTCATAAAAAGCATCTAACTTTTGTTGTAGTCTCAATTCTAGTCTAAACTTTTTTCCTTCCTATAAAAAACGTTCAACTGTAGGTCGAGTCTCAATTATCATCATCTTCTTCTTCTTCTTTCTTTTTTTTTTGTCTCATAAAATATCACAAACTTTTATTTGAGTCCCAAATTTGCTTCCATAGACCCTTATCCAAATAATTAACATTTATACTACTGTTCTCCAAGTTCAAATTGCGAATGGACCGACGCTTAAACTTGACGTTAGGGTCGCTTGACTTTGGTTGACTTGCCACAGAGCCTTGGAATCATGGCTTGCTCTGACATGTGAAACAAATGCACATTTCGGGTGGCTGGGCTTTGATGCTGATGGTTCATGAACGAACCAACTTCTGATCAAGACTCCACCTGCATACTCAAACAGCATAGATGACCGAGCTTGAGTGACGACGTCCCCACACATCTGGGATGACTAAGCTTCTTGATCTATCATTCATAACTGCAGCCATTCTGACACATAAAAGAAAGGAACAATGAAGTAGTTGGGACTTCATTTAACCAATCAATGCAGGCAAGTCCTATCTCTCCATGACTGTTTCGAAGGCAAGCTGACAAGAAAGATATCGTGCATAGTTTTGTCAATGCTTATGGAGTTCAGGTCCAGCTATATATACTTCAGCATGCTGTTAAAGTAACACCATGAAAAATTTTGTGCAGACACTTATGGTCCAAGTCATGGTCTCTTCAGTAGTTTCAGATAAACCTCAATCTAAAGTTGCTTCCCTGAAGTTACTGCCCCATCTCAGTATAGTCACGAACTTCGTTTTCGCCTTATCTGTTGTTCCAGCTTTTGTTTCTCCAGCTACTTTCAGTGCTCAAGCGAACAATGGAACTGCAAAAGGAGAGGAAGCGCGTGCTCTGCTGGAGTGGAAATCTGGTCTGGACAATTATAGTCAAGCTCTTTTATCTTCGTGGCGAGGGGACGACCCTTGCATATGGAGAGGGATCGGGTGCGATGGCTCAGGAAGTGTCTCGGGGCTTAATATCACGGACACAGGTTTGCGAGGTTTGGTCAGCAAACTTAACTTTACCGCTCTGTCAAATCTAATTAGCCTCAATCTCTCGGCAAACTCGCTGTATGGTCCTATTCCTTCATCAATCAGTAACCTCTCTAAGTTGTCCACTCTTTCTATCTTTGACAACTCGCTCTCTGGCACAATCCCTCTTGAAATAGGCAAGTTGAGCAGGCTGAGTATTCTTTACCTTGACAGGAATCGTCTACACGGAACTATCCCTGAAGAAATAGGAATGCTGCACTCTCTTTTGAACCTCACCTTGTATGACAATTATCTCGCAGGTCAGATTCCTACTTCTATGGGAAACTTGAGCAAGTTAACATTTCTTGCCCTGGGCCAAAACAATCTCGTAGGGTCTGTTCCTCGAGAAATCTACTCCCTCAGTTCTCTTACCTTCCTCTCTCTCAAGAGGAACAAATTAACCGGTTCCATTCCTTCGTCTATAGGAAATCTGAGTAGTCTAAAAGTCCTTGACTTCCGAAGGAATCATCTTTCTGGTCCAGTTGCCCAGGAGATAGGAAGGTTGAAACCTCTGGCAGAGCTCCATCTGTTTTTCAATAATTTAAGTGGTCCAATTCCTGTGTCTATTGGAAACTTGACTGCCCTGACTTTATTAGCCCTCGCTCGGAACAATCTTTCCAGCTCCATTCCTGAAGAAGTTGGAACTTTGAGACATCTGGAGGAACTTTACCTGTCGGAAAATAGTCTCAACGGGTCAATCCCGAGATCAATTGGAAAATTGGTCAACTTAAGTGCACTAGGTTTGCACTATAACAATCTTTCTGGTTTCATCCCGGATGAAATGAATAATCTCAGAAATCTACGAGAATTCTCCATAAGTGAAAATAAGCTCATAGGGCGACTACCAGATAACATTTGCCTTGGAGGATTACTCGAAATTTTTACAGCTCATAATAATCACTTCAGTGGTCATCTTCCTAAGAGCGTGAAGAATTGCAGTAGCTTACGGAGGATTCGACTAGAACGAAACCAACTCACAGGAAACTTGACAGAAGTTTTGGGTGCACATCCCAACTTGAAGTACATTGACTTGAGTTATAACCAATTCTACGGCGAGCTTTCTTCGAAATGGGGCTGTTCCCATAACTTAACAAGCCTAAAAATTTCCGGTAACAACATTTCTGGTGAAATACATCCCATGATTGGGAATATGGCTCAGCTGAGCGTATTGGACCTCTCGTCAAATAATATTACTGGCTGGCTTCCAAGGGAATTGAGAAGATTGACTTCCCTGCTCGAGCTTGATCTACATGATAACAAAATCTCTGGTAATATCCCTCCTGAAATTGGTCATTTGTCTACACTGGAGAAGCTCAATTTAGGGAGCAACAAGTTCGGTGGCTCGATCCCGCCGCAATTAGGACAGTGCAGAAGCTTGTGGAACTTGAATTTGAGCAATAACGAAATTCGAGCCAGTATTCCTTCGGAGATAGGCAATTTGCAGTTTTTGAGTGGTCTTGATCTGTCCCATAACTTCCTGGCAGGAAATATACCACGCAGCATCGGAAAGTTGACAATTTTGGAAATGTTGAATTTATCCCAAAACCGCCTGTCTGGCTTCATACCAAAAAGTTTCGACAATATGTTGGGATTGGTATCTGTGAATATATCCCACAACGACCTGGAGGGTCCAATCCCAAACATCAAAGCCTTCCGTGATGCTCCATACAGCGCAGTCGCAAGCAATAAAGCTGGGTTGTGTGGGGTTGTGGCTGGCTTGAAGAAATGCTCTAAGAGGACTTATAGTGAGAAAGGAAACAAGTTTATGGTTCCAATCATCCTCACGCTAGTCAGCTTCATCATCCTCACGTCTTTAATCGTCGGAATGATTCTTCTAGCTTGCCAAAGGGGCAAAAGAGCAGAGCAAGAGTCATTGGAAGCACAAGTGCGAGGAGATGATTTTGCGATATGGGGCTACGACGGAAAAATGGTGTACGAGAACATTATCAGAGCCACGGAAGGATTCGATTCCAAGTACTGTGTGGGAGAGGGAGGATACGGAGCTGTGTACAAAGCCGAGCTATCAGCTAATCAAGCTTTTGCTGTGAAGAAAATCCATGAGCCGCATGATGAGATTTTCGGGTTAACATCACTAGAGCAGGAGGTCGCTGCATTGGCAAATATACGACATCGTAACATTGTCAAGCTCTATGGATACTGCTTCCATCCAAGACGCTCGTTCTTGGTGTACGAATTCATGGAAAGAGGAAGCTTGAGAAGGGCCTTGATAGACGACGAGATGGCGATGGAGTTTGATTGGGCCAGGAGGGCGACTGCGATCAAAGGCGTGGTGGATGCATTGTGTTACATGCACCACGATTGCTCTCCTCCATGGATTCATAGAGACATCACTAGCAACAATGTGCTTCTGGATGGTGATTTTGAAGCTCGTGTTTCTGATTTTGGCACAGCAAGGCTTCTCAAGCCAGATTCATCTAATTGGACTTCATTGGTTGGTACACTTGGATATATAGCACCAGGTATGTATGTGCTTGCACGTTTGTTATTATCTATCGTCATCTGTAATTTTGGCTCACTACTTTTTCATAAATTAAATTGTATTGCTAAAATTTATAAGATGATAACTTAATGCTACCCTTATATCGTGCAGAGTTAGCGTATTCAGTAGCAGTTACTGAAAAATGTGATGTTTTTAGCTTCGGAGTGGTAGCGTTGGAAGTAATTTTAGGAAGACATCCAGGGGATCTTGTCTCAAGCTCACGTCAATCACCGACATTGCCGATGCAAACCGACTCGGGAACGTCACTGCAAGATGTGCTAGACCGACGTCTCCCGCTTCCTTCAGACAAAGACGCAGAGAATGTGGTCTCGATCGCTAAACTAGCAATGGCATGCTTGCGAGTCGATCCTCATCGTCGACCCACCATGCAAAAAGTCTGTCAAGGACTTTCAATTCAAGTGCCTTTAGTGAAGCCGTTCTCGCATGTCAGATTGAGTGACCTAGATGGAGTCCAATGGTTGAGGTAACTGAACGTTCGAGGATTGAATGGGAAAGAGCTTAATCGTTTCTTGTCTGTAAATGTTCAAATTAAATGCAGTTTTTCATTTTAATTGCTGTAAAAAAGGGAAGTGCTAATGCATAAATTATTCTCATACACAACTTCTTGTCCACCCTACTCAACTCCCCATTGCCCTTCTTGCTAGAATAAGATTGGGAAAGCACCACAAAAGTTCAATACCTATAATGGGAAGATTCAAGAGATAGTTCATAAGTTGAGTTCATTGATAATCTAATTGAGTCCACGTTCATTTAGAAACTTAAATCATCGAGTAACTCAATCACATCTTATCATTACCAACATCCAATTTGGGACTTTTTTCTTTTCCTCCACGCTACTCAAATGTGCACATAGGAAACAATAGTAAGGTTAAGGAAATTAATTTATGACTTTCTAGCAGGTTGTTCTTGGTGTGCTTAATACGACATGTTTAACAAAACTACTATATTGAAAGAACTGGCTCATGAACATTAGTACAAGAAATGATGTGGCCGGACAATATTGACTGTTTAACCAAGCATATGCCATCCCACGCTTCCAATTCCCCCGATTAAATCATGAATATGACATTACTCTTCGAGGCGTAAAATATTAACTCATCGAGCCATTGTTGCACAGATTGATGTGCACACCATAAATCCAATCATATAGATCAACTTCATCTCGACTATTGAAATGGAGGCCCGACCTGATACAAAGGCTCGGCCAGATTTGGTACATCGCATGGGCACCAAGCTACACGGCCCGATCCAAGCAAGACCCGGTCCATGACCGCTTTTACCGTGTCGTGGCCTCGTCAACGACACGACCGTCGCCTTTCTTTTACAGTTCCACCCAGGAAGGCAATCCTGCTTCGGACGAAACGGTGAAGGCGAATTGTCGATAAAGGCGTTCTTTTTCGTTCTCGGACACGTTCCTTGGGCTCCGTCTCCCACGGCAAAGATCCTTTCTTTTTCGGTGCTCAGAGGGGTCGATTCCGAGTAAGTGCCCGTGTTTGATCACCCTTTTCTTGATCTTTTTCTTTGGAGATCCGAAATCTTGTGGTAGAATTCTTGAGTTGCAGCTCGTGCAGTGATCGTCTTGTTGGGAAAGAGAGAATTTTTTTGAACTGGGCTGCTCGAGAGCTCTTCAAGATTGGAGATTTCTGGGTTTTGGGTACTGTGTTTGGTGCAATTGGAGTGACTGCCTTTTTCCTATTTTCGCCATTTCTCGTCTGAACTCGGAATTTTTTTGACGAGGGTAGTGCATTCCTTGTAGTCTGATTCTTGAACTCCGTGGCTTTTGGCCTTAGCTGAAAAGGGATCGGTTTGGGACTACATTGGAGTTTGTTTTTCTGAGTGATCCGTTGAGTTAAAAAATGGGATGGTGTGTTGTAATCCCAAGTGATTAGCAATCATCCGCATTGCTCGATCATTTGTCGCGCATGCTTTCTATGTAATAACCTCCTTTAAGTCCACTGCTTGAAGTCACCCAGAGGATTCATCTTTTGAGTGGTATCTGGTGGGTAGAGTGGGTTGGACTATGGAAACATTTTTCAGCAGAATCAAGAGTGTAACCACGATTGAGAGTTCTTTGGTGAAGTTGTTTAAGTTTCGGTTGTGCCAAAGATACTCTCAAATACTGGGAAGTCTGTAGTAACTACTTTTTGGTGGCAAAGATAAATCATTCCTGAGGCTCACCATTGGAATTGTTGTGATTGCGGGAGTTTCTTAAGGTGTTACTGTTGCATGCACATCGAGATCAACATCTGTGAGGTCTCTGCTTTCTTGGTGGGCAGTCAAGATTTTTGTGTCTGACTGGTGCTGCATATAAATAAGGCAATCGATTGTCCAAGGTCATTATCAGATTTCGAGGGTTTCCTTTGGTGCCCGTGTCTTGGATTAATATGGTGTAGCTGGTGGCTTTTCTTGTTAGCTATAGCACTGCAATAGAAAATCCCTCGGGATGAATTATTGACCTTTTCAACCATCAAAATATGGAATACCTTTTGTTAGACGCTTAGATCGGTTTCATAGGTCTTGCTCTGTATTTATGTCTGTGGACCTCCTATGTGTTCGGTGCAACCAACAAGTGTTTGGTTAATTAGTTACTGTTGGCCCTTTCACTTCTTCATGTCTTGGGTGCACTTAGTTTTCCATATTATCTGTGAACTCCTTTTCATGGGTCCTTTTTGCAGATTTTAAGACTTAGCTTCAGGCGTCAGTGGTCCTCTTTCAAAAATGGCTAGTTTTAATGATTCTTGCAAAGATAAAGATACTTGAGTTGACACCTGTAAGTCCTAAATACATGTTTACCTGAGACTTGAACATAGTCCTTGGCCAATGGAAGTGTATTTTTGTGGTGAAGAGTGTCCTGAACAATGTCTCTGGTTTAATATTTATCCTTGGATGCCCTCTGTGATTCATGCAATTTTCTCCTACTATAATCAGTTGAGTCCATTGTTTGTATGATTTTCATAACTTGATGAAGATATGTGTGATGGATGCCACAGCACTAAAATACTCTATTTTGATATTTGAGTTAACATAATAAATAATTAATTGTGACAGTGGATTTAGAAGAAGAAGCCAGTGAGAACCCAGTTAAAGGGGAGAATGGTGACCAAGAAGAAAATGCAATTTCAGAGCCATACGTGGGGATGGAATTTGATTCTGAAGAAGCTGCCCGGAAATTCTATATTGACTATGCAAGACAGGTTGGATTTGTAGTTCGTATAATGCAGCGTCGACGGTCAGGAATTGATGGCAGAACACTTGCCCGTCGGCTTGGGTGTAATAAGCAGGGTTTCTCACCAAATCAGAAAGGTTCTCATGGACCAGACAAGAAGGCACGGCCCAGTGCACGAGAAGGTTGCAAGGCCACAATTCTAGTGAAGATGGAGAAGTCTGGAAAATGGATGGTTACAAGATTTGTAAAGGATCATAATCATCCTTTGGTTGTAACAGCGAATGGATTCAGTACAATGGTGAGTTTGCCATTTAGTCCTCTTTCTTGTGGCTGTTGGAGTGGACTTTTCTTTTGTAATATATCTGCTTGTCACAAAATGCCTGAAACTTTATTGATTTTTTGTGAAGAGCAGTACGTTGGCCTGTAAATTTTTTTTTACACGAAACACTTCAAATCATTCAAAATTTACAAACATTGGCTTGTAGATTTGCATATTTTAAAATTATAAAAGTAAGTTTAAAATTCAAATCTAAGAAAAAGTAAGAATGATTTAAACTACCATGACGAATGCACGTCTTTATCATCAAAAGCCGGTCACTCGTGATTTCAAGTTCCATCTCATACTCCTTGGTATTGCTTCGTAGCTGTTCAATTAGCACTTCGCTGGTCGAACAGCATTTCATCTTTTTGCTCGTTCATGTTATTTGGTTTCGGATACAAGATTTATGGTGGTTACAGATTAATCTGTTCATAAGTGGAGCTGTCGTGGGTAACATGCCAGTAGATAATTTCTGATGATGGGGCGAATCATAGTCATGACTTTGTGGTTGTCTCAACGACTGCAAGAGAACCTTTCTGCAGAGAAGCTCTTAGCTTTTTGATTAATGCAGAGTCAGGGGCATCAAAGAAGGAAACAGATACTCTAAATATGCTTTCTACTAGAAAATGATGCTTTATTAGATGGATATACGCACTTTGTATTCCGATGCATCTTGGATAATTGGTCAGGAATTTGTCCAAAACAAATGCATGTACTGTAGGGCTGTCTGCCAAATGCAAGTAAAGATGAAAGGAAGTTCTGCTTGCTGGAGCTCTGGATCGTCCTATGGATACTAATCTTCCAATTTTTTTATCCTTTGCGCCTCTCTTATTGCAGGGTGACAAGGAGAAGAAGATCGAAGAACTTACTTTGGAATTGGAACATCAGGAGCAACTATGCGTGGCTTACCGGGAACAATTGCTTAGTTTTATGAATAATGTAGACCAGCAAAATGAAGAACTATCTTCGAAAATACAACCTATTGTTGAGAATCTAAGGAAAATTGAATCAGAGACGCAAAAGCATTCTATCTATAGATAATGCGTCATCCATTTTGCATTGTGATGTACCATAAGTGCATGAAATTTGTGAATTATTCATGGTCAGCTCAATTGAAGCTTCTTGTTTGCCTCAAGATTTGGTGTATCGATCCCAAGTTCTACATGTTTAGTTTAGCATATTGGGGAGAGGAAGAATACGAGTTCTGCTTAGAAGATAATAGCTCGTGTGTGATGGTTCTGCATAGAGCAATGGAAAGAAAATGGGACCCAAGCTGCTTTCCTAACTCTAGAAAGGATATACAGTGAACAGAGACCAACCCATATGACCAATCAACTTTCCTGCTTTCCTAACTCGAGAAAGGATATACAATGAACAGAGACCAAACTATACAACCAATCAACTTTCCTTCTGATGTTTGTGTCCCATTTTCCTTCCATTGCTCTATGCAGAACCATCACACACCAGCTAAATAGAAGTTTCATCTTAAGGGTGTGTACTCATTCTGTATGGGATGGTCATGATCCGTTTGAGAGAAAGAGTTAACTGAAGACAAGATACATTTTGTATCTGCGCAATCAGATGTCTTCTTTCTGAATCTCATCCTTGTATCTACTTCTTTTGGCAAAAACAGACAAATGAGTCAGAAAAGCAATAGAATAGTTTGTGCTCATAATTACCATTGAATTCCTAGTTATCAGTCTGGATAGTTCAGATATGCCATGCATTTCACGGTTGATATCAAAAGCAAAACACAACTTAAGCATGTCGACAGGAAATGAAAAGAGAAGAAGGGTATGCAGCCAGCGAAAAGCTATCACACGGATGGTAAGAAGGTGCACAACGCGGATGGACGAAACGTCCGTTTTCGCCATGAACAACCTTAAAAATGTGTTACAGATGTAGAGTGTTTGAAATTTGAAACACGAGACGTTTCCATTTCTTTATACATGCAAAAACAATATAGACTCTAAGAAAACAATGTTTTTAGAGTATCAAGACGACCCTAAAGCAGCAAAACCCCCGCCCTTCATCATCTGCTTGAACTCCTTGTAGTTCACCATCCCATCTCCATCCACATCCACCTTATTTATCATCTTCTTGCAATCCTCCAAGGTCCTCCCTTGCTTCAACCCCAACGACGCCAAGACCGACCGCAGCTCCTCCACCGTGATGAACCCGTCCCCATTCTGGTCGAACACGTTGAACGCCTCCTTCATGTCCTCCTCCTCGTCCCTCTCATCCATGATCGTCTGGTACAACGCGCCAAACTCGTCGATGTCCACGTACCCATCGCCATTCACGTCGATCTTCTCGATCATCTGGGCCAGATCCTTGTCCGAGATGTGGATGCCCAGGTTCTGCAACGAGTCACTCAGTTCCTTTCTTGTGATCCGGCCATCCCCATTCCTGTCGAACATCTGGAAGACACGACGAAGCTCAGCCGGATCCATCAACACACCCTTCCGAAAAGCCCGAAACCGGAAAGGCGAATCCCCAGAAGTTTCTTGATACGAGGGAGCTTATAAACCAGCAAAAGAATGTGGATTGCCAAAAGGAAGAAGAAACGGGAGAACGTGCACGCAACGTATTAAGGGCAGTGCATGGAGCAGGAGATGTTAGGAGGAAGAGAAGAGTCTGGCGGGGAAGGTGAATTCCAAGAAGATTTTGTGGTGAACGTCGCCACGGGAGTTGGCAAAAGTGAGTCGAGCAGTTCATATCACGCCCGCCAAATACGCAAGTTCGTTGCCTAAATATAAACCGGTTGCTTTTGTTGGATTACTTCGGGTGCCTACCGCCTTTTTCTCAACTTCTTTTCTTTCTTTTTTGGTTTTGCTTGTAAATGTATCTATATCGCATTCGTCGGCTTGATCTTGCTTCGTCGTTTGCCGTTCAACGTTATTGATGTGGTAAGCTGTACGTCGTTAAACATTATTAAAGACATTGGACCGACGCAACCTGCTTTTAATTTTGGTAACGTGTATAGAATATGCCCAGTCATGCCATAGGGAACGGTCAATTCTCTTGAAGAGTCCAAGCCAGTCACGGTAGAGGTGAGATAAGCGGAGAGCGGGCCATGGAGCACCACCAATTAGGGTGGTGGTCGCTCTCGTCGGACCATTCAATGCCTTTGCCAGAACCCGATTAGTTATTGATTACACCTAATCCCTTTTCGATGAGATCGGTTAAGACCGCCCATCGAATTTCAGGGAATTACAATGAGCTCGACTTTTTGAAGATGAGATGAGAATACACGGACTTGAAAAAGTCACGAAAAGTCACGACGTTCTTTCCGTTTCGCTTGGTGCGAATGTATTTGGTAGCACGTAGTTTTATGTCAAACCAAACAGTAATTCTTTCGGGAGGCACGAAATTGACCGTCCAATTTTCATTAGGAAAAAATGGGGAGAAAAAGTCATGACCGGTTTCTGCTCCGTTATTCAATTTGATCTTCCTTCAGGCACTTTTGGTTTTATCAGAGAAACGAGGATTCCCAATAACCCAAGAAATACAAGGGTTGAATCAAACTTTACTCAAATGAAGTATAACAGAACAAATCAAACTAAACTCTTTAGCCAAAAACAAATATATAGATGAACAAAGGAATAGACAGATAATAGATCTCTTTAACGTGGCGCAGCCCCTCAAGAAGAGTGGAATCGCAAGAGTTGCTAGCAAAACTCAGTGTTTCGTTCTTTCTTTCCTGGACTCTCAAGTAAGAAGTTCCTTGCTCAGTTCTGGAAAAAATTCTGTCTCGTTCATAAAATTCAGAAATATAAAATGGGCAGAGAGAGAGACTGCAAGACCAACGAACTCCATAAGCAGCCGACGCAAGTAGACATTACTTGCTCTCGTGATCAACCAATTCGATAAGCTCCAGAAAGTATCATGAGGAGCATTAGTACGTTTAAACTTCTGCAGCTGCCTCAAAAGTAGTCATTTATCTCACCTCACTTCCTAATGTAAGATTACTGCCGGATCTAAAATGGGTTGTCCGTAGAAAAGTGGCCTGTTTCCTGGTGCAGTTGCCAGCGAGTGCAACTTTCAGAAAAGGGGATTGGCTTCAAGGCAAGACATGCATGATATGGAGGAGTTCGTAATAATTTGATTATGTTAATAAAGTAAAAGACCGGAGACAATCCAAATAGGAGGAATCAACTTCTATGCACATTATAGAGCCACAAAGCAGCTCTCAAACCATTTGCTTCAACCACTACATATTGAACATGTCTACCGAAGGTTTTACACAGAACGGAGCTTCTTCCAGAACTTGTGAGGCTTTACACAGTATAAACCTTCATCAAGAACTCGAGGCACTCGAGAATTTCAAACTGCAAACCCATGAAGGACAATCACTCAACAAAAGCCTCTGATGAAAGTAACTCTCAGGTCTCACCAACTTTAGCTCACCACTGACTCATGAGATCTGTCTGTCACAATAACCACAGTTGGATGAAATGAAGAACTTGAATTTACTGAGTCTATGATCTCATCCACCTAGCTTATGTCAGCCCGTTCTAAAAGCAAAATAGATATAACTCTAAAATATGATCACCATAGAAATAAGAGATGTCATAATCTTAATAAACAAATGTCAAGCCGAAACCACATCATCTTTTCAGTACTTCTCAATGACTACCAGCTATAGGCATGGCTATTATAAAATCCAAGACAATTTCTTTTCTCTAGAACTAGGCAACTGAGGATATCCAACACAATCTGTGCCAGGAAACGTGTTTGCAAAAGAGTAGCTTGAATTGCAAATGACATTAGTGTCCACCCATAGATGGTTCCCAACTACCCAACACGCACAAAGAAACCACGGAATAAATACAAGGCGACACTGACATTTCACTACACAAATGTGGCGAAAAATGGCGACATGCAAACCATAGATGGTTCCCAACTCATAGCTCTGATGTTCACAATTCTTCACCCTGAACCTTCCAGACCTAGGTTCGGAGGCGACAACGACAAGCCTTAGTCAAATCAAGTATTCGGACACATCTACCGTTATCTTTAAACAAGTTTTACCATCCAAAACAGAAGCTCCGATCAACCACAGCAGAAAAGACAAAATTAACTGAATATCATGATTTTCCAGGAATATGGGATGGGCTCGGCAGGCATTTCAATCAGATATGATACGCATTACTTTTTACTATGCCTACAGCAAAGAAAGCCACAGCAAGAATGTTTGCTGCGTTAGTTAGAAGAGTTGGGACCTTCATTTGAGTAATTAATTCTTAATGTAGGAAGTATAAATTTACAAGTTCACCCTAGGCAAGCAATACTTATTGAATTACCTTTAACTGTCCCAATCCACGATCCAATTTCTGCCAGCAGCTTGGGAGAGCAGAGTATAAAAACTTATCAACCATCACCCAAAAAAATCAAATGCTCACATATACTCTTAATGCCATTATCTATGAGGACACAAGAACGAAAACTGTAAATGGCATTCATATTGCTTCCATCCTTAAAACCACATCTCTTGGCAAATTGCCTACCCTAGCCAATCAAATGTGGCTACCTAGGTATCAAATGACAACAATGTCTGATCGTATAGAGAGTTTGCTTACAATTCAAAGTTGTTACTTTCCAGGTAAGAATCAACGTACAACTAGAATTTCGAGTAGGCGAGCTTGCCCCACTAGTTTTCATTTCATCACCAGCCAGTAGGTGATCATCGGCAAAGCCATTTTCATTTCTATCGCCAAATGAAGCATCTCTACGTAACAATATAAACAACCAAGGTTCTAATCAAACCAGAGAGGCAAAAATCCTTGAATCCTCATACTGAGACACCAGCATGTCCGAATAGCGATATTCAATTCCGATTTTGGCAGATCCCAAATTGACAAGAAAATCACGAAACAGACCGTTTCTTCCAGAACATTGTTCTCATTATTCACCCAAAACACCAACCCCCACCAAATCACAAAGTACCCCCGATCGAAAAACCCTAACTTACGGGATATCCCAGGGCTTAGGCTCGGGGACGGCGACGACCATACCTTGGAGATCCTTCGTGAGCACCACCTGGCACCCCAACCTCGAGTGCTTGTTCAGAACCCTAGCCCTCGAGTTCCGCTTCAGCACGTACTCCTCGTCGTAGCTCCTGGGGGGGAGCCGCTCCAGCCACTCCTGCGCGATGTTGACCTCGCACTCCGCGGAGCAGGCGTCGATCTCCTCCAGCCGGTGCGACGCCGGGTCGATGAGGCCGCTGTTGGCCAGGGCCTTGAGGAGGGTGTGCCCGGCGAGGCCGACGACCTCGCGCTTGCGGCCGTCGACGTCGATGGCGAAGAGCTTGACGATGCGATCGGAGACCTTCGCGGAGGGAGAGGACGGGGAGGAGGAGGAGGGAGGGTGGGACGAGGTGGCGGAGGACCTGGCGAGGACGGGCCGGAAGGAGGAGAGGGACGGGAGGCGGTGGACGGCGCCGGCGGAGGAGAGCCTGTGGAGAGTCGAAATCGCCATTGTTGTACGGCGTCGAGGTTCGATGAGCGATTTGCTTATGACGGGAGGGGGGCTGAAGTGGCGCTGTAGTAGCGGAGCAAAACGCTGCGTTGCGGGATTTTTTTTTTTTTAATGTGTGAACTGGAAATCACATTTTTAATTTCCCATTAAATTTTTTTTGGGAAAATAACACAAATGCTTTGGATGATCCTCAAATTTTTAATTTATTTAATATAGTTCATAAAATTTTAGGATCTATTCAATTTAGTTATTGAATTATATGAAAATATTCAATATTGTTGTTGATTTTGAATTAATAAAAGAATTACATTGAACACATTCCTATACTTCAATGATTGCATTAAACATGTATCGAAAAGCCGGGGACAATATTAAATAAATTAAAATTTTAGGGACCACATTGAATATTATGCTAAAATTTAGGGATCGTATTGAACAAAATAAAAGTTTATTGACCATATTATATATTTAACTAAAGTTTAAGGACTATTCATGTCATTATCTTTCTTTTTTTTCAAAAATGAGTGCCATTTTCAATTATAAAAGGCAAATCATAAGAATGAAGTCTTTGGATTTTGTTTCAACTAAAGTTGCTTGATTTATTATTACCTATCGCCCTTATAATTGCACTATAGTTTCGATATAATTGTATCGAGATTTGTTATGGTATATGTATTTAACAATAGATTTCTTCCCAATAAAAAAGGAAGTCTTTATTATGATTTTATCGTGAAGCTAATAGGGAGTTTTAAGTTTAGATAAATGCTTGGTGAGGAAATTCAGGATGAGAAAATTTAAGATTTAGACAAATTCTTAGTATGGAAATTCATAACAATAGAAAAAGGTAAGATCAAAAGGAGTAAAATCCCACTGCAAATTCTTCCCCATCTTGGTATGGAAATCCATAGTAAAATGGAAAAGCTCCCATTCATAGCATCTAATTTGATGAGTACCTTTAATGATTTGCATGCTCTCCATCCTAGTCTTCAACAGAGCCCTGCCAGTTTGATTTTCATGTTCAGAGATTACTCATCTCTGTTTCCCAACTAGAAAAAGCTGAATAATCCTTCTAATTCAAGGAGCCTCAGTACCTTACCAGTGATTTTCAAATGAGTTTGATCATCTAATTTTGTACAGTTGATCTGCAGATCTTGTTCATCCTTTTTCTTTTTCCTTCTGCTGCAAGATTTGCAAAAACAAATTAAAGGAGAATGGAGAAAGGGAGATCTGCTGAGCTCCAAATTGTTCCATGAGTGCCAAAGAAGAAACCTCGGAGACAAGCAATGGATCCGAGGCATAGCTAAAGGCGAAAGATCAGAATGTCTTCATGTTAATTCTTGACTACCCTTCCTATGCAAGGGTAGTTCAACGCTTCTTTGCAGTCATTCCGGTGTGCATTACAAATCTGGAGAGAGGCCATGAGTACAACCAAAAAGAAACCGCTTCCTTTAATTCTTCGCGTCACGAAGTACATGAAATCCGTTCACAGCAAAATGACCGACCGTTTGATTATGGGAGCTGCTATTCCCTCCGGACACGGCATGATCAATGGAGAAATTGTCATCGTGGCAGATCCAGGGCACTCAGGACCCAGTAGATCAGCTTCCATTCGACTTTGTAGCAGCACCAAGGACCCGAGTAAGTAAAGGACACATCAACTTGTCATATATATGCAATTCATGTGCAGAAGGCATGAGACTGCTTCAATTCCCTATACGTTGTTATTTGTACTATATATATATATATATATAGAGAGAGAGAGAGAGAGAGAGAGAGAGAGAGAGAGAGAGAGAGAGAGATCAATGTAGTCTCAAGGCTGAGAAGAATTGGTCGACACTCAAGTATGTGTATAGTTTCTTTTCATGTTCTCTCAGGTTCTGTGTACCATGGTAATATGCCTCTCTTTTTAGCATCAATCATGAGAATTCTTGTACTCACCTCACATGGGTGTTACATGATGAAGGACCGAATAGTTGGTCTCTATCTTCACTCCCTGAGCCACCAGCGCACCTTCAGCTTGTCCTTCCAGCTGTTAGTTATAATTTTCACAGTAAAATCACCTGAGGATAATAGTAAATACGACCTGTTAATGTTGCATTCTGGAAGTTGGATCTTTCTCCTGAAGAAAACCAAACATGTAGCAGAAAAGGAATATTTAAATCAAACCGTGCACGTCACCTTCGCCAGTCTATGAAAAGATGCAAGTCTGAAGTTAATGTCATCATAGACATTCCGAAATAGTTTTAACACGGCCAGGAAAACTTTCCATCCAGCTTGGATTGAGAAAGGAGTCTACTATGCAAGATGCACCTTGGAGTTCAGCAAATCAACACCCACTTCCATTCCCCATTCCTTTCTCCTGTAACACTGTGCCATTCATGCGTTATTTATCCCCTCAAAGTTTACGTATGTCTAAGAAATACACCCGAAAGTTTGTGATTTGGCAAGTAGAAGAGCAAAGCAAGTATCTTGAAAATTCGAGCAACATAGAACACTCGTCCTTAAAGGAGTACTTCAGTCTATTTTGGGCCATTTCTAGGTAGTTTTTATTAGACGTGCTTTGCATCAGTGACCAAGTTTCCTAGACCACTGCCAATTCTCTATTATTTAGGAGCTTGATGAGGGAAAAAGGTGACAAAAAAGTTAATATAAGATTTATTCTTTAGACAAAGCTGGATCATTCACAATTACCAAATGAGTCTGGATTTGGCAGCTTAAAATAAATGGATTTTAAAGTTGGTAAAGTTACTTCTGCAACAAGCATAATGGGTTCTCGGAGCCAGAACAACCCTTGAAGTAGCAGCTTCTAAGATGTTTGAATTCACAGCTGATATTTTTCATCTTTGTTGATGAACAGATACTGGCAAAGGGAAGTTGAGCAAGAAAGCAAGTCTGAGGCATGTAAAGACTACGAAAGACACAGGGCTCAACATCATTATGTACAGTGTAAAGTTCAAAGTGGAAGCAGAATTTGGAATTCCGGGAGCTTTCCTCATAACCAATGGGCATAAGCATAAATTCTTCCTCCAGTCTGCCACGTTTGAGGTCTCAAGCGTCGAGATCATCCACTTTGATTGCCAATCATGGGTATATCCCATTAGAAGAACGAAGACAGACAGAATTTTCTTCTCCAATACTGTAAGTCATTCACATGATAAGTTAGTTTCTTTTGCCCTCAGATGAAAATAAAGCACTTACGTCCATCTTCATGATAGTGTTATCTTCCACACCAAACACCCGCAGCTATGGTAGAACTGAGACGAGAGGAACTTCATAGCCTGAGGGGAGATGGTAGAGGAGAGAGGAAGGAATGGGAGAGGATATATGAATACGATCATTATGATGATCTTGGCAATGCCAACAAAGGTCACGAACATGCAAGACCTGTCCTAGGTGGGACGCAAGCACATCCTTATCCTCGCAGGATTCGAACAGGGCGCACTTGTAGCAATAAGGGTATGATCCTGGTCTGTTTTTCTTCATTGGTTCCCAGAATCTGGCGATTGCTTTCATAGAAGAATCGCCAAAATAAGACAAAAGTGACTTCTTGGAAATATGACTGACATTTATAATTTACCTATAATTTACCCATGTCTGCTTTTTGTTCCTGCTAATTATTTTGATCGCACTTTAAAAACTTGATCACTTGCTGACAGATCCAAAAACTAAGAGCCAACCTAAAATGATCGACTTAGATATATTTGTCCCTCCTGATGAGCAACTTCACCCAAAAAAGTTACTCGAGCTGCTATCAAATTCAATCCAGTCAGCGGTACATTTTGTTATACCAGAGACAAAATCCTTAATTAAAGAGGACTCGGACAGTTTTGATTCATTCAATGAGATACTTGAAGTGTTTTCTGGCAATCAAGGACAACAGGCAGAGAAAGTTCCTGATGAAGTTAGGAAGATGGCACCAAATAAGCAACTTAAAAGAATGATTCACGCCAGAAAAACAAATCAAGCAAAATTCCCACTACCTCAGATAATAGCAGGTAACTTGGGCTATGCTTGGAACTTGAAGTTTGGGGCATCTTTCACATAACATGCAGAAAATGTGACATACCTATCTGCTCCTTTTGGTAATTAGAGAACAAATGGGCCTGGAAAGATGATCGTGAGTTCGCCCGGCAAATGATTGCAGGAATAAATCCAGCAAGAATTCGAAGGTTGCAGGTGTGTTAACAAAAACCTAGGTTCTCTACCGCTGGTTTAATAGATATCTGATTACCCAAATGCTAGAAACCTATCCACCAAGTGATACATGCAAGCGTAAATGTGTGATACACTCATGCATTGATAGAAACAAACATGAAACCTGCACCTTTTTGCTTAGAATCTGTGTTGACATTATAAAAACGCCACAAGTATGGTGCATAGCACATAGCAGGATCCAACAACAGAGAAACTTAGCTGCCTATGACAGGCTAAAACTTGCAGGAATTCCCACCACACAGCAGAAATGGAGTAAGAAGTTCAATCGAGGCAGCCCATATTGCGCATAACCTCGAGGGCCTGACTATTGAGCAGGCTATGAGTCAACATAAGATATTCATCTTGGATCATCATGATTATCTTATGCCATTCCTCAACAGAATAAACACAAAGGGCATCTGTGCTTATGCATCTCAGACATTATTATTTTCTAGTAAAGATGGGTCACTCAAACCAGTGGCAATAGAACTGAGCTTGCCTGGCTCTTCAAGCAGCGTGGAGATTCCCAGGGTATTTGTTCCAGCAAGCCAGGGCATTGAAGCAGCATTATGGCAGCTTGCTAAGACCCATGTCACAGCAAATGATTCTGCTCATCATCAACTGATCAGTCACTGGTAAGTAGCATCATCTTTTCTGAAGTTAAAATAGCCACACTATATTTAGGATTCGTAGGTGAGTATCATTTTCTTTTCCCAGCTGAAGGCTCAAGGTGAGTGATTACATATCTATAAAGGCAAATGATTCATAATTATCTTCTTGGGAAGTATTTGCAATATGTATCAGGCTCTACTATGAGAAGACTTCACAGCTAACATTGATATGATAGGTTGCATACCCATGCCGTAGTTGAGCCATTCATAATTGCCAGTAGAAGACAATTAAGCGTGATGCACCCAATCCACCAGCTATTACGTCCACACCTCAGAGACACCATGCACATAAATGCACTATATAGGCGTATCCTCATAAATTCCGGAGGAGTCCTGGAGAAGACACTTTTCACAGGAGAAGTGTCAATGAAGTTGTCATCCAAGCTCTACGAAGAGTGGAGATTTGACGAACAAGGCCTCCCTTCAGACTTACTGAAAAGGTACTCTTTCCTTATAGATGATTCTTAGTCGCCATTCATTTTTTTTGTCTAATTACGTCAGTCGCTGGACGGTGATAGTCCATACCGTAAAATGTTAAGGGAGAATAGGAGATCTCTTATCTCCAGTGTGCCAAC
This sequence comes from Eucalyptus cloeziana, assembly GCA_014182715.1. NCBI lineage: Eukaryota > Viridiplantae > Streptophyta > Magnoliopsida > Myrtales > Myrtaceae > Eucalyptus > Eucalyptus cloeziana. Next base: position 7,989,718 of record CM024641.1, read on the forward strand.
GTCAAGAATAACAGATTAATCAATAATACGTTTTTCATGATTAATAGAATGAAGGGAGTAGAGTACTTTAACATGACATGAAGATCTACCACAGGAGCGAACCGAGAACTGGGGATATTCCATTTATAACATAACGATCATAAGCAACCTAGTTCGTTATTTATTCCCCATATAGCATGGTATCTAACTAAAAAATAGTTTAGAATATACATTAGCATGCTCTAACACAGATTATTATCCGCCAAGAATTTTTCAGAGGCATGGCTGTACAAGATCCAGAGAACCCGACTGGTGTTAAGCTAATCTTCCGCGATTACCCTTATGGTGAAGATGGGCTTGATATATGGCTTGCTATCAAGACATGGGTTAAAGATTTCTGCTCCGTGTTTTACGAACAAGATAGCCATATCCAGTCGGATGAAGAGCTGCAAGCATGGTGGTCTGAAATCAGAAATGTGGGTCATGGTGATAAGAAGCGTGAGAAATGGTGCGAAATGAAAAATCTCACCGACCTCATTGAGGCTCTCACCACTCTTATATGGATTTCTTCAGCCCTTCATGCATCAGTCGCATTCGGCCAATATGCCTATGCTGGTTACCCTCCAAACCGTCCCACGCTTTGTAGAAAATTCATTCCAAAAGACGGTACTTCCGAATTTGCTGAGTTCCTTCGAGACACTGACGGATACTTCATCAAAATGCTACCCAGAAGGTCTGAGATGACCCTATGGATAGCATTGATGGAAGTTCTGTCGCAGCACACTTCAGATGAAGAATACTTGGGCCAGAGGTCGATGGTACAGTGGACTGATAACGAAGAGGTTCGCCAATTATTTACGAAGTTCAAAAGGAATCTGAGAGACATACAAGGAAGAATAATAGAAAGGAACAGAAATCCAGAACTCAAGAACAGAGGCGGACCTGCCAAAATCCCCTACGAGCTTCTCCTTCCTGATATAACGGATGACAGATCCACAGGAGGAATAATAGGGAAGGGGATTCCTAACAGCATATCCATTTGATGAATCGTAATGTTTAACCGAAACAACATGAATATTTTGCATCAAATGCTTCACTCGAGAACCAAAAAAAAATAAAAATTAGAAGCCATCATGAGATGCCTAACAAAACTCCCGTGCTTGCAGATGCAAACCTCCACATTACCTTTTCCTCCAACACAGACCCTTCAGTCCCTATTGGGTAATATAGCACCATAATAGCATAAATAATGCAGTCTTCAGATGACAATTATCGAACTTGTCGAAATATAACATATAGCTGCCTTTAAGAATTATAAATGTTCAGGTATTTGTTTCGCAGTCAGTGCAGCAAAAAGAGGGTACACCTTGATAATCTGAAAGAAACCAACATTGAGAATGACTTGCAAATGAAGAAAATGTCCAAACACCTTAATAAAATTACAACATACAGCCTGAAATTTTGATGGTCTGCTATGCTTCCTAAATATCAAGAAATGACATTGAAACACCAGCAGATTCATGACGACAGAGTTGAAATGCCCTTCCGTTCTCCCCATTTCTGTCATCCATCAGCAACTCGACCTTCAACTGCAAAAGGTGCAAAATCAACTTTTCCCTGGTTTCCCATTACCATATCAGCAACCATTTCAGCGGTCCCCAAAGCCTGCCAGATAAATTGCAACTTGTAATCCCAAATCTAGTACTTCATCAAATTGCTGATACAGTATCATGTTGTTAATTGACAGATCGATCACTGGCATTTGCAACGGGAAGTAGAATATATGAAAAGATCGTAAAACTACAAGTACCAGGGAAAATGAAGGTTCAATACATTCTAGTCTTAAAATAACTGCAACAGAAAGAGAGAAAGTGACATTACCAAAGAAAGTCCACTTCCTTCATGCCCCGACGCAAGGAAGACATTTGACAGACCAGGCACAGTTCCAATTACTGGCTTCCCATCAGGCACTGGGACCAGAAATTGAACGGACAAAAAAATCAGCTCTACTGATCAACTTCTGGCAATATCAAATGTATATAATGGGTTGTAAATCTTCTAAAGTTGCAGAATCCAACCAATTAACGACTTACTATATGGGCGTAACCCGATTCTCACTTTTCTGTCCTTGCCAATTTCAACTAAATTCATTTCTCTCAGTTTTGGGAAGAAATCTTGCACCCTCTTCCAGATGCTGTCAATGATCGAAGCATCTGCTTCGGTGCTGAAACCAACAAACTGACGGCTACTCCCTGTAAAGGCAGCTCCTTTATGAAAGGAAAAAATGTTTTGCAACTAAAATATGGCCTGCTCTAAGCCCTTGAGATGAGAAGCGGCATGAAAAGAGGGAAGTTGGAAGAACTGGAATATAGACGATCGCAGAAACATTCAGCTAAAAGGTTAGAAGTACATCTACAGGCATCAAAATAGCCTTTCAATTGCAAAATGAAATCCTAGCAGTTGCAGATCTTCAGAGAAATGACTTGTCATTATCAATCTGAAATCCAATATGACAATATTAAAGGACAATGGAAGAAGGGTAAACAAGGGTAACACCACAATAGGCATCATTGAAAACATTATTAGATTTATCCTCTTTTTCAACTATGTAACTTTGTTTAACCAACAAATGAAAAGAGGCGCTTTTGAAGAAGGAACTTTCTTATAAGAGAGAAAAAAGTACAGTGGGCCACGGATAAGATTGACCACATGAAAGAACTCTTTACCAACTTCCTGTCAAGCCCCAAGCTTCATTCTCAACTCACCGGTGTCTCCCTGTGTTTAACGCCATTAATCAACTATTTCATTTCATCTCAAGACAATTTGCCTCAATTCTTTCTCTCTTCTTTCCAATTTTGAAGAAAGAATTGAACTTAAATGAACTGCCTTTACGCAGTTACAGCAAAAATAAAACTGAAAAGTGCAAGTCAGGCTGAGCTCTTTTTTCATCTGTATTTTGGTGTTGCTAGTAGTTGAATTATTTTCTTTTTTTAAGTTCAGCCAAGGGAAGCAAGAACGGAAAACAGATTTAAAGTCTATTTAAGACCGCTACCTGACTTCTTTGCACAATTTGAAATTTCAATGGAGAATAGTTAACCCAGTATGGTTGACCCAGTGGTAGCACAAACACTTCAATAAAAATCCAATCTGTGTTTTTGCTTCCTGTCCTTCCCTATCCCACTGACAGTGCTGCCTCCAACATATTAAGCAAGCAAAAAAGGAAAAAGAACACCATTGACTTTCAACAATTAGCACTGAAAAGCTAGGATATATTTCCTTCATTTCCATATGGAGATCAAAGTATGCTATTTGAACCAGCGAACAAAATTAAATGTACCAAGAACTAAGTTTCCCATAGTGTCTGTTGTAGCTGTCATTGAGATGGACAACATCTCCTCATCATTACAGAGCCCTGCAGCTGAATGCTGCTTTATCTGTTGATGACTAACATAACCAACTTCCATAAGGCCATGATTCAGTCGAATCTGATCGAAGTTCTCCAGCACAAGCAGATGACCCTGTCATTCAGATCAAGTTCAAAGAGAATCTCACAAAAGGTAGAAATGTAAGATATTTACTAATAATCAACATTTCAGAACAAAATCACAGGATTTATTTGAGTGATACAGGAAGTTATTGTAGCTTTCAAAATCAAAACTCAGTAACTTAACACCTAGGTATGCCACCATTTAAAAAATTAAAGCTTGTCTGCAAGCAAAGATATTTAAATCGCAAGGAGAAAGATACTGAAGTCTCATGTAAAAGGTACGCATTGCTTGCGTCACATTCATTATTGTGCATGAAAATACTTGGAAAAGGCTTTTGTATTGCAAAAAAATGACATTCACAACTTAAGAGCACAAGGCGAACCTTTCGGGGTTTTATAGGAACATGCACCCCGATATCCAAGTCTCTCATCAAAGATCCAGTCCAGCAACCAGCTGCAACAACAACGGCCTTCTTACAGTAGAAGGTGCTTTTGGAAGTTAAAACAGCTTCTACTTCACCATTTTTGCCAGATCTGCAGATTTTACATTCTAACTGTCACCCTCAACACCTAATTAGTTACATGTCTAGAATCCACTCGGATTTCCGTTAGAGAGACCTCCTGGTAAGTTTTTGAAGTCTGATGAAGAGGAAAAGGATGACGAGAACATTTACCTTAACAAAGATATTACTGGATCATGATAAAACTCCGCATACCTGCCTTGAGACACAAATTGTCTGTTGCCCTACATATAATACACTTTGAGAAAGACGGAAAATAATAAAGGATTGTGCAAAGAAAATGCTTTTAGTAATATATTAGAGGATATTCATATAAACCTCTTCAATATATGCTACTGTTCGGTGAGCATCCAATTGGCAATCATTGGGCAGCAAAGCAGCCCCACTTTCTTTGTCAACAAAAAGGGCTGGTTCCTCCAAGAGTAACTCATGGCTAGACAAAAATTCTGCTTCCACTCCCGCTTCAGAAAGTTGCTCCACTCTCCTCTCTAATAGGGCTGACTCTTCAACAGTTTTACCAACTACCAAGCTTCCTGTAAATAGAAATCCAATATGGTTGCATGGCTCCAGCTAATCTTTTAAAGTGAAAAACTACTTGCATCATCAGATATCCACAAGTTTTTTACACCATGCAATATCCATATAACTACTCGATCACTAAGTTAAAGGAAGATGTGATTCCTCAGATGATTCAGAACTATTTCTGTTCTGCAAGACTAATCAAGTGGTTGAAAAATTAGCAATCCTTACAGGATTTATTTTCCTTTCTTACATAATACTAGATGTGAAACAACTGTTGCTGTTTTGCACTGCTAGTCCAAATGAAGTATATACATTCGCCAATTGACAATATCATGGGTTTTTACTGCTTTGCCTTTGAACTCTTTGGACATCAAGCAGATCCATTAGATTAAAGCTAACACCTCCATGTTGAAAAAATTAGCAATCCTTACAGGATATATGTTCCTTTCTTGCATTATACTAGATTTTAAACAACTGTTGCTGTTTTGCACTGCTAATGCAAATGTATATGCATCCACCAATTGCCAACACCATGGGTTTTTACTGCTTTGCATTTAAGCTCTTTGTACATTAAGCAGATCCACTAAATTAATGCTAGCACATCCATGTTAGTGACATCTCTAGACCATTTGCATTAAAATATATGCTGAAGTAACATCGAAATTTCTGAAAGTCAAGCTTTTCAAATTAGACTAATGATTATATGCCACAAAACAATGGTTTTAAATAGAATGAAAGCAAAAAAAAAAAAAAAAAGTTCAAAACCCCCTCCGCTTTTGTCTCATTGAATCTGAGCAGACGTGATTGTCAAGGTAAATGAAAGCCATAAAAGAAATGAAGTTGTTCCAAAGAGGGCAGTCAGGAGTCTTTATAATAAACAGCCAGGAGTATTTGTTTACCAGTCTTTTTCCATCCCAACAGTTCTTGAGGGTTCAAGCCTTGATTGTGTAAGTTCTCTGCCAAACTTTCCCACAGTTGATGACTTCTCAGTGCCAGCTCCCAGATGTCTGATCCTGGGGTTTTGGAAGCCATCCAGATATAGCCCTGCCCTACATTCAGCTCAAAAGCCATATAGAAGCCGAAGACATCCTATGACCAATCAGAATTCAGGAAAAGAAATTTGCAGCCACCTAATACATTTTAAAACCTCAAATGCTCAGGCAATTCCAACATCATTTCACAAGCGTGAGCTAGAAGAATACACAGAAACTGCCATAATTTCAGGATGGCCACCAAAGTACACAACTCAAAATAAAATGATGGACCACCTTAGTGAACAACAGTACAAACTTTGATCAAATATGCACCAATTCTTTAAATGATCCAGTTCCATATGATATGTACACTGAACACCACTTAGAAACATCTGCATAAAAACCATAGATATTTGTTCCTCAGTGAGAACCAACAGCACCAAAAACCAAGTATCACAATTCAGATCAATCACGCATGCGGCAATCAGAAGTTGGCAACAATTTGCGTTTGAAGCTTGTCATCCAAGAAAGCTCCAAGCTAGAATTTGTATCTCCTGCAAATGTTTGCAAATTGCTGCTGACACTTCACAGTTTAAGATCTTTTTCATTTGTTGATCACTGTAAGCATGAACCCAGTTTTTTTTCCCCCTCTATGCATGGAAGACAGATTTAATCAACCGAAAAACTAGTCATCCAGAGTTGCCAAACCGAAGAAAGCCCGAGAAACTACCTGCACCGGTGGCACCGGAACAAGGGACCGCCTTGTCGACCACGGCGACGGACAAGTCCGACTCGAGCAGCAACTGCCGGGCAATGGTCAACCCGATGATGCCGGCTCCGACGATCACGACATCGAAAGAATGCTGGGACGCGACCACCGGCCTCGAGCCAACACGAACGCGCCCGGGCGGTCCATTCAGGCGAGTCCAGGCAGCAGATAGATTGATGGGGATCCTGGATCCCAACAGGCTCGAGCGCAGAGCCAGAGTGCATGGAGGTGGTCTCCGAGAAACTACGGAGGACGAGGGTTTGAGGCGGGGTTTGGCAGCGGGACGGTACGTGGAAATGGCGGCCATTTGCAGGGAGGATCTTCGAGCTGTTCGATGCGACTGTTCTCTGTGTTTCTGGTCAACTGCGTCTTCCCGTTCGGAACCTCGGACGGTGCGGGTCAACTGTTTGATGCCTTCTCAATGACCAAATGGAGCTGTCGGAATGCTACGCCTAGAAGTGCCTATGGTTAAAGCAAAAATGTGATTCGCCTACCAAAGAGTAAAAGGTTTTTCACTTCAACCCTTGATTTGATACTAGTATATCCTCGGGAGGAGGGCATGGCTTGCTTTATTTCTGAAAGGAGACATTGTGCCACGGTGAATTTTTTGTATTGGAGACATGGATATTGAATCTTTCCGGTACAAATATCGAGTAGACATCCCTCACGGAATATGTTCCGTTACAGACACATCCTTTCACACTATTCTTTGGGTGCATTCTCAGGCTGTATAGCCCATTAATTCGAACATATTATGTATAGGTTCCTGCCCTTCAAATGCGGATGACACGGCCAGGATATTGAATCTCAATTTCCATTCAAAGACGACCGATGTCTAGAAAAAATGGGATCACGAGCTAATATATGCGTTAGATGTATAGAAAAGTGCTCGCATGTCGAAAAAGATCAATTTCACGCAATGAGTCAATTGACTATTGACACTTGAAAACACGTTCTAGCGTTCCTCGCATCTCATCATCTTCCAGACCGGAAGAAAACTATAAGAGAGGACATCAAAGAAGCTCAAAAAATAACCAGTTCTTTCATCAGATAGTACAGAGCATAATTTCATTATTTTGGCCCAAAAAGGCTCTGCAAATACTACTTTTCCAATTCCCAGCACTGACGCGACAAGGTTGAAGATCAAATCTCCGTCTAACCAAAGCAGCCACTTGGTTAAAACATAAGGGGGGAAAAACCACAAAGCTAATAGAGGTTTAATTACTGCATAAGAGGGGACACAAATCGATGCCTTAATCATAGAATGCTACATCAGCTAGAACCCCAAGTGAAATTAAGCCAAACCAGCTGCTCAGAGAAATTAGGATCTCCAAGAAAATCCCCACTATTGAGAGCTTCCGAAAAAACAGAAATGTCTTTGAATGATGTTGCAAGGAAGCAGTTGATACCAAACTAGTCACACCTTAATATTGAGTGACCCACTTGAAATGCCAGGGCATGATAGTTTTCGGGAGCAGCAAAATCAGCCTCTCATAGCGCTGGCACATGATCTCATGAACCTCATGTGCAGAACCTATTGTCTGGCGGAATAACCATCTATTAATTTGGAGTATAAAACATCACTTCCAACCGTTAGATACAAGAGGTTGCCAGAAATTGTGCCATGGCCTGAAGGAACTGCAGTCTTGGATGCAAGTCCTATATGCGGAGTAGATAACTATCACAAATCTTCCAAGTAAATCATGGACTCGCTACTGGATTGTATCTCATAATTCTTTCTCGTAGAATGATCTTCAGAAGAGTCATCATGATTCGCAAAGTTGCTGTCAAAGGCATCAGCTAAATCTGCCTCAAATAAACCCAGCCTACATAATTTTATATATGTCTCATAACCTGCAGCTTTTAAGCCTTTCGACACCAAGTCCCGCAATGGTCCAGAAATGTCACTGCTGTTCATTATGCTCAAAAGAGTTTCAGATAAACCTGGTTGCCAGAATATGACAATAGCACAGCTCTTATCTACCAAGCGAACATCGTAGTTTTCGTAGAAGACTTCGTGTGACCCCTGGAGCTGGCTCTTTAGCAGTTTAGCGGACAACCCCTTTCTAAATCCCCAGAGAAAAACCACATCCTTGCAGTTTACCCTTCTAGTATCGTTTCTCCAAATGCTGATAGACTCTTCAAGTGGATCTGCAGAAGGCCATGGTCTGTAGATGTTGGCAAACCGTTCCAGGGTCCCAGCCTGATGATTACCATCAGATTTGCTGCTCTCAGAAGCAGATCTCAGTATGGAACACAGCTTCGCAAACAAGTGACATATCCTTACAACGTTAAGACCATGAATCTTGCCTTCACATCCAGTAACTGATGAAGCCAAATATGGAAAGCAGAGGTCAGTCAAATAAAATTCAGGCAACAAGGAATGTTCTTAACTTTAGTGAATTCTTCATTAAGATATATATGTATGTACATTAACCAGCGTATTTCATAAGTCTTCCCCAATCAGATACTCCAATGTCAGGTCTCTATCCATATAGATTACAATGTGGACCTTTTCACTGCTATAGGACGAATGTTCACACAGAGGGGCTATGTTAAATGTTGCAATTAGGCACCTTTAAGGTAGGGATAGTTTCCTGACATTGCAGTCAGCAGCAATACCTTTCCACAAGACCACCCCCTAAAGTAGGTGCCTCCAATAAAACTAGAAAATGTCCAGAAATAAATGTTTTATGTGCATTCTCACAAGCAATAGTGCATCAACCGACTGACCTGGTGAAACTTCCACATCAATGGGTGCAACGGACCGATTGTTCAGGAAGGAAAGTGCCGTGGGTATATTGGTTGTCTTGCCCAAGGGAGCAATTTCCTTCATCAGATGATTGACATCAAATACTCGGGGGAAAACTAAGCGTAAGGACTGAAGGAACTCATCCACAGTTGAAGGCAGTGGGGCGACGAACATTGGATAGATTGATGTAAAATCTGTTTAGGATGAAATTAAGTCTACAAATAAGAAGAAATGATAGATAATAGTAATATAATGAAAAATTTAGAGATGAAAATGGCAACGTATGGAGTTACACCATTAAGAGAATTGTGGGAAACAATAGGTTTCTGAGCAGCAGAAATCAATTCGATCACCTCTCGGAAACCTTGAAATGCCTTTGTTTGCTCATGTTCAAGATTTTGAAGCTCTTGCTGTAAGCCACAGAAAGATCATTCAGACGAAATGTATAACCACACAAATGTGCAATCTGTTGACCTCACAGGCCTACCTCTAGAAGAATCTTGTCCTCTTTTGAACTTGTAAGTATGACACGAACCACCCAGGCTCCAGCACCCTTTGCTGGAATAATTAAAGGAACGAGATCTTCAGAGAATTCCGCCAAAACCTCCAGTATGCCAAGAGATTAAGAGAATCAGCAGTGCTCAAAGATATAGAACTGAAAAAACTGAACAGTTACCGAGAGAGCCAACTCATTTCAGCCAGGTAAATTAAGTAATTTCAGAGAAAGTACCTCAAGTGCAAGTTGCACCTGACGTTGGCTACAAACATCTATAGTCATGGATGGTCTTGATCCATACTCTTCACTCCCTAAGATAAGTTTCCTCATTGATCTTACAAAAGGTTCTGTGCATGATCAATAGAAATTAATTGACCACATAAAAACAAGAAGGTAACATCAGAAAGCAAATGCATCCACAGCAATGATATGTTTACCATCGTTCCTGGTGCTTGAATCCTCAAATGCATTTTTCCATTGCTTAATGCGAGATCTGATCCTCTCAAGAAAAACTGCATCTGCTACAGAAGGGCTCGAAGAGGATTTCTCCAGATATTGACCACGTACTGGAATCCCCTTCCAAACTTTAGCAAGACATTCTTGCTCTCTAGATAAGTATGAGATTCCTGTAACATAAAGCATCAATCTTCTATTCATCCAATGTTGCTCTGCTCACTTGTTATCTGAAAGGTTGTCAAAGATTTTGCCTTTCCTCAATAACGGTCTGCAGTGATTTACTTCTTGCAAAACCTAAAAGTATTACTAGTCATTGATAAAGGGAAAGTGATGCAGACACACAAAACTGAACCCTCCTATGAGGGCTGTCCTTGTCCCTGAAGTATCAGAATGTGAATTATCCATAAAAATCTGATCCACTAAGGAGCATCATGTCAATTTCCAAAAGTGACATCTGTAAGAATGAAAAAACTTCTGGAGTAATGACGAGTTTGAGTGAATCCCAGTTATCAAAGGGTGTTGAAGAGAAGCAACAGAGTCTCAAGACACTAATTGAGGCTGAAAGATTATCTCAATAGGACAGACATTCTAAAACGAAATCCTATCTATCCAGTAAATAGTAGACAAAGTTCTCCTTTTGAGGATGCAGTATTGACTAACAGAAGTGAAAAATTGGTTTGCAATACAAATCTCAAAAGTTTCTAGGTAGGAATCCCCCGATAAGGACCAGGCTCACCATCGTAAATGCAGGCATTGAAGTCGAAACCTTCATCAACCATGGAAGACAAATGCGACGACTGACACACGAAGCTGTAAGATGGCCTCTTGATATCCAGTTCATCTCTAGGGAACAAATGGAAGTTATATCTGCATCAAACCAACAGATAGAAACAATCAAAACTTCCTCTTTGCCATTAAGATAGCTGTACAGCAGTAGATTGCACTTCATTCGTTCAATCATACGACGTCGAAGAGAAGAGAACGCGAACGCTCCACTTCTCAAAGGGGAACAAAGCTCGGCGGCGACGAGACGGGGAACTCACGGATGCGCGACCACCTTGGACGGCCCGACCTCGAACGGGCAGACCGCGAACTGCAGGACCTGGAACCTCTCGGCGGCGTGCCTGGCCTTGGCGTAGGCGGTCTCGAGGGTGTCGAGGCGGGAGACGCGGTGCCACGGGGCGGAGGGCCAGCCGGTCCGCCGCAGCGACACGGCGACGAAGTCGGCGCCGGAGACGTGGGCCCGCAGCCGCTCGAGGGAGTCGGCGAAGTTGGACTTGAAGACCTGGGCGACGCTCCACTTTCGCGCGCTCGCGCTCGCGCCGGAGGTGTTCGTGCAAAAGCGCCTGAGAAAGGCTCCCCCGGCCATTTGCTTCGAGCGCTGGCCGATCTTACTGGACTGGCCGTTTTATACTGATCATCTAGCACGTCGCGCGGGCGGTTTTGGGCTCAGCAATTGGGCTCCGACTCGTGCCGTCCCATGTCCACACGAAACAAATCCATCGGAAATTCCATGATTTTTTTTACAGTGGAGTCGGTTGTCTATGATGAGCGGGCGCTCGTATCTTAAGTCGAACCGAAATTTAGTCTTTTCGACCCGATCGAAAGATGATTATAGGCGGATTGATTTGCCGATCATGACCGTAATTTCTCTTGCTTTGCGGCTACTGAACATGCTCATTGGAATCTTTCGACTGAACTAGCCCGGCCAACAAGAACAAGGCTGAAAAAAACCCACAAAAACGTATCTGTAATTTCACGTGCAGTTATGTCGGAAGTCACATGCTCATGTACCAAGCAGTGAGACGGATTGCTTGTGACTGCTATAAGGATTTGCATATGCTTTTCTCCTTTCACGTTCAAGATGTGAACTTTACGGGAGAGATGCAGAGGATGAAAAGGAGAGAAATTTTTATCACTCTGCCAATTTTACTGTTTTCCCTCCGTTTCGAATGAATCTTCATATTAGCCCCCTAAATGTATTACCAGAACAATGCAAGCAGAGTGACCGGTTCTGTTTCGTGTCCAGTCGATAGTTTCACTATCAGCAGATCAATGCGCTTTCGCGGGGAACAACAGCCATAGCATTTTGATGTTGGGAATTGAAATGCACGTTTTTTGTCGCTCTGTATAAACAATTTGTGTTCTGTTGACATCTTTATCTCTTAAATTATCGAAGTCCTCCAAATTTCATATCAGAGTGGAAGGAGAAAAGCACGAGGTGGAAGAAGGTACTTCTCTGAATCTCTCTCTCCCTCCGCTCTCGATTCTGCAATTACGGGCATTGAAAAGCACGCCACTTTCCCATCATATCCGCTTTCCTGCCAGAAAACGGCTGTAGAAATCCAGTGCCTCTCGAGGTTTGTATTCTGGGACCGTGTGTCCAGCTCCCTGCACCAATGAAGAAATACTAGTAAGTCGAATATTGTTACAGCTTATTAACATACTGCAGGAGAATGCATATACAAAGCACATTTCTTGCAGACCTTGATGGTTAAGAAGGTGAGGTTGTTTTCATATCCTTGAAGGTACCTGCAGCCAAATGAAGTATTAAATATTGCAACCCCAAGTTCACAATAATGGCTCAAAAATCTAAGAAGGAAGTAAAATCTTCAGACTCTGTAGGGTCATGCTAAAATACCCGGCAACTTGATCATTGGAAGTCCAAGGCCGCCACTCATCCACGATTTTATACCCCATAGACCTTGTCCATGCTTGGGTACCGGTGTAGGGAAGGCCCAGATCATGATCACCACTGCCACAAGCAAAACAGTTGCAAATTCCATCAGTAGCTGAGGAAGAAAAACTCCACATTCGTGTGAGTAATAACGTCAAATTGGCCAAAAGTTCACTGATACATCTGCAGGTGCATGTCAAAATATCTCCATGGTGTAGAGGAGGAAACAGGACCAGGAATCATAGACAAATTCACATGTACAAAGAAATTAGTCTAAAAGCAGTTCAGAGTAGGTTTTATATTATTCCCCCAGGTACTTAGTGTCTCAGTAATCGTAAAAATTCACAAAAAGCATCCATATAGCAGAATTGCAAGGAAGGCATTTAATATAGCAGAATTGCTCTTTATGTTCCTCTGTCACAAGCAAATGAATCGACCTTGAATCTTTCAATTTGATGTTGAGACTTTTTCTACTATGCCTTACTATCAGTGTGTGAATTTCCAAGAGTTGCTTTGGCTCAGGCCTAGCACTTATACCTCCAGGACCTAGCATTCTTGCATCTTTATTCATCAGTGTGTCCATCTTTCATCAAACACATGCACAAGAATATAGTGGCCCGCCAGGAAATCTTTAGACATCAGCATTCCATTTGGGTGCAGAAAAGCATGACACAAGTACAAGGGAAAGCAACGACTCCAAAGTTGATAGGGAGGGATATATTAATAGCATAAAAAGGTCGAGTTGAGTCATCTTGCCAGAGTAATTTATTATCTCTTGCCTCAATATATTTTGACCATATTTGCACTGTCTGTCAGTAATAAGTCTGACGAGTTTTTGCACGACAACCATTCTAATACAAAAGCTCATAGGCCTGCATCTTTTAATGAGCTAATAAAGCACTGATACTAAACTGCATTAAGTGGGCTTTCTACCTGAATATGAGTGCTTGATACCCCCTAGCAGTGAGGTTTTTGTGGTACTTAATCATGCTTCCAGCATCATGATAAAACGAGATTCTGTCTGTGCATAACTCCCAAGTGCCCGCCACGCTTTGCTGTTTGTAGTTCAAGGACCATATAAGTAATAAACCAAGAAGAAACGGGAAGTTGCAAGTAATTAATGATATTTGCGAAAGCACACCTCTTCTGCATGAATCGCTTTCCTGACATCTTTATCATTCAGCCACGTGGTCGCAACTTCATCATCCTGGAAATGTGTATGTAGTTCAGAATCCTCAACTAGTCATCGAGTGAAATAAGATATAGATACAGGGGAGAAGGTAGGGAGGAAACAAGAAGATCAACGAGAACCCCTAAATGAGAGTGCCACATAAACCGATTAATAGAACAACAATCAACCGTAGCTGAAGGTACGTCTTACCAAAAGAAATAAAGAATAACAAACATGTTAATATACTGAAAATTTTACAGCATATAAACCACAAATACAACGCAAGCAATGTGCATGGATGCAGATTGATATAATGAAAGCAATTGCAATAAGATAATAAAGACGACACAAGGCAATAAAGTTTTATGCAGAAATAGTTCGTAAGTAAGGTCTTTTAGGCAAGGCACACTTTACAGTTCACGAAAGTGGACAAAAGAATCAATGATAAAGAGATGCAGTGTGGGGGGACTTACAGTGCATGGAATAGAGTTGCTATTGAGAAGCTCCGGCCATGTTGGAACACGTCCATCCCTCACAGGAGCTCTAAGAGGCCAGGCACGGCCAAACATCCTCTTTCTCACAGGAAGAGGCCGCTCAGTCTCTCCCAATCGCCTAAAGCTAGCAGGTAACCTATCATTATTAGCCGTAACCGACCACGTTGATGGCCCATGGTAGCATGGTTCTAGGATGTCATATATGTTTAAACCACCTACATCCTGGGATCAATCAAACTCTTGAGTGATAGGAGAAATTTTAACAAAATCATCCACTATCCTCATTTGCATGTGATAAAGGGGCAGTTGTCACACGCACCTCATCAACTTTTGCGAGTTTGCTCTCACAAGTTGAACTGAGCGGCTTATAGTAATTCCCCTTGCATTCCCTCTTAACCTCCTGCAGAATAGCATTATCAATTTTGCTGCTCGATTAATTTAATCACACGACAGATGCATTAGGCAGTTCTTGTCCCTGCCAATTAGAACAGTAGGTTGGTCGGTCAGTAGTCTCCAGGGGACAAGATTGGCCTTTAGCTCTCCAAACCGACAATCATGTGAACAAATTAACAACAGCACAAGCATTAAGAAGAAGATTGAGTAAGCAAATACTGAGGCACTAGAAGGCTATCAACAAAAAGCTTCACAAGAAAAGGCTCGATATTTATGCCCAAAGCAGCAGCCGAAAGGGGCTTTACTCTACCTCAAACAAGTCATCTGAGATCAGGCCCATCCCATGTGCAAATGGAATGAGAGCATTGCCGTCAAATTCCTCATCAGTGTCTCCATTACCAACAATATAACCCTGTCAACTCAAACATATTATTTGACCAAAACAAACTCAATTCTATTAGAAGCATTTGATCAAATTTGACAATCTGATTGCCTAGAGAATGTACCTTGAGATTGAGAACGGGCTTCACGCCAGTATCAATACCTGCCAAAGGATTTATATTTGCAATTAAAGGTTGATCCTAAATCAGGTACTAAAAATTGCAAGAACGCGTACTATTCGCTACTTCAAACGCAAGAGTTGGCACATAGATCCCTGCATACGACTCTCCAGCTATGAAGAATGGGTTGGGAAGGAACTCCGGGTAGAGCTCAAACCACTGACTCACAATGCAACATGTTGTCAAGACAAATTGATATGAGAGAGAGAGAGAGAGAGTATCATACTTACGATAACTTCAACTTTTGTACCTTGAGGAGAAATGTATGAGAATCAAGAGCAGTCTTTATGTCACCAGTTTTGTAGTCGCTCAAATTTTTGGAATAAGAAAATCCAACACCGGCAGGAGAATCCAAGTAAATAATGTTCGAGACCTATGATGTCAAAATCAGAGGAAGCAATCTCATTAAAAGCGTGACATTCATAGTTGACAAGAGGAGTATCGTCTTATGTTCAGCTGCTTCAGATTTTTTTTTTCTGTGTTATCGAAAATCCTTTGGACAAATCTACGATTAGGTTTCAACCTTGGACCAGCTGTAGGGATTCAAATGCAGTTGCGGTAGGCTTTGCTGTGCCTTTGCGGCTTCAAAATTGAAACATCCTGCAGAACGTCATGTGGTCAAGTAGAAGTGTACAAAATGAAGCCTTACATTCCAAATTGAGCTTAAGATGACAATTTCATATAAATACAATCTCAGGGAATCTTTCAGCCGAGACGTCGCTCCAGAGACCTTCATGATAAAAACAAAGCTTACGTATTGCGTTATGTAGTGAGCACAAAATTGAAACTGCCTATCACGACGAGCTGTGCAAAAGACAAGTGGAAACCTGAGAGAGGGTAATCAGATGATCATCTCTCACACCAGTTAGACAACTTTATTCCCATTAGCAACCATGAACTTACCAAAACAATAACCAAATTCCAGTGAAGCTCATGGTCTAGAATCCTCAGACAGAACATGATTCCACTAAGGTCGGCGATGTGAAAGTTAAATCTTGACAAAATGAGTCAACACGAGTGTGGATAACAAAAAGTCTGTACCATGCTCATACACGAAACCATCAAAGCTCGAGCATCCCGGTCCTCCATTTAGCCACAGAACCACCGGATCCTTCGATGGGTCCCCTTCCGACGTCACGAAATAGTAGAACAAGCGCTTCTCATGGTCCGCATCAATCGTCACGTACCTTCATCCAAAACCCGAATAGGAGACAACAATTACGGGCAGACCCGATACAACAGTACAAAACGCCAGAACCGGCGTATACAGAGTTTTATCTTCCCCCTCCATATCAATAGCCAAAGACCCAAGGCTTCGATGAACGACGTTAAAGCAGCGACCTTTTAGTGTAAATCAGAATAAAGAGGCGTACCCAGAATAGTGCTTGGAAGGGAAAGAGCCATTGAACCCAGGAAGCTGAGTAATCAGAGCGCTCTCGGGAGCACACCGAGTCAACGCAAAACAGGAACACAAGAGGACTAGCGCACCACCGTACAAGACAAGACCACTTTTGCCCATGGAAATGTCCTGTCCTCGGTCCCAGTGATGGATCGATCCTCAATGTCCGCAAAAAAACAAGGATAATGATTGATACGTAAGAAGAAATACTATTTATATAGATAGATTCCAAGCTAAGAAAAGAGACACCATCTGGAGTGTCGTCGCTTTTCTGCAATTTGGAAGACAAGGTGAAACGCTGCAAAAAATTCGTGGTCTCTCCATTAAAACTGACGCAAACCGACAGGTGCCGTGTCCGGAATGATTCTCTTCCCAGTGGCTGAGTGGTTTAAAGAAAACCCATCTTTTCTTGGAATGATCCGGACATGGGTTTCTTGATTTTCATTGGACCCGAATGAAAAACTCCTGCAAGGAAATCTTCATCAGAGATCATCATCACCATCATCATAATTGGTGTGGCTGTGTTAGAGTTTCAGGCTTCCCGGGATTCCTGTGTCAAATCCGATCTGGGGCGTGAGGAATTTTGGCGAAGGAGTGACTTAGCAGTTCGGGCAGCGCTAAAGTGGCTTCAACGGCACGAGATGCATGAAGTGCTTCTGTACTTCCCCCTGATCTGCCAACGCCCGTATCAACCGATAGCTTATCCGCGGTTAAATGTATTATGGGCCGGTCCGAAACGCCGTGGACTTCCAGGTCCAAGATTGCATTAACCTGATGGGCCAACTAGGAGGAGTTATTATCCGTTTTGAACAAGAGATTATAATAAAGCGGCCGACTGGATTGCTAGGCCCACCGAGCCGGCTCTCTTTCAATGGACTAGATTATAAATTCATCCAATTTCCTTTGATTGCTCTTATCTTCGAATTGATCCTTTTGTAATTCGTCAACTTTCGGTTTAGTAATGAACATCAGTTTTTCTGACAGAACAAGAAATAATAAAGGGAGGCCAACGAGGCGGAGAGAGAGAGAGAGATTGAGATTGATTCCATCCAAAGATAAAGGAAAAGAAAAAGGCTCTTTTCAGAGAGAGAGAGTGTTTGAGCTGTCCTTGCCCATTTGTTGGCTTGCCAATCATGATGAAGGCGTCAAATTCCATTTTTCTCTGTCTGGGTTCGGATTGCTGTGGCGCGAGCGTGCAGCGGTGGGTTTCTTGGTACAGAGAAACATCGTGAAAAAGTCGCATGATAGGCCACAATAATTTCACACAAAATGAATGATTTGAAAAATGCTATCATAAAAGTAATTATTTGTAATGATCTTAAAATGCTATCTCTACTGGACTGGCCTTTTTATATCAATCACATGCGCGTCACCCAGCAATTTTGGGCTCAGTAAATGGGCTCGGACCTGTATCGTCCCAAGTCTGCACAAATCAAATCCATCAAAACCATGGATCAACGGCTCTGATAACCGTAGTTTCATGATTTTTTTTACAATGAAGTGGTTTGTCTATAAAGGGTGGCACTCATATCTTTAGTTGATCTGAAATTTAGTCTTTCTAAGCCGATTGAAAGATGATTATAGGCTGATTGATTTGCCGATCATGACCATGATTTCTCTTGCTTTACGGCTACTAAACATGTTCATTGGAATCTTTCGACTTCACTAGCCCAGTCAATGAGAACAAAGCAAAGAAACAAACAGTAAAGCATCTGTAATTTCATGTGCAGTTATGTCGGAAGTTACATGTCCGTGTACCAAGCAATGAGATGAACGCTCGTGACCGCAATAAGGATTTGCATATGCCAATTTCACCGTTTCCTTCCATTTCGAACGAATCTTCATATTTAGGTCCCTAAAAGCATTACTAGAACAATGCAAGCATAGTGGCGCGCCTCAATCTATTCAAGACCGGTTCTGTTCAGCGTGCTTTCACAGGGAACAACAGTCGAGAATTTTGATGTCGGAAATTGAAATGCACGTCCGTTGTTCCTCTGTATAAACAATTCATGTTATATTGACATCTTCATATCTATCGAATTATCAAAGTCCTCGATATTTCATATCAGAGCGAAAGGAGAAAAGCACGAGATAGAAGAAAGTATTTCTATGAATTTCTCTCCTCCACTCTCTATTCTGCAGTTACGGGCATTGAACAGCACGCTATTCTCCTATCATATCCGCTTTCCTGCCAGAAAACGGCTGTAGAAATCCAGTGCCTCTTGAGGTTTGTATTCTGGAACCGTGTGTCCAGCTCCCTGCACCAATGAAAACCAGAAGAAATACTAGTAAGTCGAATATCGTGACAGCTTATTAACATACTGAAGGAGAATGCATATGCAAAGCACATTTCTTGCAGACCTTGATGGTTAAGAAGGTGAGGTTGTTTTCATATCCCTGAAGGTACCTGCAGCCAAATGAAGTATTAATATCGCAACCCTGAGTTCACAACATTGGCTCAAAAATCTAAGGTAAGTAAATTCTTCAGACTGTGTAGGGTCATGCAAAAATACCCGGCAATCTGATTATTGGAAGTCCAAGGTCGCCACTCATCCACGATTTTATACCCCATAGACCTTGTCCATGCTTGGCTACCAGTGTAGGGAACGCACATATCATGATCACCACTGCCACAAGCAAAACAGTTGCAAATCCCATCAGTAGCTGAAGAAGAAAAACTCCGTCACATTCGTGTGATTAATAATGTCAAATTGACCAAAAGTTCACTGATACATCTGCAGGTGCATGTCAAAATATCTCCATGGTGTAGAGGAGAAAACAGGACCAGGAATCATAGACAAATTCACATGCATAAAGAAATCAGTCTAAAAGCAGTTTAGAGTAGTTTTCTTATTATTTCCACAGGTACTTGTTGTCTCGGTAATCGTAAAAAAATTTGCAAAAAGCATCCATATGGAGCTTACAGAACCATAGTAGTTTCCTTCAAATATCTCAAAAATTCAGTGTATACCAGGGACCCTGATAATCTCCTGAACGGTGCTGTCAATTCATTTCACATGGTTGAAGTAAATTGCAAGAAAGGCATTTAATATAGCAGAATTGCTCTTTACATTCCTCTGTCACAGGGGAATGAATCGACCTTGAATCTTTGAATTTGATGTTGAGACTTTTTCTACTATGCCTTACTATCAGTGTGTGAATTTCCAATGCTTGCTTTGGCTCAGACCTAGCATTATACCTTCAGGACCTAGCATTCTTGTATCTTTATTCATTGGTGTGTCCATCTTTCATTAAACACAGGCACAAGAATATAGTGGGCCGCCAGGAAATCTTTAGACATCAGCATTCCATTTGGGTGTAGAAAAGCATGACACGAGTACAAGGGAAAGCGACGACTCCAAAGTTGATAGGGAGGGATATATTAACAGCATAAAAAGGTCGAGTTGAGTCATCTTGCCAGAGTAATATACATCTCTCTTGCTTCAATATATTTCCACCATATTTGCACTGTCTGACAGTAAAAGTCTGACGAGTTTTTGCAAGATGACTATTCGAGTAAAAAAGCTTGTAGGCATGCATCTTTTAATAAGCTAAAAAGCACTGATACTAAACTGCATTGAGTTGGCTTTCTACCTGAATATGAGTGCTCGATACCCCCTAGCAGTGAGGTTTTTGTGGTACTTAATCATGCTTCCAGCATCATGATAAAACGAGATTCTGCCTGTGCATAATTCCCAACTGCCTGCCACGCTTTGCTGTTTGTAGTTCAAGGACCATATAAGTAATAAATCAAGAAGAAACGGAAGGTTGCAAGTAATAAATGATATTTGCGAAAGCACACCTCTTCTGCATGTATTGCTTTCCTGACATCTTTATCATTCAGCCACGTGGTCGCAACTTCATCATCCTGGAAATGTGTATGTAGTTCAGAATCCTCAACTAGTCATCGAGTGAAATAAGATATAGATACTGGGGAGAAGGTAGGGAGGAAACAAGAAGATCAACGAGAACCCCTAAATGAGAGTGCCACATAAACCGATTAATAGAACAACAATCAACTGTAGCTGAAGGTACGTCTTACCAAAAAAAATAAAGAATAACAAACATGTTAATATACTGAAAATTTTACAGCATATAAACCACAAATACAATGCAAGCAATGTGCATGGATGCAGATTGATATAATGAAAGCAATTGCAATAAGATAATAAAGACGACACAAGGCAATAGAGTTTTATGCAGAAATAGTTTGTACGGCATTTTAGGCAAGGTAAAGTTACAGTTCATGAAAGTGGGCAAATGAATCAATGATAAAGAGATGCAGTGTGGGGGGACTTACAGTGCATGGAACAGACTCGCTATTAAGAAGCTCCGGCCATGTTGGAACACGTCCATCCCTCACAGGAGCTCTAAGAGGCCAGGCACGGCCAAACATCCTCTTTCTCACAGGAAGAGGCCGCTCAGTCTCTCCCAATCGCCTAAAGCTAGCAGGTAACCTATCATCATTGGCCATAATCGACCACGTTGATGGCCCATGGTAGCATGGTTCTAGAATGTCATATATGTTTAAACCACCTACATCCTGGGATCAATCAAACTCTTTAGTGCTAGGAGAAATTTTAACAAAATCATCCACTATCCTCATTTACATGTGATAAAGGGGCAGTTGTCACACGCACCTCATCAACTTTTGAGAGTTTGCTCTCACAAGTTGGACTGAGCGGCTTATAGTAATTCCCACTGCATTCCCTGTTAACCTCCTGCAGAATAGAATTATCAATTTTGCTGCTCGATTAATTTAATCACATGACAGATGCATTAGGCAGTTCTTGTCCCTCCCAATTAGAACAGTAAGTTGGTCGGTCAGTAGTCTCCAGGGGACAAGATTAGCCTTTAGCTCTCCAAACCGACAATCATGCGAACAAATTAACAACAGCACAGACATTAAGAAGACGATTGAGTAAGCAAATACTGAGGTGCCAGGCTATCAACAAAAAGCTTCACAAGAAAAGGCTCGATATTTATGCCTAAAGCAGCAGCAAAAAGAGGCTTTACTCTACCTCAAACAAGTCATCTGAGATCAGACCCATCCCGTGCGCAAATGGAACAAGAGCATTGCCGTCAAATTCCTCATCAGTGACTCCATTACCAACAACATAACCCTGTCAACTCAAACATATTATTTGACCAAAAAAGAACTCGATTATACTAGAAGCATTTGATCAAATTTGACAATCTGATTGCCCAGAGAATGTACCTTGAGATTGAGAACGGGCTTCACTCCAGTATCAATACCTGCCAAAGGATTTATATTTGCAATTAAAGGTTGATCCTAAATCAGGTACTAAAAATTGCAAGAATGCATACCATTCGCTACTTCAAACGCAAGAGTTGGCACATAGACCCCTGCATACGACTCTCCAGCTATGAAGAATGGGTTGGGAAGGAACTCCGGGTAGAGCTCAAACCACTGTCTCACAACGCAACATGTTGTCAAGACAAATTGATGAGAGAGAGAGAGAGAGAGAGAGAGAGAGAGAGAGTATCATACTTAAGATAACTTTAATTTTTGTACCTTGAGGAGAAATGTATGAGAATCAAGAGCAGTCTTTATGTCACCAGTTTGGTAGTCGCTCGAATTTTTGGAATAAGAAAATCCAACTCCGGCAGGAGAATCCAAGTAAATAATGTTGGAGACCTATGATGTCAAAATCAGAGGAGGCAAACTCATTAAAAGCGTGACATTCATAGTTGACAAGAGGAATATCATCTTATGTTCAGCTGCTTCAGATTTTTTTTTCTGTATTATCGAAGATCCTTTGGACAAATCTACAATCAGGTTTCAACCTTGGACCAGCTGTAGGGATTCAAATGCAGTTGCGGTAGGCTTTGCTGTGTCTTTGCGGCTTCAAAATTGAAACATCCTGCAGAACGTCATGTGGTCAAGTAGAAGTGTACAAAATGAAGTCTTACATTCCAAATTGAGCTTAAGATGAGAATTTCATATAACTACAATCTCAGGGAATCTTTCAGCCAAGATGTCGCTCCAGAGACCTTCGTGATAAAAACAAAGCTTACGTGTTGCGTTATGTAGTGAGCACAAAATTGGAACTGCCTATCACAACAAGATGTGCAAAAGACGAGTAGAAACGTGAAGAGAGAGGGTAATCAGATGATCGTCTCTCACACCAGTTAGACAACTTTATTCCCATTAGCAAATTCCAGTCAAGTTCATGGTCTAGAATCCCCGGACAGAACATGATTCCACTACGGTCGGTGGCGACGTGAAAGTTAAGTCTTAACAAAATGAGTCAACACGAGTGTGGATAACAAAAAGTCCGTACCATGCTCATACACGAAACCATCAAAGCTCGAGCATCCCGGTCCTCCATTTAGCCACAGAACCACCGGATCCTTCGACGGGTCCCCTTCCGACGTCACGAAATAGTAGAACAAGCGCTTCTCATGGTCCGCATCAATCGTCACGTACCTTCATCCAAAACCCGAATATGAGACAACAATTACGAGCAGACCCGATACAACAGTACCAATTGCCAGAACCAGCGAATACAGAGTTTATCTTCCCCCTCCATATCAATAGTCAAAGACCCAAAGGCTTCGATAAATGACGTTAAAGCAGCGACCTTTGAGTGAAAATCAGAATTAAGAGGCGTACCCAGAATAGTGTTTGGACGGGAAAGAGCCATTGAACCCAGGAAGCTGAGTAATCAGAGCGCTCTCGGGAGCACACCGGGTCAACACGAAACAAGAACACAAGAGAACCAGCGCACCACCGTACAAGACAAGACCAGTCTTGGCCATGGAAACGTCCAGTCCTCGGTCCCTGGCGATGGGTCGATCCTCAATATCCGCAAAAAGCAGGGATGGCGATTGAATTGGATGAATCAAGACTGTTTAAATAGATGGATTCCGAGCCAAGAACGGAGACACCATCTGAGAGTGTCGACGCTTGTAAGCTACGATGAGGAAGACAAGGTGAGAGGCTGCAAAGTTTTATGGCCTCTCCATTAAATTTGACACAAACCGACAGGTGCCGTGTCAGGATTGAATGGTTTAAAGAAAACCCATGTCTGACTTCTTGATTTTCATTGGACCCGAATGAAAACTCCTGCAAAAAAATTTCATCAGATTTTTATTAGGAAAAAACCATCAAAATCCCAAGTGATAAATTTACTCTAAACTTTTTTGTGTGACACAAAAAACCCAAGTTTGTTAGCAGTGACACATTTACCTCAAACTTTTTTTTGTAACACAAAAAATTCCAAACTTTCATTCGTGTGAAACATTTACCTTTAATTATATGGTATTTTAGTCTTTTTGCTTTTTAAAATTTTTTTCTTTTTTTTCTTTTTTTCTTATTCTTTTTTCTTCCCTCTGCCGACTATAGTGGAGCTGACAGAGGAAAGCCGATGTCGGGCGACGTCGGCTTCCCTCCGCCATGGCCGGTAGGGGAAGAGAAAAAAAAAAAGAATAAGACGAAAATATTATTAATTGGGTAAATGTGTCGCGGTTTGTGAAATTTGAAGTTTTTAAATATAATAAAAAAAGTTTTGGGGTAAATTTATCGCTTTAAGTAAAATTTGAAATTTTTGTGGTCTTTTCCCTTTTTATTATTATCATTATAATTTGCGTGGCTGTGTTAGAGTTTCAGGCTTCCCGGGATTCCTGAGTCAAAATCCGATCTTGGGGCGTGAGGAATCTTGGAGTAGGAGTGAATTACTAGATGCCAAAGGGGCCAACGAGGCCAGAGAGAGAGAGAGAGAGAGAGCCGAAGATAAAAAAGAAAAAAGGCTCTTTTTTGTTTTTTGTTTTTTTTTTTTTTTTTGTGGTTGAAAGGAAAAGGCTCTTTTGAGAGATGGTGTTTGAGCAGTCTTTACGCATTTGTTAGCTTGCCAATCATGACGGAGGCGTCAAATTCCATTTTTTTTTTCTGTCTGGGATCGGCGTGCAATGGCGCGAGCGAGCGTGCAGTAGTAGCGGGTTTCTCGGAACAGAGAAATATCATGACAATGTTGCGTGATGATGCAAGATCATTTCACATAAAAAAAAATGATTTGAAAAATATCGTCTACAAGTAACTACTCATATTACTTAAAAAAGAGTGAATAAACGAAAAATTATTTTCATCATCCGCAAAGATGTCTTGATATAAATTATTGTCAATTTCAAGTCATTCATTCCCTACAAACAAAATTGGAAAGAAAACCCATTTCGGGATATTGTTTTTTTTTTTACTTTTTCTGGTGTTTAAATAACTGAAGACTATCAATATACAGAAAACGTTCTTCATGGACTAAAAACGACAAGTTTAGATTAGAGGAAAATGACTTCTCCTTCTAGTAAAAAGGAAATCATTCCCCTAAACAATCAAATAAATAAAAACTAACCATTTTTCTGGAAAATGATTTGCATGAAAAATATTTTCTTTTATCTTGAATTTTTTATGTGAAACAAACACATTAATATCATATAAGCCAAGATCATTTGAACGGTTGATCAAATAAATCTTATAATAGGATCACCTAATTAATTATTCAAATGATACTAATCAAGAAGACCTAAATCGATAGACTATATAATAATTTCTCAGAAGATATAAGTCACTATGTATGCTAGGTCCATTAACATGAAAGAAAAGAAATGAGAAAAACTTAAATATATTTCGTTCTCTCTTCATTCCAAACAATACAAAATAGTATAAAATATTTCATATTCCAACCAGATTCTTATATTTCTTGCAAACATATGGTAAAGTAGACAAGTTAGTGAGGGTTGCTTATGATACCTCATGTGTCACAAAACTCTTTTGACTCGTTCACCCCTTGATCTAGCAGAGGAGAAAGAGGTATTTGGGAGAAAATGTTTCTATTGCTTCTTATTGTGTTGGATTTACAGGATGATACATATAAGGGGAAGATTTCCTACATATATTTGAGTCCCTCTAATTATTACCACAGATCTCCCAGTGATCCGGTAAAGATCCAATCTCCATCTCTACGACCTGCACATTAATTACAAGAATTTCTAAAAAATACAAGTATACATTTTCCATATTAATCTATAAATATTTCGCAATACTCATAGAAACCTTAGACCTTGCTTGATCATCTTGGCCACCTCTTCGGCTTATTGAGTTTTGATAAGCTCCAATATGTGATGAATGCAGTCTTTCCGTGATACCAATCACTTGATTCATCATTGGATAGCAAGGGATCCATTAATTAATTTCCTAAGATTATTTAAAAGCACTCTATTCTTTTGGTTTGTTATATGCACCACACGTTTGGAATAACGTATTTGAGACTTATATCATGCTAGGAACATGCATTATGCACGGTCCAACTTACGGCATAAGTCATTTCGATCAATTTGATATTGACCCTGCAATGTCATATCTCGATGGGTCTTTTGCTTTTGTATTATCGAGTTGACCTTTAATTAGAAATTACTAAATTTGGAGTGAAGGATCGACAGCACGTCACCCTTGCTTCGCCGCAAGCCTATAAGAAATATACCCTGAGATCGTCAGGAAACCGAAGCTGGCGTGTGTTGACCGAAGAGAGGGTTCCTTAATCTTCCCAGCTTAAACCAGAAGGTAAACACAGATCAAATTCACTCAGCAATGCAACCAGCTTTGACTGCCTTTCTTTCTCACCTTGTCATGCCCAGAAAGGAAGGGGGGAATTGCCGCTTTCCCAAGTTTTTGACAAAAAACATGCCCTGATGAACTCATCGAATCGCCTTCTTAATTAAGAAATGCAGACCCTCTTAGATCCCCATACGCTAGACAGCTTGATCTTGCATTTTTTTTTTCCTTTCTGTATTCGTAAGATGACCTTATTTGTGTCCAACTGTTGCGTGTCCACAAGGCCAAGATTTCATATAGCAAGTGAAGAAAGTTCATATGAGTGGCTGGCCATACATAAGATGAGGTCACAAGAAGAAGCTTTCTTGCAAATGCAATCTGCATCAACGACACATCGAAGTTAAGGGAATGATCAAGCGCGTATATGAGGTTTTTTGATGATTCGAGATCGGTTTGCATTAAGTACCATAACTAGGAAATGTTTTCTACAAGAAGACTTCAAGCATTAATCAAGTTCATTCATGGGAAATGTGAACTTCATTCCAACTGTGAATCGCTGAGTATTCTTAATAATAAATTCGCCACCAGTCCCCGCTTTTTTCCCTAACTGGTCTATATCTTGATCAATAGTCCCACAAGATCTACATGGATCACACGGCGAGATTTGCTTGGATTGAAGTATTACAATGAGTCTTGGGTAATCCGCTTGCCATCACGTTTGAGGTTTGCGAAATGGACGACACCGTGTGTGCAGAATTCTATTGTTCTGTGTCCAAAAATACGAATGCTTTTTCATGCTCGTATATAAGTGTTGGTTAGTTTCAAAAAAAAAAAAAAAAAAAGTGTTGGTGCAAGAAATAACTTGTGACCTTTTCTTAAGTAACTTTTTGGTAAATACCAGCATTTTTATGAAGTTATCGGTATCTTTTGGTGGTTTTCAAATTCGTGATTTTTTTCACTAACTTATTTAGCATAAAAATCAGGCATCTGCGAACAATATTTAACAAGCAAAACTTGTGCCCAGAGATTATTGGGTTGAATCTTGAGGCCCTGTGCTAGTTTCATCATAAATCCTCAATTAGTCATTTCAAGAAATCTATAACTAAGACTACCACATTTCTTAGGCTTGAAGATAGACTCCGAATTCAGGAGAAAAAATCAACGTTTGTTGCTTGTGTCTTCGCATATGAAACACAACAATTCTTTTCAATCTCGACAAACTTAAGTTAGAACTTTAGTACACTCCATGTGATTAATATGGTTTGACATAATTGCCAGACTGGGCTAAAGTAATTCGACCTGTCATTGACAAGCTTTCAGATTTCCATCCACCGAACCTTTTATTTGTCCTCTCTAATGCAGACTGAAAATGCCTTGAAGAACTTCTTCTTTGAATCAAAGGCATTCGCAGATATTTGCCCCAGAGAAGTATTTTTTTTTAACAGAAAAAGTTTTAGTTTTAGCCTTGCTCACAATCTATCTTAATCAATTGGAAAAATCACCTAAACGTTCCATGATGACATCCATTTGATCTCTCGAAGCCTCCACCAGTAACAGGAGATTATTCGCAAACATTAGATGAGAAATTTGTTGTCTATTACTTCGAAAGCAAAAGGGGTTCCACCGTTTTGATTTTATTGCATCAGTAATGAGATAAGATAACACTTCCATGCTTAACAGAAAGATGTATGGTGGAAGAGCATCTCCCTGACTTATTCCTTACTTGGAAAGAATTTCTCTGTAGTGTTGCCATTCCACAACACTTGTGTTGGTGATTGCGGAAGCATGTGTTTGATGTGTGTGCAAGGGAGTGTTAGAAAAGAGTACAATGGAACAAAAAGAACTTTTTTTATTATTGATTATAGTACAAAGGGAAGGAAAGGAGCTGGCTTACATTTGTTGGTTTGCTATGCTCCCCCTTCTTTCCTATTTATATGGACTAAATACAACATTCTAGATTTATGTGGAATGTTGTCCACTTAGGCTTCTTCTAGGAGATTTTAATTTGTAGTTTATCCTCTCTTCTTCTAGAGAGTTCTACACGTGTTTCTACATTTTTCTTTGCAATCTAAGATAGATTTTCTTTTTTTAAGGATTTTTCTTGTCTTTTCTAGCTATCATCGATCTTGAAGTTTCTAGAAATTGGATCAACAATTCAACAACTTGCAAGGATGACGATGTGATGCAATTCATAGTTAAACGAGACGAGTTGTAGAGGCACTTCCTTCAGTCTATTCATGATCACTTAGATGAGAATGTTGTAAGAATCACTACATAGACTAATTGGTCTAAAGTTGTAGATTAATTCGGGTTGTTTCACTTCTGGGATTATTACTAAGAGAGTTTTATTAATTTTAGTCCAGTTACATTTCAAGATCATGCCTCAACAATAAGTTATCATTTTTTATTAACTTCAATTTTCTTTCTTAACTTACCAACTTTTCTCGTGAGTTACCCATTTTTATTTGTCTTGGTCAACAACCTATTTTAATTATATACTCTTTTTAGAGATTACCAAACTAAAAACAACATGACCTGCCAACTATTCTCCTGTTAAATTACCTCATAATATTGAGTTACCAACTCTCATTGTAATTAGTTACCAAAAATGAATTTCTTCAATTTTCAATTTTAAGTATTGTTCAAGAATTTTTATTTGAAGGTCTTAGCATCGCTTTAAATTTACCAATTTTTTTTTAGATATTACCAACCTTAACTACAGTGAATTGTCAACTTTTGTTCAGTCGAGTCACCTACTAATTTTGGATTAGCAACTCTTATTTGTGCCACTTAGCAAGTTTGATTTTCTTTTAATTACCAAGTTTTCTGATCTTTCACTCTTTTCTATTTGCCTTTCTTAAGCTGCACTTCAAATTTACCAAGATCGCATTTGCAGTGTCGGGAGTTACTTTGCTAGGAAGTCCAGCTTATGCGCCAAGTAGTGAGATGGATACTTAGTGACCGCGTCAAGTATTCGCATTTTTTTCCTTCCACTTTAAAGTCGTAAATTTGAAGTTACACTCCATTTTGAACTCACATTGTAAGAATCTTCTTCATATTTAGCTCGCTAAATGCACTACCAAAACTGTGACAGTCTGAGCGGCGGTGCGTGGGGAGGAGGGATGGCGGTGCATCCGAGCCTCGGTCCCCGGATGTGCGCCCTCTCCCTCTTGTCCCACATTGCTTAGGGGGACTCCTGGGCCCATTTATAATGGCTTTGGCACCTTTAATCTGTGTGACGCGTTTTAAAACCGTGAGGACTCAGTGTTCAAAGCGGATAATATTACACAATGGAACCCAGATAGTGACAATGGTATCAAAGCCGACTCCCAACCGCATGCGCAAGGAAGGGTCCCTCTCCCTCTTGTCCCACATCGCTTAGGGGGGAGTCCTAGGCCCATTTAATGGCTTAGGCCGCTTTAATCTGTGTGACTCGTTTTAAAGAGGACTCAGTGTCCAAAGCAAACAATATTACACAGTGTGTCCTCAGTGTCCAAAGCGGACAATATTAGACCCGGATCGTTATAAAAACAATGCAAGCACAATGCAAGCAAAGTGGTGAGCGTCAATCTATTCAAGACCAGTTTTGTTTCAAGTCCATTCAATACTTTCGCGATTCGAAGATCAGTGCACTTCACAGGAACAACAACAGTCGAGCATTTTGATGTCGGGAACTGGAAAGCAGTTGTGCCTCTGTATCATTATTAATGTTATAGTGACATCTTTATGTTCATCAAATTATCAAAGTCCTCCAAATTCCATACCGGGTGAAAGGAGAAAAGTGCAATATGAAGGAATGAATTTCTGCGAATCTCACTCTCTCCCCTCTCCGTTCTGCAATTACCAGCATCGGAAAGCAAGCTTTTCTTCATATCGGCTTTCCTCTTAGAAAACGGCTGTAGAAATGCAATGCCTCTCGAGGTTTGTATTCAGGGACCGTATGTCCAGCTCCCTGCACCAATGAAAACCAAAAGAAATACACGTAAGTGTAAGTCAATTATCGTTACTGCCCATTAACATACTGCAGGAGAATGCATATGCAAAGCACATTTCTTTCAGACCTTGATGGTTAAGAAGGTGAGGTTGTGATCATATCCTTGAATGTACCTGCAACCAATTAAGTAAAAGAAAGAAAAAATCACAAACCCTGAGTTCACAATAATGGCTCTATATTTTAAAACGTAGATTTTTCAGACTCTGTAGGGTCATGCTAAAATACCCGGCAACTTGTTCATTAGACATCCAAGGCCGCCACTCATCCACGATTTTATAACCCATAGACCTTGTCCAAGCTTGGGTACCGGTGAAGGGAATGCACATATCATGATCACCACTGCCACAAGCAAAACAGTTGCAAATCCCATCAGTAGCTGAAGAAGAGAAACTTCATCACTTAGTGGGATTGACAACCTCAAGTTGGCCAAAAGTTCACTGATACATCAGCAGCTACACATCATAATATCTCCATGGTGTAGAGGAGCAAACAGGATCAGGAATTGGAACAGACTCACATGTATAGAGAAATTAGTTCAAAAGCATTCAGAGTAGTTTTCTTGTTACTTTCACGTGTACTTAATGTCTCAGTAATTGCAAAACTTCACAAAAAGCCTCCTATGGAGGTTCTGTAACCTCTGTAGTTTTCTCCAATTATCTCCAAAATTCAATTTACACCATCGACGCCAATAATCTCCTGATTAGGTGCGGTCAGAGCATTTCACGTGGATGAATTTAACTGCAAGAAAGGCATTTAATATAGTAGAATTGCTCTAGACTTTCCTCTGAATCAGTGTCTCAAGCAAACGAATCGACCTGGAATCTTTAAATTTGATGTTGAGACTTTTCCTATTATGCCTTACTATCAGTGTGTCTGAATTTCGAATATTTGCTTTGGCCTAGACCTAGCATTTATATCTTCTGGACCTAGCTTTCTTATACACAGGCACAAGAATAAAGTGGCCTGCTGGGAAATCTTTCAATGTCAGCATTCTATTTGGGTGTAGCAAAGCATTTTACAAGGATGAGGAGCGACAACTCGAAAGTTGGAGAGAGGTTGTGAAGTAATGCAAATACTCCTACCTGAGGCTTGACCCTGGGTGGATTGGGGATAGGGTGCGAAACTAAACGTGATAAACCACTCGAGTTAGTAGGTAGGGATTTAGTCATCTTGCCAGATAATTTAGTACTCTTGCCTAAATATATTTCAGACCATATTTCCACTATCTGAAAGCAATAAATATGACGACTTTTCGCAAGACAACCATTCTAATACAAAAGCTTTTAGGTAACCATCTTATAATAAGCTGATGAAGCACTGATATAAAATTGCATTAAGGTGGCTTTCTACCTGAATATGAGCGCTGGATGCCCCCTACCAGTCAGGTTTTTGTGATACTTAATCATGCTTCCAGCATCATGATTGTAAAAGAGTCTGCCTGTGCATAAGTTCCAATCGCCTGTCACGCTTTGCTGTTTGAAGTTCAAGGACCATATAAGTAAGAAATCAAAAAGAAATGAAAAGTTGCAAGTAATTAATGATATTTGCAAAACCACACCGCTTCCGCATGTATCGCTTTCCTGACTTCTTTATCATTCAGCCACGCAGTCGCAACTTCATCATTCTGGAAATGTGTATGTAGTTCAGAATTCTTAACTGGTTATCAAGTAAAATAAGATATAGATACTGGGGAGAAGAAGGCAGGGAGGGAGCAAAAAGATCAACGGCCCCCTGTATGAGGGTGCAACATAAACCAATTAACGGAACAATAATCAACTGTACCTGAAGGGACAAGTTACGGAAAGAACTAAATAATAAAAAACATGTTAGAAAATGGAAAGTAGTATAGCATATAGATCAACAATACAACACAAGCACCACCGCCTGTGGTGGCCCAGTTGGATAAGGCTCCCATGATCCTTTGCGATGAGGAGAGGAGTTCGAATCCCGCTGGCCGCACGGGATCTTAAGTGTGACGTCGGGGTGGTGGGTCCTCCGCTAGCGTCATCCCGGGTTTACCTCGCCAGCTGCCGGCTGTTCGGGGGTTCCCGGGTCACCAAAAAAAAAAAAAAAAACAATACAACACAAGCAATGTGCATGGACGCAGATTCATGTAATGAAAGCAGTTGCAATAAGACAACTAAAGCGACATTGGGCAATAGAGTTTTGTATAGAAATAGTTTCCAAGTAAGGGCGTTTATAGCAATGCAAACTTACGGTTCACGAAAGTGGACAAAAGTGATGCTGTGTGGGGGGACTTACAGTACATGGAACGCTGTTGCTGCCGAGAAGCTGCGGCCATGTTGGAACAGGTCCATCCCTCACGGGAGCTCCAAGAGGCCAGGCACGGCCAAACATCCTATTTCTCACAGGAAGAGGCCGCTCAGTCTCTCCCAGTCGCCTAAAGCTAGGAGGTAACCTTTCATTATTAGCCGTAACTGTCCATGTTGATGGCCCATGGTAACAAGGTTCCAGGGTGTCATATATGTTTACATCCTTTATGTCCTGGGATAGATTGAACCGTCGAGTGTCAGGAGAGATTTTATCAAAATCATCTGCTATCCGTGTTAGTATGTGATAAAGGGGCAGTTGTCACACGAACCTCATAAACTTCCGCCATTTTGTTCTCACAAGTTAAACTGCCCGGCTCATAGTACTTCCCTTTGCATTCCCTCTTAGCCTCCTGCAAAATAGCATTATCAGTTTTGCTGCTGAATTAATTTAATCACATGACAGATCATTAGGCACTTCTTGTCCCTTCCGATTGTGTTGGTCGGTTAGTGGTCTCCAGGGGACAAGATTAGCGTTAGCTCTCGAAACCGACAATCATGTGAACAAGGAAACAACAGCACAAGCATTAGGAAGAAGATTGAGTAAGCAATTACTGAGGCACGAGAAGGGCTATCAACAAAAAGCTTCCCAAGAAAAGGCTCGCTATTTATGCCTTAAAAAGCCGCAAAAAGAGGCTCTACTCTACCTCAAACAGGTCATTTGAGATCAGGCCCATCCCATGCGCAAAGGGAACGAGAGCGTTGCCGTCAAATTTATCGTCAGTGGCTCCATTACCAATAATATAACCCTGTCAACTCAAACATATTATTTGACCCCAAAAAAGAAAAAAAAAATACTCAATTATATTAGAAGCATTTGATCAAATTTGACAATCTGATTGCCTAGCGAATGTACCTTGAAATTGAGAACGGGCTTCACTCCAGTATCAATACCTGCCAGAGGATTTATATTTGCAATTAGATTTTAATCCTAAATCGGGTACTAAAAATTGCAAGCATGCGTACCGTTCGCTACTTCAAATGCAAGAGTTGGCACATAGATCCCCGCAAATGACTCTCCAGCTATGAAGAATGGGTTGGGAAGGAACTCTGGGTAGAGCTGAAACCACTGATTCACAATGCAACATGTTGTCAAGACAAACCGATGAGAGCACAGAGAGAGAGAGAGACAGACAGAGAGAGACATCATACGTATGATCAACTTTAGTTATCGTACCTTGAGGAGAAATGTATGAGAATCGTGAGCAGTCTGGAAGTCACCTGTATGGTAGTCGCTCGAATTTTCGGAATACGATAATCCAACACCGGCAGGAGAGTCCAAGTAAATAATGTTGGAGACCTATTGATGTTGAGAAATCAGAGGAAGCAATCTTTGTTAAAACACGTCATTGATAGTTGACAAGATGAATATTATCTTATGTTCAGCTGCTTCGGATCCTTTTTTCTGTACTATCAAAAACCCATTTTACCGATCTATGATTAGGTTTCAACCTTGGACCAGCTGTAGGGATTCAAATGCAGTCGCGGTAGGCTTTTCTGGGTCTTTGCGGCTTCAAAATTGAAAGGTCCTGCAGAACGTTGTGTGGTCAAGTTCAAGTCTGTCTAAAATGAAGTCTTACATTCTAAAATTTTGCTTAAGATGACAACTTCATATGACCACAATTTCGGAGTCTTTCATTCAAGATGTCGCTCCAGAGACCTTCAGTGCCATAAATCGAAAGCTCGCGTGTTGCGTTTAGTAGTGAACACAGAACTGAAACTGCACATTATGATGAGATGTGCAAAAGACAAGTAGAAGTGAAGAGAGATGGGGTTGTCAGATCACCATCTCCAACACCAGTTAGACAACTTTTACCCATCATCAACCTATGAACTTATCAAAACAATAACCACATTCCAGTGAAGTTCTTGGTCTAGAAATCCCGGGCAGACTAATGATTCTACTACGGTTGGTGGCAATATGAAAAGTTAAATCTTAACAAAACGACTCGACACGAGTGTGGATAACAAAATGACCATACCATGCTCATACACGAAACCATCAAAGCTCGAACATCCTGGTCCTCCATTTAGCCACAGAACCACCGGATCCTTTGAAGGGTTCCTTTCCGATGTCACAAAATAGTAGAATAAGCGCTTGCCATGGTGCGGATCGATCGTCACATACCTTCGTCCAAAACCCGAATATAAGACGACAATTATGAGTAGACCCAATCCAAGAGTACCAAACTCCGGAACCAATGAACACAGATTTTATCTACTACTTGATATCAACAGTCAAAGACACCAGGCCTTAATAAATGACGTAAAGCAGCGACGGTTGGGTGTAAATCAGGATAAAGAGGTGTACCCAGAATAGTGTTTGGAAGGGAAAGAGCCATTGAATCCAGGAAGGTGATGAACCCGAGCGCTTTCAGGAGCACATTGAGTCAACACAAAGCTACAGCACAAGAGCACCAGAGCACCGTACAAGACAAGACCGCCCTTTGCCATGGAGATGTACTGTCCTCAGTCCTCTGCGACGATTCGATCTTCGATATCACGCCAAAGCATGAACAGTGATTGATTTATACGAACAAAAGACTGTTTACATAAATAAATTCCTAGTCTAGGAAAGTGACACCATATATGGTGTGTGCGCGCAACTTGCCCTGGATGGTCGCTCCTTATAGGGAATGACGGGGAGGACGGGATAAGACACGGCAGGGCTTATTGATTTTTCCCTATGGCAATCCCATTCAAACTGACAACTGCAGCTGCCGTCTGGAGATTGTATTTCCTTTCCCGGGCCTGAGTGGTTAAATAAGGAAAGCCAACTTTTTTGGAAATCCTGTAAAAATCTTTGATTGCCCAAACATAGAAAAGCTTTTTTCCGGAGAGTGTTGAGTGTCTGTGTGCATCTCCTCGCTTCCCCATTATGACGAGGACGCCAGATTCTTTTTTCTTTTTTTTTTTTTTTTTTCTTTTTTCTGTTTGGAATCTGAGTGATCTGTGAGCCGTGACAACGCGGGGCGTGCAATGAGCGGATTTCTCGTGTGAGAGAAAAATTTCACAGGGCAAATTGCATGATTGGATACCATGTTAACCAAGTACATCTGAATCATGTGAATTTTGCAGTGTGATCACATTATTGATGATTCAAATAATTTTGATCTAGAAAATATGGATTTATGAAGGGCGGTGTTTTTTCCACTCCTGCTAACCTAGACACTCCATTTTTTGGTGTTTTGATCATATTATCCCTTATGGACATACCACTTCTAATGTAACTTTACAAAAATAATCTTTTTTAATTATTTGTCAATGCTTCTTTTTTTTTTTTTTTCGTGTGGGTCTCATTTTCCTTTTTCTTCTCCTTTTCCACACATGTCTCAGTTCTCTATTCTTGCAAATCTTTCTTTTTGTTCTCTTCTCTTATAGGCCATTCTCTTCTTTCTACACCTCCCACTCCTTTCTCTTCTTCTTCCACAAATCTTTCCTACATCAGTAATCTCCAAAAGTACTACTTACTTCAACACTCGGATATAGCACTGAAAATTGCAATCAAATTAAATCGCTAATTTGAATCCACCTAAAAGAAAATTATTTGCCTATTGCCTTCAACTTTTATGTCTACACATGGTAGAGGCACCTCTTCTTTCTCTAGGTACCTACATGTGCAAGAAGAAGAGAGAAATATATATATATATATAGAAAGGGGAAGAGAAAGAAGCAATGCTTCTTTTATACAAAAAATAAAAAGGAGGAGGAGGAGGAGGAGGAGGAGGAGGAGGAGGGGTGCGTGGCCTAGAAAGAAAAGAATGACCAATGAGAAAACAAGAGAGAAACAAAGGAGTTGGGGAAAAAAAAAGAAGAAGAAGGGAAGTGGGATCTGCAAGAAAAAAATTAAAATAAAATAAAATAAAAAGAGTTCACCGAATAATAAAAAAAGATTTGTACTAGAACTGGCAGGCCCCACAAGGGATAGTATGGTCAAAACACAAAAAAATGAAGTGTCTAAACCAAAGGAGGATAAAAAACCGTGGCCATTTATGAATTAGAGATAAGAATGTCAAAAATTCTATAACTTTTTTTTTTTTGCTCACTTGAGTATCAGTTCATTTCAAACAATATAAAATAATATAAAACATTTCATATCCCAAATACATTCTTTTATTTCTCACCAACAAAGGCAAACAAGTTATTGAGAGTCATTGATGACGCCTAATGAGTCTCGGGATCTATTTGATTTGTTCCCCCCTTGAACTAGCAGACGAGAGAGAAGAATTTGGGAGAGAATGTTGCTATAGCTTCTAATCGTGTTGAATTTGCAAGATGATACAAATGGAGGGATGGCGTAGATATATACTTGAGTCCCTCTATTTATTACTGCCGATCTTCCATTGACACAGTAAAGATCCAATCTCCATCCCTACAACCAATGCGTTAATTACAAAAGATGTTCAGAATACAAGTATACATTTCTCATATTACCTTAGGAAAATTCTACGGGTACCCATAGAAACACTAGACCTTGCTCCCTCTTCGACCTGTTGCATCTTGAAAACCTCCAATCCGTAACAAATCCAGCATGTCCATAATTCCCATCACGTGGTTCATCGGTGGATTGAAAAGGATCTAGTAATTAGCCTCCTAGGATTCTTCGAAGGCAGTCTACTATTGTACTTTTATATACTCTAGGACTACATTTGGCGGACTGGATATGACTTTGGATAAGATAATATTTATCCTATCCGGTATTTGGGAGAACATTGAATTCGGATATGTCTGGATATGATCCAAATATAAGCTAGATAAAAAAATCCTATCCAGGGGTGGGATAAAGCCAAATAGGATATCTATTATTAAAAAAAGGAGAAAAATTCCTTGGACTTGCTTTGCTATTCACCACTCGACCTCGTCCCTATCAGGTTTGCACCTCTCTCTTCTTGTTGTGGACTCCCCGCTACCGCCCTTGAGGGGAATTTTTTGAAGAGTCTCCGGCAGCGAGTTCATCCTCCTCTTTGCTTTCAGCACATAGGGCAGAGCAGATTGCTCTCTCTTCTCTGCTCGAAGCCAACGCTCTCTTATCGATCGAAGCAACTCAGTGAGTCTGATGAGGAGTGGAACCTTTGTGGCCAGCTGGTCGAACCGGCCGCCATACTCACCGTTGAGGAGTGCCTAAACATAAGGCCAGCTCACAAGAAGAAGCTTTCTGGCAAATTTTGCAACCTGCGTCCATTTTGCATTCAGTCAAAGCGACACATTTGGAAAAAGCATAAAAAAAAAAAAAAAAAAAAAAAAAAAAAAAAAAAAGTCATGAACCTATTATATTTGTGTCAATTTAGTTCTAAGCCTTTTGACTCGATGTCAATTCAATTCTAAACTTTTTAATGATGTCATTTTAGTCCTAAACGTTTTGAATCAATGCCAATTCAGTAATTCTAGTTAATTTTGATCCGATTTTACTAACATGGATATTGGCCAACTTATGTGGTACTACCAGTACTGACATGGATAATTTTTAATAATATTTTAATTGATTTTTGAATTTTAATTCTTTTTTTTTTTTTATCCTTTCCTTTCTTCTTCTTCTTCCTTCTACAAGTGGTCGACCACCAACCATGGCCAGGTGGACTGGCCTCGCCCAGCCATGGTGAGGGAAGCCCTCACCGAAGCTCATCCTCACCCAAGCCATATCCGACGAGGCCAGTCTGCTCGACCGTGGCCTGTGGCCGATGGCCATTCACCGGCATAAGGAAGAAGAAGAAGAAAGGAGAGAAAAAAAAATCAGGAAAATAATAAAATTTCAAAATATTATTCAAAACGCTACTTACTTCTCTCATGGATGGACGGTCGACGAGTGTAGTCCAGCAACGTAAACCAGAGCCCAACACTGATCAAGCACTCCACTTCTTTCTCGTCGAAATTTCCACCAAGTCTCGAGTCTACAACATCCAGCAACTGCTCTGTTCCATACAGATCCCGAACCCAATCCACAAGGTGGACCTGATCTACTACTGCTCTCAGCTCAACAACTTTCCTTCCACGTACTATCTCCAAGAGGACAGCCCCAGAGCTATAGACATCAGATGCCTTATTTGTCTAGCCCGAGTAAACACATTCAGCGGTGGTGTAGCCGATAGTACCAGCCAATATAGTCGTTTGCGACCCTTTAACACGATCGACTAGTCTTGCCAAGCCAAAGTCCCCCAACTTAGCATTAAACTCCAAATCGAGTGTGACGTTGCTACATTTTATATCCCTATGCACCACGCATTTTGCCCATTCTTCATGGAGGTACAACAAGCCTGAGGCCAAGTCTTGAGCGATCTTATACCAAGTCAACAAGCTTCTCCCTTTGAGCAGATGCGAATCCAGAGTCCCATTCGACATGTATTCATAAACAAGGAGTTCTTTCTTCTCGTGGCACCAATGAGCTGCACCAAGTTTTTGTGCCTAAGTTGGCTAATGGTCGTCACTTCTGTCGCGTATTCCTTGATTCCTTGTTTGGATTCGGGAATTACCTTCTCGACAGCAACACTCAACTTCCAATCACTAAGATAACACTAGTAAACTCGTCCAAAACCCCCTTCCCCAAGTAATCGCTCATTCATGAAGTTGTTCGTCGCCAGCATCAACTGCTTATCTAGTCCAAAACCCCCTTCCACAAAAACTTCTTCGGTCCTGTTATCTTGTCGAAATCTTCATCGATGGCCGGCAACATATCATCATCTTCCTCAGCTTTTTTTTCCGACATGCAGAGAAACCAACCAAAACCCACAAAAGCTATAAGGGACAACAAGCCAATTAATCCTAGTACTACCCATAGCCACGTCTTAGACACTGTTCTTTTAACTTGTAGACTAGAGAACTGCCATAACTCAAGAGTATGCATCTCTAGCAACTCTCCACTACTAGCAGTAAAACCAAAAGTCACCCGTTCTGGCAAGGTACGGTTCAAAGAAACTTGGTCCGAAAGACAGGAAGAATGAGGACTGGAGCTCCGGTCACTGGCATCCATCAAGAGGACGCTCAAATTTTGCGTTCTAGAATCGAACGTAATTTGAGCATGAAGGGGTCGACAATAGAGGATATTGTACGTCCACCACTCGACACAGACATTGAAAGAAGAGTTTACAGTGTTTATATCAATACCGATATGTTCGCATGGAGGATCCCATGGATTTGTGGAATGGTCATAGAACGTGTCAAACTCCACCGCAACGAACACAATGGAGCGGTCGTAGCTAGTGCTATTTACACGAGCTAGAAACCGTCCGTCTGACCTGACTGGCATCTGAGATCCATTAGGAGCGAGAAAGAAAGTCAATCCATCAGCATACGATGTGTCACGTCGGGATTTTATGGTGAACGTAAACTCAGTCGTGAAATCTGCCATGTTGCCCGAGTCCTTATCCCAAAGTTATATTGCGCGACCAGTGCTGTGGGTGAGGTTCACATCAATCTCGTTTTTAGTGAGCTGGATGGCACCATTCACCTTAGTCGCTTCTACTTCCACTAGCACGCGATTGTCATTGGGGTCAAAATTTGTGAAGTTGAAGGAAATGCTGTCGGATGATGCTGAAGCTTTGGGCAGGATGATTAGGGAGAAGAAGATGAACACCACAGGCAAAAGCTTTCCCATGTTGCAACCTAAGATCAATAGGCTGTGAAGCTCAACCTCTGACAAAAGGCAAGGTTTTCTGAAGTTGCCAGAGGTGATCTCTTACAGCCTCTCAGGGACACTATGCCTTCAGTTCCTTTATATTCAGCGGCTGATGGTTGCCAATTTAAGCAAGTCATAAGGGGTTAAGTCAAATCAAAGTCTTTTCCTCTCCTTTTCTCCCCCATCGTCTTCTTCCACCTTCAATCAGGGAGAGAGTTTGATCTAATCTCACCCTCCCCTCCATCTCCATCCATGGTTGATTTTATATGAAGTTTTTTTGTTCTTTTCTTCTTTTTTTCTTTTCTCCCAATCTAAATCTAGGAGTTTTCTTCTCCTAATCATTCTATATTTGAGAGTCTGAACACTTCTAATCTTGTTCTTAATCTACAAGTTCTTCTTTCCCAAAATTCAAGGCTTTAATAATATTTTCAGGAATTCGATACCCATGCTTTGTCCATATACAAGTCCTATGTCTCTAGTTTAAAAAATGATCGCAAGAGCTCTAGCATCTCGCTAAACTACAAAGATTTGCTCTTCTAAAAATTAGACCTGTGTTTATTCCATACGGCAATGGTATAGCGGAAGTCAAACCTAAGCGCACACCACCAACCGGCAACGCCGTAGTCATTGGAGAAGGAATTCTCAACGTGTACTTATCACTAACGATAATATAAGATCCGGTGATCGGCTGTCAATTATTTTACTTGACATGTCCAATCCATTCTTATGGAATGAGTGTATGCTTGACTCTACCAATGTTCTATTGATCCTTCTTGTTTTCTGAATTTGACTTTGCTTTGTAATATTCTAGCCTTTAATCTACTTCGATTTGCTTTGCTCTGAAAGTTTATGTACTTTTCATGTATTCTTTTGAGTAATGAATGTAATTTTCTTTCGACGGGCTAAGTCATCTTGGACCCGTTGGAATGAAACAACAGGAAATCAAAACCAAAAAGAAAAAAATTCCAAGCTCAGTGAAATTAATTTATGGTTTGGAAACCACATGGCACAAGACAGCTAGCTGGCCAAGCAATCATTTCGAAATTACTCGGTCGACAATGAGAAAAAATATGAAAGACCAAGTCTAAACTGGAGGAAAAGTTTTATTATCGATGGAAGGGAGGACTTAGTAGAAGAAAGATAAACTGGTCTAACTTCTTATAGAATAACAGCGACATTGGACGTCAGATGACAGCGAGTCGAACTGTGAGTAAATATTCTATAAGAGGAAAACCAAGGAGTCTCCATTTCAATATAAATTGTCATCATCACAATGAGATTTAAAATACACTTGACATGACAAACGAAAGATCGAGGAGCATCCACTGTAATAACAGAAAGCTGGAGATATATTAGGAGTATACTACCTGGAGGATGAGAGATCAAGGAACAAGTCAATGAAAGAAATGAAGAATCCTTCCAGGTCCGTTGAATTCGGTTTGACAAATCTGCCAAACACGTCAAAGCGGAATGCCTATATAAAGATATGAACGAATCAAGCTCAAGTTTGCAATGCAATTGAAACTAGAAAGCACGTATCTTCAAACTTAAAGATGAACAGTGCCCTGTGACGCTTACAATGTTCGCGTGCTGGAAGGCAATGTTTGAAGAAGAACCTTAGAAGTGATATCTGATTTGGCTTACAGAATAAACACTTCCATCAACATAAGCCTTCAAAAAGGCCTTCCTCTATTTTATGTTTAAATAGAAAACAATACAAATACCCACAAAAAGACGAATGAACAGAGACGGCAATATTAAGTATAGAGATCCCACTGACTCACTTCTAAAAGACTTAGTATTCTACAATCCTCTCTTACATGCATAGCACTTTCAATTGCGTAGTATGATGGATTTAATTGCTGTTAGGAAATTCCACCTCTTTGCTACCATTCTCGACCAGCAAAATTGTAGGTTGACTTGTTCTCTTGACATCCTGACCTCCACAATCGAAGAGCCATAGCTTGCCTTCAACCTCAAAGCATGGAAAATGCTCCCATTTTGCTATAACATTAAGTCCTCGCTGCTGAATCATTTAACTTGGTGAAAGGACGAAGCACCCAAACACTACTGCTACTAATGCTATTAGAAATATTTTACGGCCATTAGAAGTAGATGGTGCGCTGGAAAACTTGAACCTCTGAGCTTGGTCACTGCAGAACAAGGAACAAAAACGTTATTCTAGGAAAGATGTAAAGTTCCAAACAAGAGAATACTAAATCCCTGGTTGGCCGCAGCTCTTTTCCAATATATAATACTCATCAAGGGAGACATGCAGTTAGAAAAATCATGAGGCTCTCAGGATGTTTCTCTATTGCATGCATCTGCATGGATGCATTTATGTCAATTAGAGACGTATGCAGGTGAGAATGTAAAAACGTGTGCACATGTTTGTGCATTGGCTTTTTCTTTTAAACTATCAAATATAGATAAGTAGAATGCTCAACCAAAATATTAACCTAGTCCATTCCAAGACAAACATCTATTGGAATGGATATTATTTGCTACCGGCTTATTTTCCTCAAATCAATAGGTAGTGATTAACTAAGCTGCTGCCAGTTGGCTTTGTGAGATCTTACTTCTGAAACGAAGATAGTACGCCGCAGAATATGGTATTATCAGGCAACTGAAACTCGTCTGTGTC
Organism: Eucalyptus cloeziana; assembly: GCA_014182715.1. Taxonomy (NCBI): domain Eukaryota; kingdom Viridiplantae; phylum Streptophyta; class Magnoliopsida; order Myrtales; family Myrtaceae; genus Eucalyptus; species Eucalyptus cloeziana. Next base: position 8,032,513 of record CM024641.1, read on the forward strand.
ATTTTCTGGATTGACAACACTCATATACAATTCTTGACCCAGATACCATGAGTCAAGATTCTCAGTGCGGAGATTCCAAATGCCGGCATTGTCAAGTGAAACCAAGATGGCTGTCCAAGCTCCGGGAAAAACCTGTAATACAGATGGAACTTCCAAATCATACAGAGCCTTTTTCGGCAAATTTATAAACTATAAAAATTTCCTTCCAAGTAACAAAGGATGTCTTCAGATTTCCATAACAGCAATGCAGATAGATTCTGATAAAGTAAAGCTAACAATAGTGCCAACTAGAAGTTTGCACTAAAAAGATGACGCAGAAAAAATAAAACAGGCACCCAACTGATATTCCACACCCTTGCAAAGATGAACAATAATTAGGCGTTCATGAACTTCCAAATATATACACTCTGCCTGTGGGAAAACTTTAAATGCAGGATCTTTGCCCCAAGAATTGTTTTAATACTCAGGATCAAGCACATGAGAGAGAGAGAGCATAGAGGTACCTGCGTAGTGGAACGAGCAACTCCATCCCATTTGTTATAAGTGGTTCTGCTACTTTCCGTCCATACTCCAAAGTCCATACTGCAGCGCACCACAATATCGCCAACTCATTTATTTTTCAAATTCTAGGGAAGAAAAGGGGGCAGAGTACCAAGCTTTTTAGAAAGACAAGGCTAGAGGCTCACCCCACGACAAAGAACGCATAGCCATCTAAGTGGTAGCTCTGGACATTAGTGCCATTGTTCTGGAAGATGATTTCCAGAAAACCTTTATAAGTTCCATTTATCAAAGAAGTATCAAGTTTGGCAGGTCTGTTCATTAGTCTATTCGGGAAATCAAGCTTGTAAAGACCGAGAAGCTTGAACTGCTGCGCAAGCTTTAGGGGAGTTGAAGGTGGTAAATAAGATATACCATTCAAGGTGGTACGCCATTTCCCATTGATAAGCTCCGGAGATCTGTTAAGGATGACATACACATCCGTAACAGTAATGTCACCATACCTAAAAGAACCTTGTGGATTGGGACGAGCAGCACCAGCAGAGACATTCCATCTGAATATCAGATTTATTTAACATGAATAAGCCAATGTGCAGTAGAAAACAAAAGGCTCATAACTAAGTAAAAACACCGGAGTCCAAACATATTATCACACCCAGTTGTTATACCTAAGATTGTGAAGAAAATAATGAGCCCAAAGGAAGACAGAAATAGATACAGACCAAATTAAAGTGTAAGACTTCGACATTAGTTTTGAATTGCATTCAGCACATAATAAAACTAGATGTATTAAATAGATGAGAGTTACCATTAGCTACAACCTTATGGATCTGGCTTGATTCATTGAGGCATATGCATCGTTCTCACCAGGATCAGGGAGAGGGCCCAAAGCCGGCCCTTGAGAGTTGGAGTAGTGCAACACAGCAACTCCAGCAGCTTTACTGAACTTAGAGGAGTTGAAGCTTGGAGAGGCAAATATGAAGTAGTCAGTGCTTGCATTTTGATCCATTGTGACTAAGAATGAGTATGACTGCCCCGCATGAATATCCATGTTTGTATAAATTTGCTGAACCGTGTATGATCCTTCAGTCTCCACCAGTAGTAAGTTATGATTCTGTATTCTGAAATTTAAACTAGTGGAAATACCAACATTGTGCACCCTGATGCGGTAAGTTCTTGCTGTTTCACATAAAACAAAAGGTTGTGTTACTTTCTTCATCTCTAAAAAGTTGAGGATGGTACTGCAAATCAAGTGACTGCCCATAAGTATAACTCTAAAATCCCTTGCTATATGGCCAAAACTTATTAGCTCACAGATGTATGCCATAGCTTACCTGGTTCAACATTGATTATCTGATAAGTAATGCCATCTGGAACAAGTTGCTTGTCATATTGATAGGGACCAAAGCCATTGATTAGGATACCATCAGGAAACCCAAGGTCTTTTCCCTTTTCTAGGTCTTTCCTAAGTTTCTGTTTCCAAAAGGCACGTGTAAACTATCATTATATGATGAACCAAGTAGATAGCGCGAGACCAAGAGAGACTTGATACTAACCTTATGGCTTTTAGTATACCAGTCACTAATAAAAAATGTAATGTCTCCATCTGGCGTTGCAAAAGGTAGGGGAATAACATCTCTGTTGTTTATTATGATTCCCCCATATCCACCCGCCGCTCTCTGGAAGTTCAAGGACGGGAAGTAAAAGAAACTCCCTATTTGATCTTTGACCTGGAATTGGTATGTCCAATTCCATCCAGCAGGAATCGGACAATTTGTCCCCAATACACCATCTTGCCAAGAGTTCTTCCTGTGTTGTATTCCATTCCTGACAAGAGTATGATTTAGTAGCGTTAGCAGTCAACTACTTCAGATATCCGATTACCTAGGCCATATTCAAGGATGATAATTCATATGTAGTTATGTTATAGGTTACCATGTCAAAAGCAATGGCTCATCAAGCTCATTCTTGACATTGATCACGATATTCCAATTGGTAGTAATATTAAGAATGGGCCCTGGGAACAGCCCATTAATCCCAATCACCTGAAACATTGGTCATGAGACAGTAGTATTTAAGCATTCTGATGAAGCACGCTAATCTAAGCTAAGTGTATCACAAGAAATGAAGAAAGCGAAAGATTCTCACACCTAAACTTGCTAGATGTAATATGCGCGAACTTCTATCAGGACCAAAGTGATAGTTCTTAAAGCATCAGAATATATTTGACATGCTATACCCAAAAACACAACAAGATAAAGACGTGTAAACAATCAGCAGTCTGGAAAGAACCCAACAAAAATAACAAGTAACAAACTATACCCAAAAACAATCTTAAAATGAGATAATGAAAGAGTGAACACGGCCATTTTCTAGATACTTCTAACAGGAGGATTTCTGGATTCAAAATCCATTCACTGAGATAGTACATAGGAGAAACATAATAACTTCACTGAATAAGTTGTGAAAGAGCTGCAAAGGTCATGAGAGAATTCCCCCTATTCAATAGATTGATCCGCATATAACTTATACGATTGTCAGAACGTGGACAGTATCGAGAATCCCATATGCAGTATACTCTGTAGTGCTTTATTCAAAAACAGCCAACTAAGCCAGAAGAGAAACCCAAAGGATACAAATAGATCAGACAGGCTAAATTCTCGCCTATAACTATCCATAGGAAAAAACAAGAGATGGGCCCTCTCCAGTTATACAAAAAGTACGCACCACGGTTTTAATGTTGCAATAGGGCGCCTGAATACATAATAAAACATATGCGATTTGTCTTGATAAGACATAACAAATTGTACCAGCATTTTGAAGATCCAACTACATACAAAATCATGCTTATGTCTTGTCTCTCTTTCGTCTTTTCCATTATCTAAGGTAAATCATAACGTCATTGAGTAGTAAATCAGGAAGATGAAAACTCAATGTACAATTTGGGAAGCTTGACTGTAATAAACATTCTGTTATAATTATAACACTCAGCACACACCAATGGTGGAGCACAATCTACTCCACACCTACACATGGAGCAAGTTGCTCCTATTCATAGGATGCCAAGTGGTTATACAATAAATAATTAAGATAGGCAGATATTTTTATCATAATATTGTAGAAAGCTGGCAAAGTCGGTGAATGCACCCACTTTTGCATCATATAAATCCGAGCAACTCGTTCCATATGTAGGTGTGGATTAGAAAGGGCTCCACATGGGTGTGCATTGAGTGTTGTTCTTGTAATAATAATAAGAGAGCGTTCATTATAGTGATGCTTCCGAAATTCTACACTCAATAGATCAATGTACTTCAAAACTGAGAATTTAGCTTGGCTACACTATAAGCAGTCTCTCGAAGTCGAGCAAAAATGAATACCATTGGCTTTTCTTGGGGGGCAGAGTACAATTCAGGAGACGCAGAGCCAGATAATCACTCATCATTCAGCATGAAAAGAGAAATCATCCTAGCAAATCGCCATCAGCAGCTTACTAGCAGCGCTACCTCCTCGATCGCAACAGCGAGAAAGAGCGGGAAAAAGAAGAAACTAACTAACGGTCAAGCTTCAACTAGCGAAGCACGGAACGAAAGCCGAAGGCGAGTAAAACGGAGAAGCGAGAGAGACCTGCTGCTTGGATCCAAGGGGCGAACTGGAGAGATACGACACGGTCCAGTCGAAGTACGCAAAAGGGTCTCCCGCCGAGCCGCTGCCCAAAGACCCAAGAACCAGAATTGCCGACAACAAGGACGAGGAGGTAAAGGAGGAGGAGAAAGACTCGCCGGAAGGCATTTGCGACGCCCTCTTCCGCATGGATAAGGACGGAGGATATCGACTTAGCCCGCTTCACCGACAAGGAAATGCGAAGTCGCGTGAGCGAGTGAAGGGATGGTGGAGAACGAGACAAAGAGACAGCGAGAGTTCGCAGATGAGAGAGAGAGAGAGAACGGAGAAGGAAGGCGCAGGAATGGCGACAACTGGGTTTTCAGAGCGGCCAGCCGCGGGGTGGGGCCCCCCGCCGGTCCTTTCTCGCAGCTCCATGTAAATTTGAAAGAGAGAGACCCCGCGAGGTGGAAAGCAGCGGTAGCTTTACGACTCTTTTTCTTCCGCAAATGAAAATGGTGGGGCTCCAGCGGAACGGTGGCAGCAGGGACTGGTCCGCGCGCAGCAATCATGGCGGTGGAAAAGATTCCGGAGCGATTTCGCTTGCGGAACCCCACCAGCGATTCTTGAGTTCCCACTTGACAGTGGCAAGAACTGCTGCCTGAAAATCAGGAAAGAGAGAGCGCCCCAAGACAGTAACATCTTAGGAAAACGACATAATTAATTCCTAAGTTTTGTCCTAACATACAATATAATTTCTAAACATTTACATTATTTAATGTAGTCCAATTTTAATCTAACGTATAATGTCATCACTCAAATTTTAAATTATTTAATATAATCCCTATACTTTCAATGCATATTCAATTTAATTCATGTCATCCTTGAAATTGAATTAATGAAAAGACGACATCGAATATTTTTGTATAGTTCGGGGACTAAATTAAACATGTATAAGAAGTTTATCAATTACATTAAACGAATTAAAGATTTAGAAATTACTTTAAGATGTTTTGTACCATGTCTCCCAACATGTTCTCACATTTTGATGGCCTTTTGAGACAGAAAAAAAAGAGTAAATTATCATCCACTGATTGTAAAGATTCTTGGGTTAATAATTACAAAGAATGATAAAGGACTACGAAAAGATAAGGAGATCCGCCGCGCGACGTTCCTGGACACGGTACGCACCCGGCAACGCCACGAGCATTTGCGCTGGAAAATACGAGATGAAGCAACATATGGGCCTGATATAGGGCCCGGCCCATGAGACCCATTTCATCCCACGACCGCTTCTCGAGTGTTTTGTTCGGTTCTTTGGGCTAAGATCAAGCCCAACCAGTGTCGGAACGACCACTGGTCATTCGGCAAGGTTTTGGGCCGTTTCGCAACCGTTTATTTTATGAGTTTCACACGATTCTCACAAAATTCATGGGCCGTTTAGCAAGAGGTGGGCAGAAAATTTGAAGGGGATCAATCACAGCCGTTAATTATATATGAGTTTCACATGATTCTCACAAAATTCAACGGTTAGCATTACATCTTATTCATAAACAAGAGTCCAGATAAGAAAATCCCATCTCGAATATCTTGCTAATCTTAATCATAGCGATCGGGGTTACCTTTTAATCTCCAAAAAGGGGCACATGAAGTAAATATAGATCAAAGGGTCTTAACCAATCGATTAGTCCAACCTATCAACAGCATTCCGGCATTTTAATGTCTCGCTTGATTACGAGCTCACATTGCTTATACCGGCATCTAAAACTCTATTTCAGCGGGCACCAAACACGTCCCATCAAAACTTTATGTTCTCCGTAGGCACTAGTACCCCAAGATGCCCACTTAAGCATCTCGATCTTTACGTTCCCCCATTTTGATGTCCCACTTAAGCACGAGCTCACTCGCCAACTTACCGGCACCCAAAGCCCCGCCCCAGCGGCACCGAACACGTCCCGTCGAGCACCGGTACCGCAAGATGCTCTTCGGATTCCGATGGACCAGTCATTTTTTAGCTGTCTTTTCATTTTATTGCACGACCCTAGCCGGTGCTTTGGCATGCACGTTCACTTCATCGGTTGAATTGCTCATACCATCAATCATGTCGAGCCTTGAACAATGGGAATGAGTTGAAGGCGGGGATCTTCTTCGTACGACCGGGGTGATCTTTGGTTCTGATTCCTGAAATATTGTAACGTGGTGAATTATTGTTGTCGATCTAATGGACTCGCTGCCCAGGGACAGATGGGCTTGTCAGTCATGCGAGGGAACATCGACCCAAAACTTTGTGAGTATTGAGGCTGATTGAAAGGACTAAAGGTTTGATAAAAAAAATAATGGGAAAAAAATAAGGACCAGGGGATGTGACCCCAACATCAATGTGAATTATATAAACTTGTGAAAAATAAGGTTGATTTTGAAAGAAATAGAAGTTGAATTGAATGCAAGATATCCACAAGAAATTATCAAAAAAGTTTTATGCTTATTGTATTTATGTCGATTCGTTCATAAATATTTTAAATTGATAAATATAATCATAATTTTTTAATGATTTATTAATATAATCATTTTAGTCAATTTTGATCGAAATTGCTTACGTAAACAATTATTATTTTATATGGCACAAAGAGTGCTGATGTAAATAATGTTTATAATTTTTTATAAAATTTCCAAATTTTTTATTCTTTTATTCTATTTTTTCCTCACTTTTTTTACTTTTTTCTTTGTTTCTTTTCCTTTTGTTTCTATTGAACCCGATGAGGGTCACGACCCTCACCCAATCTCCAAGAAGAGTCACCAATCTCACCTGGGGTTGGCAAGGGTCGATCAATGACCCTTGCCAAACTTACAGGGAAAAAGAAAACAAAATGGAAAGAAAGAAAAGGAAAAAAGAAAAAATTATTAGAAATTCATAAAATCTTTTAAAAAATTATAAAAATTGACATCCTTTGTGATACTTCGACGTCCATATTAGCAATTTCCTGTTAAAATTAATTGAAATAACTAAATTGACAGATCATAAATATCAAAAGATTTATAGTTGAATTGGCCAAATTAAAAATTTTATGATTAAATCGACATAAATGTGATATGTTCAAGACTTTTTGGTAATTTTCTCAATAATCAACTATATTACACTTAATATAATTTAATAGGATCACCAACAATTATTTAAAAAAAAATTGAAACATAAATGGTATAATAAATTATATAAATTCCATAACACGATCTCCTCTCGATTTTTCACATAATTATTTTGATTGCAAAATTCGGTGGTTAAATTTGAAAATTGAGCGAAAGACAATGAATGATACGAATAACCTAGACAACAAAAACAACCGAAGATAATGCACAGATCACATCCGTCACTAGTCTCACCTCGCTTATCTTGACGAATTATGTCGTCATTTCACAGAGCAAATTACTAATTCCAAGTCGATTGCCATTTTATCCGCATTTGTTTTCTTAAATATACAACGGAGCTTGATGTCACGAAACACTTGTATTTGTACGAGCGAACAACACATGTACACCGACCAAAAAAAAAAAAAAAAAAACAACACATGTACATATTCCCACATGCAGCGACCCCAATGCACGATACTCCTCGGTTCACTAATCACGCCTAACCAAAATCTCATTAAAATCACTATTATCCCCCCACGGTCGGCAACATTCGCATTGATCTTCCTTGTAGCGTCGCTAATGAATGCGGATCGATCCAGCGACTCGGCCGAGGCCCGAAAAGAGAAGAACTCTCAGTAGTCTAAATCCCACGCGTTGAACGAGGGACGTACGGACGCATTGCCTTCCCGTTCCAACGAAGGCATCGCCCCCACGCATTAGTCTTGTTGTTGGGGTCGCGACAAATTAAGACGGTCTGAATTATTGTTGTCTTTCCTTAATTATTCGTGTCAAGACAAAATCATCATCATCATCACGCCACGACTTCCTCCCCACCTCTCACATGCTTTGTCTCCCCCAACTCTCTCTCTCTCTCTCTCTCCAGAGAGAGAAAATATTTCCGACGTGGAATTTAAGGAAGAAAAAAAAAAAAGAGAAGCCAGCCTTCCCGGGCCCCACCAATTCACGATTTTTCTCGCGCCCGTCCACGTCATCCCCGTCCGACTCAGCGTGCTCCGCCCCCGGTCCACGTCACCGCCCGGGCCCCCCTCGAAATCACGGCGAGAACCGGGGAGATCGCGACACGCGGCGGCCCCGGATTGGCCCCGGGCCCGGAGCTGGAGGCATCATCCCACGTTGCTGCGCGCGACAGCACGGCACGCTTTGTGATGTCCTGAGGTGGGGCCCGCGCCCACCAGTCACCACCAATAATTGACAAGCTCTCTTGATCCTATCTGTACTCAAGCTGTCATCACTGTCTCCTTCTTCACTCCTCTCTCTCTCTCTACTTTCTCTCTCTTCTGCAAAAATCCCTGCAAAACCTCGAGCACCGCCATTGCTTGCGGCAGCAGGAGACGCGCGCCACATGCCCTGACCCGACCCGACCCGACCCGACCCGATCGCCGACGCCATGCTCCACCTCGCCCTCCCCGCGCTCCTCCTCCTCGTCTCGTTCCTCTCGTTCGTCCAGTCCCTCGCCGCCACGTCCATCTACGAAGTCCTCAAGTCCCACGGCCTCCCGATGGGGCTGCTCCCCAAGGGGGTGACGGGCTTCAGGATCGACCCCGACGGGCAGTTCGAGGTGTACCTGGATCGGGCCTGCAACGCCAAGTTCGAGAGCGAGCTGCACTACGACCGGAACGTCTCCGGGACGCTGAGCTACGGCCAGATCGGCGCGCTCTCCGGGATCTCCGCGCAGGAGCTGTTCCTGTGGTTCCCCGTCAAGGGGATCAGGGTCGACATCCCCAGCTCCGGCCTCATCTACTTCGACGTCGGGGTGGTCTCCAAGCAGTTCTCGCTGTCGCTGTTCGAGACGCCGCCGGACTGCACCGCGGTGAGGGCGGAGGAGATGGGCGGTTTCCGTGACGGGGAGCTGATCGCCGAGGCCGTGTCCGAGGTCTCTGCTTTACTTTCCTCTGCTCGTTTCGACGGTTTGCGTAATTGACAATTTGCTTGCTCTTCAGAATTCGCGCACCAGCTGCATTCCTCCGCGAAATGCTGGGGTGTCTCTGTGATTTGTCTAAACTTTTTTTATTGCTTTTCTCAATATACGTTGCTTGTTTGAGCCGAAATTTGTGTTTTGAACGAGCGTGGCATGCGGATTTGGTGAAAGGTTGTGCTTTGAAATTTCTCCGCCAGGCTTCTTTCAAGTGTTGTTTGAGCATTACCAAGCTCAGTTGAGCTCGATCACGCGTTTTTTCCAATCTCAAAACTGTTGCTTGCGAATTCCTAGCTTCTGTAACCGACCCAAAAAAAGAAAATTCTAGCTTTTGTTTCCCTTCTGGTATTATCAGCAAGTATTGGGGAATTCTTTTTATTTTATTTTGCCTGGCCTTCATGAAAGCTGGAAAATTTATTTAATCAAGGTGATGCTTGAATTTATCTGAGCTATGATCATTTCTCGTGGGTCGGGAGTCCTTATTATATGAGTGTCTTCCACGTTTGAAGTTAGTAGCTTTTGATGTTGCCTGTCCCCTTGTATTGAAACTCTGTTTTCTTTTTTCTTTTCCCATGAGCAGGGTCAATCGGGGAAGCTGCGATATCAACTTGATCAGGGGCATTTTGCGAGGGAAGTTCTGTAAGCGTGCGAAGAGAATGTGATCATCGAAGATGTGAGATAGCTCAGCTCCAGGATTGCTCGAATCCCAATTCCCCTGTATATGCAATACGGCGGAGTTTGGTTTTTAGGAGGTCCTGCACTTTAATTCAGTCAGTGTGCTTGCTGCTTGCTTTTTCCTTCGAATAGTGCGGAGTGTGCATGTTACATGGCCTAGCTTCAGTCTAAAGAATGATGGCGGATGATTGAGAGGAAAAGTAGTTCAGGTGCCAACTCCATAATAACCAGTGTCCCACCAAGGAAAAGATAAAGGGAGACTGGAGCACCGAGTGAGATTATTTCAGGTGAAAAGGCTCTGCGAAAGTTCATTTTGTTTGTTCAATTTGTTGAGTTATCGGTATAGTCATGATCGATACCTTGAGGTCTCTTCTTATAGTATAAGCATTTTATTAAAGACACATGCCTCCCCAGCGGAAGAAATTAAAATAAGAATCTCTGTCCAGTCTCAGTATTTTCAAAATTTAGCTCATCCGTTGCAATACCTGTTCCCCATTTTCCTTAATTGATACATGAATTTTTGTGGATTGTGTGCTTGAGTTCTCGCTGCTGTATGATCTTTAGAGGATATCATGGTAAACTCTGCAATGCCATGTGAGATCTCTATTAAGTGACTCGTGTTCACATTCTTATGCTCAGGTGAAAACTCTGGTTGGAGTTTCAAATATGGGAGAGTTTTGAGCAAAGGTTTTTGAAAAAGTGATCGTGAATTTATATCTCTCGTGTGGATTTTCTTCTTAGCATCTTTTCTCTTTAAAAAAAAAAAAAAAAAAAATCTAGTCTCAGGTCTGCAACTGGACAAGAAAACAGCAGTTGAACTACAATCCATCGGTATCTTGTTTTCTACAGTGGTGCAGCTTCTTATCTGCAAATTTGATATTTTTTTAACATTATTCTCCAGCTGAGTTACCTCTATGTTGTGGTACTACTATTGGATTATGTTGCCACTAAATCTTTTCTGGACTTCAGTTTCAGACATGTTTTCAATTACTACTTGCTTCCTCCATCATTCTCTTTTCTGGACATTTTTCCTCAGTTTTTGCTTTGTAACAAAAGATGTATGAGGAGAATCTTATCAGACTGAAGATGAGACAAATTGAAGACTTTTATTCTGGATGAGTGCTGAATAAATTTTGATGACTAGTATATCCTAGTAGATATAGTTTTTCTTCATTCCAAAGGTAAAAGATCCACCTGCAGTTATTGGAAGACCTTCTGGAACTCGGCAAACCTTTGCATCAACTTTTCCTAACTGAAGTCCAGTGATCTTAAAATTGTAGTAGTTGATAAGTCCTGTGTAATTCCCCCTAAATATTTGAGTGATCAGTCTCGGGTGATATATAGGGGACACCCTTGGACACATAATTAACAATGTTATATATTTCTGTGAATAGGATGATTGATTCTATCGCTGCTCCAATTCCAATATTTGTTACAAGCTTTATAGGCCATCTTCTTTCAGTTTCAGCACTGTCAATAAACTTGATGCTTTTGTTTTCTTGCTTGAAGACATTGTTGCAACCAGCTGCATGCAAAAAAAGAGAATGACAAAACAAAACAAGAACGAAAAGAAGAGCAAAGGCAAAATGCCTCAGAGTGAAACATAGACAACTAGTGGCAAAGATGGATGTTTTTCTTAATATTTCAGAAAGTTCTGGTTGTTCCTATTTGGTGTTATGTTACGTGCAAGAACTATAATCAGTAACCGGAAGGAATAGCAGGAAAGGAGATTTAACCTAAGGCAGTGTTGATGCTTTCAAAAGCTTTTTGATGGAATTCTGCTGAGCTGATTCCAGAAGATAAAGAGCAGTTTGAATTTGCAAACTTGATCATGACGATGGCTCTCTTGGGTCGTTTCACTTACACCACTACTCATAAGACCGGTGCAAGAGTGTATCATCTTATTGTCCATTGAGCTCTGCTTCACTAGGATAAATATGTTGTATGCTCACGTTTGAGAAAGAATTATCTATGAGAAGATCGAGTACGCATAAGAGAGATGCTGCTGATGCTGCATCATTAGGGTGGTTATCGCTCCGATATCATTGTTCGTGGATTGCGTCATAGTAGGGATCTGCACGATGGTCTTCTGATGCATGTGATTGAGACAAACAGTTAGCAGAGATTGTTGTCTCTGCGAATTATTGCGGCTAAGAATGCCTTATTGGCCAAACTGCATGTGATCCATTATGTATGTTTCGTCCGGGCACTCAGTTTTGCATCTTCATGTGAAAGCACAACAGGAGCTTCAGCGATCCACATGACAGCAACCTTTCTTTTTGTCTAGAAGCAACATAATGCTACTTGTTATTAGACCAGCAACTACAGCTGTTACAGGGAACATGATGCTGTATGACAACTGAAGTAGTAAGACTCCAAATGACTCGCCATGTCCTTACACGAGCATCTGAACTCGACCCTCACTGTTCTATCCATTCAAGTAAATGTCTAGTAACTGAAATTGGCCCTCCAGAGAAATGCTTTCATCTTTCGCCACGGTGTCCTCCAATGTCCTGTTATTCTTTTTCATCTTTCCTTTGTTCCACCATCCCTTCAGATCAAGAAACTCTGAGATTTCCTCGAACCATACATTCTGGAAAAAAAGAGGGAGAGAAATATGCAGTAACTTTGTGGTGGGTCGCCACAGATTTTCCAAATCAGTCAAATGGTGTCCAATAATTGTTGCAAGAATCGCCCTTCTTATCGTGGGGGAGAATTCATGATGGTAATGCGCCACTAGGAACGAATGGAATCCAACGCCACCGATCCAATCTTAATCTTTATCGCCGACTTATTGGAAACTAGAGCGGGGAAATTAAGTGCTCCCGATGTGATTGGCATCCGAGCACACTAGGCATTGAGATCAAGCACCCAAAAGAGGGTGAGAAACAGAGAGATCCTCTGCTTTGGATTTTCGCGATTGATCATTACCTCCACCATCTCTGTAACGTATCTTTCTGCGAGAAATTTCGATTTCATTATAAGTGTAGAGTGCCGAATATGTCAAATTAGAGATCGCCCCTTACCTTTGACTGGGTTTCACTCCCCCTCCGGTTTTGTCGGATAAGCCCCTGAAGTTTTGTTTGGATCGCCGTATTACTTCAGAACCACTATAAATCCGTGAATTGTGGATGATGAAGGATAGTCGAAATGGTTTTTACATCCGCGATCACATCACATGCGAGTCAAGGAATTGAATTCCCGTCAAATATTAGAGTAACAGTCAAGTTGTTGCATGGTCTAACGGCACTTTGAGTAATTCTGCGCGACTTGAAATTTGGAGGGGGGAAAAATAGGAATTAGGTCTAAAAATAAGGTAACTATTTGTAGTTTCTCGGTAGTTTCAATGATTAGCTTCTCTCTCCAATTACACACTGGCGCCGAAGGCCGCCACTCAACCTGGTAGCACCGCCTCTTCCACCACCCACCGCCACCGCCACTGCCACCGCCACCGCCACCCGCAAAAGTGCCACCTTCTAAGGGAAAGGCCTCTATTCATTCCGTCTCTCTCTCACCCTCGCTCTCTCTCATGCACATTCACCGCAAAGTTACCTATCGAAACCTCCTACTTTGATAAAGCTAGCCCCCACCAAAACAGTTTCGCGCATTCAATGCCTGCTTAATCTTTGTCCTTTTTCCTCTTCTCCTTCACGGTCCAAAGAGACCACAAAATGTTGCTGGTACCCGCATTTCGCATGATCAATGTCGTTGCTATGTTTGTCCGAGGAAAGGGATTGGTGAGAAGAAAAGGCAAATGGGCCTTCTAAGGACTTACTTTATTCTACTTTCAGGAACTTTTGGGTTCCGAAATTTTTTTGGGGTAGCTCACTTAGTTCATGATAGTGCCGGGCTTTACGTAACAAACAATGTTTGCATAATTTCCGGGTTGGTTGAATAATCATGACCACTACTTTTGGCAAGTACTACCCTAACTGCAGCTCTAATGTATTGTTTGATATGGATTGTTTAATTGAAATTGAGTATCGACATGAACCCTTGAACTCGAGCAGAAAATATCATCAAAGTGCTCGACCTCAACTTTGCAATTGCTCGTGTCTCAATCTCCGAGCAACAACATAACATCATGAACTTCGAGTTTCTACGGGGTGTTGAGTTGTGTGCACCTGCTCTTGGGTGGATTATGCTGTCGAGAGGAACTAGGCTTTCCACTGGTGACCTGGCTCTAGCTTTTTGAAGGTACTGTCTTCTTCACGAATATTAGAAACTTTTACATCGCTGTCTAATCTGGCTTTCGAGATGTTGAAGCTGGTTCTAAATTCCTCGCATTTCCTTCTACTTCAGACCGTTAGCACTCCTGTCTCAAGGGTTCATCGCGCTGTGCATGCAGAAACCGGCTGTAGTCTTTGGAGGCTAATTGCCAGGGAATTTCACAATACTTGTGTTTTAGGGGCTCAGCTACTAAACTATGCAACTTTTGCTAGTAAAGGATATGTTGCCTTGAGCAATCTTCTCACCAGCGTCACCATGATTGGATTAGTTGTTACCATTCTCACTCTTCTAAACAGCCTTCTCACTGGGTCTGTCGCTGAGCTGATTGATGCACTTGCAATGTCTAATTAAAGTGAATATCAAATAGAACTGTAATATGGACTTACTAAATGATTTATTCAAAAAATTCCACTGAAGATACTTTATGCGATTCTTCAGGCTGTTCTACTTATCCGAAGCCAGTAGTGACAGTGCTATTGACGTGGGTCGTTGAATATGGCTTGTGCCCCATCCCCCTTATGATAAATTGACCAGAATTTTGTTAGCAGAGGGTCTGTTTTATTCTCTTACCGTGGATTTCCCTTTTATGCTATTGGTCCCAGGAATCTTTGTTCTGGGACAGAAGTCATGAATGGGAGTGCGACTGCTGCACATTTAGTTGACAAATGTGAAGCAGCCTAATTCCAAATTCGGGCCTATTTTAGATCCCGGCAGCAAACAAGTTCTGTTCGATTGTACTCCTCTTTCTCTGAGCCTCCTTTCCTATTCATTTCGCAGGCAAGAAGAAGTGAGCAGGACAATGTCATGGGCACACAGAAATGCAGAATTTCCCTCTCACAAGGCTTCTCATGACATGGTTCCTTGCACCACTCAGGCCTTGCCATGGCCATCTCAGGTCTTTGCCTAGCCTCTTTCTGGGGGCACCAGCGCTCGAATCTATGACTAGACGCCACTACTCATCATACGAGTCAGTTCGAGGGCAAAGTTATATAGTCATCAGAATGGTTTAGCTGCCAAAACAAGTGTATATGTTCAGTATGTTGTGCAAACCAATGATAAACTTTCGATTCAACTGAAAGCAATGAGTTTCAGACACGAATAAAGCTTGCTATCTGTTTGGATACAAAGTGAATTTTTTGGTGCAAGTATGACTTGCAATAGGTTGCTTGCAGAGCTTGGTTATCCTAAGGTTGATTACATTGTTCAATCCAAACACCACGCTGCATAGTGTAGAGTAGCCTCCATCACATGCTGGATAAGTTCATTTGTAATGTCCCTTCAAACTTGCGATATTCATTGCAATGACCACACATGACATGATCCAGTCTGTTGGGCTTGCTGTAGTTACTACAGCTACTGGTAATTTTAGTTTGAGCATCCAGCATCGACTTAATTGCCCACAGATTCGCAATGAACTAAAGTAAATAACTATTATGACTGACTTGATGTTATATCATTATAGACCAAACTACGACTATAAGTACTGACATTGGGAAAGCAGGTCCACGTTAAAATTGTCAACTGCAAAAACTTTCCAGTGTTGCAATGTACAAGGTTCTCGCTGCTGGATAGTGAACTGAGCATACAGTTGAAAATCACCATGACTTGATTAATCTGTGATCTTCCGTAAGAAAATATTTTCCATGATATATCAAACTTCAAATAACCATTTTCGGTTCGAGAAAAATAAGAGGCGATTTTGAATTTAGGGATTTATTGAGAAATTATTATTTGCTATCTCCTCATTTCCTCTTTCCATTTTTTGACGACGAAGACATTTTATGAAAAATTGGCATCCAACAAAAAATTATTTTGCTTTCACTTCCCCACCGAGAAAGATTGGATCGGGTGGAAACATCTGCATGACAACTAACTCCAAGCTGATCTATGTTTCACAGGTATAGAAACCAATCACATTCACACCAAATATGCACGTACGCTTATAACATGTTGGACTTAACTGGTACTTCAATCACAATCTGATCCATCGTAAAGGACTGAGGTTACTATATGTCTTTTTCTGCTAAGTCTGAATTCTCTATTAATCATTGTTCATGGCCCACAAAAGCACTTGATTATAGTTCGAAATCAGACCTTTTACGTGCACTTTTCAAACGAAATGTATCGACTATAGCCAATGTCTTATCAAATTTTTCAACCGGATTCACATAAATTTGTGAAAAGGAACTACTAATTCCTGCAACAGTAATTTTCACTGTAATTCCTACGACAGGTTATTAGTGAAGTATTATAAAATCTTTAGCACAGTTGTGAATTCATATTAAAGCGGGTTTTAAATAATTAGCATCTTCAGAATTCTCATGAACAACAAATTCTTTTTAAGTTCCTAACATGTAAATTACGGAAGCATTGGGTCGTCAAACATTTTGTTCCTCACATTAATTCTAGCTATAAACTCTGCATTTCTTAGAAAAATTTTGTGTTCCATTTTTCAACTCTACTAAGATTCAAAATTCTCTGACAGCTTAGAGAAAGGCTTGATTTAGCATGGAAATATTTTGGCGATCGCAAATAGAATTATAAAACCTTTAAAGTTTATGCTGTATAATATTGAACTATTAGTGGCTAACTTAATTTCAATCTGCACTTAGATCATGGATTCATTTCAATATTACTACAACTTCTACTACAAAAATTATGCTCGGTAATTCACACAGTAAAATCCCGTTCCAAACATATCTGCGTCATTCAATGTCCTCCAAAAAGAAATCTTGATTAGAATAACATGTAGAAAGAATGAAGATTTAAGCCTGTAGTTATATTTAAAAAAAAAAAAAAACATTTCCAAAGGTTCTACATAAATTACTATTGAGCAAAATATGTAGTTTTAACATCATTTAAAAGGGAAACGTGACTTTAGGAAAGAAAACAGAAAATAGAATAGGAGGAAAAGTATCATTTGCCTCTTGCTTTGTGACTCAAGGTTACAAATGAATTCGAAGTGTAAAACTAAACTTTTTGTTAAGATTATTAAAGACTCATAATATCATTCGAAAACAAATGGATAAAAGGAAAATCATTTTGCAGCTTTGAAGCATGCACCCGAAAGGGCTTTAAACATGATTCACCAACTGATTCTCCTGGTCTGAATCCCTTATAAAAAGATGGCCTCGAAAAGAAAGAAAATGAATAAAAACATAGATTGGCTGTGAATGTTCATTGTGAAAATGGATTTTAATGCAGATTAGTGCGTTTCAGAACATCTAACCTTCTTTGGCCCAAAAAAACAGAAGAAAATCTTATCTTCATATCATTCCAGCTTGAGACTCGAGAGGAAAGAAACGAACACACTTGATCTGTGATGGAGTAACATGAAGGTACAATTCCTGGGAAAAGCAAAATTGAAAGGGCCTTTTTCGCCTCTATCCTTCAACTTTTGAAGCAAAAAAAATTATGTCACTCATGAATAGGCTGGTGAAAATTTTATTTCATCAACACCAGGGAATAACTCAAATTGTTAAATGTATTTTTATGCTGAAAATTGGGTTAAATTTGTGACTCAATGCTGTTGTTAGCGAAATTCACCAGCATATAGCATTGAACCATGAGTACTAGCTACAAATTACTTTGTATGGATGAAGTATTATTTTGTTTATTGCTTTTGCTAATGCTTAGAGATTGGACAAAATTTTAACTCTTGGGGCAATCTTATAGGAAATAATTATGAAGGCAGTATGTCTTCCTGTAAGGATTTGAGTCTCTATGAACATTTAATTTCTTCTTGAGCTGTTCCCGGTGGGGAAGTGCAGATCTCTAACGCAGATTCACTATAGAGGCTTTCTACAATCTGTAGTCTAGTGATCAGAAGTTCTCATTTTTCCAAATTTTCAGATGCAGAAAAAGAAGAAGAAGAAGAAATTTATTTTATGCTATAACCCATGCAATTTTTTGAGAAATAGTGGGTATATAAAAAAACTCTATATGATAAGTCATGTGGCAGACTATTATCCGACTTTTAATATGACCCATTTGCTTAAAAAGACCACTTACAGTCAATTACTTCACTCTAAATTCCAACTTTGTAGACTAGTCTTGGAACTCCTAATAGTATCCTTTCCTAAAAATATTTAGGATATCACACAGAGAGTAATCGAGAACAATAATGTTAAGGGAAAGGAATTTTTGCTTCTGGGGGTGTGAGTTATGAAGGAATCAAGCAGAATTCAGGTGACTTGAGAGGTGACAACCCTAAAACATGGAAAATTTGGCGAGACATGCAAGGGTGTATTTCCTAGAGATAGGGAACACAATCATGTACTGCTTGGACCCCACTGTCTCTATAACCAGATTCTCTCTACTAGCAAATTGGAAGTATATTTGATCTCTTATTTGTTCTTGTAAACTTTTTTCACTCAATTAAAGGACCTGAAGATTCTTGTTCCCCAGAACATCATACCTTATTCATAGACTCACCTTGATGAGCTCTTACTGATTCCAGTAATTCCTATACAATACTTGAATAGAAATCAGTCCATAAGGTACAGTTAGAAAGAGAACATGAAATGGATATCTTCCAATCAATTGACACGGCAATTAATTGTCCACCATAGCCCATCAGCAAAAAGTTAAAAAAAAAAGAAAAAAAGAGAGGGATAAAAAAACACAGAAGCACTTACAGAGAATTACAGACCATTGTTGAAAAACTATTTAAAGATACAGACAGTTGCTAGAAACCCGTTTTTTTTTTTTGCACAAACATGGGTCATCACTTGTAACAGATATTTATTACAATATAGCAGTTCATTTATTTCACAGGTTCTATTTTGTAATCATGCACCTTGGAAGTTTTCCTCTTCTTTTCTTCACTTACCATCAGTTCCCACCCATTATGTAGCATAACTCATATCTTGGTCTCATTTACCAGTATTTTTTTCTCTCCACAGTTTGAGTAAGACTCAGAGGGAATTAAAATCTGCAATACTTCTCATCACCTTTACCTGAGTGATCAGACACTTGATGTAATGAGCAGTCTCGTCCAGAAGACAACAAAAGTCCATAGCTTCGCCCCCAGGCA
Organism: Eucalyptus cloeziana; assembly: GCA_014182715.1. Classification (NCBI taxonomy): domain Eukaryota; kingdom Viridiplantae; phylum Streptophyta; class Magnoliopsida; order Myrtales; family Myrtaceae; genus Eucalyptus; species Eucalyptus cloeziana. The sequence continues at coordinate 8,051,613 of CM024641.1, forward strand.
CGAGCTTTTGGAGCTTCTTTGCATGCCCAAAACTGTGCTCTTCATTATCCCTCTTCTTCTTCTTCTTCTTCTTCTTCTTCCTCTTCCTCTTTCCAAGAGATCTTTCTCTAGAATTAGATTTCGAGCATCTCCCGTAAAGAAGATTGCGTTGACGCTCACCATTCCGGGCCCTCCAGAGGGTCGCACGGCTCCAGGCTCTCCTCGTCCCAACTGCTCTAGCCATGGAAACGTAGGCCGCGACTTTGACTCGACGGCATCGTTTTAGGAATTCCCCATGAGAAGATGACGAGGACGATGTGGGGTTGTGCTTTCTTATCCTGAGCAAGGATTGAAGAAAGACTTGAGTGAACCTAGATCTCAAAGAACCAGGATTTGTGGGTGATCTCTGAGGATTCTTCATTTGCGGCCTGGAAAGGAGAGTTTTTGTGGTGAAATATTAGGGTTTCTGGGGTCGAATAATGTGGAATTTTTATGGCTTTTTTTTTTTTTTTTTTTTTTTCTGTCGGGTTTCTCTTTTGACAATTGGATCAAACGACAAACAGAAAGCAGAAAACAGATGGGGAATGAAAGAGAGATCTTCTTCTGACACAGGGGCCAATTTGCTCAGAACTCAAAAGTCTCAAGTATAAGAGGAGAATTTAGTTCTGACAATTCTGACACACTGTATCTTGAGAGAGAGAGATGTGGTTGGGGATGTTTCTGAAGGAACCACAAAACATGTGAAGAGAGGGAGGGAGGGAGGGAGGGAGGGATGGAAAATGGGAGGTGTGACAGGAGGAGGATGGGGTTTGGGGAATCAAATTATGAGATCACGTGAAAAATATTTCTTTTACATGTGAGAAATGTAATTTTTTTATTAATAGTTTAAGACGTTTGAAAATTTTTATTCTTTTTAACATTATGAATTAAATTTTAGAATTCTCTCTTTTGAGTTCATATATGTGTACGTTACAGATAAGACAGGTCTTGTAAAATTAAACTTCACGCAGACTCGCATAAACAATAAAAAGAACTCATTATAATAATGGGATTATGTGGGTTTGGTTCTTTCATTTTCAGCTTAGCATTTAGGGGTGTTAAAGTGAGGGAGGAAGATGTGGGCCTGCAAAGGGCCAACCACCATATGAGTGCACATGGTTCCATTGCCCCACTTGTGGATTGTGGGACCCCCCCTCTTGACTCATTTTGTTCTCTTATAATGGTATTTAACCTTTAAGCTAAACCTCACTTGATAATATTTATATTCATTAGCCTTATCTATCAATACCTTTTGTTAAGCCCTTCACCCTAGCTAACCACCTCCTTTAGGTATCTAATTCTCTTGGGCAATTTTCAAATTGGAAAAGATTCAGGCCCCCCTCCGACATGAGACGTCTCTTCTCTCTTGTACCAAGAAAAGGAGTAGTAATGAGAACGATTTCTAAGTATCAGACGCGTGGATCATATTGAGTATCGTGTATTCATTGCGACATACGTCGTTTCATGATGATGACTTGTGGATTAGTCAGGGGTCGAAAGAAGCTTTTGCTCTCCAATGTAATCACTAAATAACCTAATTGATCATAGTTTCACCTCTTGGGTTGCTTATATCAAACCACAAAGCTTATTAAAGTTGTGGATATTTTCTTTTGCTCATCATGGCTATTCATGCTCACTCATCTAATTATCATCGGGATAATTAACATGTCAAGGCAGTATTATTCTCCTACTCATCGGTGAGATTATGTTATAGTATATGCTCTCTTTTTTCATGACAAAATTATATCTTAATATAGACTATACAAAACAGCAAATAAATGAAAAAATAAGATATGCTGACTTTGCTGGATTATTTAGGACACTTTACTGAGGGAGCTTACTTTCATCATCAATGTAATTTTAATTAATTTCAAGATAATTGCTAAAAAGAAAAAGGGTCACCCTTTGGGAGTGAAATGTGATACAATAATAGGAAAATCAGAGAGGCATATTAGGCGGACAATAAAATGAAGTAGCACCTAAACGAGATTGGGGTGTTTACTTGCATAGGCCGGAATATACTATATATATATATATGGTAAAGTTGCTTTTGGAAACGTTTCCCGATATGGAAAGTAAAAGTAGGGTTTTGTCAAACCATGATTGTAATGATTTAGCAGTTTAGTGCAGCACATTGTTTCCCATGGTTTGAGGCCGGCTCACATAGTATTAACTCATACACTTTCGTTGTCATTTCTTCATGAATTTCTGGACGTAATCCACTCTTTTTATATATCAAGGGAATTAATTTATTTTTTCCGTGCAAGTAATTCATTTCTCTATATGTCGCTCTCCTGTATTTGTGGACCTAATTTAAACAAAAAGAGAGAGAGATTTTTGCAGGAAAGTATTAAATGTCCTAATGGTTTTTATGCGATGCATTTTCTCTTCAACTTTATCAATTTAACAGGAAAAGAAATGGAGATGGCATGTGAACCGACCAATCCTTAAAAGATGAGAAAGACAGTATGTAAATAGATGATGATTCGACCGAGATTGGATTAGGAGGTTAAGACGGACAATCGACACAATATTCCCCCTTGATTAACGCAAATTACATCAGACGCAGGAGAAGATTAGGAAGATCCGTGAAGCTTTGTCCTTGCCTCACAACGTGGCCTTTCTAGAGAACGAAGATAAACATTTAGATTCGCCATGTTCGGCCGAAACAGTACGTGGATTCCGCGACCCATTTGCTAAGGCGACCGCCCGTGCCATGGACCACTGTCAAGTTGGCATGCACGCATGGTATCGGAAAATGAAAGCATTTATATATATAAACAATTGCTGGATTAAATTACTGATATGTTGACAGCTTGAGCTGATTCCAGCTTGGAGATTGAAGGTTGATTTGTGGGCATGGTCTCGTTTTCAGTCTCCATGATTTGAGGCTATCTAATGCTTAGCCAATCCTTCCTTCTTTCTTTCTTTCTTTTTTCCCTAAATAAGAATAACCCTAGGATTTTGGTCGAGTATGTAGTGGCAACTTCTCTCAGTTCTGGTTTTAACAATGTGTCAATAGCATTCCTTGGCATCACAAATCCTGCAACAATGATTTTCATCTTCATCTTTTATTTTTTTGTATTTTACCATGTTGTGATTTTTTACCTAATTGATTTCTATTGAACTTTCTCAGAATGATGTCTAGTTTGACATTGGGATTTCATATACAATTTTCTTTCTATCTATAAATACGTGCAGTCATACTTATATCAGTGTGTGTACTTTTCTTACCTAATAACTTAATTGTGACATTTGGAATTTTTCATTAGTTGGAAATATATGAGATATATGGATAATAAACATTTTGCATGGAGTTTTGGTTGGCACGTGTGAACTCTCTATTGAGTCACTAATTTTGTGACGTGCGGGAAGTTTGAAAGATGACTTTCCGCGTCTGTGATCGTCCAAAGAGTGATTCCATTAGGATTAAATTAAATCTAGGAAATAAATTGAAAATGTGTGTTTACTAATTTTATTATACACTTGAATTAATAGATATTAATATATGCATTGATTGTGTAGAAAGATGGTTATCAACATACTGCTCTAGTAATTGTTGATGGGTACGGATATGCTCCAAAATACATCTCGGATAATTGTCAAAAATTTACTGAACTAGATTTTCCAGACGTCCAATAGCTTTAAGCCTACAACTTTCCTTTTCAATTTCAACTTCCAATCTTTCAAACATAAGCAAATTCCCACACTTGTGTTATTTGAGCTTTTAATCTCATCTTTCAACTGTCTACAAGGTAAATTCATAGACTTTTTTTTTTTTTTTTTATCAAAATTGTTTTGTTGTTTTTAAAGATCGAGAGTTCTTAAGTTTTGTTTTTATTTATTCTACTTTGAAGGTGATCAAGGTCTTAAATTGTTCAAGTCTTTAGTCAAGGTAACTAAAAATTTTAGGAGTTAAGTTAGGTTGACCTACTTAATACTCTAAGACTCGATGGATTGATGTTGGTTAATTTAGTTCGAGTTTTTGATCTTTAGTATAATTAGGTTTCAAGAATGGATGTTGACTTATTGTGATTGCTTTACTTGAATTGATAAGTTTTTAAATACCTAGGCTGTAGTTGATTGATTCCCAAAAGGTTTGGCAGCAATTTGGATGGGAAAATGTGACACCAGTGAAACTAGATCTAAAAGTGGCATTTTTGTAAAACTAACCAAGTTACTGATTTTCTGGCTAAGCATATAATTAACCAAATTGTCGATTTTCTGACTAATAACCAAATTGTCGATTTTCTAACTATGTGTTGGCTGACTAATTAACTTACCGATTTTCTGACTAAATTACCAATATTTTGACCTAGCTATTGATTGATTGCCCATGATGATCAATTTTTTGTGTCAACAATAGTATAAACTATTTATTCATGTCTCTTTCATATGAAGAAGTATATAAAAAAAAATGCTTAAATTTTAGAAAAAAAAATGGATTTAAGGTATAATTCATCCTACTAACCTATGAATTTGTAAAGTACTCTGATGGAAAGGATGATGGATTGGCGGAAAGAAGATGGAGGTTAATATGTTAAAATGTATTTAATTGCCATTGTTCACATAGGAAATGCTAAGAAATTAATGTCTTATTATCAGCGAATGTGGCTACCAAAATATACAAAGCATTTATTATGTACAAATGAATTGTGTGTGAGTGATGCAATGTGATGAAGACCTTTGTTATGGCCTATTCGCTAGAGAGCGAACCCTTTTGTATATGTATATGACTAACTTAAATAACTAAATTTCATGAAAGGACACATGTTGTGCGTAACGTATTGTGGCTTCACACTAATGGTTGTCATTATTTATTTAATGTCTTACCAAAATAAATTGTCGAGTTTATATGTATCATTAGTCTCAATTCAATGCCAAATGCTGATTATCCAAACCAAGATATGGTGCAACATTTTTTTTTTCTTAATTGTTTTCTAAATGTATTGGTTTAAATTGGGAAAATTACACAATCGTCCTAAATCTGTTGTATGGATGCTAATTCAATTCTAAACTTTTCAATTTTATCAACTTGGTCTTAAATCTTTGTGCAAAATTCCAATGTAATTCTATCCATTTTTCTAATTATATATGGATCTCCATTAGTAAAATTCTCATAAATTTACATAAAATGCACATATGCATAGGATTTTCAATAGATAATTCTTCTCCCACGTTTTTGTTGAACTTTCGGAAAGATACTCGTTCTATTGAAGAAAAGCAAATTATACGTGTATAAAACACTCCGTTATACTTGGGTAAAAGTACTTTAATTTTGAATTAGTTTTATGCCTTTATTTAATTGTTACACTACAAGTCTTATTTATTTACCCAAAGTACGATTGTTTTTAATTCATGTTCACATAAACGTATAATATTCTTGTAGCTTCTCATTAGATAGCGTGGATCAAGAATAAAATTCAATTACTAGATACAATTTATAAAATTTTGCAACTTAAGTAGCTCTATTATTGTATGTAAGATTTTCATGTTTGGAATACAATTGAAGTGAAATCATGATAACATCATTTTACGATTCTATTATATCGATTCCAAAGCTTTTTCGACTTATTTTTAAGGAATAAGACGATATGTATCCATTCATATCCCGAACCATATAGTCGCCAACCCGTGTACTACTGCCAAAGATACAGATATTAGATAAGATGTATAGGCGAGTTGATGAAAGTTTACATTACGAGCTCACAATATTTGCTATTTTCAAGAACTGTCCTTCCCTTTATGAGGCGTGACCATCACTCTTCGATTTCCATCTTATTTTTTAATATTTTCTTTGCAATGGAGATGCATTCGCTATGACAACGAAACTTTTAAGGATCCTTGTCCATATCTACCGTCAAGACAACGCAACCTGAGTGTATCGTACGTCAAACATACTTGTTATCAAGGGAACATTATTAAAAAAAAAAAAAAACATAAACCCATTACATTTATACCAATTTAGTTATAAATCCTAAACATTTTTATAATTTGTCAAATAAGTCCATCTAACTAATTTTGGCCTGAAATAGCTAACATAAATGTTGGTAGTGGACATTTTTTAATAAGATCTTTATTTATTTTTATTTTTTTCTTTACCTTTTCTCTTTGGATAGAGGGCTGGCAAACTTTTCCGATTGATCCTCACCGGCCAAAGGCGAGAGGTGAGACATGAAACATTAACTGTACATATCATGAGAACAATCAATGCATCGAAAATTAGGGGTAATCAGTTTTAAAGTGAGTAGGTTCCAAAACTAGAACTTAGACCCTACCCTGTTATAATCGATTCCTAGTTTTTGGACCCTAGAACCAACCCTATTTGCTCGAAACCGATTCTAGAATCTACCCTATTTTCCCAATCTAGTTCCAGGGTCTACCCAAGAACCTGTTTTCTTTTTCTGTTCCTTTTTTTGGTTCATCTTTTACAGCAAAATCATATAAGGCTATGAGTAACAAAACAATTCAAAGTAAAAGATAAACAACAAAAATTTCTATCTACCAAAAACAAAAATCCATAAGATACAATTATAAACGATAAAAAATTCAAACACATAGCATACAACATAAATTATAAACTCCATTTCTTATTTATCTGTAAAAAATTAGGGGAAAAGAAAAAACCGGCAAAGAATTTCGAGGAAGAATGAAGCTAAGGTTAGAATTAATGGAAAAATAAATTAGGGTTTTAGCTTTTTAACTTATAAAATTGATTCCGAAACTGATTCCAAAACAGGATAGTCCGGTTTGGTCCTTAGGTGGGTATTTACTATATCTTCCCAGACCGGTTCCAATTGTTTCCAAAAATTTGGAACTTGTTCCCAGACCAATTCCAATGAGAACCGGTTCTCGAATCTGTTTCTCAGGTGGTCTAGTCCGATTCATAGGTAAAACCGGTTTGGTTACACACCTCTATCGGAAATTACATTATATCCCTCGTTTACTTACTCAACAAGAGATCGAGAGGGGACATGAACCTTTTCCACAAAAGTCCAATTCGATTAGGTAAGAACTCTCGAAAAAGAACATGATGGATTGGCAAAGAGAAGAGAGAGCCCCCCTCACTCAATGCAAGGTGCTCCATTTGTTTTTTCCGAAAAGGGTCTTTCCCTTCAAAGGAGGAAAAAGCAGGGGAACGTGGTGGTGGGCCTGGGTTTGCTTGCGAATCGCCGTGCAAGGGGAGCCTCCGGGGGATTAGACTCCCTAACCAACTCATAATTAAGGGTTAGCGTCGAGATAACTATAAGCAAATGAGGGAGTCGCGACCCGACCCCTCCCTTTCTTTCTCTATTGATTTCCTCTCTCTCTCTCTCTCTCTCTCTCTCTCTGTGGCTTTAGGACCACCACCAGTTTTGCGCCCTCTGACTCAGCCACGGGGGTCGTCGAATGGAGACGCCCGAACCGACTTTTCGTTGAATCGACGCGTGCTTGCCGACGTCCCTCGCTTAATATATTCTTGATTGAACTCGGGCTCCAATGGCCTTCCTAGCAGTTGGGGGCATAAACAGATTTTTAGTACGTCCTTGTATGGAACGATATCTTTGATAGGCTAATTATCTATGGCGTGAAAGTGATGTTTTTCGTGCAAATTCATGAACATCCCTCTAGAGATCTCTAACTCTATACGTTATCTCGATGTATACTTTAAAAATTTATAAAAAGAACCATGAATTTTATCTCTCATATCTAAGAACTTGCAAAATACCATTCCTTTGTTCCATTTTTCTCTTTCGTTATATTTTTCATAGGGGTCTGAGATTTTTTTTTTTTCGTGAGCTGAGCGCTTGCATTTAAAAGGATCTCTTGTTAAGCAAACGCGTTGCGATTAATTAAGTCCCATTTTTTCAAAGGTCACGTCTTAAACAAAAAGCGATTGTGAGAGCAGGTTCTCTCATCGAAGCTTCTTTGATGTTCAAGTAATGATTATAAGTCATTTCCAAACATAGGGAAAGACTTACAACTATATATTCTCATGTTTTTTTTCGTGGCACTTGTCTATCCAATTAAAATGAGAGAAAAATCTAAGAAAGAGAATGACCCGAGTGACATGTCAGGGTGAACTTTTGCCAAATAAATAATCTTTTTAATCTCTAGTCAGCCATCCTTCATAAATAATTTGACCAAATTTCACTGTAAATAATTGCGGCTGATTAACATCAAGTAGCTATGACCGGCTTTTCCATGACATATCAAATCATGGTCCATTATGGCTTCCTAATTTAACTGGCATGGTTTTCTGGGAGTTAATAGAACGGCGTATTAGTTCTAATTAATTTATTAGAAGCTTCTAATTATGGAATCAATGTCAATATCCGGGGTCTTAAAATAATCTCAGGAACGTGCCTTCATAATTAGATTGTAGTTTCAAAAGCGCAACCTGCGATTAAGAAGTCAACATGACTCGGAAAAAAAAAATATATAATTTAGGAGTCAATTTCAGACCTTGCCGTCTAATCCCCGGAAACAACCTGCGAATATCTTTTTGACAAACACCGAAGAGACAAAGCAATTGCCCGCTGCCTTAAGTTAGTTTCAATCCAGATTTCAGCCGACATCTTTCCCTTCCTTTCACTCTAAGAAATTCACACAACAGTCCACGAACCGGTTCGGTGAAACCCTTGAACGTTCTGATCATTCAAGTTATATTCCCACAGTAAAACCTAACTCGAAATTTGCCACATGTAGTACCACATCGGTTGAAAACAAAAATTGATTGAATTTGTCCCAGTAGGAACTGGTTAGTGATCTTAACAGTACAGATCTCGTTTGATGTGATTTCGAGTGGAATGCACATGAGAAGAAGAGAAAAGAGATGATTACCATGTTTTAAGCGCAACCGTTGACATTATGGTGGAAACAAACTTGGCTTGAAAGCACTAGCAAGAAACTTTATCGAAGGTCAAGCCCCTCAAGGGTAACTGGCTGATTATAGCAATGGAGGGTGTGCTTCAATAATCGATGACATCTGTAGCTGTGAACATATAAAGCATGGGGGGAAAGAGATGAGCGCCACAGCAAATTGTGAGTTCAAACCGCTTCTTCTGATTTGACATGCTACAGTTCCAATGCTGTGATCTTGATTTGTTCATTTGCTCTTCCAAAGCTCAAGCCAATTGGGCCATTTAATTAAACCATTGTGCTGCAATTTATAAGAAATAAATCAAAACTAGATCGCAAAAGTCTAAAAAACATGCTAGCACATGGACAATACTTTATGAGAACTGGTGCAGTCATGTTATGAGCGATTGGATAGAGACTTCTGGCATCTTAAGCTCACTATGACAAGACACGGAAAGCACACCGCTGAGTAATCAGTACTCTGCCCAGCTAAAGGCAGCAATTCATGTCCTCGTTAGTAGAAAAGGTAAAGAAAAGGTGTAATTGAGTATCTCTGCCCCATTAGGGACAACATTTCATGGGCAAGTTGTCCAGAGTAAAGATAAAAAAAGCTACAAAACAGCACCCAGCCAGGAATTATTAACACAGCATACGATGGCGCTACTAATACTTCTACACAATTCAGACTATATTGAGACGAACAAAAATGATTGAAACAGAGAATCAGCTATGTACCTTGAGGCTCTCTAAAATGCTATTTCCTGAAGAACTTGAAGTGTCTTTTGATGGACCTAGATGAGAGAAGAGGCAACTGGCATTAGCAGGAAGTACACAAAGACGAGAAAAATTATTTCACAAGCCAAATTAGGAAGTGAATCGTAGGTAAATTATGGCCACTCAAGAGTCTGACAACCCCATTTAGCGGTGTTAATTTATCGTTTCTTCCTATACTGGTTGGGTTTTGAGAACACATGAGAGACAACTGACACAAGCTTTACAAAATTTTTCAAGAAAGAAAGATAAAGGAGTTAAAAAAGGACCGCTAAGTTGATCAAGCTACAAAAGCAATTTCTGAGAATCCATCACAATTGAGAGAGAGAGAGAGAGAGAGAGAGAGAGAGAGAAGAGGAGGAGGAGGATTTCTTTTCTTTCTGACCAGTGAAAAGGATATCAACACACTAAAATATTACCCATTCTAAGTGCTGGGCTGTGATGCCAGACACATTGCCGGAATATATACCACCTAACACCTGCAATCAAAGGAAACACTCAGGTCAGTGACAGAATCGACATTGATCCAGCATGGTCTAGCTTTGTGAAGATGCTTCTGCAACAAGCTTAGTGTCTTCAGTGCCTTCCCTCAAGCTTTTGAGAAATTTTCATAAAATTATATCTGTAAATATAGAGATATTTCTCAAGCTTATCTAGCCCACCAGTCCTAGAATTATCTAGTAAGCTTGATTAAATTTGCTTTATAATATGATGAGCAAGTACTCAAGAATTAACTAGTACCTTAGTGACAGTCTCTAGAAACATGCCAGGCCGTACAGGAAGTGGTCTGCGTCCAGAAAGACTCGCCTGGAAATATCAGAATTTATGCTTCAGAGCCGGATGTCAGTACCCAAACTTTCCTCTTCAAAATACAAAGAATGAACCTCACCCTTCCGGTGATGCCACCTGAAACTTCTTCACCGCTATTTTCTTCCGAACTATTATCTGCACCTTCATCTTTTCCTTCCATTACATTCTTTATCATCTCCTGTACAGTTTTTCCTGGTTTCAATGCTACAATCTTGGTTAAGAAATTCACCTGCAACAAAAAAATCAAGAGTCATGCCAGAGCCACCATGCGGGACAAGAAGAAAAACAGGAGCGGTTACATGATAAAAGTACAAAAGTAAAATGTATGCAGAGCAAGTGGCCATGATGTACTTTAGAGTAACACTAAATGTATCAATAAACAGACCTCTGATTCAGGGAGAGTACTAAACCCACGGTCATTTCTTTCATCCAGTATTCCTCCACCCATCATATTCCTTGCTTCTTCTCTTATCAACACAAGCCTTGCAAGTAATTTTCTGTCAGGAACAACATCCCGAGTTTCCATTGTCTGTGAATATTAGCAGAGAAGTTATTCATGAATAGGCACAAGATAACAATAAGCAAAGCATATTCACGTAAAGTAGTTGTGCAAGAATGATCTCAAAACATAGCAAGTCGATAAGTTCCATGCAAATCTGATGTGAGAATTACAAATTCCAAAGAAAGTCTTTTGAAAGGCTTGGCTTTGTGCCTTCTGCCTCAACAGCAAGACAACATGATATCCACCACTGACCCGGCATTAATTGGAATGAAGCGTTTCTTGGAATTAGAAGAAGAGAAAAAAGTATTTCCCGGCCACCTCGAGTGTCCATGGAAGGATTATGTATGCAGGGCATTGTACAACAGAACAATACCAACAATAATGGATGAATTAAGACATCAGAAGATGGACGATCCCAGAAATAGCGAAAATTGAAAAAAGTACAGAAGGCTTTGTCTACTTCTGCTATTTACCTCCAGCAAATCATCAGCCTGATTTGCAATATCATTTAGATTTGCCCCTGGAATATGAACTTTGGTGCCATTTTCACCTTTAAACGCCCCGCCCCCAGCAGCCACCCTGCGCAAAAGTTCATGCCTGCTTTCCTTCTGCGGTGTTCTACAAAGCAAGCCAATTACTTGAACCTAGAGACAAAAGCAGAAATATCAGGCTTTGACATTTGCAGAACAACAAATACTCTCCAGTTAAAGAACGTCCTTACATGTGGGGGGCATTTCTTTGTTAGATGAGCTAGCAGAGTCTCCTTGATCACCTCTAACAGAGACTTACGCTGAAGAAAGCCAATTAGAATCAGTCAGTGTTTTACTGCTTGACAGTTGATTCCATAGTACTATAACAGGCTATAAGAGATTGTGCCATCATCAGAATCATTCAAAGGAGAGAAATGCCAGTAAGAGACCATAAATTCCCCCTTTACGTGTTGATATAAATAGAAGGCTCCTCAGATATTGGACTACCAAACAACTAGGACTAGGCAACTTTAACAATTAAAACAATATTGGGCACACGAATACTCAATTCAGGAAACAGTAGAAGACGTATCTCAACTCAGTTAAATGCGTAGTATTCTGATGCTCAGATGCTCAAGTAGTACCTCATCATCCTGGTCCCTTTCGGCAAGTTGGATCATGTAGTCCAAGGCCATCATAAACCCCGGTTCCATCTCATCGACTCTTTTTCCAATGACTCCTTGTGCAGCCAATTCTACTGCAACCTTCTCAGATGCTTCATCCATCTTCATATCTTCCAACTGCACCCACCAGCGGACATCAGAGACCAGATTTAAGCAAAGCACCCTAATCTTTAATGAGGACCATATTCAAATACGGAAGAGCCGCAATTATTGGATTGGAATATGGCACAAGAAATTGTACATGAACCTCCGAGGCACAATATATGTTGAGAATAACACAGAAACTTTATCAAACACCTGAAAGCTGAGGGCAGCTGTCCCCAGTAGGCCCTTTTAGTTCACGAGTGACCATGAGAAGAAAAAAGAGTATCACCACAGAAATACTAAATGTTGGAGAAGGTACATATTACCAACAAAATCTGCAAAAGGAAGAACAAATTGAAAAAGAGCAATAAGATTTGCACTGGCAGACAGACCCACAAGCCCCAGAATTGGCACAGCTGCTCTCGCTGCCACATGCTCGACAAAGTTTCCAAGTCAAACACATGCTTTTAATTCAAATAAAAATTCAAGCAAACTTTCTTATCTCACTCCTCTCCCCACCATCCCCAAACACCCCAACCAGAAATCGGGTCCTTAATCTGCATAAGCATAAGCATCCTGATGAATTATAGAAGTGAATTCTCACAACCCAGTCAGCAATGTCCGTTGAAATATAACCAGGACCGATGTCACTAGCTCATCATGTACTCACTAATTGGTTAGCGAACTTTGTTACTGTTCTATTACAAGAAGCTGTCTGCAGCAAATTCAAACGCAAGGAAACCAATGAAAAATGGGTGATGCGGGGACCCTTCAACTTCATTATCGAAAAGCTAGACGCCTCCAATAACCGAACCATGCGCAAAATTGCATTATATAAAAAAAAAAAAAAAATCAGACAAACAAAACAAACCAAAATCAGCACATCATCTATGCGTTCGACCAAATGCCTCAACCAGGCCAATTCACCGCGATTCTCGCACGTGAATCGGAACCGAACTTACGAGGGTGATCATTTCTTGGAGGACGGAGGTGACTTGCTCGCCTCCCTTGAGGAGAGCCTCGTACTGGGCGCTGTCCACCTTCTGATTCCCTTCTTGGGTCGCCCCCAACCGATCCTGCGGGTCGAGCTCCTCATCCGGGTACGCCCCTCCGACTTCGTAGGAGCTGCCGGACGACGAGCAGCAGCACCAGAGCCGCCGGCCGCTTCTCCTCCTCTCAGCCGGCCGCTCGAGAAAGCGGCGGCGACGGCAGAGAGAGAGCTGCGGTTGCAGGCGAACCGAGGAGAGGCGAGAAGGGAGAGGGGTGGGCTTCGGCGAGGGAGACGGGCGAGGTGAAGCGGGAAGGAGAGGAGTGCTGCTCGGTAGCGCCATTTCTGGAGCTTCTCTCGATTTGGAGAGTGGGGGTTTGGGTGGGTTTTTCAGTGATGAAAAAGTATTTTCTTAGAAAAGGAAAAAGGAAAAAATAAAGAAAATAAATTAAGTAATGAAAAGTATTTTCTTAAAAAAAGGAAAAAAAAAATTGGAAATGAGGTTTGAGTGATGAAAAAGTATTTTCTTAGAAAAGGGGAAAAGATTGACCAAAAAAAGGAAAGGAAGAAAATAAATGAAGAAAATAAATTAGGTAATAAAAATTTTATTTTTAAAAAAGGAAAAAAATTGAAATGAGGTTTTTGAGTGATTAGAAAGTATTTTCTTAGAAAAGGAAAAAAACTGCAGAAATTAAGTAATGAAAATTATTTTCTTTAAAAAAGCAAAAAAATTGAAATGAGGTTTTTGAGTGATGGAAAATTAATTTCTTAGAAAAGGAAAAAAATTGACCGAAAAAAAGGAAATGAAAAAATAAAATGAAGAAAAGAAATTAAGTAATTAAAAGTATTTTCTTAAAAAAGGAAAAAATTTGAATGAGGTTTTTGAGTGATGAAAAAGTATCTTTTTAGAAAATAAAAAATAAAATAAAATGCAGAAAAGAAATTAAGTAATGAAAAGTATTTTCTTAAAAAAAAGGGAAAAAATTGAAATAAGAAAACTAATACGCCGTCTGTGGGAATCGAACCCACGACCACATGGTTAAAAGCCATGCGCTCTACCAGCTGAGCTAAGACGGCTTTGTCATCATTTCGCGATAATTTATAATAAATTTGTTAATTGTTTGTCAAAGCACCTCCACATAATTATGGCATCGAATCCCTGTCGACTAGACTTGATAGATGGTTGAATTAGATTGGGTATCCGACACATAAAGTCTTACTAGGGCTAGGCATCGTTTAAAAATATTTGGGATTTAGGGACTCGAGCTCTTTCAACTTTTTCAACAGTTCGCGGACTTTTATTTTCCATGAAAATTGGATGAAAACGTTCACATAACGATGGTTAATGATAATGTGATGTCTTAAATGATATTTTAAAAAGAATATAAAATAAGAGATGAATAATATTAAAAAGATAAATGAATATGCTGAACATTAGAATAATGGAAATCTGGAAAAGAAACAAGGAGAAGAAGGAAATTTGACTCAAGCCGTGCAACCTTAGGCCAAATTCAGCCCCGGTCGAGGTTGCATGACCCCCAACAAGGGCAGCCAAGGCTTGGTGGCTCTCATCGACCTGTGGGCAGAACTAACGCCACCCCCTTGTAATATCTTCGTTATTTCCCCTTTTCCTCTCCCTTAGGGTTTGGGTTTTTGTAAAAAAATTACAATGCTTTCGGGTCAACATATGTAAAGTACCATTGTCTATTTAGTGTATAATTGAGGTGTTGTTAATATGTCAACCCATGTGGGCATTTTGGTTTTAATTCTAACAAAAGAGCCAACTCCGTCTGCATACTTTAACAACTCAATTGTACATAAAGGAAGTCCAAGCATCAATTGAACAATTTGAAAAAGTTTGGGAGCAATTATGCCTTGATCCCAGAAAATACTTACTAATCGGATATACACGCACCCGGCAGACTTTAGCGGAAGGTTCGGGCCTAGTTTTATCTTCAGCAAAAATTGGAAAAAATAAAAAAGGAAGTCTCGCCCGTGTTATCTTCCTTTTTCTTAGACATTTTTCCGCCTTACGTTGTGATATGTTACGCGGTCTTCATGGCAGAATTTCGCAATGTGTCAATAATTAGGGTCAAAACAAAAAATTCTATCAGGTCAATCATACATATCGACCAAAAGAAACATAAAATGGTAGCCACTTTAGAGCATTTGTATCTGCCAAAATTATCGAGAAAATTAATAAGTCCTCTGATTATGGGCATCTCAATTAAATGCATTCCATTGAAATATATCTAGAATAGACTCGACATTAATGGATTTGCGTTGGCTAATCCGCGCAATATAGACGGTAGATGTTTAATGGAAAAAAATTAAAAAAACATCACAATGGCTAATGTAGTAAAGGCTTCTCGTTTCGCTAATGGAAATCTTCTTAAACGGTAGCTAAATTTGGGGAACTTAAATGTGATCTCTAATGTTGCGGAGACTTTGATATGCAATTGTGATAAATTTAGTTTGACCACTTTGATGGTAGTAGAAATCTTTATCAATGAAAGGGACGCTAGACAGGATAAGGGCCATGTAATATCTGGAACCTGTCATGCCACGAGGAGCCACTAAGAAGCATTCTTAGTGGCAAATCTGACTGAAATTTTCTAGAAAGAGTACTCGCGCAGATTTTAGCTAATGCCACTTATTGTTGATTACAAGACGTTTCCAAAAAGCTTGCCCGACAAAGGATGAAGCTCATGCCCACGAAAGCAAACTAATGCATAGATGTCATGATGGAGGAAGGAATGGAGCACGGCAACTTTATCTAATTTTAACATCATCGATTTTATAGAATTGCAGATCGCTCTAGATATAAATTATAAAAACTTCTCCTTTTGTAGGAGAAGTAGGGCCACGTAGCGACGCAGTATTTTCTTTATGCTTGTTTCTAAAAATAAAGGGTGTATTTATTATTCAAGCACCCATGATCAGTTATCTAATCGCTACTGATTATAATGGAAATGTTTATTTTGTGTAAAATCCCGTTAATGCGGGCGGACAGCAGCACGTTTCTTATGAGCGTGCCCCCTAGCACACGCGTCAACCGAGAAAGGCTGGACAATTCCGTAATTAAGCGAGAAAGCCAAGGTCATTCCAGAATATTTGAACGTCTCATTCCCGACTTTACCCCTCACGCTGGGAAAGGCACCAAACGGTTCGGCTTCCCCGCGCTTCTATAAATACCAACGTTATACTCGCACCAAATTCATTTATCCATTTCCCTCTGTCTGTCGGACTCTCTCTCTATCTCTCTTTAAGTCTTTGCTTTCTCTCTCTAGGGTTTTCCAGCTCTCCTCCCCCCCTCCTCTCCGATGGCGCAGGTTGAGGTCCTGAACGGCGGAGCGGCCGAGAAGGCCGTCTCGTTCACGGCGGTGAAGCCGCAGCTGGCGTGGAGGCCCCCAAGGCCGGCGACGCCATCGAGTTCTACAAGTCCGCGTTCGGCGCCGAGGAGCTCGGCCGCACCCTCCACCCCAAGCGCAAGGCTGACCAGGAGCTCCCCCTAGTCCTCTCCGCTCAGCTCGCGCTCGCCGGCACCACCATCCTCGTCTCGGGCTGTACGGACGATTCTGCTGCTCCGTAAGTCTTGCTCTCTCTCTCTCTCTCTCTCTCTCCGCAGAGGACATAGCTTTTAGTGCTTCTCTTTCCGTAGATCCTGCTTCGAGAACCTGCACTACCTCCATGTTCACGAGGCTTTTCGGCTTCTTTGATGCGTTTCTTCGGCTGGTTGTTTTTACCGTTACGTTCTGTCTTGTTCATCACCTTGTTGCTCCTGTGTGGGAACGTTTCGGTTAGTTAAAGAACCTGTTGGACCTTGCGTTTCTTATTATTTTATAGCGGAATTTGTAGGCCTCGCTTTAGTTCCGTCTTATGTTAGCCTAATTCTTGAAACTCTGCGCCGTATGTATGTGATCTCCGCTAGACTCACGGACATGACGTTTCGGTCGTCTTCGGCTCTCTCGTGTTGTTATTCGCCGGCCGTGCTCACTGGCGTCGTCGTGTTATGTACGCGTAAATCTGGAACGGAAATGGCTCGATCCGTCCGCTCGTGCTTGATATGTACTGCTAGATGTTCGACTAGTCTCAACGAGATTCGCTGTTTCCTTCCCTCGTTGATGTGTCTTTTCATGTGCTTTGTTTTTTAGCTCGACCTTTAGTATTCTCAGTCTCCGATCTGTATTTTTCTGAGCGGTCCTTCTCGCGTGCCTTATCTCAGCTGGGGTAAATGTGGTCCCATAAAACTCTCCGTTCCGTGTTCTGCGCTTATCCTTATTCCTTTTTCTCGACATTTTGGACTTCGAGATACTTAATTATTTTATTATCGTCATCATCTTTGCTCGCAGAGTGAAGACCGCCGGTACCGGATGCGTGCTCTGCCTGGAGACCGAGGACGTGGAAGCCGCCGTCGCGAAGGCCGTGGCCGCCGGAGCCGTGGCGGAAGGCGAGCAGGTCGAAGGCGACGGCGCGTGCTGCGGCGGTCGCGTCGGCAAGGTGAAGGACCCGTACGGCTTCACCTGGCTCATCTGCTCCCCAGCCAAAAAGTGCGCCGAGGCGGAATGAAGAAGAGAAGAGGCAGGCGTCGTATTAGTAAAGTTTTGTCGTTTAACGGCTTGGGAAGGAGGAACTCGTGCAGGACTTTTTTTATTTCAGTTTTATGCGTAGTAGCCGTCTCCGTTATGTGGTGTTGCTTTTCCGTCTCTAACCGTCTCGTCTTTGGGGGGCGTGGGACCCTCCTTTTTTAAAAATTTCTAGAACCAAGAGCTTCTTTCTCTGGCCTGGTAGGAATTGGGGGATTGGGTGTCGTCATGAATAGGGCAATGAATATGTTGATACGGCCATGATGGTATTTTACCCGCTGCTCATTTTGAATATCGTCTCTCTCTCTCTCTCTCTCTCTCTCTCTCTCTCTCTCTCCTCTGACCAGATGAGCACGCTTCTTTGTCAAATTATTATTACTATCTAAAGGAACGCTTGTCGATCCGTTACATTGCATCGCGGGGGAAGCAATAAATTTTCGAAGGGAGAGGGAGGGTATTTATGAGGACGTTTTTGCAATGCGGATACATGAGGACGTTTCTCTGGATAATAACGCGAGGCTCAGATGGGGACTGGTTATGTAGTTTTTTATAGTCAGTGTGCCTCGATGTTGGATTTTTGCAGAAGCTTTTATGTGATAAGAAGCGGTTAGGACACAATTCTTTAGTAGGGGTGGGGTGGAAATATTTAATTGGGGTTGGAAGCTTGGGCGAATGATAAAGAAAAGCCCCAATCTCTCTCTGTGCGAGAAGCCTCGGGCAGTGTTCGCGGGCCAAAAAGGTATCAAGCGAGGGAAGAAGACTTTTCTACTGGACCCCCCCCTTTCCTGTAGGAGAAGTAGACGCGGTTGGTACGGATCGTTGAGCTAAATGTTTACAAAAGGACGGTACGCGGGACTTATACGGGGTATAGCCGACACGCGTCGCCGTGTTAGAAGGTTACGAAGATTCGAAGAAATCTTCGTACAGAGGATGGGATTGGACGAATGGGGGGTTGCGAAACACATCGGACGCCGTGCTTTTTCTATTTGGGTCAGGAAATGGGCCTCCTCCGAGAGGAGAGGCCGGAACCTCGTCACGCTTCCCCCAATTTCGACCCATCTTTTCGGGTCGCGCGATTTGCAGGGGGAGTCCGGAGTGGGGCGATGATCTCTCTGCACTCTTTTTATTTATTTATTTATTTATTTATTTACACTTATATAGTGTGGGATGACGATTCTAATGTCTTCCGTTATCTAATCACTTGCCCTTCGGTGCGCGTTATTCAGGATGTGCTTGTGTACTCATTCTAGATAAAGTTTTCCATTAACTCGAGAACTAAACTCTGTCGATAAGAAGTGCGAGAGCACAATATGATAATGGGATCTATCTCCTAACGAACAGAGCAATCGAGTTGCAAGCACACTAGACAATTACACTAAAGATAAAAGCGGAAGCAGCATCCACTAAGAGCGTCAGAAAATGACGAGCCACGTGAGCTTTATGCAATCCGTCTCGAGATTTATAGCTCATTGAGGCTCCCTTGAGGCTCCCTTGCGTAACCTGCAAAATAGCAAATGGATTATGGTCCTCCCTGCGTGTTGGATTAGAGGATTTAACCCTATCAAGGCCATGGAAGTTAGTGTCGGATTAGCATTTAAACTCCGAATAGCAAATTCATGCATTACCCGACACTAGCACAAGGATCTCGCGTTCCCAACTAAAAATTCGAAGGGGTCTGCATCGGATTTTAATAACTAGGCCTAGACAGCACAAGACCCAAAACTCTTTATAGTCCGGGTCTTACTGCTTTACGTTTTCAAAGCCCAAATGACTATCGAAAGGCCTCGCCTATTAAATTCTCTTCTTTAAAAAAAACCTATCCGAGGCATCACGTATGAAAGACTGGGTTAATATATTATGCTTATTTGCTCATTAGCAATTGCTAAAGTGCTATGACGTGTTCTTATTTGCATGTAATCGCGAAAAAGAGTCTGAAATCTTCCATCATCAGCGGGAGGAGGAGAGTTGATACCTTAGCAATTGCCGGGAGGAGTAAGACCGCACTTAGCAGGCAACCCCATCGCGAGATTGAAATCGATCCCCATAGCTGGCAATATGACCGAGTTCTTGTATGAGCAGAAGCAGCTCAGGTCCGCTCCCAAGAGCCCTTCGCAGCACTCCTTCGTCGGCTCCGTTGGGTTCGACTTTTTCACCGCCGGCTTGCAAGCCATTAGCTGATCATTGCTCATCTTGCACGCCGTTATCGCCTCCGAACCTCCCGCCAACGCGACGGCCACCACTGCCACCGCCACCAACACCAACATCATCCTACTGATAGCCATATTTTAGGAGTGGTTTTGTAGGGCGCTTGTGAACTTGTGATTAGAGACACACGTCTATGACGTGTGGTTATATAGAGAGTGTTGACACCTAAATTTCACCTAAATTAGTTAGTTTACTTTTTTTGGTCGATATCTAAATTAGTTAGTTAAAAATAGCATTAGAGGTTAGGAATTAGCAAAAAAAAAATTAAATTAAATTAATTAAATTTTACATTAAAAAAAACGAAAATGGTCAGGTTGGGCCGGATTTGGCCTTGGCCTGACCCGCCCCCTCTCTTTTCTCTTCCCCCGTGCTGGGCCCGGCCCGGCCCAGCCCTCTTTCCCTTTCCACCTAGCCCGCGAACGAGCTGGTCTTTTTTCCCTCTGGTTGGTCTTCGAAGACTTGCAGAAAAGCTAAAAAGTAGACCAGCAGAGGGAGCAACGAAAGTAGGAGCAACAGAAGATTGGGATGGCAGGCGGTCGGCGTGATCTGCGGGTCGGGAGCAACTTGGCCGGCAGTTGGCATGACAGCCCTCTTCCCGTGACGACCTGCAAAAAAAAAAAAAAAAACAACAACAAAAACAGTAAGCGGCCGGCGGGCTCGGAGGGGAACAGACGGACACGGCCACGAAGAAAAACGCAGGGAGAGAGGGAGAGAATGAGAGAGAGCAAGGAAGGATTCGAGAGCCCCACCCGAAACACCGCCAACGCATCTTCGGGCCGCCGTCGCCACTGCCAACGCATCTCCAAGCCACCAATGAACCGTCACCACCGCCGTTTACTCGGGAGCCCAAGTTGGCATTTCCCTAAACACCTTGTGTGCTTCCCTCGGAATCAAGCCGGCCGGAGCTCACCTCGATCGGTTCGGGCGAGCTCCGGCCAGTGCCCATCCACCATTCCCTTCCATGGTGTTCAGGTTTCTTGTTCTTGTAGTTTAAGACCCACTCTCGGGCCTTGACTAAGCCATTAGCCCCCTAGGATCCGCGCGTGCCATTTGCTTGACGAATTACTTGAGTGAGCTCTGCCTCCCCGACTCCATACAAAACTGTTGTTTTGGGGCACCAAAAGGGTGCCGAAGCTTAAATGGAAAATCGTGTATAAAAAAAGTGTTGGTTGTATGTAGAACATCTTGCTCTTCCAATCTCGTGCGATGATTAAATGAAAGAATGACATTGCAAATTGGCAAGGATTTCATAAGACGGGTTTCTCTCTGTTTTCGCAGGTGACTCCTGATGTGCATTTCCAAAATGATTTGGGTCTAGATAGCTTGGACAACGTAGAGATTGTAATGGCACTTTGGAAGAAGAATTTAAGCTCGAAATCCCAGATTTGGAAGCTGATAAAATTGACTCCGGTCGTCTTGCTATTGAGTACATCTACAACCATCCTATGGCTGGTTAATTCGAGCTCATGCATCTTTTGACTATCCTGTATTGTGTGTACAATGAGCTTCTCAGCCTCCTCTTTGGTTGCTTTGTCTTGAGCGTGAAGCAGAGGATGGAAAATAATCTCAACTTTTGTGATAAAAAGATAGACTAGCTGATGGGAGTCGTTTGGAACATATGACAAAAGACAGCAATGACATCTTGAACTTGTGGGCAAAAAATTTGGGAAAGCTACTTGATTTTGTCGAGAAAAGTTGCAACCAAATGCACAAGGAAACTATGGCTCGTATGGCTGTCTTGAGAGCTTGAAGATGTTCTTAGTTGAATGGATGACCTCTCTCCCCTTGACCCTCCCCCTCCCCCTCCCCCCACAAAAAAGAAGAAGAAAGCTATATAAAGCTGTTTCACATTGTGGTCTGAAGTGGGACAAAAAATGTTCATAGAACTCTCGCATAGCTGGCTTCAATTTGATTGCATATTTTGCACAGGGGACCAGATTTAGGCCTTGTTCCGGCCTGAAATCATATACTAAACACACTGCATAGGAATGTGTTCTGTCTTTTCATGCTTTCTCTTTCCCTTCTCCTTTTAATAGAAGATATGTAGGCTTTCAGGGTACTAATGAAGTAGGTATCGCCATAAGATGGGCACTCATTCGGACTAAAATAAGCACCTCATCACTAAATTCTGTTTTGCATTACGAATTTCGCTGGCGCTTGTCAGGCTAATGAATGCTATTTGTCATTTCCATTTAAGGGACGACATTTTTCTCGAAGTCGAACTCTTTCGACGTCTTGTGGTAAAGACTCGGGATTTCAGCCACCTACTGGAATCGAGCTACAAGGAAGGGACTCTAATGTTCATTGTTGTCAAATGCCATTGATGCATCTTTTGAAGATGACTCTACTGCCCTAAAATTCGATTAACTAGAATAAAATCACTAGTACCTAAATGACTCTATTATTTCTAAATTGTCCTTTCGTGGTGATTTCAGTGTCAGTCGTTTGTTGAGTCAATGAGTGCCTTAGGGAATGCTTCACCAGAGATTCAAACCCCATTTTGCAATCCTAGAGAGAAACTAAAGAAATGAACAATGAATATCTCAAGAATTCTGATAAAGAAATCCAAAAAAGGGGACAAAGAACGTTCACTTGAAAAAATATTGCGAGATGCATACTGTTTTCATTGAATAGACTAGCACCAACATTGGATCGTTTGCCTCCATAACTACGACAGTGAGATAAAAAGTAGTTCCTTATATATATTCATACATAAAAGTAATACACATAGGTACCGAACTTATTACACACATAAAAGTAATACACAACGGTACCAAACTTATTACAGATTTGACATATATCACAGACACTACTCTTAGGACTGTCAAAATCATCAGGACAATCAGGACTAGAATCCATTTCTGCTGCTTCGTTTTTAACAGGGAGTCCACCCCTTGAGAAGACTTTCGCAGACTTCAACTTCCTTCTAACATTCTCGTTGAATAGGGGATCCACTTCCAGCAGCATTAGACGCAAATGGGATTCCCTTATCCCACCTGTATCTAAGGACATCAAAAGAGCATCAAAAGCCTGCAAAAAAAAAAGAGGATAGAACAATGATATTAGAAACACAACTTGAAAAACCTAACAAACACCTTATTAAATACACTCGCATACATACTCAACTGAACAGCTGAGAATCTTTCAGTTGGAACACTGCTCAAGTCATTCTGGAGACCTTGGGGACCATGCAATGTCTCTAATTATTGACTTCAAAAGAGCAACATGTAGTTCGCCCAACAATCTTGAATCCTGCCATGAAGTAGAATGTGCAGAAGGGCATACAAATTAATAAAAGGAAATCTTATGAGAAACAAAGATATCCAATTAGAGGGAACATTGCTTACATAGTCGTGAAAAGCTTGAACAAACTCATCCAGAGTAAAAGGCCATAGACCAAGTACGTCCGCAAAAGTAAGAAAAATCGCCAGGCCTGCATGGGATCACCCAGAAGTAAGCCACTAAACTCTTCATATAAGTAAATATCAGTTATAAAGCAAAAGAGAACACCCTCAATAACTCAATGGGATGAGTTTACTCTTACATTTGGAAAAACATTCAGATGAGAAAATATATTTGTCCACAAGGCCATACGAGCCAAAAAATCACATCCGATAATCATGAATTCAAAGTCACCCTTGTAGCAATTACAGTATCAAGAGATAACAGTCAAAGAGGCAACCATCCAAACTTCCATCTTCCGCTGGACAATGAACTATCCTTCCTGTTAAAAATCTATTCTATTAAGTCTGAGGGAAAGAATGATGGGGTAAGTGAACTCAAGAACAGATAATGGGGAGTCCATGACACTTCGGCACTAAGTATGACTGGTAAAATAATACATTCGCAGCCTCAAGGACAACGGTACGTCTCCACAATAAAGATGCAACATTTTCAGATAGTAATCTTATCATGGAAGTGCAAGCTATTATGAAATTATGTATATCTCTTTCAACAGTCAAACATACCATGAGAAGATTCCCAATGTTCTCCTCTGAATTGGTCCATGGTTGAACTGCAAATGGTCTCTTTAATCGCACAGACTGAGGAGGAAAGGCACTCAACGAATCTAAAGCATAAAACTTACGTTAAAGTTGCACGGACAATAGAAAACAAACAGTAGCATCTAGAGTTGGAATGCCCAAAGAAAGGCAGGCAGACAGGAACACACATGTCTAGGGCGCGAACCCTTTCTTTGGATTTATTTTAACTAGAATGACATAATATCCTAGGCCGAAGCGACGTTGGAAATGAAATGAAAGCGTGCACGCACGCACATGGAGGCATGCACCTGCTTATGTACATACGCATGTATACTCAATTACCAGAATAGCACCATACAACAAACCAGAAACTCTTTTTTTTTTCCCGTGTAACTACAGAAACAAGAAACAGTAACAAGAGATACATATCTCTGCATCTATTGGCTATAATTTCAAGATGTCAAAATCAGCTCCTTTACTACAAAATGACAGCATGAAGCAAATTCAAGTGCAAGGAAATATAAACCAGATCCTCACTTCTAAACATTTCAGTAGAAACAAATCCCTCATTCTGTAGGCCAATTCAGTTTACTCTTCTGATCCTATAAATAACTCACAAAAATTCACGGCAAAATACATCACTTATGATGTTAGATTATGTAAAGGATACCATTGTCGAAACATTCTAGAAATACGATTTAGATTAATTGGAGAAAGCTCTACCAGATACAGGCCTGAGTTGAAAAATTGCTGGGAGCAGGTAGGAAGTTTTCAACTTAACAGAGCAATGTTCACTTTACAATCAATTGAGTTGGCTAAGCGAAATAAAAATTGTTCAACTTTATTTGCGGGAGTACCCGATACATTTTCTTCAGAGCCAATATCTAGGGTTATTTTAAGAGAGCTTATGATAAGTATTTATATTTCTTTCACTCCAAATTTTTGCTTTCCCCCTAAAAGAAAATAATTATTGTGAACTTAGAATTATAAGAACATTTTAAAAAACACCATATGACAATATTTACACATTTTTTAAGGTTTTAAGAAATGAGTAAAGCAAAAAGGGGAGAGAATGACACCCCAAACACACCTATTGCAGACATAGGTAGTGAGATTCTACCGCCCGGTCGCGACCAAAGGAGGCGACGCCGCACAGCCCGCGAGCACTCTGGTGGAGACGGCGGCGGACGGTTGCGGTCAAATGGCCCCGAAAGAGGCGAGGCGACAGTCAAGGGTGGCGTTCCGCCACCCGCCACCCACGACCCCTGCTCTACGGCTGCTTGGTCACGGCAGGGAAGGCAAAGATGTTAAACCGCACGGGCAGCCTTCGGCCAACGTACGACGGCCCTGTTTCGACTAAGGGGGCATAGCCCGGCTTTTGGGCGGGCAACGACAGCTTTCCATGGCTCTAAAACCCTAGCTGGGCTTTACACGGAGGAGTCGTGGAGGCAGAGCTCACTCAGGCAATTCGTCGAGCAAATGGCGCGCACGGATCCTATGGGGCTAATGGCTTAGTCGAGGCCCGAGAGTGGGTCTTAAACTACAAAAACAAGAAACCTGAATGCCATGGAAGGGAATGGGGGATGGGCGCTAGCCGGAGCTCGCCCGAACCGATTGAGGTGAGCTCCGGCCGGCTTGATTCCGAGGGAAGCACACAAGGTGTTCGGGGAAATGCCAACCTGGGCTCCCGAGGAAACGGCAGCGGTGGCGGTTCGCTAGTGGCTCAAAGATGCGTTGGCAGTGGCGGTGGCGGCCTAGAGATGCGTCAGTGGCGTTTCGAGTGGGGTCTCGGATCCTTCTTTGCTCTCTCTCACTCTCTCCCTCTCTCCATGCGTTTTCCGTAATGCGTCTATTCCTTCTCCCCCGCCCGCGCCCGCTATCTCGCTTCGTTTTTGTTCTCTTTTTTTTTTTTTTTTTTTTGCAAGTCGCAAGTCGTGTGAAGAGGCTGTCGTGCCAGCTGCCGGCCAGGCTGCTCCCGGCCTGCAGATCACGCCAACCGCCTGCCATCCCGATCTTCTGTTGCAACTGTTTACGCTGCTCTACCTTTTGGCTTTTCTGTGAGTCTTCGAAGACTAACCGGAGGGAAAAAAGACCAGCTCGTTCGAGGGCTAGGTTGAAAGGGATAGAGGTTGGGCCGGGCCGGGCCCAGTGCAGGGGAAGAGAAAAGAGAGGGGGCGGGTCGGGCCAACGTTGGATCCGGCCCAACCCGACCATTTTCGTTTTTTTTAATGTAAAATTTAATTAATTTTTTTAATTTTTAATTTAATTTTTTTGGCTAATTCCTAACCTCTAATGCTATTTTTAACTAACTAATTAGGTACCGACCAAAAAAAAAAAATTAGGTACTGACCAAAAAAAGAAAACTAACTAATTTAGGTTAAATTTAGGTGTGAACACTCTCTATATAACCACACGTTGTAGACGTGTGTCTCTAATCACAAGTTCACAAGCGCCCTGCAAAACCACTCCTAAAAAGATGGCTGCCGGTAGGTTGATGTTGGTGTTGGTGGCGGTGGCAGTGGTGGCAGTCGCGTTGGCAGGAGGTTCGGAGGCGATAACGGCGTGCAAGATGAACGATGATCAACGATGGCTTGCAAGCCGGCGGTGACAAAGTCGAACCCGGCGGAGCCGACGAAGGAATGCTGCGAAGGGCTCTCGGGGCAGACCTGAGCTGCTTCTGCTCGTACAAGAACTCGGCCATATTGTCGGTTATGGGGATCGATTTCGATCTCGCGATGGGGTTGCCTGCTAAGTGCGGTCTTACTCATCCCGCCAAATGCTAAGGTATCAACTCTACTCCTCCCGCTGATGATGGAAGATTTCAGACTCTTTTTCGCGATTACATGCAAATAAGAATGCGTCTAGCACTTTAGCAATTGCTAATGAGCAAATAAGCATAATATATTAACCTAATCTTTCGTATGTGATGCCTCGGATAGGTTTTTTTTTAAAGAAGAGAATTTAATAGGCGAGAACTTTCGATAGTCATTTGGGCTTTGAAAACGTAAAACAGTAAGACTCGGACTATAAAGAGTTTTGGGTCTTGTGCTGTCTAGGCCCAGTTATTAAAATCCGGCGCAGACCCCTTCCAATTTTTAGTTGGGAATGCGAGATCCTCGTGCTAGTGTCCGGTAATGCATGAATTTGCTATTCCAGGATTAAATGCTAATCCGACACTAACTTCCATGCCCTTTATAGGGTTAAATCCTCTAATCCAACACGCAAGGAGGACCATAATCCATTTGCTATTTTGCAGGTTACGCAAGGGAGCCTCGAGGGAGCCTCAATGAGCTATAAATCTCAAGACGGATTGCATAAAGCTCGCGTGGCTCGTCATCTTCCGACGCTCTTAGTGGATGCTGCTTCCGCTTTTATCTTTAGTGTAATTGTCTCGTGTACTTGCAACTCGATTGCTTTGTTCGTTAGGGGATTGATCCCATTATCATACTGTGCTCTCGCACTTCTTATCGACTAATAGAGTTCAGTTCTCGAGTTAATGAAAAACTTTCTTTCAAATGAGTACACACATGCACATCTTGAATAACGCGCACCGAAGCGCAAGTGATTAGATAGCGGAACACGTTAGAATGGTCGTGCCACGCTATATAAGTGTAAATAATAAATAAATAAAAAAGAGCGCAGAGAGGTCATCGCCCCACTCTCGACTCCCCCCCGCAAATAGCGTGACTTGAAAAGATGGGTCAAAACCGGGGGAGGCGTCACGAGGTTCCCGCCTCTCCTCTCGGAGGAGGCCCATTTTTTGGAGAAAATATTGGCTGGATTTTACCCTCCACGTCGGCAAAGGTAAGACCATTTAGAAATCGACACGTGGCTCCATTGCGCGACGGGGTTAGAGGTTCAAAATTTGCGTGCGCCGCTCCTGGGGCCCACCACTCTGACGCTCTCTCTCCTCTGCTCTCCTCTGCAACCTGTCGACTCATCCTCTCTCTCCTCTCTCTCTCTCCCCGTTCTCCGTTCCATTGCGGGGGGAGAACAAAAATCGCAGGTGCTTCCATATTCTCTCCTCTCTCTCTCTCTCTCTCTCTCTCTCTCCATTCTTGCCGACTCTCTCTCTCCCCATTTTTTGGAGAAAATATTGGCTAGATTTTACCCTCCACGTCGACGAATGTAAGACCATTCAGAAATCGACACGTGGCTCCACTAGGCGACGGGGTCAGAGGTTCAAAATTTGCGCGCGCCACTCCTGAGGCCCACCACCACTCTGACGCTCTCTCTCCTCTGCTCTCCTGTGTGACTTGTCGACTCGTCCTCTCTCTCCTCTCTCTCTCTCCCCGTTCTCCGTTCCGTTGCGAGGGGAGAACAAAAATCGCAGGTGCTGCCATATTCTCTCCTCTCTCTCTCTCCCCGTTCTCCCTGACGCTCCTCTGCATGACACCGACGCACCTCCACCTCCGCCTTTGCCTCCACAGGTAGCTCGCGACGCCGACACCCCTTCGTCTCTGCCTCCGTGCCTGACGCCCTTTCGCCTCCCTCTCGCGACCTTTGCTCCGCTCTCTCCCTCTTTCCTCTGCGGAGCGCCCTTGCTGGCCAACCCCGACGCTGACAAACCCCTACTCACGTTTTGGCCTCCCTCTCTACGAACGAGGGTCGCTCTCTCTCTCTCCCTCTCTTTCCTCCATGAAGCGCCCCCGCTTCTGAACAAAGGTCGCTCTCTCTCTATCTATTTGAGTTCATCCTCTTCTGAGTTCTCATTTCTTGTTTACTCCATCACTTGTCTGACTTTTTAACTTGTTATCTGTGTAGTTGCAGATGAGGAGCAGAAAGGACCCGTGAATCCTTATGATGGCAAAGTGTATGTTCGACGGGATGCCATGTCAAATAAAGTCAGTGGCTTCTTTTCCCTGTTGAGATGTCTTTGTTGTTGTTGTTTGAACAATAACGTAAATTCCATTAAGAAGGTACCAAGGGGGTACTGCCCCCATACAAAACGGCTGCAAAAGAAAAGCCGCACATATGCAATTTTGTACAGAAAGAGGAACCCCTTATAGTATGTTGGTCATTACTTGTCATATGGAGATTGTGTGACGTTTAATTTGTCATTTGCTGCTATTTCCTTGATGTAGTCATCTTCCAAAGGTTTCAATCTTTTTGAAAAGTTGTGCTGACTGTTATAGGGCTATAATCCATTGAGAAAGGTACTCGTTACGATAAATGTTAGTTCCATGAAATGAATCTAGGCTAGCTGAGACAGGTGCATACTTTACTTAGAGGAAAGGTAGATATGCATCAATATCTCTATAAAATGAGTCCTAGTGCTCTTGGCTGGCTTTTACTGTGTATTTTGTATTACCCGCTTTTCTCGCCCGTGTGATGTCTTTTTTTCCCCTTGTTTTGTGGTTAACTATTGCAAATATTCTGTTGTGATTACACTTGCATGGGTTAATGGAAGTTTACAAGGATCATATTTCTTCGTGCTTGTGAATTAAGAATATGTTTGTGAAATGTCGTCACAAATATTTTTATGATAACATGAGTGTTCTGCTTGGAAAAAATATTGAATAGTTTCAGTCCCTTTTAGTGCAGTTATCAAGAACTGTTTGGTACTAATACTTTGCTGAAAATTGGAGGGGATGTAATTCTCAATTCAAACTTACCTTTTCATGCCAATTTTCTTTTGAGATGTTGATGTAGGTAAGTTGCCTATATACTTACACCCTACATGTCCTTTCTCGATACTTTTACAAGTTTGTTCTTCTTGTCTTTCTGTATGAAAACTGGAATTGTCTTTTTTTAATTTTAAGAACTTTTACTGCTCTTAGAAGAATCTAATAAAATTTTGATGATAGTTTCGCTTGTTAACATTCAATTTTCGAAGTCATATGTGGATTGCCAATATTTGTGTTATGTGTGAATATCTAGGCTGCTTCAAGACTTCTCCACCATGAGAATCAGTTGCTGCATGACCAGCCTGCAAGATACCATACCCCTGGACGGATTGCCCAAACTCACTATCTTGATGTCCCGGTGGATGGGCCAACTACCAGAGTGTCATCTACTCATGGAAGTGAGAAGCTGCCTAGTGTTGATGGTGTTCGAGGTCACCGACTGCGAGTATGTTGTGTCTCGCAAGAAGATAGAGAGCAAAACAGTGTTTTATCCCCTCTGAGAGATGATCATTCCCTTCAGCCGAGAGAGTCTTTTGTTCACATTCAAATGAATGCTCACCAAGGAAGCCATCCATTTATTGGTCAAGAAGATTCTTCTACCCTGCTTGACAGGACAATTTTGCATGATACTTCTGACCTGCATGTCAAGAGAAAACGCAAGGTAATTCTGATGCTTCTGAGAGTAGAGTATTGTCATCACTTTTTTATATAGCTTAGGGTAACCAAAAATGTCATTTTGTTGCAGATTGAAGAAGCCCAGATCGCTAGGGAAGTTGAAGCTAATGAAAACCAAATTTGCAAAGCACTAGAGAAAGAAAATATTTTGACGAGAAAGGTTTTCATTTATCACTTAAGGATATGTGAGCTTTGTGGAGAAAAATTTGGCATGTACTGATATCCTGTATTTTTCTATTGTAGTCTGAGGAACGAATGAGGAAAGAGATGGAAAGATTTGATCGTGAAAGAATGTCGCGACCAAAATTTCGAGGTGCACCACCTAAAATTTAGCTAATGGATTATTAAGCCTGGACTTAACTCGGGTTCTCTCAAGCCCATACCAATTTGCGACTTATGTTTAGATTCTTAACATACATATAGATTTTTTCTAGGAGTCGCCACTAATCTATTTTTTGGTGAATTGATTAGAAACCCAAGTAAAGTAACGGGAGTTTTACTTTACTCCTACGAACCAGAGACTCTAGGTACGGGGACTTGGTTACACTAGATTTCTCTAATGCCATTTTGGTACTATTCTTTTATTTTCAAAAAATGCTTTTGCAAGCAGTTTAAATTGATTTTAAATCTAATTTCCTGACATGTGAGGTGATTATACGGGTGCGCAAACCACCAATTTAACACCCAAGTAAAGCAGTAAATAAATTGCAGGACTTACCTGATAGCAACGAAAGCATATGCTGTGTTAGATCAGAATTCACATCAACAGTCCTAGATATGATTTCTAATTAACACGCAATCATTCAATTTTTGTTTTCACTTTATTTAATGAGAATCTAATCTATATGCAATGCAATGTTACTAATTTAACATGAAATGATATGGCATGGCAATATAACTTAAACTATATGACACGAGTGAAATATTTTTTTTGTATTTTCTTAATGAACATGCAATAATTAAATATGCAATCTAAATTAACTAAAATGACCTGATTCTAATGACATGCAATTTATAATTGAATGAACCTAGCAACAATCACTAAATGATGTACATTTCATGAACCTATTTCTATATGACGCGCACATGATTTTTTATTTTCTTAATAAGCATGCAATTTGTCCTAATATGCAATGACGTGCAAAGAATGCCCTAATTCTAGCTTTTCTTTTTGTGTTTTTTTTTTTTTTTTACAAAAATTCGAGATTAAAATTAACATGCAATTTAAATTAATGAAACCAAAATCTAACATCCTAAATTTACGTTTTTGGTATTTTTTTTATTTTTAAAATTCGAAATAATAAATTTCCTACCCTAAATATGCAAAAACCCTAAAAAAGAAATAAACCTAATCTAACTCATATTTTATTATTATTATTATTATTTTTTTTTTACGGAAGCAAGATCAACTTAAACGACACGTCGTTAAATTAGAGCAAGATCGAATCTAAATTGACGAATCATATCTCGCACATGAGATCGGGTTGGCCAATTTTACATAAATCGTGAATCGAATCTCGGGTGTGAGATCGGATTGGCAATTTTTCAAGCGATTGCAAGTCGGATTTTGGGCGCAAAAATCGGACTGTCAATGCTACTCGAGTTGCGAATATCAGTCATGTGCATCAACGCACATATCAAATAAGGGAACGGAATTTTCGGAAATTAAAATAATCAAAATTTTTACCTATTCCGAAAATTGATTTCCAAATTTGGACTTTGCACAATCGGACCGAGATCACAACCGGCGCTTCGGAGTGGGATAGCGATGGGCAGTTTGTGGCCAATGAACCTACAAAAGCATAACTTTTACGGGATGGCCCGATTCATGGATGAGCTCAACGGCAGCGATAGGCTCGGCACGGCGTTAGGACAACGGGTTGTCTCGTGGTGGAGGATCACAAGTGGCTCATCAATGTCTTCAATTTGTTGAGGCACGTTGACAGCAAAGGACAAATCAATTGCTATGTTGGGAACCAGGACAAGGACGGCAAAGCAAGTTTGCTCGGCTTGCGATTGTTGATCCACGGTGGACGTAATTTACCGAGACCGAGACTCGCGTTGAGGATCTCCATGAAAATACTAAAGTTGTTGAAGAATTTTGCGAGCGTAATGAGCCCAGTGTGTTTACGGCTTCCCCCATTGGAAGCATGAATCCGAAGCAATTCATGGGATCATGGCGGTGGCGGTGGCGGTGGCTCGTGATTGAAGGACAATGGATCGAACGGTGGTGCTCTGTCATGGAAGGTCAAGGCTAGTAAACGGTGCAGCGCCTTCTCGGTTCGGAACAGATCAGCAAGACAGGGATGGCCTCAATGAGGCAACAGCTGGACAACAGCTCAACGTGTGGTCTCGCGGCAGCAGCGACGGCGGCGATTGGGTAATAGTTAGAACAGCAACTACGAGGGGCGGAGCTGCAGTGACAACATCAATGAAGGGGCTGCGGTGGTGTCGTCAAGCGATCGAGTAATAACTCAACAGAGTGGCAGCTCATTGACAATATATCGGGGACGATGAAAGCACCGCGGCAGAAGCATCGACGTGGGTCATGGTCAAGAATTGGCCAAGAAAACTCACTCTCTCTCCTCTCTCACGTGTTCTCTGTGTATTGCCCCTGCCCCGCCCCGCCCCCCCCCCAATTTTTTGATCGAGACGATTTCCTTTATTTCAATTACCTTCCACCTTTGACCATGCAAAAATTTTAACCCATCCGCATCCTTTTCTTTCCTTTATTTCTTTTCTTTCCTACAAACAATAGAATCGGCCGCCGCACATTTACATTCATAGGATTAGCAAAAAATTCCTTTCCATTGGATCATCCAACAACCCAAAAATTGACCGAATATTGCCAAAAGCTCTTGATCGTAATAGAATTTTTCCGATTCTGAATCTTGCAAATAAGCGCGGGCAACCTGTCGAGGCGGAGGCACATCGGTGTCATGCGGAGGAGCGTCGGCAAGAACGGGGAGAGAGAGAGAGAGGAGAGAATATGGAAGCACTTGCGATTTTTGTTCTCCCCCTGCAACAGAACGGAGAACGGGGAGAGAAAGAGAGAGGAGAGAGAGGACGAGTCGACAGGTCGCAAATGAGAGTAAAGGAGAGAGAGCATTAGAGTGGTGGGCCCCAGGAGTGGCGCGCGCAAATTTTGAACCTTTGACCTCGTCGCCCCGTGGAGCCACGTGTCGATTTTTGAATGGTCTTACCTTCGCCGACGTGGAGGGTAAAATCCAACCAATATTTTCTCCAAAAAATGGGCCTCCTCCGAGAGGAGAGGCGGGAACCTCGTGACGCCTCCCCCAATTTTGACCCATCTTTTTAGGTCACGCGATTTGCAGGGGGAGTCGGGAGTGGGGCGATGACCTCTCTGCGCTCTTATTTATTTATTTATTTACACTTATATAGCGTGACATGACGATTCTAACGTGTTCCGCTATCTAATCACTTGCGCTTCAGTGCGCGTTATTCAAGATGTGCGTGTGTGTACTCATTCTAAAGAAAGTTTTCCATTAACTCGAGAAACGAACTCTGTCGGTCGATAAGAAGTGTGGGAGCACAGTATGATAATGGGATCAATCTCCTAATGAACATAGCAATCGAGTTGCAAGCACACGAGACAATTACACTAAAGATAAAAGCGGAAGCAGCATCCACTAAGAGCATCAGAAAATGACGAGCCACGCGAGCTTTATGCAATCCGTCTCGAGATTTATAGCTCATTGAGGCTCCCTCGAGGCTCCCTTGCGTAACCTGCAAAATAGCAAATGGATTATGGTCCTCCCTGCGTGTTGGATTAAAGGATTTAACCCTATCAAGGCCATGGAAGTTAGTGTCGGATTAGCATTTAAACCTGGAATAGCAAATTCATGCATTACCCGACACTAGCACGAGGATCTCGCGTTCCCAACTAAAAATTCGAAGGGGTCTGAGCCGGATTTTAATAACTGGGTCTAGACAGCACAAGACCCAAAACTCTTTATAGTCCGAGTCTTACTGCTTTACGTTTTCAAAGCTCAAATGACTATCGAAAGTTCTCGCCTATTAAATTCTCTTCTTTAAAAAAAAACCTATCCGAGGCATCACGTACGAAAGATTGGGTTAATATATTATGCTTATTTGCTCATTAGCAATTGCTAAAGTGCTATGACGCGTTCTTATTTGCATGTAATCGCGAAAAAGAGTCTGAAATCTTCTGTCATCAGCGAGAGGAGAGTTGATACCTTAGCATTTGGCGGGATGAGTAAGACCGCACTTAGCAGGCAACCCCATCGCGAGATCGAAATCGATCCCCATAACTGACAATATGGCCGAGTTCTTGTATGAGCAGAAGCAGCTCAGGTCTGCCCCCGAGAGCCCTTCGCAGCACTCCTTCGTCGGCTTCGCCGGGTTCGACTTTGTCACCGCTGGCTTGCAAGCCATCAGTTGATCATCGCTCATCTTGCACGCCGTTATCGCCTCCGAACCTCCTGCCAACGCGACGGCCACCACTGCCACCACCACCAACACCAACATCAACCTACCGGCAGCCATCTTTTTAGGAGTGGTTTTGCAAGGCGCTTGTGAACTTGTGATTGGAGACACACGTCTACAACATGTGATTATATAGAGAGTGTTGACACCTAAATTTAACCTAAATTAGTTAGTTTTCTTTTTCTGGTCGGTCGGTACCTAAGTTAGTTAGTTAAAAATAGCATTAGAGGTTAGGAATTAGCCAAAAAAATTAAATTAAAAATTTAAAAAAATAATTAAATTTTACATTAAAAAAAAAAACGAAAATGGTCGAGTTGGGCCAGATCCGACCTTGGCCCGACCCAGCCCTCTTTCCCTTTCAACCTAGTCTGCGAACGAGCTGGTCTTTTTTCCCTCCAGTTGCTCTTCGAAGACTCGCAGAAAAGCCAAAAGGCAAAGCAGCAGAGGGAGCAGCGAAGCAGTTGCAACAGAAGATCGGGACGGTAGGTGGCCGGCGTGATCCGCGGGCCGGGAGCAACCTGGCCGGCAGCTGGCACAACAGGCCTCTTCACGCGACGACTTGCAGAAAAAAAAAAAAAAAAAAAAAGAACAAAAACATAAGCAGCCGGTAGGCGCTGGGGGG
This sequence comes from Eucalyptus cloeziana, assembly GCA_014182715.1. Lineage (NCBI taxonomy): Eukaryota > Viridiplantae > Streptophyta > Magnoliopsida > Myrtales > Myrtaceae > Eucalyptus > Eucalyptus cloeziana. The sequence goes on from CM024641.1 coordinate 8,086,945, forward strand.
AACAAACGCAGCACTAAAACGCACGGAGAGAGTGAGAGAGAGAGAGAGCGAAGAAGGATCCGAGAGCCCCACCCGAAATGCCGTCAACGCGTCTCCGGGCCGCCGCCGCCACTGCCAACGTATCTCTGAGCCACTAGCGAACCGCCACCGCTGCCGTTTCCTCGGGAGCCCAGGTTGGCATTTCCCTGAACACCTTGTGTGCTTCCCTTGGAATCAAGCCGGCCGGAGCTCACCTCCACCGGTTTGGGCGAGCTCCGGCCAGCGCCCTTCCCCCATTCCCTTCCATGGCGTTCAGGTTTCTTGTTCTTGTAGTTTAAGACCCACTCTCGGGCCTCGGCTGAGCCATTAGCCCCCTAGGATCTGCGCACGCCATTTGCTCGACGAATTGCCCGAGTGAGCTCCACCTCCCCGACTCCTCCATGTAAAGCCCAACTAGGGTTTTAGACCCATGGAAAGCTGCCGCTACCCGCCCAGAAGTCGGGCTATGCCCCCTTAGTCGAAACAAGGCCGTTGTGCCTTGGCCAGAGGCCGCTCGTGCCGTTTAACATCTTCACCTCCCCTGTCGTGACCAAGCAGCCGTGGGGCAGGGGTCGCGGGTGGCGGAACGCCACCCTTGATTGTCGCCTCGCCTCTTTCGGGACCGTTTGACCGAAACCGTCTGCCGCCGTCTCCACAAGAGTGCTCGCGGGCTGTGCGGCATCACCACCTCTGGTCACGACCGGGTGGTAGAATCTCACTACCTATATCTGCATATACATGCTATTACTCATGTTGACACCCAAAAATGTCTGATTTCTAGTTATTATTGATATGCAGTGATTGTTCGAAAATAACAAAAGTGAACTCGACAATTTTGTATGCAACATCAAAATTAGCCAAAAAAAGGAAAAAAAGTAGAGAATATATTATTCGAGGTCATGTCTAGTCATCCGTGGAGGAAACCAATTAAATGGATTGACGATTGGTTGATATTATATGTAGTTGATGACTTAGATGAAAGTATTAGCATATGTCAACTAGTGGCAAATGACGATAGATTATTTTACCAAAGTTGTTGATAATGTGTTAACTAATGAGTAGATGATCGTTTTAGAGGTTTGCATCTAAGGCTCAAGCACATGTAAATCCATTAAGGAGATTGGAGAATAGTTAGGTGAAAATGAATATTGACATTGCTATTTTGAAGATGTGAGAAATTAACAACTCTTTGGAGATAAGGTTATTATTTTGAAGGAAATTGACAACATGGAAAATGAACAACTTCTTAGAGATAAGACTGCTAGTTTGAAGGGAATTGGCAACGTGGGAATACGAGACTATTATTTCAGAAGCGTCCAACTACAATTCAACACAGTCCTTCGGTCGTGGGATTATCCTCTTCCAACCCCTACTCAAGTAGCGGATTGCTGTTGTTGGCGGGAGAACCCCTCGGGCCGGTTCACGGTAACAAATACTTGGGAAATCATTAGGAGCAAGGGGAACATAGTTTTTTGGCATGATCTCATTTGGGATAATGCAATCACGCCAAGGTATCAACTTAACCTTTGGCTTATGGCCAAGCGCAGATTGCCCACACAATCTCTGTTGTTGGCTCATGGTAGAATAGAGAGGGAATCCCGCGCGTTCTGCAATGGGTTGCCTGATTCCATAAATCATTTGTTTTTTGATTGCTTTGTCACGGCCAGTGTTGCTTTCTTTTGGGCGGCGAGATGCAATCTGCCTTGGCGAAACAGATCTTGGGGAGAAAATCTCCGGTGGGCCACCTCTTTCTTAAAGGGGAAAGACCTCTCTAAATGCATTGCTCGCTTTTCCCTTGGGACTCTCTATCACATTATTTAGGAAAATAGGAATAGCATCCTATTCAAAGAACAACCCCTTACCATCTCGACTATGAAGAATCATCTTATTAAGGTGGTTAGCGATAGAGCTAGCACCTTTAGAAACGTTGAGGATAGTTTCAGGAACAGAAGGTTGCAAAGGAGTTGGGGCATCGATCCTATTATCTTCTCAGGAGACCCATAATCGGCCCTGGTTTCAATCGACGCTTCAAGGAAATGCTAGTGTCCTAGTGCCCTAGTGCTATAGTGCTTTGGAGCCGACGTCTCTCCTCCTTCGCTGAGTTGTTTGTTTCTTTGCTGGTTGTTCATGCCGTGCCTTTCTTGTTTTCTGTTTGCCTTCTTTTAGGCGTTGCCTTGTGGGTTTTTTTTTTTTACATCATGGCATACTTCCACTCATTGTTTATTCATCTTGATTGTAAGTTTTCGTGCTGTGATTTTTTGTATTTTTGTCCTTTTCTCTTTATATTATTACCTCTTACCTAAAAAAAAAAAAAAAACTACAATTCAACCACAAAGAAATTGCTCCCATATAGTTATGATAAAAGGTCGAAAATCAAAATGTAATCTTCTATTATCTTTATTTTCATGCACTTTATTTTTCCTTAGTTATAACTTTTGGATTCGCGCTGTTGATTAAATTCCAACGCGCATCTTTATCCCGATGTTTTGTCATCGATTCAATTCCGGCGCGCATTTCTATCATGGGTGTCACGCCGTCGATTAAATTCCGACATTACATCTTTGCACATTCTCGAGTTTTGTCGTCGATTAAATTTTGACACAGTTCATGCACATATATTGTTGTGAAAATGGTTGTATTTTCAAGCCTTGTTATTGATTGAAGTCCAACACGGTTTGTATATACAATTTGGTTCGAAGTTCGAAATAAATGTTTGCAGCTATTTCTTGTCCGTCTGGATATTTCCTGTCCGGAGTTGCCACAGAACCCTTCTCTTCTCATCAAAAAACTGAAGAACAACATTTGGAAAAGATATTTCGTCGTAGATTAAATTCCTGTGAAACAAATGGCATGCCCAATGGGATCATTTTGGTTGATTAGAGGAGATACAATAGTGAAAACAGGAAATCAACTTGATCTTGATGATGGTGGTGGTGACAATTCACAACCTACTGGAAATGACAAGACATGACACTTTGAATCGTCGGCTGCATTCTTGGTGGTGGAGCAAGAGCAGATCGAATATGTCAACATCCCAAGATAATGCACCGATGAGCAAAGAAGACAATTAGAGCCAACCCTTATAATGTTGCTGCCATGTGACGGTTCTTCAAGGAACATAAGAATGAGTTGACAAACCACATGATAAAATATCTCGTTGACGTGATCAAGCCAATTATCGTCAATACCTTCCATGAAGTTATGAACGGGCCAAGAATATCGAGTCATTCAATTCAAGTGCAGGTGAATCGTGATTATCTTGCATTTTTTGGACCTATGAGGCTGGTGGTATCAATTATGGTGATTTGCCGATGACAAGGAGGCACGTGATAACTCTTGGGTTTCCTAATTTAAAAGAATCAAATGATTAACAAATCATTCTATTCTTTTAAAAGGGGCATATGTTGACATCCAAAAGTGTTCGATTTTTAGTTATTATCGATATGCAATGATCGTTGGGAAACAATAGAAGTGGACTCGACAACTTTATATGCAACGTCAAAATTAGCAAAGAAAAAGGAAAAGAGTGGAGAATATACTATCCGGGTATGTCTGGTCATCTATGGAGGAAACCAATTAAATGGATAGAAGATTAGTTGATATTATATGCAGTTGATGACTTGGATGAAATGGTTAGCACATGTCAACTAACGGCAAATGATCAGCTTTTTGCCATGAGATTCTGAAGTATGTCTGGTTACTTTCTGAAAAAGGATTTACACAATACATTTAAAGAGCCTTTGATTGATTCGGTTGCAATTGGCTTTCTAATTTCTTTTGTCATAACTCTATTTTCAGTGAATCTTAGTTGATTTTCATCTTTCAATTGTCATGTACTGCTGCTGAGGATATGTATTTGTTATGTCTCTCTTTCTTTCCCCTCCCTATTGCTTTATGCTCATATTTTCTCAATTCCTTGAGTGCTTGGTCAGTTTCTTTTTTGTCACTATATTTGCTTCCCAATATATCTCACTCGTTGATGGAGTTTGAGCACACTATTAAGGTGAAGTAACTCATTTGCATCCTCTTATTAAAGATGCTGTGCTTGATTGCTATCTTCCTCTTCTCCATACAATGATCGTTCAGAAATAATAAAAGTGGACTCGACAACTTTATATGCAACGTCAAAATTAGCAAAGAAAAAGGAAAGAGTGGAGAATATACTATCCGGGTATGTTTGGTCATCTGTGGAGGAAACCGATTAAATGGATAGAAGATTGGTTGATATTATATGTAGTTGATGACTTGGATGAAATTGTTAGCACATGTCAACTAGTGGCAGATGATAGCAAATTATTTTACCAAAGTTATCGATAGTGTGTTAACTAAGGAGCAAATGATCGATTTAGAGGTTTGCATCTAAGGCTCAAGCACATGTAAATCCATTAAGGAGATCGTGAAGAATAGTTAGGTGAAAATGGAGATCGAGGTTGCAATTTTGAAGGGAATTGACAACTCCTTGGAGATAAGGTCCCTATTTTGAAGAGAGTTGACAATGTGGAAAAATATGGGATCATTATTTTCAGAAGCATCCAACTATAATTACTGCTCCCATATGATTATGACAGAAGGTTTATAAATTTCAAGTTCTATCAATTGGAAGAGGACCTCTTGATAATCAAAATGTAATTTTTTATTATCTTTACTTTCCTACACTTTATTTTTCCCTAGTTATACCTTTTCAATTCGCACCGTCAATTAAATTCCGACACGTATATTTATCCTAATGTTTTGTCCTCGATTCAATTTTGACATTACATCTTTGCACATTCTCGAGCTTTGTCATCGATTAAATTCCGACATAGTTCATGCACATGTATTGTTGTGGAAATAGTTGTATTTTCAAGTCTTGTTATTGATTGAATTCCGACACGATTTGTATATACAATTTGGTTCGAAGTTCAAAATAAATGTTTGTAATTATTTCTTATCTGTCGGAATATTTCTTGTTCGGAGCCGCCATAAAACCCATCTCCTCTCATCTAAAATACCAAAGAACAACCTTCGGAAAAGATTCCAGAAAACTGGCATCCGAAAGAAGGGTCGAAAGCACTACTGGGTTTATTCTCGATCTTGAAATTTTTTGGTAAATTCGCGAAATACGTGCCAGAGCTTCATAGGTGTCGCGCTGGTTTCAAGCTTCCCACTCCCATCACGGTGGGGCAGGGGTGATCGGCTTGCCAAATAGGCAGTGGTGTACAGGATTTACCAACGTTAACCACCTTTTTTTAATGAGTAAAAACTACTATCCATCTCTTTGAGATTCTATGAGATTTTGTTTTAAAAGCTTAAATCGTTTGACCAAGGCGTGATTTAATATCAAATATAGCACATGGAAATATGTTCTCAAGGAAGCAAATATCTGCCTCTTGAGAATTAAGATGAAAAGTAGAATGTAATAGTCATTATATCACCCAGTAAAGAGTATATGATCCTATAAATAGATTTTACGAAATGACTTTACAATCAATCATAACTAATCAAATGACATGTACATAATCTCCTAAATATATCTACATCATATTTCGTCGGAGAACAAAGCACACTTTTGGGAGTGTGCACAAAGAAAATAACAAATGTTTCTATAGATGTGCAAGAACTAAGAAGGATAGAAATGTCCATTTGAATCTTTGAAAGGTCGTCATGGGTTTAGAAATATTTTTTCAGCTGAAATTTGAGGTTGAAAACTACTTCTTGGTGCTTGTTTTGCGTGTAGTTTGGATTAACGGTAAAGTAGCAGACTAGATCCGAGACCAGTGTCTTTGGAATTACCGGTGCTCGGGCCAGGGCCACACACTTCTTGTTTGAAGAAAATGAATGGGCTTTTCATGGGACATTTTCACTGGATTGGCCCATAAAAGGCTCATTCTTAGGCCCATGAAGAGGATCTGCTAGCTGTCCTCTCATCCTTTTGCAATTATAGCTAATCCGCGAGGTTGGCTTGCCAATAAATAAGCGAATTCACATAAATGAATTGTCTAAATTGACATCTCTTTCGTCTTGGTTAAAATTCTATTTTGATTGGCATTTATGGTAGTCAATATACCCTTGATAATAAAACTTGGTTAAATCTTTAATCAAGTTGTCGATTATGTTGACATTTCCCTTCATCAAACAGATTATTAATGTTTAGTTCGTCACATTAGTTCAGAACATTATGCAATTAGTCCCTGTTCAGAGCTGACTATTGTTCAAACATTGATGTTTGTACAACAATATGTATATGAGAAGGCAACGCTGAGGAAAATACAAAAAACGAATGAGGAAAGTGATTTGAGTAAAATGTTTTGTGATTAGTTGCTCAAAGTTGTGACCATATCATTGTAACATGAAAATTATAATCTTTGTGGACTGCTTTTATCATGCGGACAATTCTATATTTGGACCAGCTATTCTTTTACCTAGTACATGATCAAGACCAATTGGCTTCTAAGTCCGGTTGTCTAAGATTTGCTTAGCAAATTGAAGGCGACAGGTTTGATTCCTCGGTCCTTAGAAAACCTTTGTTTAGTTGGCGAAGCAAGGGCAAGTGTATAGGTATGTTGCCGGGCTTGGGAAGGACGAACTCGTGCAGGACTTTTTTTATTTCAATTTTATGCGTAGTGTAGCCGTCTCCGTTATGCGGTTGTTGCTTTTCCGTCTCTAATAGTCTCGTCTTTGGGGGGCGTGGGACCCTCCTTTTTTAAAAATTTCTAGAACCAAGAGCTTCTTTCTCTGGCCTGGTAGGAATTGGGGGATTGGGTGTCGTCATGAATAGGGCAATGAATATGTTGATACGGCCATGATGGTATTTTACCCGCTGCTCATTTTGAATATCGTCTCTCTTCCTCTCTCTCTCTCTCTCTCTCTCCTCTGACCAGATGAGCACGCTTCTTTGTCAAATTATTATTACTATCTAAAGGAACGCTTGTCGATCCGTTACATTGCATCGCGGGGGAAGCAATAAATTTTCGAAGGGAGAGGGAGGGTATTTATGAGGACGTTTTCGCAATGCGGATACATGAGGACATTTCTCGGGACAATAACGCGAGGCTCAGATTGGGACTGGTTATGTAGTTTTTTATAGTCAGTGTGCCTCGATGTTGGATTTTTGCAGAAGCTTTTATGTGATAAGAAGCGGTTAGGACACAATTCTTTAGTAGGGGTGGGGTGGAAATATTTAATTGGGGTTGGAAGCTTGGGCGAATGATAAAGAAAAGCCCCAATCTCTCTCTGTGCGAGAAGCCTCGGGCAGTGTTCGCGGGCCAAAAAGGTCTCAAGCGAGGGAAGAAGATTTTTCTACTGGAACCCCCCCCCTTTCCTGTAGGAGAAGTAGACGCGGTTGGTACGGATCGTTGAGCTAAATGTTTACAAAAGGACGGTACGCGGGACTTATACGGGGTATAGCCGACACGCGTCGCCGTGTTAGAAGGTTACGAAGATTCGAAGAAATCTTCGTACAGAGGATGGGATTGGACGAATGGGGGGTTGCGAAACGACATCAGACGCCGTGCTTTTTCTATTTGGGTCAGGAAATGGGCCTCCTCCGAGAGGAGAGGCCGGAACCTCGTCACGCTTCCCCCAATTTCGACCCATCTTTTCGGGTCGCGCAATTTGCAGGGGGAGTCCGGAGTGGGGCGATGATCTCTCTGCACTCTTTTTATTTATTTATTTACACTTATACAGTGTGGGATGACCATTCTAATGTGTTCCGCTATCTAATCACTTGCGCTTCGGTGCGCGTTATTCAGGATGTGCTTGTGTACTCATTCTAGAGAAAGTTTTCCATTAACTCGAGAACTAAACTCTGTCAATAAGAAGTACGAGCGCACAATATGATAATGGGATCAATCTCCTAACGAACAGAGCAATCGAGTTGCAAGCACACTAGACAATTACACTAAAGATAAAAGCGGAAGCAACATCCACTAAGAGCGTCGGAAAATGACGAGCCACGCGAGCTTTATGCAATCCGTCTCGAGATTTATAGCTCATTGAGGCTCCCTCGAGGCTCCCTTGCGTAACCTGCAAAATAGCAAATGGATTATGGTCCTCCCTGTGTGTTGGATTAGAGGATTTAACCCTATCAATGCCATGGAAGTTAGTGTCGGATTAGCATTTAAACTCGGAATAGCAAATTCATGCATTACACGACACTAGCACGAGGATCTCGCATTCCCAACTAAAAATTAGAAGGGGTCTGCGCCAGATTTTAATAACTAGGCCTAGACAGCACAAGACCCAAAACTCTTTATAGTCCGGGTCTTACTACTTTACGTTTTCAAAGCCCAAATGACTATCGAAAGGCCTCGCCTATTAAATTCTCTTCTTTGAAAAGAAACCTATCCGAGGCATCACGTATGAAAGACTGGGTTAATTTATTATGCTTATTTGCTCATTAGCAATTGCTAAAGTGCTATGACGTGTTCTTATTTGCATGTAATCGCGAAAAAGAGTCTGAAATCTTCCATCATCAGCGGGAGGAGGAGAGTTGATACCTTAGCAATTGCCGGGAGGAGTAAGACCGCACTTAGCAGGCAACCCCATCGCGAGATTGAAATCGATCCCCATAGCCGGCAATATGACCGAGTTCTTGTACGAGCAAAAGCAGCTCAGGTCCGCCCCCAAGAGCCCTTCGCAGCACTCCTTCGTCGGCTCCGTCGGGTTCGACTTTTTCACCGCCGGCTTGCAAGCCATCAGCTGATCATTGCTCATTTTGCACGCCGTTATCGCCTCCGAACCTCCCGCCAACGCGACGACCACCACCGCCACTGCCACCAACACCAACATCAACCTACTGATAGCCATATTTTAGGAGTGGTTTTGTAGGGCGTTTGTAAACTTGTGATTAGAGACACACGTCTACGATGGGTTGTTATATAGAGAGTGTTGACACCTAAATTTCACCTAAATTAGTTAGTTTTCTTTTTTTGGTCGGTATCTAAATTAGTTAGTTAAAAATAGCATTAGAGGTTAGGAATTAGCCAAAAAAATTTAAATTCAAAAATTCAAAAAATTAATTAAATTTTACATTAAAAAAGACGAAAATGGTCAAGTTGGGCCGGATTCGGCCTTGGCCCGACCCGCCCCCTCTCTTTTCTCTTCTCCCGTGCTGGGCCCGGCCCGGCCCAACCCTCTTTCCCTTTCAACCTAGCCCGCGAACGAGCTAGTCTTTTTTCCTTCTGGTTGGTCTTCGAAGACTTGCAGAAAAGCTAAAAGGTAGACCAGCAGAGGGAGCAGCGAAAGCAGGAGCAACAGAAGATTGAGATGGCAGGCGGTCGGCGTGATCCGCGGGTTGGGAGCAGCTTAGCCGGCAGTTGGCACGACAGCCCTCTTCGCGCGACGACCTGTAGAAAAAAAAAAAAAGAAAAAGAAAAAAAACAACAATAACAACAACAAAAAAAACAGAAGCAACCAGCAGGCACCAGGGGGGAACAGAACAGACACGGCACAAAAAACGTAGGGAGAGAGGGAGAGAATGAGAGAGAGCAAGGAAGGATTGGAGAGCCCCACCCAAAACACCGCCAACACATCTCCGAGCTGCCGCCGCCACTGCCAACGCATCTCCAAGCCACCAACGAACCGCCACCGCTACTGTTTACTTGGGAGCCCAAGTTGGCATTTCCCCGAACACCTTGTGTGCTTCCCTCGGAATCAAGCTGGCCGGAGCTCACCTCGATCGGTTCGGGCGAGCTCCGGCCAGCGCCTGTCCCCCATTCCCTTCCAAGGTGTTTAGGTTTCTTGTTCTTGTAGTTTAAGACCCACTCTCGGGCCTCGACTGAGCCATTAGCCCCTTAGGATCCGCGTGCGCCATTTGCTTGACGAATTACTTGAGTGAGCTCCGCCTCCCCGACTCCACACAAAACTGTTGTTTTGGGGCACCAAAAGGGTGCCGAAGCTTAAATGGAAAATCGTGTATAAAAGAAGTGTTGGTTGTATGTAGAACATCTTACTCTTCCAATCTCGTGCGATGATTAAATGAAAGAATGACATTGCAAATTGGCAAGGATTTCATAAGACGGGTTTCTCTCTGATTTCGCAGGTGACTCCTGATGTGCATTTCCAAAATGATTTGGGTCTAGATAGCTTGGACAACGTAGAGATTGTAATGGCACTGGAAGAAGAATTTAAGCTCGAAATCCCAAATTTGGAAGCTGATAAAATTGACTCCGGTCGTCTTGCTATTGAGTACATCTACAACCATCCTATGGCTGGTTAATTCGAGCTCATGCATCTTTTGACTATCCTGTATTGTGTGGACAATAAGCTGCTCAGCCTCCTCTTTGGTTGCTTTGTCTTGAGCGTGAAGCAGAGGATGGAAAATAATCTCAACTTTTGTGATAAAAGATAGACTAGCCGATGGGAGTCATTTGGAACATATGACAAAAGACAGCAATGACATCTTGAACTTGTGGGCAAAAAATTTGGGAAAGCTACTTGATTTTGTCGAGAAAAGTTGCAACCAAATGCACAAGGAAACTATGGCTCGTATGGCTGTCTTGAGAGCTTGAAGATGTTCTTAGTTGAATGGATGACCTCTCTCCCCTTGACCCTCCCCCTCCCCCTCCCCCCACAAAAAGAAGAAGAAAGCTATATAAAGCTGTTTCACATTGTGGTCTGAAGTGGGACAAAAAATGTTCATAGAACTCTCGCATAGCTGGCTTCAATTTGATTGCATATTTTGCACAGGGGACCAGATTTAGGCCTTGTTCCGGCCTGAAATCATATACTGAACACACTGCATAGGAATGTGTTATGTCTTTTCATGCTTTCTCTTTCCCTTCTCCTTTTAATAGAAGATATGTAGGCTTTCAGGGTACTAATGAAGTAGGTATCGCCATGAGATGGGCACTCATTCAGACTAAAATAAGCACCTCATCACTAAATTCTATTTTATATTACGAATTTCGCTGGCGCTTGTCAGGCTAATGAATGCTATTTGTCATTTCCATTTAAGGGACGACATTTTTCTCAAAGTCGAACTCTTTCGACGTCTTGTGGAAAAGACTCAGGATTTCAGCCACCTACTGGAATCGAGCTACAAGGAAGGGACTATAATGTTCATTGTTCTCAAATGCCATTGATGCATCTTTTGAAGATGACTCTACTGCCCTAAAATTCGATTAACTAGAATAAAATCACTAGTACCTAAATGACTCTATTATATCTAAATTGTCCTTTCGTGGTGATTTCAGTGTCAGTCGTTTGTTGAGTCAATGAGTGCCTTAGGGAATGCTTCACCAGAGATTCAAACCCCATTTTGCAATCCTAGAGAGAAACTAAAGAAATGAACAATGAATATCTCAAGAATTCTGATAAAGAAATCCAAAAGGGGGACAAAGAACGTTCACTTGAAAAAATATTGCGAGATGCATACTGTTTTCATTGAATAGACTAGCACCAACATTGGATCGTTTGCCTCCATAACTACGACAGTGAGATAAAAAGTAGTTCCTTATATATATTCATACATAAAAGTAATACACATACGTACCGAACTTATTACACACATAAAAGTAATACACAACGGTACCAAACTTATTACAGATTTCACATATATCACAGACACTACTCTTAGGACTGTCAAAATCATCAGGACAATCAGGACTAGAATCCATTTCTGCCGCTTCGTTTTTAACAGGGAGTCCACCCCTTGAGAAGACTTTCGCAGACTTCAAGTTCCTTCTAACATTCTCGTTGAATAGGGGATCCACTTCCAGCAGCATTAGACGCAAATGGGATTCCCTTATCCCACCTGTATCTAAGGACATCAAAAGAGCGTCAAAAGCCTGCAAAAAAAAAAAAGAAATAGAACAATGATATTAGAAACACAACTTGAAAAACCTAACAAACACCTTATTAAATACACTCGCATACATACTCAACTGAACAGCTGAGAATCTTTCAGTTGGAACACTGCTCAAGTCATTCTGGAGACCTTGGGGACCATGCAATGTCTCTAATTATTGACTTCAAAAGAGCAACATGTAGTTCGCCCAACAATCTTGAATCCTGCCATGAAGTAGAATGTGCAGAAGGGCATACAAATTAATAAAAGGAAATCTTATGAGAAACAAAGATATCCAATTAGAGGGAACATTGCTTACATAGTCGTGAAAAGCTTGAACAAACTCATCCAGAGTAAAAGGCCATAGACCAAGTACGTCCGCAAAAGTAAGAAAAAATCGCCAGGCCTGCATGGGATCACCCAGAAGTAAGCCACTAAACTCTTCATATAAGTAAATATCAGTCATAAAGCAAAAGAGAACACCCTCAATAACTCAATGGGATGAGTTTACTCTTACATTTGGAAAAACATTCAGATGAGAAAATATATTTGTCCACAAGGCCATACAAGCCAAAAAATCACATCCGATAATCATGAATTCAAAGTCACCCTTGTAGCAATTACAATATCAAGAGATAACAGTCAAAGAGGCAACCATCCAAACTTCCATCTTCCGCTGAACTATCCTTCCTGTTAAAAATCTATTCTATTAAGTCTGAGGGAAAGAATGATGGGGTAAGTGAACTCAACAACGGTACGTCTCCACAATAAAGATGCAACATTTTCAGATAGTAATCTTATCATAGAAGTGCAAGCTATTATGAAAAAATAAGCTATTATGAAATTATGTATATCTCTTTCAACAGTGAAACATACCATGAGAAGATTCCCAATGTTCTCCTCTGAATTGGTCCATGGTTGAACTGCAAATGGTCTCTTTAATCGCACAGACTGAGGAGGAAAGGCACTCAACGAATCTAAAGCATAAAACTTACATTAAAGTTGCACGGACAATAGAAAACAAACAGTAGCATCTAGAGTTGGAATGCCCAAAGAAAGGCAGGCAGACATGAACACACATGTCGAGGGCGCGAACCGTTTCTTTGGATTTATTTTAACTAGAATGACATAATATCCTAGGCCGAAGCGACGTTGGAAATGAAATGAAAGCGTGCACGCACGCACATGGAGGCATGCACCTGCTTATGTACATACGCATGGATACTCAATTACCAAAATAGCACCATACAACAAACCAGAAACTCCTTTTTTTTCCCGTGTAACTACAGAAACAAGAAACAGTAACAAGAGATACATATCTCTGCATCTATTGGCTATAATTTCAAGATGTCAAAATCAGCTCCTTTACTACAAAATGACAGCATGAAGCAAATTCAAGTGCAAGGAAATATAAACCAGATCCTCACTTCTAAACATTTCAGTAGAAACAAATCCCTCATTCTGTAGGCCAATTCAGTTTACTCTTCTGATCCTATAAATAACTCACAAAAATTCACGGCAAAATACATCACTTATGATGTTAGATTATGTAAAGGATACCATTGTAGAAACATTCTAGAAATACGATTTAGATTAATTGGAGAAAGCTCTACCAGATACAGGCCTGAGTTGAAAAATTGCTGGGAGCAGGTAGGAAGTTTTCAACTTAACAGAGCAATGTTCACTTTACAATCAATTGAGTTGGCTAAGCGAAATAAAAATTGTTCAACTTTATTTGCGGGAGTACCCGATACATTTTCTTCAGAGCCAATATCTAGGGTTATTTTAAGAGAGCTTATGATAAGTATTTATATTTCTTTCACTCCAAATTTTTGCTTTCCCCTAAAAGAAAATAATTATTGTGAACTTAGAATTATAAGAACATTTTAAAAAACACCATATGACAATATTTACACATTTTTTAAGGTTTTAAGAAATGAGTAAAGCAAAAAGGGGAGAGAATGACACCCCAAACACACCTATTGCAGATATAGGTAGTGAGATTCTACCGCCCGGTCGCGACCAGAGGAGGCGACACCGCACAGCCCGCGAGCACTCTGGTGGAGACGGCGACGGACGGTTTCGGTCAAACGGCCCCGAAAGAGGCGAGGCGACAGTCAAGGGTGGTGTTCTACCACCCGCCACCCACGACCCCTACCCTACGGCTGCTTGGTCATGGCAGGGGAGGCGAAGATGTTAAACCGCACGGGCGACCTTCGGCCAACGTACGACGGCCCTGTTTCGACTAAGGGGGCATAGCCCGGCTTATGGGCGGGCAGCGACAGCTTTCCATTGCTCTAAAACCCTAGCTGGGCTTTACACGGAGAAGTCGGGGAGGCGGAGCTCACTCAGGCAATTCTTGCTCGTGCGGATCCTAGGGGGCTAATGGCTTAGCCGAGGCCCGAGAGTGGGTCTTAAACTGCAAGAACAAGAAACCTGAACGCCATGGAAGGGAATGGGGGACGGGCGCTGGCCGGAGCTCACCCGAACCGATCGAGGTGAGCTCCGGCCGGCTTGATTCCGAGGGAAGCACACAAGGTGTTCGGGGAAATGCCAACCTAGGCTCTCGAGGAAATGGCGGCGGTGGCGGTTCGCTAGTGGCTCAGAGATGCGTTGGCAATGGCGGCGGCGGCCTGGAGATGCGTCAGTGGCATTTCGAGTGGGGCTCTCGGATCCTTCTTCGCTCTCTCTCACTCTCTCCCTCTCTCCATGTGTTTTCCGTAATGCGTCTATTCCCCCCCCCCTGTGGCGCCTGCTAGCTGCTTCTGTTTTTGTTCTTCTTTTTTTTCCTGCAAGTCATTACGCGAAGAGGCCTGTCATGCCAGCTACCGGCTAGGCTGCTCCCGGCCCGCGGATCACACCGACTGCCTGCCATCCCGATCTTCTGTTTGCAACTGTTTTCACTGCTCTACCTTTTGGCTTTTCTGCGAGTCTTCGAAGACCAACTAGAGGGAAAAAAGACTAGCTCGTTCGCGGGCTAGGTTGAAAGGGAAAGAGGCTGGGCCGGGCTGGGCCCAGCGCGGGGAAGAGAAAAGAGAGGGGGCAGGTCAGGCCAACGTTGGATCCGGCCCAACCCGACCATTTTCGTTATTTTTAATATAAAATTTAATTAATTTTTTAAATTTTAAATTTAATTTTAAATTTAATTTTTTTGGCTAATTCCTAACCTCTAATGCTATTTTTAACTAACTAATTAGGTACCGACCAAAAAAAAAATTAGGTATCGACCAAAAAAAGAAAACTAACTAATTTAGGTTAAATTTAGGTGTCAACACTCTCTATATAACCACACGTTGTAGATGTGTGTCTCCAATCACAAGTTCACAAGCGCCCTGCAAAACCACTCCTAAAAAGATGGCTGCCAGTAGGTTGATGTTGGTGTTGGTTGTGGTGGCAGTGGTGGCCGTCGCGTTGGCAGGAGGTTCGGAGGCGATAACGGCGTGCAAGATGAGCGATGATCAACTGATGGCTTGCAAGCCAGCGGTGACAAAGTCGAACCCGGCGGAGCCGACGAAGGAATGCTGCGAAGGGCTCTCGGGGGCAGACCTGAGCTGCTTCTGCTCGTACAAGAACTCGGCCATATTGTCGGTTATGGGAATCGATTTCGATCTCGCGATGGGGTTGCCTGCTAAGTGCGGTCTTACTCATCCCGCCAAATGCTAAGGTATCAACTCTCCTCCTCCCGCTGATGACAGAAGATTTTAGACTATTTTTTGCGATTACATGCAAATAAGAACGCGTCATAGCACTTTAGCAATTGTTAATGAGCAAATAAGCATAATATATTAACACAATCTTTCGTACGTGATGCCTCGGATAGGTTTTATTTTAAAGAAGAGAATTTAATAGGCGAAAACTTTCGATAGTCATTTGGGCTTTGAAAACGTAAAGCAGTAAGACTCGGACTATAAAGAGTTTTGGGTCTTGTGCTGTCTAGGCCCAGTTATTAAAATGCGGCGCAGACCCCTTCGAATTTTTAGTTGGGAACGCGAGATCCCCGTGCTAGTGTCGGGTAATGCATGAATTTGCTATTCCAGGTTTAAATGCTAATCCGACACTAACTTCCATGGCCTTGATAGGGTTAAATACTCTAATCCAACACGCAAGGAGGACCATAATCCATTTGCTATTTTGCAGGTTACGCAAGGGAGCCTCGAGGGAGCCTCAATGAGCTATAAATCTCAAGATGGATTGCATAAAGCTCGCATGGCTCGTCATTTTCCGACACTCTTAGTGGATGCTACTTCCGTTTTTATCTTTAGTGTAATTGTCTCGTGTGCTTGCAACTCGATTGCTCTGTTCGTTAGGGGATTGATCCCATTATCATACTGTGCTCCCGCACTTCTTATCGACTGACAGAGTTCAGTTCTCGAGTTAATGGAAAACTTTCTTTCGAATGAGTACACACACACACATCTTGAATAATGCGCACCGAAGCGCAAGTGATTAGATAGCGGAACACGTTAGAATCGTCGTGCCACGCTATATAAGTGTAAATAAATAAATAAGAGCGCTGAGAGGTCATCGCCCCACTCCCGACTCCCCCCTACAAATCGCGTGACTTGAAAAGATGGGTCAAAACCGGGGGAGGCGTCACGAGGTTCCCGCCTCTCCTCTCGGAGGAGGCCCATTTTTTGGAGAAAATATTGGTTGGATTTTACCCTCCACGTCAGCGAAGGTAAGACCATTTAGAAATCGACACATGGCTCCACTGCGCGACGGGTTAGAGGTTCAAAATTTGCACATGCCGCTCCTAAGGCCCACCACTCTGACGCTCTCTCTCCTCTGCTCTCCTCTACGACCTGTCGACTCGTCCTCTCTCCTCTCTCTCTCTCTCCCCATTCTCCGTTCCGTTGCGGGGGGAGAACAAAAATCGTAGGTGCTTCCATATTCTCTCCTCTCTCTCCCCACTCTCGCCGACTCTCTCTCTCCTCGTTTTTTGGAGAAAATATTGGCTGGATTTTACCCTCCACATCGACGAAGGTACGACCATTCAAAAATCGACACATGGCTCCACTAGGCGACGGGGTCAGAGGTTCAAAATTTGCGCGCGCCACTCCTGGGGCCCACCACTCTGACGCTCTCTCTCCTCTGCTCTCCTGTGCAACTTGTTGACTTGTCCTCTCTCTCCTCTCTCTCTCTCTCTCCCCGTTCTCCGTTCCGTTGTGGGGGGAGAAGAAAAATCGCAGGTGCTTCCATATTCTCTTCTCTCTCTCTCTCCCCGTTCTCGCCGACGCTCCTTTGCACGACACCGACGCACCTCCACCACCGCCTTCGCCTCCACAGGTTGCCCGCGACGCCCACGCCCCTCCGCCTTTGCCTCCGTGCCCGATGCCCTTTTGCCTCCCTCTCGTGACCTCTGCTCCGCTCTCTCCCTCTTTCCTTTGCGGAGCGCCCTTGCTGGCCAACCCCGACACCGACGAACCCCTGCTCACGTTTTGGCCTCCCTCTCTGCGAACAAAGGTCGCTCTCTCTCTCTCTCTCTCTCTTTCCTCCATGAAGCGCCCCCTGCTCCTGAACGAAGGTCGCTCTCTCTCTATCTATCTGAGTTCTCATTTCATGTTTACTCCATCACTTATATGACTTTTTAACATGTTATCTGTGTAGTTGCAGATGAGGAGCAGAACTCGTGAATCCTTATGATGGCAAAGTGTATGCTTGCGATTGTTGACCCACGGTGGATGTAATTTACCGAGACCGAGACTCGCGTTGAGGATCTCCATGAAGATATTAAAGTTGTTGAAGAATTTTGCGAGCGTAATGAGCCCAGTGTGTTTACGGCTTCCCCCATTGGAGGCATGAATCCGAAGCAATTCATGGGATCATGGCGGTGGCTCGTGATTGAAGGACAGTGGATTGAACGGTGGTGCTCTGTCATGGAAGGTCGGGGCTAGTAAACAGTGTAGCGCCTTCTCGGTTCGGAACAGATCAGCAAGACAGGGACGGCGTCAACGAGGCAATAGCTGGACAACAGCTCAACATGTG
Source organism: Eucalyptus cloeziana (assembly GCA_014182715.1). Taxonomy (NCBI): domain Eukaryota; kingdom Viridiplantae; phylum Streptophyta; class Magnoliopsida; order Myrtales; family Myrtaceae; genus Eucalyptus; species Eucalyptus cloeziana. The sequence continues at coordinate 8,104,715 of CM024641.1, forward strand.
GTCTCGCGGCAGCAGCGACGGCGGCGATTGGGTAATAGTCAGAACAGCAACTACGAGGGGCGGAGCTACAGTGACAACATCAATGAAGGGGCTGCGGTGGCGTCCTCAAGCGATCGAGTAATAACTCAACAGAGTGGCAGCTCGTTGACAATATATCGGGGATGATGAAAGCACCGCGGCAGAAGCATCGACGTGGGTCATGGTCAAGAATTGGCCAAGAAAACTCACACTCTCTCGTCTCTCACGTTTTCTCTGTGTGTTGCGCCGCCCCACCCCCCTTTTTATCGAAAGTGAGCGCCACTTTATGTGCAAAAGAAAGGAGCCCACCAAGGAAAGAAACAAAATCACATATTGCATGGTCAAGAGACGATTTCTTTTTTCAATTTCCTTCCACCTTTGACCATGCAAAAATTTTAACCCATCCGCATCCTTTTCTTTCCTTTATTTCTTTTCTTTCCTACAAACAATAGAATCGGCCGCCGCACATTTACATTCATAGGATCAGTAAAAAATTCCTTTCCATTGGATCATCCAATAACCCAAAAATTTACCGAATATTGCCAAAAGTTCTTGATCGTAATAGAATTTTTCCAATTCCGAATCTTGCAAATAAGCGTAGGCAACCTGTGGAGGCGGAGGCGGAGGTGGAGGCACATCGGCGTCGTGCGGAAGAGCGTTGGTGAGAACAGGGAGAGAGAGAGAGAGGAGAGAATATGGAAGCACCTGCGATTTTTGTTCTCCCCCGCAACGAAACGGAGAACGGGGAGAGAGAGGACGAGTCGACAGGTCGTAGAGGAGAGCAAAGGAGAGTGAGCGTCAGAGTGGTGGGCCCCAGGAGCGCGCAAATTTTGAACCTCTGACCCCGTCGCTCAATGGAGCCACGTGTCGATTTCTGAATGGTCTTACCTTCGCCGACGTGGAGGGTAAAATCCAGCCAATATTTTCTCCAAAAAATGGGCCTCCTCTGAGAGGAGAGGCGGGAACCTCGTGACGCCTCCCCCGGTTGTGATTTGCAGGGGGAGTCAGGAGTGGGGCGGTGACCTCTCTGCGCTCTTATTTATTTATTTATTTACACTTATATAGCGTGGCATGACGATTCTAACGTGTTCCGCTATCTAATCACTTGCGCTTCGGTGCGCGTTATTCAAGATGTGCGTGTGTGTAATCATTCTAAAGAAATTTTTCCATTAACTCGAGAACCGAACTCTGTCGGTTGATAAGAAGTGCGGGAGCATAGTATGATAATGGGATCAATCTCCTAACGAACAGAGCAATCGAGTTGCAAGCACATTAGACAATTACACTAAAGATAAAAGCGGAAGCAGCATCCACTAAGAGCGTCGGAAAATGACGAGCCACGCGAGCTTTATGCAATCTGTCTCAAGATTTATAGCTCATTGAGGCTCCCTCGAGGCTCCCTTGCGTAACCTGCAAAATAGCAAATGGATTATGGTCCTCCCTATGTGTTGGATTAGAGGATTTAACCCTATCAATGCCATGGAAGTTAGTGTCGGATTAGCATTTAAACTCGGAATAGCAAATTCATGCATTACACGACACTAGCACGAGGATCTCGCATTCCCAACTAAAAATTCGAAGGGGTTTGCGCCAGATTTTAATAACTAGGCCTAGACAGCACAAGACCCAAAACTCTTTATAGTCCGCGTCTTACTACTTTACGTTTTCAAAGCCCAAATGACTATCGAAAGGCCTCGCCTATTAAATTCTCTTCTTTAAAAAAAACCTATCTGAGGCATCACGTACGAAAGACTGGGTTAATATATTATGCTTATTTGCTCGTTAGCAATTGCTAAAGTGCTATGACGTGTTCTTATTTGCATGTAATCGCGAAAAAGAGTCTGAAATCTTCCATCGTCAACGGGAGGAGGAGAGTTGATACCTTAGCAATTGGCGGGAGGAGTAAGACCGCACTTAGCAGGCAACCCCATCGCGAGATTGGGATCGATCCCCATAGCCGGCAATATGGCCGAGTTCTTGTACAAGCAGAAGCAGCTCAGGTCTGCCCCCAAAAGCCCTTCGCAGCACTCCTTCGTCGGCTCCGCCGAGTTCGACTTTGTCACCGTCGGCTTGCAAGCCATCAGCTGATCATCGCTCATCTTGCACGCTGTTATCGCTTCCGAACCTCTCGCCAACGCGACGGCCACCACCGCCATCGCTACCAACACTAACATCAACCTACCAGCTACCATCTTTTAGGAGTGGTTTTGCAGGGCGCTTGTGAACTTGTGATTGGAGACACGTCTACAACGTATGGTTATATAAAGAGTGTTGACACCTAAATTTAACCTAAATTAGTTAATTTTCTTTTTTTGGTCGGTACCTTTTTTTTTGGTCAGTACCTAAATTAGTTAGTTAAAAATAGCATTAGAGGTTAGGAATTAGCCAAAAAAAATAATTAAAAAAATTAATTAAATTCCACATTAAAAAAAACGAAAATGGTCGGGTTGAGCCGAATCCGACCTTGGCCCGACCGCCCCCTCTCTTTTCTCTTCCCTCGCACTAGGCCCGGCCCGGCCCAGCCCTCTCTCCCTTTCAACCTAGCCCGCGAACGAGCTGGTCTTTTTTCCCTCCGATTGGTCTTCGAAGACTCGCAAAAAAGCCAAAAGGCAGAGCAGCAATGGGAGCAGCGAAAGTAGTTGCAACAGAAGATCGAGATGGCAGGCGGCCGGCGTGATCGCGGGCCAGGAGCAGCCTAGTCGGCAGCTGGCACGACAGGCCTCTTTGCGCGACAACCTGCAGAAAAAAGGAGAACAAAAACAGAAGCAGCGAGCAGGCGCCCGGGGGGTAACAGACGCAGCACAAAAAACGCAAGGAGAGAGGGAGAGAGTGAGAGAGAGAAGAAGGATCCGAGAGCCCCACCCGAAACGCCGCGAACGCGTCTCCGAGCCGCCATCGCCACTGCCAACGCATCTCCGAGCCACCAGCGAACCGCCACCGCCGCCATTTCCTTAGGAGTCGAGGTCGGCATTTCCCCGAACACCTTGTGTGCTTCCCTTGGAATCAAGCCGGCCGGAGCTCACCTCGACCGGTTCGTGTGAGCTCTGGCTAGCGCGTGTCCCCCATTCCCTTCCATGGCGTTCAGGTTTCTTGTTCTTGTAGTTTAAGACCCACTCTAGGGCCTCGGCTAAGCCATTAGCCCCCTAACATCAACCTACCGGCAGCCATCTTTTGGGAGTGGCTTTGCAGGGCGCTTGTGAACTTGTGATTGGAGACACACGTCTACAACGTGTGGTCATATAGAGAGCAAAAGGTGGGTGCATCATTGTGTAGCAGACGAAAGGGACAACGACCCGTGAAGGACAACTTGGAGGCATTCGGAGGTCACGGGGGGCGAGTAGTTGCTAAGTTTTGGTTCGTCCCTGTACGGCTTCGATGGCCAACAGCTCTGGTGGGGGTTGTTTATGGGGAAAACCGCGACTCATCGAAGAGGTGAAGCGGCAATTCTTGAAGCTTCGACGAGGCCGGTCATACGAGTTCGGATTCCGGTTTGTCTTGTTAGGTTGGTAGCGTCGGCTTGTGAAATAGAGAAAGTGGTTCTCGGTTTATTGGCTTCTTTATGTCATGTGTTTGTTCTTTGACGATGGAGATCGTTGCCCTAACATGGTTACAGGCCTTCATTCATTCATCCGTTCATCTGATTTCTTGAGCACTGCTCGTGAAAATTTGAACACGTTGATTTGCTTCACATGCGATGGTCTAGTGGACTACTAGTGTTATGTGGTAGTGACAATCTTGAAGCTCAGGAATAACATGACTTGTTAGATTGGACGATAGTCAATTTCCTTCGGTTGTTTCGAAACTTATCCGTCCTTTTCAGACTTCGAAATTAGCGGTAGAATCTCACTACCTATATCTGCAGATACATGCTATTACTCGTGTTGACACCAAAAAATGTCCGATTTCTAGTTATTATTGATATGCAGTGATTGTTCGGAAATAACAAAAGTGAACTCGACAATTTCGTATGCAACGTCAAAATTAGCAAAAAAAAAGGGAAAAAGAGTAGAGAATATACTATCCGGGGTCATGTCTGGTCATCCGTGGAGGAAACCAATTAAATGAATCGACGATTGGTTGATATTATATGCAGTTGATGACTTCGATGAAAGTATTAGTATATGTCAACTAGTGGCAAATGACGATAGATTATTTTACCAAAGTTGTCGATAGTGTGTTAACTAATGAGTAGATGATCGTTTCAGAGGTTTGCATCTAAGGCTCAAGCACATGTAAATCCATTAAGGAGATTGGAGAATAGTTAGGTGAAAATGGATATTGACATTGCTATTTTGAAGAATTGACAATGTGAAAAATTAACAACTCTTTGGAGATAAGGTTATTATTTTGAAGGAAATTGACAATGTGGAAAATGAACAACTTCTTAGAGATAAGACTGCTAGTTTGGAGGGAATTGACAACGTGGGAATACGAGACTATTATTTCAGAAGCGTCCAACTACAATTCAACCACAAAGAAATTGCTCCCATATAGTTATGATAAAAGGTCGAAAATCAAAATGTAATCTTCTATTATCTTTATTTTCATGCACTTTATTTTTCCGTAGTTATAACTTTCGGATTCGCACTGTTGATTAAATTCCAACGCGTATCTTTATCCCGATGTTTCTTCATCGATTCAATTCCGGCGCGCATCTCTATCATGGGTGTCACGCCGTCGATTAAATTCCGACGTTACATCTTTGCGCGTTCTCAAGTTTTGTCATTGATTAAATTCCGACACGGTTCATGCATATATATTGCTGTGAAAATGGTTGTATTTTCAAACCTTTTTGTTGATTGAATTCCGGCACAGTTTGTATGTACGATTTAGTTCGAAGTTCGAAATAAACATTTGCAGCTATTTCTTGTTCGCCTAGATATTTCCTGTCTGAAGTCACCACATAACCCTTCTCTTCTCATCAAAAAACTGAAGAACAACATTTGGAAAAGATATTTCATCGTAAATTAAATTCCTGTGAAACAAATGGCACGCCCGATCAGCCAACTCCTATAATGTTGGCCACCATGTGACAGTTCTTCAAGGAGCATAAATATGAATTGACAAACCACATGATAAAATATCTCATCGACGTGATCAAGTCAATTATCGCCAATACCTTCCATGAAGTTATGAACGGCAGGCGAATCATGATAATCCCGCATTTTCTGGACCTATGAGGTTGGTGGTATCAATTATGGCGATTTGCCAATGATAAGGAGGCACGTGATAACTCTTGGGTTTCCTAATTTAAAAGAATCGAATGATTAACAAATCATTCCATTCTTTTAAAAGGGGGCACATGTTGACACCCAAAAGTGTTCGATTTTTAGTTATTATCGATATGCAATGATTGTTCGAAAACAACAAAAGTGAACTCGACAACTTCATATGCAACGTCAAAATTAGCAAAGAAAAAGGAAAAGAGTGGAGAATATACTCGGAGGAAACCGATTAAATGGATTGACGATTAGTTGAATATGTAGTTGATGACTTGGATGAAAGTGTTAGCACATGTCAACAAGTGGCAAATGATGGCAGATTGTTTTACCAAAGTTGTCAATAGTGTGTTAACTAAGGAACAAATGATCAATTTAGAGGTTTGCATCAAAGGCTCAGGCACATGTAAATCCATTAAGAAGATCGTGAAGAATAGTTAGGTGAAAATGGAGATCGAGGTTGCAATTTTGAAGGAAATTGACAATATGGGAAATTAACAACTCCTTGGAGATAAGGCTGCTATTTTGAAGAGAGTTGACAATGTGGGAATATAAGACCATTATTTTTGGAAGCGTCCAACTACAATTCAACCACAAAGAAATTGCTCTCATACGGTTATGACAAAAGGTTTATAAATATCAAGTTCTGTCAATTGGAAGAAGACCTCTCGATAATAAAATTGTAATTTTTTATTATTTTTACTTTATTACACTTTATTTTTCCTTAGTTATAGCTTTTTGATTCGTGCTGTCGATTAAATTTTGACCCGTATCTTTATCCCGATGTTTCATCCACGATTCAATTCTAACGTTATATCTTTGCACGTTCTCGAGCTTTGTCATCGATTAAATTCCAACACAGTTCGTGCACATGTATTGCTGGGAAATGATTGTATTTTCAAGTCTTGTTGTTGATTGAATTCCGGCACGGTTTGTATATACAATTTGGTTTGAAGTTCGAAATAAATGTTTGTAGCTATTTCTTATCTACCTGAATATTTCCAGTTCAGAGTCGCCATATAATCCGTCTCCTCTCATCTAAAATATCGAAGAACAACTTTCGAAAAAGAACTTGTCAAAGATTCCAAAAAACTAGCATCCGAAAGAAAGCACTTCTAGGTTTATTCTCGATCTTGAAAAATTTTGGTAAATTCGTGAAATACAAGCATGAGCTTCTTAGGTGTCGCGCTGGTTTCAAGCAAATATCTACCTGTTGAGAATTGAGATAAAGGGTAGAATGTAATAGTCACTACATCACCCAATGAAGAGTATATAATCCTATAAATACGGTTTTACGAAATGACTATATAAAGTAGTAAAGTATTAATCACAATCAATCATAACTAATCAAAGGATGTATACATAATCTCTTAAATATATCTACATCATATTTCATTGAAGAACAAAGCACACTTTTGGGAGTGTGCACAAAGAAATTAACAAATTTTATATAAATGTGCAAGAACTAATAGAAATGTCCATTTGAATCTTTGAAAGGTAGTCATGGGTTTAGAGATATTTTTTCAGCTGAAATTTGAGGTTGAAAACTACTTCTTGGTGCTTGTTTGGCGTGTAGTTTGGATTAAGGGTAAAGTGGCAGACTAGAGCCGAGACCAGTGTCTTTGGAATTACCGGTGCTCGGGCCAGGGCCACACACTTCTTGTTTGAAGAAAATGAATGGGCTTTTCATGGGACATTTTCACTGGATTGGCCCATAAAAGGCTCATTCTTAGGCCCATGAAGAGGATCTGCTAGCTGTCCTCTCATCCTTTTTCAATTATAGCTAATCCGCGAGGTTGGCTTGCCAATGAATAAGCGAATTCACACGAATGATTTGTCTAAATTGACATCTCTTTCGTCTTGGTTAAAATTCTATTTTGATTGGCAGTTCTGGTAATCAATATGCCCTCGATAATAAAATTTGGTTAAAACGAATGAGGAGAGTGATTTGAGCAAAATGTTTTGTGATTTTGAGTTGCTTAAAGTTTCAACCATATGATTGTAACATGGAAATTATAATTTTTGTGGACTGCTTTTATTATGCGGACAATTCTATATTTGGACCAGCTATTCGAGTTTTGACTTGTCTTTTACCTAGTACACGATGTAAACCAAGGTGACATGTTTGATTCCCCGGTCCTTAGAAAAATTGGTAACACCCAATGGATAGTTAATATTTTGCTAATTCATTAAATTGAACCCAACATTCTAAAGCACATGGGGTAGCTCCCAACCCCGTCCGAATCCCTTTTTGACGAATAATTCGCTCTGCATCTGCACTAGCAGAGTACGCTCCTAAAATTCAAACAGAGAGAAAAAAAAAAAAAAAAAAACACCATAAATTCCCCAGAATTTATTTATCTATTTACACTTTTATAGTGTGGCACAACGATTCTAACATGTTCGGCCATCTAATCACTTGCACTTTGGTGCGTGTTATTCAGGATGTGTGTGTGTATATTCATTCTAAAGAAAGTTTTCCATTAACTCGAGAACCAAACTATGTCGGTCGATAAGAAGTGCGGGAGCACAGTATGATAATGGGATCAATCTCCTAACGAACAAAGCAATCGAGTTGCAAGCACACGAGACAATTACACTACAGATAAAAGCGGAAGCAGCATCCACTAAGAGCGTCGGAAAATGACAAGCCACACGAACTTTTATGCAATCCGTCTCGAGATTTATAGCTCATTGGGGCTCCCCTGAGGCTCCCTTGCGTAACCTGCAAAATAGCAAATGGATTACGGTCCTCCCTACGTGTTGGATTAGAGGATTTAACCCTATCAAGGCCACGAAAGTTAGTGTCGGATTAGCATTTAACCCTGGAATAGCAAATTCATTCATTACCTGACACTAGCACGAGGATCTCGCGTTCCAAACTAAAAATTCGAAGAGGTCAGCGCCGGATTTTAATAACTGGGCCTAGAGAGCACAAGACCCAAAACTCTTTATAGTCCGGGTCTTACTGCTTTACGTTTTCAAAGCCCAAATGACTATCGAAAGGCCTAGCCTATTAAATTCTCTTCTTTGAAAAAAACCTATTCGAGGCATCACGTACGAAAGATTGGGTTAATATATCTTATGCTTATTTGCTCATTAGCAATTGCTAAAGTGCTATGACGCGTTCTTATTTGCATGTAATCACGAAAAAGAATATGAAATCTTCCGTCATCAGCGGGAGGAGGAGAGATGATACCTTAGCAATTGGTGGGAGGAGTGAGACCGCACTTAGCAGGCAACCCCATCGCGAGATCGGGATCGATCCCCAAAGCCGGCAATATGGCCGAGTTCTTGTATGAGCAAAGGCAGCTCAGGTCCGCCTCCGAGAGCCCTTGGCAACACTCCTTCGTCGGCTCCGCCGGGTCTGGCTTCGTCACCGCTGGCTTGCAAGCCATCAGCTGATCATCGCTCATCTTGCACAGCGTTATCGCCTTTGAGACTCCTGCCAACGCAACGGCCGCCACCGTCACCGCCACCAACACCAACATCAACCTACCGGCAGCCATCTTTTAGGAGTGGTTTTGCAGGACGCTTGTGAACTTGTAATTGAAGACACACGTCTACAACGTGTGGTCATATAGAGAGCAAAAGGTGGGTGCATCATTGTGTAGCAGACGAAAGGGACAACGACCCGTGAAGGACAACTTGGAGGCATTCGGAGGTCACGGGGGGCGAGTAGTTGCTAAGTTTTGGTTCGTCCCTGTACGGCTTCGATGGCCAACAGCTCTGGTGGGGGTTGTTTATGGGGAAAACCGCGACTCATCGAAGAGGTGAAGCGGCAATTCTTGAAGCTTCGATGAGGCCGGTCATACGAGTTCGGATTCCGGTTTGTCTTGTTAGGTTGGTAGCGTCGGCTTGTGAAATAGAGAAAGTGGTTCTCGGTTTATTGGCTTCTTTATGTCATGTGTTTGTTCTTTGACGATGGAGATCGTTGCCCTAACATGGTTACAGGCCTTCATTCATTCATCCGTTCATCTGATTTCTTGAGCACTGCTCGTGAAAATTTGAACACGTTGATTTGCTTCACATGCGATGGTCTAGTGGACTACTAGTGTTATGTGGTAGTGACAATCTTGAAGCTCAGGAATAACTGATGACTTGTTAGATTGGACGATAGTCAATTTCCTTCGGTCATTTCGAAACTTATCCGTCCTTTTCAGACTTCGAAATTAGCGGTAGAATCTCACTACCTATATCTGCAGATACATGCTATTACTCGTGTTGACACCCAAAAATGTCCGATTTCTAGTTATTATTGATATGCAGTGATTGTTCGGAAATAACAAAAGTGAACTCGACAATTTCGTATGCAACGTCAAAATTAGCTAAAAAAAGGGAAAAGGAGTAGAGAATATACTATTCGGGGTCATGTCTGGTCATCCGCGGAGGAAACCAATTAAATGAACCGATGATTGGTTGATATTATATGCAGTTGATGACTTCGATGAAAGTATTAGTATATGTCAACTAGTGGCAAATGACGATAGATTATTTTCCCAAAGTTGTTGATATTGTGTTAACTAATGAGTAGATGATCGTTTCAAAGGTTTGCATCTAAGGCTCAAGCACATGCAAATCCATTAAGGAGATTGGAGAATAGTTAGGTGAAAATGGATATTGACATTGTTATTTTGAAGGGAATTGACAATGTGAAAAATTAACAACTCTTTGGAGATAAGGTTATTATTTTGAAGGAAATTGACAACATGGAAAATGAACAACTTCTTAGAGATAGGACTGCTAGTTTGAAGGGAATTGATAACGTGGGAATACGAGACTATTATTTCATAAGCGTCCAACTACAATTCAACCACAAAGAAATTGCTCCCATATAGTTATGATAAAAGGTCGAAAATCAAAATGTAATATTCTATTATCTTTATTTTCATGCACTTTATTTTTCCTTAGTTATACCTTTCGGATTCGCACTATTGATTAAATTCCAACGTGTATCTTTGTCCCGATGTTTCGGCATCGATTCAATTCTGGTGCGCATCTCTATCATGGGTGTCACGCCGTCGATTAAATTCCGACATTACATCTTTGCACGTTCTCGAGTTTCGTCGTCAATTAAATTCCGACACAGTTCATGCACATATATTGCTGTGAAAATGGTTGTATTTTCAAGCCTCGTTATTGATTGAATTCCAACACAGTTTGTATATACAATTTGGTTCGAAGTTCGAAATAAATGTTTGCAGCCATTTCTTGTCCGCCTAGATATTTCTTGTCTGGAGTCGCCACAGAATCCTTCTCTTCTCATAAAAAAACTGAAGAACAGCATTTGGAAAAGATATTTGTCGTAGATTAAATTCTTGGGAAACAAATGGCACGCCCGATGGGATCATTTTGGTTAATTAGAGGAGATACAATAGTGAAAACAAGAAATCAACTTGATCTTGATGATGGTGGTGGTGACAATTCACAACCTAGTGGTAATGACAAGACGAGACACTTTGAATCGTCGATTGCATTATCGGTGGCAGAGCAAGAGCAGATCGAATATGTCGACTTCCCAAGATAATGCACCGATGATCAAAGAAGACAATTAGAGCCAACCCCGATAATGTTGCTGCCATGTGATAGTTCTTCAAGGAGCATAAGAATGAGTTGACAAACCACATGATAAAATATCTCATCAACGTGATCAAGCCAGTTATCGTCAATACCTTCCATGAAGTTATGAATGGGCCAAGAATATCAAGTCATTCAATTCAAGTGCAGGCGAATCATGATTATCCTGCATTTTCTGGATTTATAAGGCTGGTGGTATCAATTATGGCGATTTGCCAATGACAAGGAGGCACGTGATAACTCTTGGGTTTCCTAATTTAAAAGAATCGAATGATTAACAAATCATTCTATTCTTTGAAAAGGGGGCATATGTTGACATCTAAAAGTGTTCGATTTTTAGTTATTATCGATATGCAATGATCGTTCGGAAACAATAAAAGTGGACTCGACAACTTTATATGCAACGTCAAAATTAGCAAAGAAAAAGGAAAAGAGTGGAGAATATACTATCCGGGTATGTTTGGTCATCTGTGGAGGAAACCGATTAAATGGATAAAAGATTGGTTGATATTATATGCAGTTGATGACTTGGATGAAATTGTTAGCACATGTCAACTAGCGGCAAATGATAGCAGATTATTTTACCAAAGTCGTCGATAGTGTGTTAACTAAGGAGCAAATGATCGATTTAGAGGTTTGCATCTAAGGCTCAGGCACATGTAAATCCATTAAGGAGATCGTGAAGAATAGTTAGGTGAAAATGGAGATCGAGGTTGCAATTTTGAAGGGAATTGACAATATGGGAAATTAACAACTCCTTGGAGATAAGGTTGCTATTTTGAAGAGAGTTGACAACGTTGAAAAATATGAGACCATTATTTTCGGAAGCGTCCAACTACAATTCAACCACAAAGAAACTGCTCCCATACAATTATGACAGAAGGTTTATAAATATCAAGTTCTATCAATTGGAAGAGGTGTAATTTTTTATTATCTTTACTTTCCTACACTTTATTTTCCCTAGTTATAGCTTTTCGATTCACGCTGTCAATTAAATTCCGAGGCGTATCTTTATCCTAATGTTTCGTCCTCGATTCAATTTTGATGTTACATCTTTGCACGTTCTCGAGCTTTGTCATCGATTAAATTCCGACACAGTTCGTGCACATGTGTTGTTGTGGAAATGATTGTATTTTCAAGTCTTGTTATTGATTGAATTCCAGCACGGTTTGTATATACAATTTGGTTCAAAGTTCAAAATAAATGTTTGTAGCTATTTCTTATCTGCCTGAATATTTCTTGTTCGGACGCCATAAAACCCGTCTCCTCTCATCTAAAATACCGAAGAACAACTTTCAGAAAAGTCGTAGATTAAATTCCGGCGAAACAACTTGTCAAAGATTCCAAAAAACTAGCATCCGAAAGAAGGGTCGGAAGCACTACTGGGTTTATTATCGATCTTGAAAAATTTTGGTAAATTCGTAAATTATCGACAGCGCTAGTTTCAAGCTTCCCACTCCCGTCACAGTGGGGTAGGGGTGATCGGCTTGCCAAATAGGCAGTGCCGCAGTGGTGTACAAGATTTACCAACGTTAACCACCTTTTTTTAATGAGTAAAAACTACTAACCATCCTTTTGAGATTCTATGAGATTTTGTTTTAATAGCTTAAATCGTTTGACGAAGACATGATTTAATAGTAAGATATAGCACATGGAAATATGTAATTGGGAAAGCAAATATCTGTCTGTTGAGAATTGAGATGAAAAGTAGAATGTAATAGTCACTACATCACCCAGTAAAGAGTATATGATCCTATAAATACGTTTTACGAAATGACTTTACAATCAATCATAACTAATCAAAGGACATAGACAGAATCTCCTTAATATATCTACATCATATTTCATCGGAGAACAAAGCACACTTTTGGGAGTGTGCACAAAGAAATTAACAAATTTTATATAAATGTGCAAGAACTAATAGAAATGTCCATTTGAATCTTTGAAAGGTAGTCATGGGTTTAGAGATATTTTTTCAGCTGAAATTTGAGGTTGAAAACTACTTCTTGGTGCTTGTTTTGCGTGTAGTTTGGATTAAGGGTAAAGTACAAAATGCAGACTAGAGCCGAGACCAGTGTCTTTGAAATTACCGGTGCTCGGGCCAGGGCCACACACTTCTTGTTTGAAGAAAATGAATGGGCTTTTCATGGGACATTTTCACTGGATTGGCCCATAAAAGGCTCATTCTTAGGCCCATGAAGAGGATCTGCTAGCTGTCCTCTCATCCTTTTTCAATTATAGCTAATCCGCTGTGAAGAAATGAAGAACAAAACACAAGATGTAGATGAAAGATTTCTGTATTTCTCAAATCAAAGAACAAAGCATACATTCAACTGAGAGCTTTTCATTTCTCTACAATTCTCTCCTCTCATCTCTCTTTCAATGTTCTATTTTCTCTGTATTCAATCAACTCGGAAAAACATAGTACATTTCAATAAATAAGAGACTCGAGGAAGAAGATGATAAAAACAGACTCAACAACCGACTCAACAACTTCGGTTACATATCTAACAGAATAACTGCCCTAATGTGTTAGAGCACGTGTGTTTGCTTTTAAATCTCAAGCTCTACTAACACGTGTGGTCCAGCCTCTCACTTCATGTCAATCTCAGATCCATTATCTTCAGTATTTTTCCTTATAGCCACGAGCACAGCATCAGCAGTATTCAGAGCTTCTTTGTCCTTATTTATTGCCACAGTCTTCTTTAACTTCTGATCTTTAACATCTGCGAGGTTCGCTTGCCAATGAAATAAGCGAATTCACATGAATGAATTGTCTAAATTGACATCTCTTTCGTTTTGGTTAAAATCCTATTTTGATTGGCATTTATGGTAACAATATGCCCTCGATAATAAAAAAATTTGGTTAAAACGAATGAGGAGAGTGATTTGAGCAAAATATTTTGTGATTTTGAGTTGCTCAAAGTTTCAACCATATGATTGTAACATGGAAATTATAATTTCTGTGGACTGCTTTTATCATGCGGACAATTCTATATTTGGACCGGCTATTCAAGTTTTGACTTGTCTTTTACCTAGTACACGATGTAAACCAAGGTGACAGGTTTGATTCCCCGGTCCTTAGAAAACCTTGGTTTAGTTGGCGAAGCAAGGGCAAGGGTATGTTGCCGATCTTGAGCTACTCCATGTGCATTGGCTGGGGTAACACCCAATGGGGTAACATCCAACTTCTAAAGCACATGGGGTAGCTCCCATCCCCGTCCGAATTCCTTTTTGACGAATAATTCGCTCTGCATCTGCACTAGCAGAGTACGCTCCTAAAATTCAAACAGAAGAAAAAAAAAAAACGATAAATTCCCCAGAAGAAGTCAACAGACTTTCACATCAACCAAAAAATATCCAACTAAAAGTATTTCAAAAGAAACCAAAAGCAACGGGGAGTAAGTATTTACCCTCGGTCTTCTTCAGCAATTTTCGGGAGAAGTACATTATCAGTGTCATAAGTTGTGTATGGCCACTTTCGGCCAAAAGCTTCTATCAATCACTTAAGTCACCAAATCGGAGAAAAACGATCACTTTGGTGCCACCGATGAAAGATTCGACCAAAAAATGATTATGTGGCTTTTTTTTTTTTTTTTTTTTAAATCAATAAGGCCTTAAACGACGTCGTTTTTAGTCCTCCTTAAGAAAACAACGTCGTTTTGCCGTCCTACATGGATGGCCTCACAAAAACAATGCCGTTTAACTCATTTGGGAATTGAAATTAGGGTTTTGACTTGGCCGCCGAGTGGCCGTCGTCGGGGTTGGGGTCGGGATCGTGGTCGGAGCTGCAACCGCCAAGTGGCCATTTTTGGGGTAGGGGTCGGGGTCGGGGTCAAAGCTGCGGCCATCGAGTGGCCATCGTCGGGGTCAAGGTTGGGGTCTGAGCAGCAGCCGCCGAATGGCCATCATCACGGTCGGGGTCGGGGTCGGGGTTAGGGTTAAGGTCGGAGCCGCTGCCACCGAGTGGCCATCGTCGGGGTCGGGGTTAGGGTTAAGGTCGGAGCCACCGTCGCCGAGTGGCCATCATTGGGGTCGGGGTCGAAGCCACGGCCGCCGAGCGCAAGGGCCGTCGAGGACGGTGACTGGCCGAAGATTAGGGTTTTGAATTAGGGGAGACACCAAACGGCGTCGTTTTGGTGTTAGGATGCTGACTGTGCTCTTCGGCGAGCCACATCAGCTTCAAAAATTAATAAAAAAGTGCCACGTCGGATTTCCGGCCAACCGGATCGGAGTTGGCACCAAAGTGAGCGTTTTTCAAATTTTTTAGCACTTAAGTGATCCGACAAAAACTTTTAGCACCAAAATTAGCGCCGTATACAATTTATGGCACTAATAGTGTACTTATCCTGCAATTTTCTGACCTTGTGCTTACATCCTTCGCAGTGTATGTTCACTCTGAGAACAACATCCAACGACCTAAAACGATTTTCTTGTAAAGAAAGAAGGATAAAAAGGAGCTCCACTTATAATTTATTTCACGCGTTTGTGTCCACTCCCTACTTTCCTTAATCTTTGTTAGTGAAGAAGGCACTAATGGATCAAAGCTAAAAAGAAGGGAAAAAAAAGCATTATTAGGAATCTTCTTTTCTTTTCTTTTGCAGGGATGGTGCTGATGGAATCAATACTTTGCCCAGGGTGGCATATTCATGAACAAAAAACCTGAGAAGTTTGATATTCTTGTGCGAGGACAAAAGCTATATCAGCACTTGCATATTCTCATCTCCACTTTTGTTGCCAGCTTCAATTTGAGTCAGGCCATAGTGGAATCGATGTTTGAATTTCATGTCGAGTCAGGCCTCAGGACTGAATCTTTCCCAAAGGCAACCGCAAGTGTACAAATGAAGTGGAATAAAGAGGAAAAGCACGACCCAGCCATCTCCCTTATCTGGCTATCTGAAACTCCAAAAAGAGAGGCCTCTCCCTTGGAGTTCTTCACATTCTCTGCATCCCTTTCTTCTTTCCTTCACTCTCCCTTTTCATTTTTCGGACTTAAGGGTCGAATCCAAGCAATCGAAAATATTGGGACCACCGTGAAATCCTGTCTAGTCAAGCCCTGTACCTCGCCAGTCGCCAGGGCTCAAGCTCCATCAGGCTCGCGTACTCGACACTCGAGATCAGTATGTACTGCTCGAGCTCAACTTGATTAAGTTTAATTACATATTTGCAGTGCGCTTTTCATCTACGATTAACGGAGTAAAAAGATAGAAACTTTAATCTTTCCATCTAAGTGAGGGGCCGCCCCTTTCGAGGCATCTTTAACATACAATTTAGAAGAGGATTATCATACGTTATCTTCTCTTTCGGTGCGTGAAACATGCTGACATCCTCGTATGCCAATAACGAAATTAACCGACTCATTAAATTAACTGACTAAAACGCACTTTGCACTGAGCTCAACAGGGACACCCTTTGCACGTCTCCTCATTATCAGCAACGGTGGGTATTAGATTATATTATCATTAGAATTAAAAAAAAAAAACGATGAAAATCAATCAAGCAAGCATGATCAATTATTTTACTATTTAATATTATTATTTACAGAAAACAAGAAGGACAAATACCATTAAAAAAACCCCAAACTATACTCATATAACATAAATATCCCTAACTTTTTTTGTGTCACCAAAAATCCTGAAGTTGTTTATTATATCATAGATACTTTAAACTTTTTTTATATCACAAAAATATTTAAATTTATATATACCATTTATTTCAACTTTATCTGAAGTATATTTATCATAATAATATAAATTTGGGATTTTGTATAATGATATTTGCGTCATAAGGGATTAATTTATAGGTTTTTTTATGATAAAGAAAAGTTATAACATAAATATTCCTAACTTTTTTTGCGTCGCAAAAAATTCTGGAGTTGCTTATTGTGTCATAGATACTTTAAAAAAATTTTACATTACAGAAAAATTTAAACTTGTATATACCATTTATTTCAACTTTATCTAAAGTATATTTATCATAATAATATAAATTTGGGATTTTGTATAATGATATTTGTGTCATAAGGGATTAATTTACGGGTTTTTTATGATACAGAAAAGTTGAAAATATTGGTTTGTTTAGAATTTATTTTTTTGGCGGTATGAAGTGATTGCATAAAAAATTAGAAGGATGATAATAAAAAAAGAGAAAAGAAAAAGAGAATGTTGTGGTTAATGAGAAAGGGACAAGTCATTCTCTGACCTTGTCGCTGCAAGAGAGGACTGCAGCGTGTGCCAACAGTAAAACCGCAGCAGGAAAAACCGATTAGCACTTGAACAGATAAATAAATAAATGACGACTGCCAAAAAGACAAAAAATCTTAGAAAAAAACACAAGAAGGGAGAAAGAAAATTGTTGACCTCAGCGTCCGTCTGACTTCGGCCGTACCAAATCGAATTTAAATCGCGTCTCCCGAGTTCTCTCTCTCTCTCTCTCTGCTTTCGTCTTCGGTTCGGTTGACGAGAGACCAGTGACCGAGGGACATTGCGCCATGGCACGGAGCACCAAGCTATTCCCCCCCTATGGCTTAGGCGTGTGGGGTTAAACAAGTGGTGGCGAGAGAGACAGAGAGAGGAGAGCAGAGAGTGCATTAATGGCGAGGGAGATGACAGTGTCGGTTATGTGTTTGATATGAGGCTAAGCAGATATAAAAACGGATGGCGTGTTCGAGCGGAACCTAAAGGAGAATGCTCACAGCTTTCCTTCTCCAAATTCCGGGATTGCACTTGATAGTACAGCAATAGATGTATTCGTAACTCTACTGTTTCTTTTTTAAGGGGTTATTAGAAAATGCTCATCGATGACAAAATCATAAGCATGTCTCGTAAAGAACAGCTCTAGTTTGGACGCATCGATCCATGGATGACACGAGAAATATCAATTTCATTTTGGACGACCTATATAGTTGGTAATCGCACCGCCACTGTCCATCCTCTTTCGGGATGGGGTTTTGCCATAAGAGAAAGCAGCTAGGGGGGAAAAGGGTTTTGAAAGTTTTGAAAACACTAGGCATTTTAAAAATAAAAATTATTTCATTGAAATTATCACCAACAAGTGCACATGTGAAGGCATTGGTTACTTTGCAAAAACATTAGAAGTTATGGTATGGGTGTTTGGTTACTATGGAGAGGGATTAACATTCCACAATGCCCTTCCAAGTTCCAACACTATATTTTCAATTAAATCTGTTGAATGGAATTATCGAATAATTTCCTAGAATGCTGATGCAATTTTGATTGTTGAATGACATAATTAGGAAAATCTTTCTTGACATTCCAAGCTTTAGCATGACTTTGTGTGCTGTATGAGTTAGTGTTTTGAAAATATTGTGAATGAGGTGAAAATATGCATTATGTCTTAAATTATGATGTTTTTGCAAGTGCAATTCACCGTATGACATTTTATTTGATGATAGTGCCTAATTTTGAAATTGAGGAAGTCATCTTATTATTTAGCCAACTTATCTAGGGGTACTTTTGTCATTTTAGCATCATATACTATTAGGTTTTAAAAGTTGATAACGATTTTTTTAGTAAGATAACTACTTTTTGAATCTTTTTTTGGAAAATTCACGACATGCGCGGGTCCTCAATTCACTATTTGAGGTCCCTCAGGTCACCGACTTTTGATTCGTCAGCCATCCAACCTTTGGTCCATTGGGATGGATCCCGATGAGCACGACGTGATAGTACCGTTCAATCGAACTTTTGATGGAGTAACATTTTTATGTCAAATATGATCAAACCTTATTCAAAATTATGTGTCTACGGTTATTTAACATTGTCCTTTGGAACATTTATTAACCTTACCTATGTTAAAGTGATATGTCAAATGACCCTATCCGTTAGCTTCTTGGATAACAAAGAACACATATGGTGGATGGGCGTATAGTGCATTTTTATTTAAGAAGCTCTAAATGTAAAGAACTTCATAGTTTAAACCATCTAGTCGCATACCTAGCTCGTATTCTGCCCTATCAAAAAGATTAACGGGTCACTTCCTGAGAGAGAATTTCGGCCTGCTCACATGCACCAGTCCTCGACCTTACCTAAAGAAGTCACTAATCCAAACCAATGCGAGGGCATGCGCATCGAAATGAAGAGTGCTCCGCAAGAGAAGGGGTTGCTTCGAGAAATGGAGAAACACCCTTTAACTCCACAGAGAAAGAGAGAAGCGGCTTTATTTTTGGGTTGCTTTCTTGATGATGCATGGGAATATACACCAACACGAGCAGACCCCATCCACTTCAGGTTTTCAGGATCGTCAGCGACAAACTAGGGCAAAAGCAAAGACCCTCTGGGCCTCTCCCCTGATAAGGAAAAAGAAAAGTTGAGAGAAAGATCGCAGGGGTAGGGACCAGTCGCAGGGCCAGGACTGATGTGGAATATTAGAATAATGGAAGAGAAGGCATCGAAAAGAGGAAGAGAAAGCAACCTCTCCACACACACGATCTCTCTCTCTCTCTATATCGATCGGGTGTAGGATTTGTGGGGGGGAATGAAGGATCACTCATGACTTAATTACACCAGCCTGTCGTTGTGTCTGCTTCTGTGAACCTTCGTTATCGGTGGGTTCAGTTCGCTTTCTCGCTTTGATTTTTACCACTCCGTATCCATTCTCTCTGTCTTTACTGCTCCCCCGCATCCCCCATTCCTTCTGGCCCCTACCTCAAAGCTGCCATCACCTCCCTGTTTTTGTACCTGCTTCTCTCTCTCTCCCATCCCGCATTGATTAGGAATTCTCAGGACTTGTTTTTCAAACGTATCTATCCTTGTATGAAGTGTAAGGCTCTGAGGCTAGATTGAGGCGAGAGCGCGGTCCAATTCTATCCGGAACTGGTTTGGTCAGTTCAATTTTGAACCTACCGTGGAAAGAACCCGCTGATAACTCTCGTGGCTACTAGCAAACGTAACTTTCATGTGAAAAGAATATGCACAAGCTGCTTGTGTAAAATATCATTTACATTGGCGATGTGTGCTCTAATTTTTTCAAAAGTAGATATCTTTACGTTTTTATAATAAACTCTAATCCAAAATTGAAATCCTTGTTAATTCTAAGTTCAATTTCTCCTGTTTCGACTTTCTGGAGATCCCTTAAAGTGGGATGAGATAATTTAAACATCACAAAATTCCATTTTTTCCGTTTTTTCTTCTATAGTGTTTGAGCCGGCTTTCGTGCACCTCAAAAGCCTTTCAACGCTTTGTAAATTGAGGCAAAGAAAGAGAGAGTTTTGCGGAAGAGTGACTTGCACTACTTGTTAAATTGTCAAATGGGTAAGTACTCTATTTTTCAACACACCATCAGTAATAAGTACTTTAAAGATAATTTTTTTTATTTAAATCACAATTGATTCAACTTTAATAGAAGAGTCCACCCATCCACACGCAAACCGATGACGTGGCAATACAAGGGCAATTAATTAGATTCCATATGGACACCACACCGATATTCTGTCCCAAAAGAAATGATCAAACTTTAGTGAAAGCGTGCCCAAAATTGCAACGGCCTGAAAAGATTGGAGAGCATGAAAATTCAGTAAAGTTAAAGGGATTTTACCCTTTGTTGACCTCACTGCTTCAAACTTACTGCTCCTCCTCCCCCCCCCCTCTTCTCTCTCTCTCCCTCTCTCTCCCGGGGAGCTCTTGCCTTTTTAAAGAGCCTCCCGTGCCCACCTGCTTCCATAAAGCAACGAGCGAAAAAGAACACCCGATCTCGAGTTCTCTCGTCTGGCTCACCTTCGCCGTGCTCGCGTCCCTCCAAAAGACTGCCCTCTGCAACTTCTTCCGCCTCCGATGGACGTAAGCACTTTCCTTCTCTTTGTCTTGCCAAGTTCTTGAACCGTGTGCATTGCCGATGTTTACGCTCTATGTTGGCGTGTGTATGTGTGGGTACAGGACTACAACAGGTTTCACATACCGGCGTTCGGGAGCTGGGACTGCTACGACGGCCTCCCCTTCACCCAGTGCTTCGACGAGGCGTCGGCGCGGCAGGCCGGGCTGCTCCGCTACACCTACTCCGTCGACCGCGACCTCTACGTCGCCGGCGACCTCTACCAGAACGACGTCGTCACCCCCGCCATGATCGTCGTCCCGCGCCGCCGCCGTCATCGACGGGTAAAGTCACGAACGACCGCCGTCCTTTTTCTTTTTTCCTCGTATTATAACTTGCATTTTCTGGTTTACCGATCGCCGCCCCCATGTGCATTACTGTCGGTAAGTAAAATGGTACGATATTTAGTTAAAATAAGCTCACGTGAGAGACTATAATGTCTGCTAAGATTCTGTGTGTTGCATTGTGAGTCATAATCCAATGGTTTTTCTTGGGATATACTCTTTCTCGTGGATGATCCATCATCTTTTTCTAGACAGAACCCTTTTCTCCTTTCGCTTTGCTTTTTCTTCTCTTTCTTCTTCTTTTTCCCGTTCTTTTTATTATGTGAATTCTGGCGCTTGCGGTCGTTGCTGCAGCGTGCATAATCATGCGCTCACGCAAGCCCTCTTTTTATCTTTTGTTTTTCGCAGTATGAAGAGCTTCAATTATTTAAAACTACTGTGGAAACGCACGCTTTTTGGGGAAAGTGAAAAAAGGCTATAAGTAAAATAAAAAAGGACCCGGTCCAGGCCAGGCTCGGGTTAGCTCGACCAGCTAGGGTTTCTGAATCACGTCTTGGGAAAGATCAGAATAAAAAAGACGGTTTTATCGGGAAGCATCGCGAGGGTTTTTTCCTTTTCCTTAAATTACTCCACGTACTTGTTACGCTCAAATCAGTCAGCTGGGAAGTTCAATCGGCCGATTCGATAATTTATAACGTAGGCTAAAGTATACAACACTAAAAGTTACGTTGAGATAGGCATGTTTATGTTAGTGTTCATGTCTCAGTTCGTATCATTTCATAACGTAATTATAAACTCTTTTAGTATAAGATTAGTTTTTTTTGAATTCGTGATGATCTTGTCATTTTTCAGATTACCAATATAAGCTTCTATAAACACGAGAAACGTCTTAGACACTGTACGATGCTCCTTTTTCTTGATAATGTGATGAAGAGTCATATATAATAAATCGATATATAATAATCACGGGTTTTGCAATTTCTTTACGACGGCTTTGGCTTAGACTAAACTAAGTCTATTCGTTGGAACTAGGGCATTGTTATGATAATCATAGATGAACACATAGAGTTTCTTTTGAGAGAAAAAGTCAATTATGATAATCATAATCGAGGGGACAAGATAATGTTGTCTAAATGGTGCGGTGGATGGTGATAATTGCAGGCAAAAGTCGGTGACCCGAGTCATGATGCCAAAGAAGGGAAGGAGAAAAGTTGGGCCAGCGACTTTCAGGAGCCAATGAGCCCTCCTTTTGTATCCAGGCCAACCCCAAAACCTGTGGACGAAGACCTGTACAAAATCCCACCTGAGCTCCTCTATGCCGAGCCCAAGAAGGTATCTACTCTTTACCATCTTTTCTTTTCCTTTATTTTAGTTATGCAAAAAGAGGGTACCAAATATTTTGATGAAAATGATTTAAAGTTCTCTCCTTTTGGACATTTCGCTGATTATTGTTTTGGGTTGCAGAAGAGAGGGTGGAGCTTCTGGTCATGCTGCTTGGTGCCCACTTGTGCTTCATGAAGCTGGGAAAGAGAGAAGGGTCTTACAGGACCGAGTACATATATCTTATATATGATTATGATTATGATTATGATGATGAGGATGAGGATGATGATGATATAGATGAGCTAAGAGTACATAGGGACAAAATGTTTGTGTTATGCTGTATTTGAATTCCCAATTTGTGAGCATTGGGATGAGAAAGCTGCTGGTTGAGGGAGGTGATGTGATATGCTGGTTTGTCATCTCATTGCTATGTGAGAGAGTATGATTGATTTTGTCAATTGGGTATCTTTGATCTTCTAGCAAATTTCGGTCGCTTTTTGTGGTTGTCGATTATCTGCTGCTTGCTTTTTTCGAAATGAGACGTGGGTTAAGAATTTGACTTATTAAAGGACTAGCGAAAAGAGGGATCTTTAGTCCTTTTGAGGCGAATGCAGTGGGGTGGAAAACATCGACTTGGGCAGAAAGCAAATGGAGAAAAAGAGAAAAAGGGGAAGATCCCTTCGTTTTTTTTTCATCAGATAATACTTGATTATAGGCCAGAATGAAAACGATAGTCTTCCCCAGAACATGATTACATCGTTTTAGGTAAATAATATTCTCTAAAACATGATAACGTCTTTAGTCTTATCTGTCCCTCGCTTTATCGAGAAGACTTTTGATCGGTGCACATGAACAGAAAATTTGAAGAGATATATCTTTGCTTACGTGTTTGAAACCGGTATTTTATGTCAAATCACTAATGAGAACGGAGAAGACTTAATAATTAGAGATGTCATTTCAAAATATATGTTTTCTACTCAAGTGATCATGATCATCATACACTTGATAAGGACATAAATTTTGATTTAGTCTAGAAAAAATATCAATCGATAAAGTTTTATGGGGAATTTATCCTAGATTTCTCCATGATCATCGGCATATTCCACTATGAACACCCATCAAACTTCCATTCCATTAGAGCTTTATTCAAAGTAGAGATTGATCATTGTTTTTATTGAAATTGTCGGCAAAGTACTATTCAAAGAATGGATCGATGAATCAATTGACAAAGGATATGAGAGGCTTTTGCTTATTCTTGAACAATAAACTAGTTTGATGAGAAAACTAAAGGTACAAACCAAAGGCAATTGCGCCCGTCCACGTAAAGATGCACTGGAAGATAAAAGCAGACAATTGTTGTCTATTGATTGATAGGCCGTCCTTTATCCGCACAACGTCTAATATTTATTGCTATTAGCGACGGTCAACAACAACATCAAAAGGAAGCAATTGCATCCTATCAACTCATAAAATTTTGAGAGAATTATTAAAAAATTCCTAAAACTAAGATAGATAGATCACAAGAGTTTCTTGACTTAATATCAAAGTAATTTCTTTGCCAATTTAGTTTTGAACCTTTTTTTTTTTGCCAATTCAATCTTAAACTTTATAATTGTGCCAATTCAATTTGTCATTCCGGCTGGTATTAACGTGGACGTTGGCCGGCACCGCCATTTGACAAATGCTGACGTGATAATTTTCTAATAATATTTTATATTTTTTTGAGTTTTTTTTTTTCTTCTTCCTCTTTGGCTTCCCTACCCGCAATGGCTAGCATGGCTCCGGCAGAGAGTCTCACTGGACACTGTGGGGGAGAAGCCAAAGAAAAAGAAGAGAAAAACAAAAAATATAAATATAAATATAAAATTCAAAAAAATATAAAATATTATTAAAAAATTATCATGTCGGCGTTCGTCGAACGGCCGGTGTCCAAGTCATCATTGGCCGCCAAAATTTGATCAGATGAACTGAATTAGCACAATTACAAAAGGTTTATGATGGAATTGGTAAAAAAAATACTGAATTGACAAATCATAATATGTTTAGGACTTTTTTTATAATTCTCCCCAAAAAAATCAGTACATGTATTTTACAAGCAGTTACTAAATAAACCCACTAATAAAAAAAAATGGAAAAACAAAGTGGCCTTGCGGTTCCAACAACAGCCCATATTTCCCGGCCTGGCCACTACAGCTAGGGCCTCCGTGATCTGAGGTTGTGTTGGTCTTACATTTGTACCGATCTTCACGACTGTTCTTGAGGTTGCTGGCTCCACGAGATGGATAACCAACTTGTTTCTAATCCATTACAAATCACATCGATCTTGACTCTCATGTCGACTAAGCTAAACCTCGTTCACCGTCACTCACATCTCGTGATCTAGTAATTTCCTTTAGCTTTCGCTACCGGCAACCATTCAGTCGTCTTGTCGACTCTCCATATTTGCCAGCTAAAGCCTCTCAACACCAACCGAATTTTACTTCCCGCCGAGTCTGGCGCTCGACAATCTCCTGGTCAGGAACTTTGGCATTGTTCCGGTTGCCGACAGCTACACATGATATGTACAAATTCCACGTGCACCCTTGTCACGGGTGCTAACTGACTTGCGATAAGAACGTCATGAAATTCGACTTTACAAATTGTAATAATTATGAAAAAATTCGCGTCAAGTAATGGGACGAAACAACTTTTTAGTGGCTAACGTATCAGTTCCTGGGGCGCGTGCGAACGACAGGGTCGGCCTACGCTGAGAAGCGATCCGAACAAGCTACACGTGTGGCGACACATCGTCGTGCATTGCCCGGTCGTGGTGATCGCCCATTGGCTCGACCTCGTACGAGAGAGAGAGATTTTGGATTTTTCCCCTGCTTGAGAAAAGATCCGTCGTAGCTCTTATCCGTATCGACGCGCGGATCCTACTTCTTCGATTTGATCTCATCTTCTGCTCCGACTTTTCAGCATTTTAATCTTTTTTGAATATCTAACTTTTTAGATTTTAATCTTTTTTGAATATCTATTTCTTCCATCCTCTCTCTCTCTCTCTCTCTCTCTGTGGAAGTCATGCCTGCTGAGACTCAGACGCACGACTCAGAAGACGACGGCTGCTCCTCCTCCTCCTCGAAGCCACTGCCGTCGATCCGGTACGTGCATTCACTCCTGGATCGTCTTCTGGGAAAATGCGGAAGAACACGAGTTCTTCGTCGATTACGATTTCGCACCTTCTTCGCTTTCGTAAAATCGCGATTGCATGCATCTTTTCTGTTGTGTTTTTCTTTGCTGACCATCTATTTAGTTGCACCATCCCGTCATTTCTGCAAAAAGACGGAAACATTCGTCTTTTTAAATTCCTCGTGCTTGAATTGAACTGGGTCGTCATCCTTTTTCTCTTTTTCATGACCGATTCGAATGATCCAACCAGTTGCATGATCTCGCAAAATCCTCTCTCTTAGGATGTGTCGGATTCGAATGATCCAACCATAGTGAGTTAAATATGACTGCGGGTATCTTCTTTAAGTTGATCTTCCACCTTCGTACAGGGCGAGAGAGATGAAGAGCCCACTCGACCACGACGAGGAGTTGATCAAGGCGATCATGGAGCGCAAGCGAAACGCCAAGACGAATGCAACGAAAGAGCATGGCAAACCGGCTGCTGCTCCGTCGAGCAGCAGAACTTGCATCTGCTCCCCGACGAGCCACGCAGGCTCCTTCCGGTGCCATCTCCACAGAGAAAATCAAACCACCAAATCAACCTCGACGAACTCCGAACAGCCCTCTGCTACCATGACCGAGACCAGGTTCGGGCGCCGACACTGCTCGTTCGGTAGCCCGCATCTGCTGTCGAGATTCGGGAGGAGCTCCACCACCAAGACCTTCATGCGACGGACATTCCCGTGAGTTCTCGGCAAAGGCTAAATGCACGAGTTCGACTTGAGGCTTGAGAGGGTGGTTTTAGAGCCCTCTCAGGTTTTTTGTAATTAGTCTTTTCATCATTTCTTTTGCACTAAAAAAGTCCTGGGGTTTGGGCGAACTCTTTATGTAAAGCCAAGTTCTAGATCGGAACAGAGGCTGTTGGTATAACGTGCAGTTACTCGAGAATAAACCTGCATAGAAGTGTCTGCGTTAGAGTCCCAAAGATCGATCTTGCCGCCATGAGCGCAGCGATCTCTAGGTAGAATGATATTTTGTCATTCGGCTGGAAGAGCAGAGTCCAGCGTTTTTCAGTTGATTGTAGTACACTTTACTCCTCACACGTTGTGGGCTTGACAAGCTTGTGAGGGAATGAAATGCTAAGCGTATGACCTGGACTTGGCACGAGCGGGGTTCTACTCCCTCGGAGTCGTAGGATATATCAGCAATGGGTAGGACTGTGCAATCGGATCATATGGTGCGATCGAAACCGGTTCGGTTCCGGAACCACAGTGGAAACCAAAGACCGAATGGATCAAATTTAGAATTGGTTTCACCTATCGACATCTTTTTCTCTATCTTTTCATTTTTCTTCGACCTTACTCAAAACACTTTATGCGTTAACTATAGCGACTCACCCTCATACCTACCCTCCTCGCTCGTTGGCTGGCTGCTTGCTCTCGCTCATTCGAGCTTCACAATCCTGACCCGTTTCTTTACCTTCTTGTCTTCATTCATCTTACTTTACACCTTTTTTTGGCTCTTATTATTTTTCTCTTAAAAATGAAGCTTAAAAAAAGGAATATAAGAAAAAAAGATTTTCGGGTAGACCCGAAATCGGACTGGAAAACAGAGCAGGTTTTCAAGAAATTTTAGATCTGCAAATTATCCACCCGAGACTCATCATCCCCAGCAATTGAAGCGAATTTTTGGAAAGCTAGCTGTTTTCCGAGAGCGACTTGTAGATTAGATTGAAGGAATGGATATAGAGGCCTTAACGTGCGACAGGAATTTGAGGAATACAGCATATGTATTCGAAGGTTAACATGTGAACATCTATACACCTCCACGTCTGTGAACAACACGACAAATTATCTCATTTGCCATGTGACCTGAACGTTCTGCACTTGATATTCACCGCGAAACTTCCACCAAAAAATAAAGAAAGCCAAGTCTCCCTTTCGGAAAGAGAGGTATAAATATACAGCAGAAGTAGGAGCGTACTAGGAAACTTGGAGAGCTCTGACTCGAGCGGTCAGTTCCCTGACTTGGCTTCTCAGACGCTCCGGATTGCAGAAGAAGTCCACGAAGACCCGTCTTTGGAGCTCGACCTCCTGCGTGTGATGTTTCACAATCTGCCCCAAGAACAACGAACATTATTTTGGAAATTCAAAAGGAAATCTATATATAATGACTCGCACTGCTTTTTCGTAATAATTCCTAAAAGTGTCCTCAGTGAACACTACTCGAACTTCTGAATGCAAGATGTTGAAAATTCCCCTTGCAAGGAAAACTTTTCTTGCACTCTCCACTTATGTTTTCAACTAGAATTCCTTCCCTTCCTAGATGCTCGTCTCAATCGATACAAATGGTTTTAGTGAGTTTTCATGCAGCAAATTAGCAATGTAACTCTTCCTATAAATCTTTTCCTGCATGAAATTCATTATTTTTTTCTCTTGTTATATAGTTATATAACAATGTGATTAATCCCAATATTCTTCCTATATGATATAAAAACGATAGTGTCCCTGTAGTTTATATTGATATATGATACAAAATGAGGATTTTCCCTTTTTTGTTCAAAATAGAAGACTTGTAAGAATGGGGGATACATTACGTATTGTTCATACCTAAATACAATATAAATTTTACACAAATGAAAAGATCCACGCCTGGACATTGCATGGTTACACTGCTCATGACCATGTAAAATAGAATGAACCACCCTCAATAAACATCAAGTACAAAGTAGCCCCACTGGTGGTTGGATGCACCAGGGTAGGAGAGAGTTCCCTTTTGCAGATTAATCCAGGTGGTAAAATGGACGTTTTTAATTCAGTTCATCATATGGTTAATTTTCGGCCAATTGTGTCATTAGATCATATAACATGTTGTGATCAATCTAATTCTAAGTCATATCACAGCATGTGAAACTAACAAAAAGACACAGGAGCAGAACAAAAGACTAATGAAGATTGTCACCAAGTACATAGGATGGTGAGTATTCAATATTCAAATGAGATTAGAATTAAGATCAACATTACCTCAATCTTTTTGCAGTGTTCGAGAGTCACCTCTTCAACCGCAGCAGCTAGTTTTGCATTAATCTTCTCCATCTCATCGAGCTCTTTCATCAGTGGCTGAAATAATATCATACTCCCCATAAGTAACAAAACCAGTTTCCAATAAAAGATCGGCAGGCATTAAGATTTTAACATTTGCACCCATATGCAGTTGGAATGTGCCACCATTGCAAACAACTTAAGATTAACAAGTGATGAACTGATGTAGGCAACAAATATTATTAGATAACATATGATGAACCAGGGAGAGGGATCAGTGGATTGCAGCAAAAGATGACACCGGCAGACGTACCCGAGGTGTGAGAATTGGTTGTGCAGTTGTTGAAGATGCAAAAAGCAATTGCTGCATATTTTGAATTAGGGTGCACCTGAAACATATAAAGGAAACAATAAACGAAACCGACAGGGATTTTACTCAACATCATTGCATTTATTAATCATGTATGTGTTATAAACACGTCGCGTGTAAGTAAAGACATTCAAGTGAAAAAGAAAAACATATATGGAGGCCACAAAGGCAATTGCTCAATATTAATCAGCATAGCAGAGTCTCTCTTGAAACTAAACCATTATCCTTAAAAGACTAACTATGTTGACATTTTGAAAGTCGCACAACATTATTCAAATATTCTAAGCAACAAAACAACTACAGAGCCTAATTGCAAAGCTACAAAATTGGTGTTAGAGTGCCTTTAAGAAGAAATGATAATCACCTCAAACCATAGAAATTCACACAAACATCTACGTCAAGTACATTTTTGTTCTAACAAAATATGGAGGCCACAGAGACAATTGCTCAAAATGAATCAGCATAGCAGAGTCTCTCTCCAAACGAAACCATTCTCCTTAAAGACTAAAACTATGTTGACATTTCAAAAGTCATACAACATTATTCAAATATTGTAAGCAACAAAACAACTACAAAGCCTAATTGCAAACCACAGAATTGGCATTAAGAGTGCCCGTAAGAAGAAATGATAATCACCTCAAACCATAGAAATTCACATAAACATCTACCGCAAGTACATTTTTGTTCTAACAAATTACTACTAGTGAAATTCATAAACCCCTAATAGCGATATCAATCAAGTTACATTATATTTAGAGTGACAAGCTAGGACCTTGACAACAATGGCCTTATGGGGTTGGTTAACAAAAAAACAATCAAATAATTCTCTTTATGCCATGAGGAAAATAAATGGCCAGGTTTGTGTGCATCCATGGAAATTCCTTATCATATAAGAAAAGAAATGACAGTACCTCAAGTCTGCATTTCTAGCAATTTCTTTACTTCTGCTTCACACCCACTTGTTAGATGAAGAAACCAAATTGTGGAAGAAAGGTGTTGAAAAATGTCTATTTGTGCAAATTTGGAACGCCAGCATAATTGTAGAAGCAAAGATCATTCCTTATAGTAGAGCGTACATATCAAGACTTTCACCCAGCATTTTCATGACTAGCATCTTTCTATTTTTTAAAAGCACCTTCTTCCCATTCATGTAACAAACATTCACGGAGGAAAAAATTACCAAGGAAACTCAATAAATAAGCAAATAAAAAAGATGGACGATGGTAATTTATGTAGTTGCCAAGTAGAGGATACTATAACCAAGTAGTAGTCTGATTATGATTAGTAAGATGAGGTGACATGAAAAGGAATAAGCTATTTCGACATGCATTCATAGCTCTGCAGCATCCTGGAACTTACAGCTCATTGATGCATTTATTCCTTTCCTCTGGGAGAGAATTCTCAAGGTCAGACTTTAAGGCCATGAGATCTGACTGAAGACCAGATATCTGCTGAACAATGCCTGGAGCTGAGACATATGTTGACAGCCCTACTTGTGCATCTAGGATAAAAAGAGCAAACAAAAGATTTCAATATCATTACTCCAACAATCACAAAAAAGTAACAAATACTTCTTGTAAAGAGGACCAGATCATAAGAATAGATGGATACTTGAGTAAATGCTTAGTAGGTCTCGAACACAATGTAGAAAAGTATCCCGATCATCCACTGCTCCCTGTTCTTGAACTTCAGAAGCTGCTTGAATAAGTGCCATGCACCGATCCTATAACAGGCAAACATAGTTAGCAGAAGCTAGGAGTGGGATTTCCGAGAGATTCAAAATGAAATTAGGCATAGACCACCCAGCTTTGAACTTTATATCTAACACAGTGCATAATTTAGTGAGCTGACACTTCCCAGATGTCAGAATCTGTCCCACAAATCACTTGAAAAGCTGAAGCTTAAGTCTGCACAAAAATCTAAGGAGCACTAGCTACTATAATCTCAGCGGGCAGATACCATCATAAGTATATTTTAGCAACTATATTGAAAAGTTTACCAAAAGTAATTTCTCCAAAAAACTTCAAACTATTTATCCTATACTCTTTTTTGAGGTAGCATAGACATTGACTGACATAAAAAGCAATGTCAAACCCAAATGGCAATTGGAATCTACATTTTACGACAACCTCCTGCTAAGCATACCACGTGCACAGAAAGAAAGGGAGAGTACAACAATAACTGCCAGCTTGACATACCACTCGTCCCTTGGTCGAAGAGAAGTACCCCTGCAATTCTGACTCAATGACCTTAAGCAGTGAATATGCTCCAAGCATGTTCTTTTTTTCCAGCTGACAAGCTATTTTCAGAAATTGATGCCTTGCAAGCTGATTAATGAGATGATGTATGAACTGCCAAAGACAACAAAAAAGTGTATATGATTATGCGTGCACAGAGAGACAAAGGAATCACATAATCTTAACAGCAGGAGTGTTGAACAGTGTTAAGCAAAGTCTATCTTTCTCATTGTCAGTGTCACACTTAGACAGTTGGTTAACGCATAATAGGTTTCATAGCTGGACAAAAAAAACAACATGTAGGCAGTAGCAACTCTCACCAACCCTGATCTTCTGACCTACAAGAATATTCATAACCAGTGTCTCAAAACCTTCAGGGCAGTAGCCTATCAAAATTGTCCACTCTACCTTGTTTCCTATTAATCAAAATCAAAATCAACTTGACTAAGCATATCTATACAGTACTGCACTGAAAAAATCTACTGGCAACATGACATCACCGGATACAGAACATCAACAAGGAACTTTTTTCATGAAAATTCCAAAGATTTTTCATTCCCCTTTTCCTCTTGTTTCACCTTCTAATTTGTTCATTTCGCATATTTACCCTCACTACTGTAGGTCGTTCTGACGTACATGTATAAGCTCTGCTGATTTGTTCAGCAGATTGCACTAGAGGGAAAGCTATATAATCATGTACGATAGGAAGTTCAATGAGTTCTACAAACAAAATTTGAAAACTTAACAAGTGACAAGAAGCCTGTCAAAAGTCATCCTGGTTGAGGTCATCATCACACTGAATGTTTACTTCTGCTACTAAAATTTTCCACAAGACTTCACTTCCATAGTTATCTTCACTTCTCTTTTTGGTGAGAAGGACAAGAAATCCTCACCAAGGAGAACTAAATAAGTTTTCTTAGAAATTTTAAACATTGATCACAACTAGTGAGCCAAAGTTGAATCCAGATCTAGAACTGGAAAAAGAGGAGAAAAAATGAAGAGTAATACTCATCCGTAGTTGTACTTGCAAAAATGAAGATCAGTTTCTTCTCTTCCCTGTTCTTTAAATGGTTTTTTAGTACAGTACAACAGCAGTAAACCGAGTTGAAAAGACATGTCCAAAAGATTCAAAATTAATCATTTCTCGGCAGCAATATCATTTAAGATATGGCAAAAACTACGCTCAAAAAAAAGAAAAAAAAAAACAAGTGCTTCTAGATGATCTTGACAGATGGAAGGATCATTTGGCTGGGAATTTCAAACACGGGTGCAATTTCAACTTAAAGAAGACAGGAACTTGAAGACTTAGGAACATTCGATATTTCCAAGCGAAAGTAACAGCACCAATGCTTCTGCTGAAAACAGTATAAAAGGATGTAAAGTCAGGTATGCTTACCATCTTCTGCCGATTAATGTAGTACTCTTGGCGCATGACCTTCAAATCGTAATCACCTAAGTAAATAGGTTAATTGAACATAAGAGTCAATACTTTTTATAACCAAAAACAGGATTTATTTTTCTCAAGAGGAAAAAATGAATGAGGTACCTTGCAGAATATATGTATCTTGGAGTTGAGCTAACTCCCAGCAGAGACTTGGAATTGTCTAGGAAAGAGGAAAGAATAAGCAGTTAATAAATAAGCAAAAAAAAAGCATTGCAAAAATAAAAAAGCAGCCCTGTTAAGCAACTAAATCTGGACTCGCAAGTTTGTTTGTGACATGAGTACGATTATTGTGCTCCTTTTACAGCATTTCATGCCTAAATACCATTGCTTGATACGAATAACTTGGATATGTTCTTTCTCAGACAGAACACATTATAGTCCACCAGTTCAACCCCATCAATCGATGTAACTGAGATCACTAGATGTTCTTGAGCCTTTAAAGGTGTTGATCTTCTTATGATATATCAACTATCAAAATTTTCACACTCAGAAACAAAGTAATGGACAGATAAGAAGTGATCCAACTCAGATAACCAAACAAGACATTATAAGGAGACATTATGTCTACGAGTTACATATCATTATAAAGATGTTATGTCCTTTTACATAAAGTTTGTCCAAAGCTCATCTGCTAAACTGTTTTGTGATTCCTAGACAATCAACAATTTTTCTTTTCAAATGCCTTTTAAATACATGAAAACAATGCCTTTTAAATAAAAGACACCGTTGAGCTTAAACTTCCGTAGCAACGGACACCCAAACACAAAAAGATCAAGATCAACAGCAAAGTAAAATGATACAATCATGCTTTTGATATGGCCAATGAGCAGTCAACAGGGACATATAAAAAAATTAGATTGGGTACATTTGTTGAAGAAATTAGGATATCACACGGCACAGAGAAGTGCATACCTCAGAGAGCAACTTTTCTTCTTTGTGACTAAGATTTGAAATTTCTCCCACCAACTCAGAATGCTTCCTCCTGCTCAATATGCCAGCTATTAGCACCAAATATGAAAATGAAAAGCTTT
This sequence comes from Eucalyptus cloeziana, assembly GCA_014182715.1. Taxonomy (NCBI): domain Eukaryota; kingdom Viridiplantae; phylum Streptophyta; class Magnoliopsida; order Myrtales; family Myrtaceae; genus Eucalyptus; species Eucalyptus cloeziana. Next base: position 8,138,234 of record CM024641.1, read on the forward strand.
CAAAACAAAATAGAATAACCAGAATCAATTCTGAACTTATGGTGCTAGCCTCAAGTATGAGACAGGCTATATGTCATAATTTGTTCATTCCTGGCATGGTTTAACAGAAAAATGGCTTCTTTCAGGAAAATTTAGAAGAAGCAAAGGACTCTGTGGACAATACTATGACAAAGACATTAATGTCTGCACTGTAAGGCCTACAATTATAGGCTGAGACATCCTTCATTTAGGGCTTGTTCGATATAACTGAAAACAAGAGCTAAAACTTTAAATACCAAATCTTAAATGCTGATGATCTTAAGTGCTGAAAATAGAAACAAAAAGTTGTTTGAAATTTTATCAAGTTCTTTCCAGAGATAGAACAATGACCCTAGTCGATAGGTTGTAGCATTATATTTGGCAAGATTTTAGTTGCAATCAACTGTTTTGTATCCCCTCCCTTACTTACCACATTAAGTGGATTTTTAACTTAATGTCTATCAAGTCAATGCTGATTAACTTTAGCCAAATGAAAAGAGAGTCACTGCTGATTTAGGTTATCAAACAAGCTTAATCTCATTTAAGTGTTGAAAGGCTCCAAGAGCGGTGAGATACCCAAAACTATGGATTGAACAATCTTTATGCAGAAAAAAATAACTTTTTCTGCATGCAACCTACTTCTAAAGAGGAATTTGACAAATAAAACAGTGTCATCAAACAGTGAAAGTCAAGATCTAGACACAACATCAGCCATTTTGGCAACAAAATCTTGTTACTGCACATACAACTGAGTAATGAATAGGCAACCACCAACTATGGAGACAACAAAAGACCATCCTCTGCAAATTTTTTCTGTCTCCTTGAAGTGCCAAATGCCAAATCAATGAACTCATGATTTATTTCTAATGAATTCCAAACACAAATCAAAGAGAGTGGAGCTTATATATTCATTCTCTCCCTGGATACCAAATATTGAGCATTCCATATAAGCCAAAGTTAACCTTACTGTTTTTTTTTTTTTTGGCTGAAGGTAACCTTATCATTTAACCAAGCAATTTATGTTGGCAACAGGAGGGATTGCTCCTTGAGATAATCTTAACAGGTTCATAATATATATGCCACTTTATTGGTTTCAAGTTCTTAAAGACATGTAGAGGAACTTCTTCATTATCGACAGTTTCCTTTTAGCACATTCGGTGTAGGGGTTTAAAGTTTCCATGCATACAAGCCGAGAATTCAAGCAGTCCAGCCAATACAGGAAGAACTTTCCAGAAAACACCCATACTCAAAGAACTAAATAACTCACCTCAGAGAATGAAGATCGAGGTGAATGTGTGCTTCGTCTGATGTTACCTGAGCCTTTAGGGCCACAAGAATAGCTTGCTGCTTAGCATTCTCAACTTGGGCTTCAACCCATTGCTTCTCACTAGTGCCAAATCTGTGCAAGGAAGAAACGATAAGGTAGGACTTATTTTCTCTTTCTGATTACCAGCTAAAGACTGCATCCATGCATGTGAAAAAAAAAAGGGTGAAAAACTTTTAAATATGAGAGAAACCAAATATTTATGAACTCAAATCATTTTATGAAATTAATATATAGGTGGAGAAATTCAAATTACAATTTTGTTCGTCCTATAAAATGGATCATTATCATAGAATTTTAATATCATATGTGAGATTTCATGAAATATTTGAGCAACAATTCAAGGCTGAAATCCTCCTGCAACTTTGCTTTATTATATAAAGAGATATTTAAGAACTGTCTGACATGTCTCATCACCAAGTCACTACTGTTTACTTCTGTTGAAGTTTTACAAAGGGAAGGAGGGCTTTTTACAAACTGAACAGGAAGATCACATACATGGAACGAAGCCTTTGCAATTCCGATAGTCGTTGATGCTGAGGCTTTTCTGAATCTGTTGAATTGTAAAAGCAAAAAAAAGGGGGAAAATCAGCATTTCATTACTCTAAAAATAAAAGGCAAAATACTACATTGAACAAGATAAATGTAAAGTTTACTATTTGAAAATCAGACTATATACACAACCCATAATATCATGGGGTCAGCAGCGCCATGCAAGCCCAATAGTTGTAGGGCTAATGATCTGGCGGGCCCAAAATAATCATTATGTTGAAGTAAAGACCAAAAAGTTTAGATAAACTCAAGCCTAAGTATATAGCCTAAAAAAGAAATTCCGCCAAGGACCAACCACTTCAAAACATTTCTAAATTACCTCGTACTAAAACATCTGAAGCATCATCGAGACTCACCCACGAACATTTGGATTTGCCATCCTCGGCAACTAATCGAAAAGGACCCTGAAAAATTCATTCAAAACAAGACGATGAACACTACCGACATGCTTCAAAGAAAAGCAAGCCAAAATCTGAGTGCCGTAAGCCACAAAACTATATAACTCTTTTCTATAGGACACAAAATGAACGATCTAAGACTAAACTATGCCACAGACAAATTGATAACAAGATTGATGCTAATTTCAGATGCTTAGACAAGTAAAGTTAAAACCATCAGAAACTACTACTACTTCTCTCCCTCATGCCCATCAAAGCTCACATATGAAAAGTCACAATGACATGTGCAGCCAAGCAAAAAGTTCATCAAGCACTTGAATATAGAGACCAGAAGAGTGGGATTATTTCATGTTTGGAAGTTATTACATCAGCACCACTCACATAAAGCATTTAAGGCTTATTGCAGTTTTTTTCTTCCATTCACTGTCTTCTATTTGAACTGTGACTAATTTGAACACTAAAATTAGTTTACCAATTGGAAAGCCAGGTTAATACTGAGAAGGTGAAAACCAGCTAGAAATGTCCAGTATTCATTTCATCTACTGTATCGGATGAAACCTTTGCAATCCAAGTATACATCACTTCATTCTGGGCATAAAAAATAACAGTGGAAATAGTTTCTAATATTTACACTGTCAACTCTACAGTAAACTATTATATCTATGCTATTGTAGCTTTCATTTATTTGCATTGATTATTTTCCATATTTAACAAGGAAAAGGCTTCTCTAGTTGTTTATTCTTAAAATCTTTAATGACTGTAGTGTAATTTGTCCTTACATATTCACAAGCTAAGACTCAAAATTTCACTTACAATCACAAACTTACTTCCATGCCATGCATTCTTAGCAATCTTAGCTACCAAAAGAAACAAAAAATTACCTTATTCACAGGCTTTACTAGCAAAATAAGCAAACAAAGTCTATTTATTGAACTAGCTTCAGAGTTCAGCATCCAACTTATAGTCCCTCACCAACCAGGGCTTGGCTTTACAGATTTCTTAGTGAGAATGTATGTTTCCAAATGACATGTTTGATAAGCCTCTCAAGCATCAAATAACTTGTCAGGGACAAGCATACGGATTGGTGTTGGACAGAGCTAATGGAAACTCCTTAAACAATCAGAAAATTAATTAATAATTCCACACTGTTGGATAGCAGGGCCAAAGTTTTCTTAGTTGCAATGACACCTCAATGTTTCTTCCAGAACAAGGATATGACAATTTCGAAAAATATACTTACCGTGTCCAGTTGCTTAGAAAACCATTGATTTAGTTCCTTCATACAGATGAATCTTCAAGCAAGTATGGATGGAAGTCAGAATATGCAAGATAGATTCCATCCTCTGCATGGACAGAAATTACAAAACTTAGTGAATAATCCACAATTTAACAGAATGAGTCCAAACACTTTTATACTGAAAAAGTCTTGAGCGATTAAAAATGTCAAAATTTTACTTGAAGTTAGAAAGAACTCAGTTGAAAACATCTCAACAAGGAATGCGGAAGGAGATGCCTTGCAAAAAAAAAAAAAAAAAAAGAACGCAAACCAATTCACATCATGCATTGAGAGTACTGATATAGTTGGATAATAGTCCAATTTTGGTGTGAGATCTTGAAGACTAGAGATTTCATTTTTTATGGCTAGAGAAGTGTTTTCATTCAAACATATAAGAACTAAGAACAAATAAGCTATAATATGAATTGAGGCCAAGTAACACAGAGTAACTTAAGGAGTAACTAAAAGTAGATTTTAGACATAATGCATATCTATATAATTCAAGTTAATGCCAGTGAAACTGAGGGAATTGCATGCTTGAGAATTTCAAAGAAACAGAGAACGAGAGCAGAGAAGTAAAACTATGCCAAAGGTGATGCGCAAGATCATAGGCAAAACAGAAGTACACTATTCTACTATATAATTAAACAACAGTTGACTAGCCTAAGAATTTTAGTTGACCAAGCTACAGTCTTGTAACTTTGGATTACATAGTTTACAAGGCCACATAAATGTCTCCCTTGATTCGCTTGATGTGGATAAATCATGGAACACATACAGCACAAGGCCTTGGGCTGTGCGTTATCTTCCAATCTTGTTGTCGTAACTTACACATTTAAGAAAAGGCAACCATTACTATATTCTCAAGGTACGGGGAAAAATAGTCTCATGATCGTCAAATAATTCACATGTGGAAATTGACCACGGTGTATTGAAAAGAGTGTATGCCATCATTCACAAAAAGATGAAAGAAGGTAACTAGGGATTATATAGGAAGATAAATAAAAGTGACCATAAGGAGAACAACGCCAATAACGTGACTTAAATTGGTGAATATGAAGAATGAATTGACATCTAGATCATACTATGCGTTATTTCCATGAAACATAAGATTTCTCAGAACAATGTACAATCAATTGTAGAATAACAAAAATGCCAGATATTGGTATTACAGAATAAATTATCTATCACAAACAAAATGAGGAAGACAAAAGGAGTATTACCATCTCCAGAATGATAATGGGCCAACTCTTGAGCAGTAGAAGTAATCCTTCCAAGAACTGCATTCATCTAAATTGCAAAAGTAACAACAAAAAAGCTCGTTATTTAAAGCCACAAGTTTAGCCCTGAAACTAAATACCCATGATAAAACCATCTTTTCTGTGAGCGTGTTATTGTGAATTCTTTGGCTGAGAACTTGAGAGGGCAATGCCAGGTTGTGTTTATCTCATTGCCACCAATGAGCAGAGCAATTATCCCCATGGATACAATTACCTGTAAATTCCTCGCTGAAAGACTGTCGTCTAGTGCAGTAAGTTGTCCATTTACAGTGGATGTTGCAGCAACTCTAGCTCGTCTCCCTTGGATCAAGGACGAAGCCTGTACAGTGAGCATGTCATACTGAGACTGCAGATATCTGAGCTGTCTTTGCAACTCGAGCGCTTCAGCTTTGTACGCCAACGTCGCATCCCTAACAAAAAGGGATACAAAGTTACAGGAAGAGCAATCCAAAATATGCACAACAGCCGAAGCAAACGACCAGCCTGGATAATTAGCAACCAAACAGTACAATGAACTTGCTACGCAAAGGACCAATGACAAAAGCTCTAGAAGAGAGGGCCACAAACGAACTATGTCCACCTTATATCTTTCAATCCTTCCTCCGAACCGAAAACCGCCTCCTGGTTGTCTCTCCTCACGGAGAAAGCGGAGATGCTATCGAAGGCGAAGTCCAGATCCTCCCCCTGTCAGATCACATCATAAGCATCCGAATTCCAAGACACTCGCCCTCCCCTAAGCCCGACTAAAAACAACAGAAATTCAGCACCCGGACGCAAATGCACGGGGGGAAACTTACCTCCAGCAACTTCCCTTCGTCCACGAATTGGTCGTACCTGAAGAAGCAAGCACAGAACGGTGAACAATCGCGAGACGAAAGCATCGAAACGACAGACGAACGAAGGATCAAATCAAATCCTCAAAAATGCACAATCCCTAGCGGTTTTCCCACTCGATTAGAGAATTCCACAGGCTCGGACAGGTAGATCCTATAGAGAGAGAGAGAGAGAGAGAGAGAGAGAGAGAGAGAGAGAGGGTGTGGGGTGATTACTGGGAGAGATCGGAGAGGGAGAGGACGTTGGAAGGGCGGAGGTTGGTGCAGATCCAGTCGAGGATGGGGCGGGCGTCGTCGTACTGGAAGGGCCACTCGAAGCTGTCCGGGTCGAGGGAGTCGGCGCCGTCGTAGCCCAGCTCCCCGAGCAATGCGCACAGCCTCGCTCCGCTCATCCTCCTCTCCTCCTCCTCCGCAGCATCAGAGGGGAGTCCTCTGCGGGAGTTTTCGAATATCGATCGCGCGCTTTTCTTTAAGGACGACGATGCGCAGGCCAGACCCAGAGAGAAGAGAGAGAGAGCTTTTCCTCCTCGTGTTTGGCGCCGGCCTGCGATTTGGAAAATGGATGGGCGAGTGGCCGGCTCGGCGGTTGGTGCACCGAACCTGCGCTGGTTCGGTGCCCTGTACCTCTCCGAGCCGGGTTTGCCCGAGTGGGAATCGGGTCCGGCCCTTTCTGGAGTTGGGCAAACTCGTCATTTTGGCACTTTTTTGAATCTGAAAAAAATGGAGCCATATGCGTCGGTTAATTTGGTCGCCGGTGGTTACTTTCTGACGGCCGCTTGCCGCTTCGCGGTGCTCAAGCGGCCATCGCCGAACTCAGTCATTTTTTCACAAACCTGGCTCATAAGCCATGGACTTAGAGTGCGATTAGAAACTATTCTTATAATTTCTATTTAAAAATGATTCTTATATATTTTATCAACTAGACGAATTTCTTAGCACTTAAAGGTATTCGATAATTGTCCAAAATCTTTATTTTTGAATTAGAAATACGTTTAGTACAACTTTTAAAGTTTTTTGTGAAATTTCATTTAATTTTTAAATACTTTTATTATATTTTCTTTTTTTTTTTTTTTTCTCCTCCTCTTCTTCCTTCCAACTAGTAACCTACCACGACAATGGCTAGTGATCGGCTAGGCAAGATCCAATGAGCTCGCTAGGCTAGGGCAAGGCTCTCACCCAGCTTTGCCTAGATAACCTTGCCTAGCCACTGTGAGGCTTGGCCTCGTCAGGCCAGCTCGAGGCCAACCTCCTGCCAGTTGGAAGGAGGAATAAGAGAAAAAGAAGAAAAAAAGTTTAACATGATTCTAGAGTTTTTCTCGATAACAAATAAACAACTTTTTTTTTTGCTACTTAATCCTGTTTCAAATTTATTCCTAGGAATAAATTCATTTCAGGGAACAAAAGAGTAATCAAATATATTTCTGTTTTTTTTTTTATGTTTCGAGAAATAAAAAAATAAGATCAGGCATTGTTTTGCATGTTATTAAATAAACCTTTAATTGAAGATTTCTTAGGGTGATTTGAATAAGATAATATTGTTGCATTAGAGAAAGGGGAAAGGATCATTGACCTCCGAAGCCATCGATAAGGGAGAGTCGAAAAGGACAATGGGAAAATGGCAATTGAATAAGCATCGTGACACCCAGAGTTGTGAATGTTGCTAGCCAAATAGCAATCATAGCTTAAGTAGTAGCGACATTAATATTGACACGCAACATGACATAACACGTTGACTCGTCATTTCTCAAAAAATAAAAAATTTCAACACATTGAGATATTTTGCATATTAAATGTATATTTTATATATATATATATATATATATATATAATCATTTTTATGATTATTTCAATCAAAATAATTCGATTCAAATTCACAAATAAATAAAGAATAAAAAAAGAGTTTATAATGAATTTACACTAAAAACCTTAATCCACCATTTATTAATATCATTCATATTTCAATTTAAAAATTAATCATTTCTTTCCCCCTTTATTATTATTTTTTTATTTTTTTTACATATTTACATTTTAACCGGTTATTTATTGAAATTTTTTAAAATTGATCTTATGTGTGTCGAAATTCCATACTAGTGTGCGAAACGCATCAAAAGAGTCGACCATGCGTCAGATTTTTCAACACTTGTTAACTGCATGTCGGAGTGTTCGACACAATATGAATGCTCTTGGAAAGTGTGTCGATGCTTCCTAGATCATGGCATCAGTGGGGGTAACTCCCTTCCCTCTCGTGCAAGCGCAAGTCCAACAACTAAGCGAGAGCCTTCTTGTTGAGAGAAAACTCTCTCTCTTATACACTTTTTCTCCCCTCTCTCAACTCCCTTTCTCCAACCAATGAACCACCACGCTGCCCCTCCGATCTCAGCCTCTGACCCCTCTCTTCATGGGCTCGAGACCCTCTTACGCTCAACTCTCTCTTTCTTCGCACTCGACAACCATTGTGCTCAACTGGCGAACCACCGCCACTCTCCCAACTCCAGCTCATCCTGCATGCGACCCTCTCTCTCTCTCCCTCCGAATCACGACCGAGCCCTAACTGCACGGCCTCCACCTCCACCATCGTCTAATTGCGATGAATCCGAAGTGTTTACATTGATGATGCCGCCCCATTGCCTCCGCCTCCACCTTGAAAGGTATGATTAGGGTAATCGTCTGACAAACCACTACGCCAACCCCGACTTCGGCTCCCCACTAGCATCGACGACGCCACCCTTTGCCGGTCGAGCATGATGGTTCGCCGATCGGTGGTCGTTGATCATGCGGTGCGATGGTCATTGGGTGTGAAGAGAGAGAGTCAAGTGAGAGAGGGTCTTGAGCGTGCAGGGTCTCAAGAAGAAATGTTGCTCTGAAGTTCAAAATGTCTGCCAAACAACTTGGGTACACTTGGACAAGTGGGGCAATTTGGAATGCCTTCTTATTTGTTGGAGAATAAATTGATTTTATTCTTAACTCTAATTCTAATTAATTCAGTTATGGACATTCAAAGATAGAATAGGAAAATGTAATCATATGTAATCATATTTTATTCTTTCTTTTATTTTCCTTTGTACTATAAATATAAGCATACTTGTACAAAGAATCAATGAAGAAATAATATCACATTTTTCCAAATACATATTTTTTCACCTTCTTTCATGGTATCAAAGCGATTTCACTTCTGACCTAGGTTCCACAAAAATCCATCAAAATTGCCCTCGATAGCCCCTCAATTTTGTTGTTGGAAATTTCATCCTACAAAACAAGTTGACACACAGAAAGAGAGTTCATTTATACGTCTTGAGATAACATGCCAAGGAATCAGAATACTTTTGATGAAACCATCATACCTACAATGGAAGAATCATCCTCCAACAACAATCCTCTTGATCATACTCATATTTAGCGGGAACCCAACCAACAACAATTCAACAATCTTCCAAATTAACCTAGATTCAATAATTTTTGTTGAAAATCAAAATCGGATTTTCTAGTTAGCAATGGAAGTGTGGTTATTTTGTTTCTAGTTTTTCCAGTTTTTGTTTGTTAGCTTTTAGAAATTTGTTTCCTACGTTTTAGGGTGCTGTTTTTTTTTTTTTGTTACAACCAACAGATACTAACCAAATTTATGGCTAGTATATTGGGTCTTTTGCTTCAGTAGTTTGCACAAATAATTAGCTAAACAACAGCTATAAAAATGCCATGCCTCATGTAATATATATTCTATGGAGAATAAAACTCAGAGTAATTTCTCCTATTTCTCCTAAATTTCTTCATGGTATCATAACTCGATCTGGACCATTCTTTTCTACCATATTTCTGAGTATTTCCACCATGACAAAATACCCTAGAGCCACCATGGCAAGCGAGGTTGAGAGTGAAACCTCAGACCCTAGAGCTTAGAACTCTCCTCACATTACCCAACCTATCAATGTATTTGAAGGTGGAACTCTTCTCATCACCGATCATAAACTTATTGGTCACAACTTCAATCAATGGTCCCATTATGTCATGATTTTCGTTTGCGGAAAAGGTAAAGAAGATTACCTAACTGGAGCTGCCGTACAACCTAAGGAGACGGGCCAAATTTATCGAACATGGAAGGTGGAAAATAACATGGTGATGTGTTGGCTGCTGAATTCAATGACAAATAAAACAGGGGAGAATTTCATGTACTACAAGGCAGCAAAGGAGATTTGGGATGCTGTTCATGAAACTTATTCAAACAAAGATAACACATTGGCCATCTTGGAGAGCAAGGGCATTCTCCATGACCTAAGGCAAGGGGAATCTTCTGTCACTGATTATTTTAACCAACTCATAAATCATTGGCATCAACTTGACATGCCGGAAGATATGATGTGGAGTTGTCCTGAAGATAGCAAGCGGTACAAGCGGATTCAAGATTGAGAACGCATCTACAAATTTTTGTTAGGCTTGAATCAAGAGCTTGATGAGGTACGTGGATGAATTCTGAGCATAAAGCCCCTACCTAGTGTACAAGAAGTTTTTGCTGAGGTCAGGAGAGAAGAGACTCGGCGAAAGGTGATGCTTGGTTCTTCAAACAACCAGACCAATCTAGCAAATTATGCTCTAATAGCTCGAGGATCTCAACCATCCTTCAATCGAGGCACACAATCAAACAACAACAACTAGCAAAGGGGCGGTCATCCATGGTGTGATCATTGCAAACGGACGGGTCACACAAAAGACACATGCTAGAAAATTCATGGTCGGCCAGATGATTGGAAGCCATCAGCCTCACATCCTACTCAAAATTGAGAGAGCAGAAGCAACGTAGTCCAAACTGAAACAATCACTTCGGTAGATTCGAATCCCTTCAACAAAGAGCAGCTGGAGATGTTAAAAAAGCTGCGACAAGTATCAATTCAAAAGGCAACCCATCCAAAAGGGGTTAGTACAGCAACGATAGCTCAACGAGGTAATTCTCTGAATGCCTTTAGTGCTAAACAAGAGAAAATCACCTCTTGGGTTGTAGACTCAGGAGCATCCAATCACATGACCGAAGATATCACAGTGTTCAATGAGTACAGTCCATGTCAAAATGGCATTAGTGTTTGAATTGTTGATGGTTCTTGCTCAAAGGTGGCTGGTGTTGGATCAGTGGTTATTTCAAAAAATATAACATTGAATTTAGTATTATTTATTCCCAAACTCAGCTATAATCTTCTCTCCATCAGCACGTTAACCAACAATTTAGGCTGCATTACTAAATTTTTCCCACTCATGTGAATTTCAGGTTTTCAACTCGGGGATGACGATTGGCAGTGTTGAGATGGATGCGGGCCTCTACCTTCTGCGAGTTAATGCCTCATAATGGAAAAATAAGAAGATGTCATGTGTAGCATCTCGTGCTAAAGAAGAGAGTGATGTAAGATTGTGACATTATAGGTTAGGTCATCCAAATTTCTCGTACTTAAAAAGGTTGCTACCTTCTTTGTTCAGTAAAGATTCAATAAAACTTCAATGTGAGGTGTGTCAATTATCCAAACATACTCACAGTTCATACCCTTTGCAACCTTATAAGTCTTCTCATTCATTTCACATTATTCATAGCGATATTTGGGGACCTTCTCGTGTCAATAACATTTATAGTTCATACCATCTAGGTGGTTTGTTACTTTCATCGATGATCATACAAACTCACTTGGCTTTTTCTAATGAAAGAAAAATAAGATATTGGCCAAATTTTTCAAACCTTCAACCTAATGATCCAAACCCAATTTAGCATAAAAATCCAAGTTTTCAAAATGGATAATGGGAGAGAATACTTCCACTCACAGTTCGGGTCATATCTAAATAGCTCTTGTGTAGACACTCCAGAACAAAATGGAGTAGTGGAGAGGAAAAATATGCATCTTTTGGAAGTCACTCGTTCTCTTATGTTAGCCACCCATGTTCCTAAACATTTTTGGGCAAAAGCGGTGTTGACAACCACATATCTCATCAATCGTATGCATTCCCGTGTCCTAGATTTCCAAACACCATTTTAGAGTTTACTTCATACCTACCCACATATTCGTTTTGCCTCACATATCCCACTCAAAGTATTCGGTTGCACAGCATTTGTTCATATAAATTAGCAACATCGTAGCAAGCTAGATCCTAAGTCCCTCAAATGTGTGTTTCTAGGATATGCTCCAAATCAAAGTGGATATAAGTGTTATTGCCCACAAATAAAGTGTTTTTATACCACCATGGATGTTACCTTCTTTGAGCACCAGTCCTTTCACTCCAAAAATACTATTCAGGGGGAGAGGTGAGAGGAATATTATTTTTGTGACACTTTTCATTCACTCGGGTCACAACAAACAAATATCAATTATGCTTGTCTTCCGCGTCTACCCATTCCAACATCCGAGAGTCATCCAACTTACGAAAGCTTAACATGAGTACGATTATTGTGCTCCATTATCACATGATTGTGACATGAAGATAACGGCTTATTGCGAAACTGATTATACAACTTGCCTAATGACTAGAAAATTTGTTATAGGTTTCTGCGTTAAATTAACAAAATCTCTTATTTCGTGGAAGATTAGGAAGCAATCGACTGTTTCTCTATCATCGGTCGAATCAAAATTAGGGGTGAGCATGGTCTGAATTGGACCGGTCCGCCCTCTAACCCAAGGACCAACCCGCACAGTGTTGGTTCTCAATATTTGGAACCGAGGACCGACCCTATTGAGCTTGGGACCGAGGACCGAACCGACCCAATGGGTTCAATCCGATTTCAGGGTCAACCTAAGACCAATCGATAATTTTTTATTTTATTTTTTGTACTCCTTAAAAAAGCGATTGAGAATCGAACTGAACCATTAGGTTCGGTCTGGTTTCAGAGTCAACCCAGAACCAACCAATAATTTTTTATTTCATTTGCGTACTCCTTAAAAAAGCGATTGAGGACCGAACTGACCCAATGAGTTCGGTTTGGTTTCAAAGTCAACCTAGGACCAACCAATAATTTTTCATTTCTTTTTTGTACTCCTTAAAAGGGCAACCGAGGACCATACCGACCCAATGGGTTCGATGATGAGCGAAGTCAGCTAAGAAAGGCAAGCAGTGAGGGTTAAGTGGGGTGAGCATTGAACAAAATGAGTATCGAATGTCGAGTGGGAAGCAACAAGTCAAGTGAGCATCGAACGGCAAGCGACACGAGTGACCCAAAGCGAGTGAAGCAAGTGTCAAGTGGTGAGCAGAGAAGTTGTTTCTTTTGATTTTGGCAAATTGAAGACTAAAATGACAAATAAGATAGAAGAGAATGAATATTAGAGGATGATGCTATAAGGAGCTGTTTATGCCTTTTTGGACGCCGTGGGGACTCCTCACAAAAACATTTTCCTCATTGGTAAATTATGACTATTGACACCGTAAAAGACATTAAAGATCTAAGTTATTAAAGAATAATGTAAAATTACTTGAACTCCTCACTAAATAGTTATTTAATATTATTGACGCCGTTTATTTTAAGGTTTTCTCTATATAAAAAAATTATAAGTAATATATTATATATATAGTTAGGGTTGGACCGACCTGGAACTCTCAAGACTGAGGACCAACCCGCACAGTGCTAGTCTAGGAATTCTAGGACCAAGGACTGACCCAATCTCCCTGGGAACCGGACCAGGATCGGCAGGGTTGGGCCGATCCATGGTTGGTCCAGGGTTGACCCTAGATCGATGCTCACCCCTAATCAAAATATCGGGCTATGGCAAAGACGGTTTGTGAAATAGTCTGGATACGGGGCCTACTTTCGAATCTTGGAGTACAACTTGATGGAGCAACCGAGCTGTTTTGTGACAATGATGCTGCACTTAAATTGGTTACAAATTCTGTCTTTTATGAAATGACAAAGCATATAGAGGTTGAGTATTATTTCATTACTCGGGGAATTGGAACAATGGAACAACCAACAGATATTTTCACTAAGCCCTTATATCAGAGACAACACATTTATTTATTAAGCAAACTTGGCGTCTTTAACATATATAAGCCGCCAGCTTGAGGGAGGGGGAGTGTTAGAGAAAGAATTGATTTTATTCTTGATTGTGATTCTAGTTGATTCAGTTATGGATATCCAAAGATAGAATAGGAAAATGTAATAGTATGTAATCATATTTTATTCTTTCTTTTATTTTCCTTTGTACTATGAATATGAGCATACTTGTACAAAGAATCAATGAAGAAATAGTATTATATTTTCCCAAATACATATATTTTTCACCTTCTTTCAGTATTCTCCACGCCGGAACACAAAACGTAGGCAATGTTTTCTTAGAGAAAACGGTTCTTTCTTTTTTCCATTATTCGAACCGGTAATGAAAACTTCGGCCCAGGACTCCAGGAGGCCCACGTTTTGCCGAAAACGGGCGAGACTTCTCCCTCCTTCGCTCCCTCCTTTTCTACTTTCCGTACCGTCTGGACTTACTACTTCCTCCTCGGCAAGCCGCGCTCGAAACGCAGCGAATCTCCAACACCTTGAAGAATACGAATACCTTAACCACCGTCTCTCCCTCTTTCTCTCTCTCTCTCGCGCGCCATCTTTCCGTCTCCCTGCGATCATCGTCGTCACCCGGATGTTGAAGCTCGGAAACAATCCCTTTCCTTCCCCTCCATCCTCTCCTACCATGCCACGCTCCCTCCCCCAAGCAAAGCATCCCCCCCAACCAAGCGCCTCCTTCCTTCTATATCATCCCCACCCCATCCTCCCGCCATACGTATAACCCCGCTCTACACGCTCTGCGCGCTTCGCCATCTCGACTTGATTCTTTTCTCTTCTCATTTGACGCTGCAACATGGCCTCCGACGAAGCAGCTCCGGCTGTGGCTCCCCCTCCGGTCCCCTCTCCAGCTCCAGCTCCGGCTGCCGTCGTTGCTCCGGCGGCTCCGTCCAAGTACTCGAGCCGAGTGGTGCTGCAGACGGTCCTGGAGAGGAGCGACGGCGGGCTGGGGCTGGTTGGAGAGAAGCTCGTAGTCGGAGGCTGGGTGAAGTCCTCCAGGGAGGAGAAGAAGGAAGCGCCGGCTGCCCCGGCGCCGGCGCCGCCGGTCCAGGATAAGGTTGTCGGGGCGGAGCATAAGGACGTCAGCTGCGTGGAGTTGTTCCAGACTCGGATACCGATCTTTAGGTCGATCATGAAGGTCTTTGGTGGAGGCGGCCATCCTACACGGCAGAGGATCGAAGCTGCCGGCGCTAAGCCAGTGCCAGTGCCGTCGCCACCGCCACCCCCGCCGCTACCATCCGTTGCCTTTTTGCAGATTAGCGACGGCTCTTGTGTCACAACCTTGCTGGTACGTGAGTTTTCTTTAAGAGCTTACGCGAGATTGCTCTCAATTCATTACAGGTTTAATTAGACAGTAAATGAAGGTTTATATTGTCCAGCACTCTCCCTGCACGGCAATTTATCGCATATCTGCCAGAATTATGATAATCTAACTCCGACGCCATGCTATGAATGACTGCGAGTGACTTAGGATGAATTCTTGGGTTCAGAGACATACCTGAATAGGCAGCAGGAGGCCTCTAGGCTGGATGACTAGGAATTAGGAGGTGTTCTTATCATCTCTTAGGTGTCCTTCTCCAACCCTTCTGACAGAATAAGATGGATTCGACATGATAGGATAGGCGTGAATGCATAAGACCTTGTGAGTGAGTCGTGACAGATTTGACATGGTTGTACTGGTTAAGGAAGTGGCCTGAAGTTAGCATCACAGTGTTGAAATGGTTTTTCTTGTTTTGTCATGTTCGGCGGTGGCTATTGGATCAATGGTAGAAATGGAAGCTTTTGGCTATAACTCCTACTATTTTGGCTACATGAATAGTCGTTCGTTATTTTTTAGATACAAGTCAATTACTAAATCCTAATTATACATGCCCTGACAGCGACTTTCCTTGTTATACAATGTTTCAGGTAGAGGTAGACTCCTCATTAGCTTCCCCAAGTCTGCTCCTCCCTACTGGGACATGCTTGTTGGTCGAAGGCATGTTGAAGAAGCCAGAAACACAGGGCAAGCACACCGTCGAGCTTAAAGCAGAGAACATTCTTCACATTGGGATGGTAGATCAGGAGAGTTACGTGTTATCAAAGAAGCGACTTCCTTTGGATGCTTTAAGAAACAGCTTGCAGTTTCGACCTCGTACAACTACGGTAAATTTCCTTTGTCAATTCAATCTTAGTAGTTTAGAGCAGCAGTTGAAGAACGCCGGTGCTTCTTTTGAGGAGATTTTACCTATACTTTAGGGTTAAACAAGAGAATCATCCTGTTTAATTTCAGATAGTTAACCAACTTTCAGGTTATTTCCTGACAGAAAAAGCTTGTCTGACCGAAGTTTGCTAACAACTTAATGGAAATGTTTCCGGCTCGTGCAGGTGGCATCTGTTATGCGTTTACGAAATGCCCTCACTTTTGCTACCCACTCATTCTTTCATGATAACGGTTTCCTCAATGTGCAAGTACCAATCATTACAAGTACAGATGATGAAGGATCTAGCCAAAAGTTCCATCTAGTTGTACTTCCTGGGAAAACAGATTCGAAGAGGGATCAAACTGTCGCGAAGGAGGGCGATGGTGTAAGTGTTGAAGCCATAAAGGCTGCTGCAAGGGAGAAAAGTAAGCTAGTTGAAGAACTCAAGAGAACCGACAGCAATAAGGAGGCACTTGTTGCTGCCCTTCAGGATTTAAAGAAAACAGATGGGCTAGCATCACAATTAGAAGCAAAAGAAACATTAAAGCGTGGAACCCCAATGAAGGCTGAAGAAATGAAATTCTTTGAAGATTTCTTTCCAAATAAGACTTACCTAACAGTTTCTGGTCGGTTACATCTGGAAAGTTATGCCTGTGCCTTGGGACAGGTTTACTCTTTTGGACCCAGATTTCAAGCAGATAGATCAGAATCACATAAAGTAGCTGCAGAGATGTGGATGGTTGAGGTTGAAATTGCGTTTTCCGAGTTAGAGGTAAAACTTATAAATTCCTGCTATCAATATCCAGTCACTCCACATTAAACCATAGCTGTTTTGTGAATGGCACGACCATGTTGAATAAAGCACTGTAAGGGCAACTCATTATATTTTCTCGCTAGAAAATTGTATGCATGGAAAAACTAAGGCTGCAGCCTGCTTTTTCTGACATCTTGATTTCTATATGTAGTCTCAGTTACTGTGGAAGTTCTCATCAGTATATTGCAGAATGTACATCTGTGTTTATTGGCTTGGACAATTAGACCTGGGATTTCGTTCTATGTTTACTAAGAGTTCGCCTATTGACTAAGTCAAAACTGTGTTTTGTGTAATCTCTTCTCTGAGGATCTTTAACGTATGTCCGTATGTCCGAGGATAATTAGGTGAAGGTAGTGAGAGGGCCTTCTCCATTCTTTGTTCTCCACTTGATCTCATTATGCCTTGTGATTATTTAGGATGTCATGAAGTGTGCCGAAAATTTCTTCAAATTCTCCTGTAAGTGGATCGTGGATAATTGTGCTGAAGACTTGAAATTTGTTGCTAAACGAATTGACAAAGCAAGCATAGATCGCCTTCAATCAATACTGTCGAAACCATCTGTCAAGATCACCTACAGAGAAGCAGTGGAGGCTTTGAAAAAGGTTAGTCTATGCCTCATCATCTTATTTGTCAAAATGCAATTACATGTAGAGCGGGGGCTGTCAAATCTGAGTGTCACTAATGTTCTGGTTTTGCTTCTAGGCCACAGATGGTACGGAAATGAAAATTGAAGAGGGTGGTGCTCTAACCGCAGCACATCTCAGGTACTGTAGATAGTGGCGATAATATAAACCTGTCGATTACCTTGGAAAGGACCTTTCTTTTCCAGTGAATGTAGCTCCTGTTTATGTTATGACAGCTACTTGGCGGATGAGATTCATAAGAGCCCTGTGATCGTCTACAATTATCCAAAAGAAGCAAAGCCATTTTATGTACGCCAAAATGATGATGGAGAGACAGTGGCTGCTTTCGATATGGTTCTTCCGAAGGTAAGGTGTTGCTTTTGTTAGCACGAATTCATAAAAGAAGGGATTCCCAGTTGCTCTCATTCAAGAATTAGTAGCCCTGGTCCTAACCCCGTTCCGTGCGTCTGGTTTGCAGGTCGGAAAACTTCTGACGGGTAGCCAAAGCGAGGAACGAATTGATTTACTGAGCAATAGGTGAGCTACCCAATCTGCTGTCTTCTTTTGCCTAGAGATTAAGGCAATCTATACGATGCTCTCTGAATGGAGAACATCAAACATCGAATTAGATGGATAGTTCCAGGAAAAGATTAAGCTGGCTAGTGCATGAGATTATCATAGCTCATTGTGTTTTCTTACTGCGCAGAATTGTGCTCCTTTACCAACATGAGAATTGTCGATAACATGATATTCTGCTGGGGTTATCTTGATTTTCAGGATGAAAGATAGGGGAGTGCCTCAGGAGCAGTACGAGTGGTACATGGATCTTCGGAGGCACGGAACCGTCAAACATTCGGGATTCAGCGTCGGTTTCGACCTGATGGTCCTGTTCGCCACCGGTCTCACGGATGTCAAGGATGTTATCCCCTTCCCCAGAAGTTTTGGCAAAGCCGACTGCTGAAAATGTATACGAACACGAATAATTCGGATTGATCATCATACAGTTATTACCCGGAAAAAATGGAAAAGAAGAAGACAAAAGGATAGCCGTGCCGGAAACCGCACCTTGGCAGATTGCAGGACGATCATGTTTCGCCGTAACAATTTTTTTTTTTTTTTTTTACGAATAACCCGAAGTAAATGGAGACTCGGGATATCACAGATGTACAGAACTTAAAGGGAAATGACAGGAGATGTATGTGTGCATTCGTTTCTTTGACGCCTGCTTTCAAACCGGGAGATGCTTCTCGATGGACATCACCATTGTATTGTCGAGAGCCCGTTCTTGGGTTCGAGTCAGAAAGCTGGATGTGCGCTGGAAAATTCGATAGGAGAAAAAGCGACGGACGGGATCGTTCCGATCCGGAAAGCGATTGCACTGATGATATATAGAATAGGGAAGGGAAGGGCTTTTGACGATTGTATGGCTGGAGACCAAAGTGAGACCACACGACAAAAAGATGGGAAATTTCCGAATCGGGACAAGACAACTTTGCACGACTTTCCGGATGCTTTAAACGGTGCTCTTCTTCGCGGCTCACGGGTCTGCGGACAGAACATTATAAAAATCGATCTCAAAATAGAAAGGAATATGAAGTGTTAAAATTTGTCAATAAAATATAATTAAATTTTAAAAATTTTAAAAATACAATCAAATCTTAGAATTTATCAAATTAGTACAATCAAATTTTAAAGTTAACATTGTTGATTTGACTAAAGAAAAATACTAAGGTGACATTTTAAAATTAACTTTAATTTTCCGCGTGGCATTTTTATTATTTTTATATTAAAAAGGAAAAGTTAAAATTTCTTTAAAAATCGTAAAAGAAAAAAGGATGGGGTCGCGGACCGCTCCAACAATGGGTGGTGGCAAGGGAAGTGCCCACCAACGACTCTACCCTTTTTTTTCAGTTTTTTAAAAATCAATTTTAGCTTTTCCTTTTTAGTTTTTAAATCTAATTTAAAATATTTTGAATAAAAAATAATAAAAACGCCATGTGAAAAATACAAATTAAATTAAAAATGCAATAAGGAAAATAATAATTAATTTAAAAATGCGATATTAGCATTTTTCGTTAATCAAATTGATGGTGTTTTGATTATACTAATTTGACAAATTTTGTGACTTAATGGTATTTATTGTAAGTTTTAAGATTCAATTATATGATAAGTTTTAACATTTCTAATAAACATATCTCAAAAAGAAAAGTGGCCATTCATAATTGAGGAAATTTTTTTCAATCATTTGATCAAACCCAATGTCATATCGATTATTGATCAAATCTCTCAAAATAATGCATTCTTTTAGTCAAAAGGACGCAAAAATGGTACTGCCCAAAAATATAAAAGTCAAATATTCGAAATCCTTATCCTGAATTTTATTTTTTTTATAAAAAATATTAACCAGTTGATTAATTTATTTATTTAATTAAATTAACCCTCACTTAAGAATTTTTTTTTTAAAAAGTTTTTCCCACCTCAATCAAAAAACCCCGCGAATCACGCCTAGTGCCCGCCCCACCGTCTCCCCTGCGCTTGTCAACGTCAAAGTTTTAACTCCACTTCCTGTCCTTCTCCCTCCCATTTCACACTCCCTCGTCTCCCTCCGTATAAAAGCAGTCTCTTCCTCCTCCTCCTCCACCGCGAAAAACCCTAACCCGAACCAGCTCCGGCATTGCCCCGACCCGAACCGACCCGGCCCGGATGGACGACGACGAGCGGGGGGAGGAGTACCTCTTCAAGATCGTGCTGATCGGCGACTCCGCCGTCGGGAAGTCCAACCTCCTCTCCCGGTTCGCGCTCGACGAGTTCGACATCAACACCAAGGCCACCATCGGGGTCGAGTTCCAGACCCAGGTCGTGGAGATCGACGGCAAGGAGGTGAAGGCCCAGATCTGGGACACCGCGGGCCAGGAGCGGTTCCGCGCCGTCACCTCCGCCTACTACCGCGGCGCCGTCGGCGCGCTCATCGTCTACGACATCACCCGCCGGACCACCTTCGAGAGCGTCAAGCGGTGGCTCGACGAGCTCGATAGTAAGCCATACTCTCCCCCCCCCAATCGCGTGCGCATTACGCTTGCTTGCTTGATTGCTTCGCGAGCTTAAGCTGCTTGGGAGGCTGCGTTGAATTGCGTGGTTGCTGCGGGCGAAAGGTTGAAGGCGATCGATTAGGTTCTGGTTGAGCTTAGCGGTGTCGATGTCTTTTCTTTTCGCTATTTCGGTTGAAATTGAGAGGCGACTTGAGTCGAAGCGAATGCAGGGATCGCTCGCTGCTCTTCATTTGGTCCGTGTGCGTGATGCTATTTTCAGTCTGGTCGTCTGCTTCCATTTATAGGGTGCAGAAAATCTGACTTGAAACCAACCTATGTTTCTCTGCGAAAGATGGATAAGGATATAGATGGGCATTCTCGGAAGCAACTAATTAGTGCTACTCCTAGGGATGTGAATCCGATACTCCCTCGTTCCCTTTGCCACGAGTCAAGCGTGAATGGAACGCAGGGTAGGCTAAAGGAATAAGATGTTCGATGGTTAGATTTGCCGTAGGGAGTTAATTTGGTCCTGTGTACTTTACCAAAGCACAAAAAAGTTTTCTAATGAGGAATTTATAACACTATAATTTTATGGTATTTAGTAGTATCGTTGTGCAATGAGATGGATCTGACCGACAATCTGTTCACATCCAATTGGAATTGTTATATGTAATTGCATCGTGCATATCAATTCACATCCCAATTGGAAGCAAGACGGGGTTGGTTAATTTGACCATTTATGTTCAAGGATCGCTTAACTGCTTTGCTATTAATGGGTTGCCCATTTTAATGTTGCTACGGATCTAAAGTTCCTACTGATAGTGGAAACCTATCTGCATATGTTGAATGATGTTTCCCTGATTGCCCATGAGCTTCTCTACTCTGGTGTTTCCATTATCATTATCTCCATGAAAATGCCCTAGTTCGTTTCACAGAAGTTTCTACTTGTCTGTTCGTGTCTTGTCTCCGCATCCAAGTTTATTCAAACCTCCTCGTGTTTAATAATACCATCCATCCATGGAAGGGCGCCTCGCATAGAGTTGTTGGTCTCTGATTTGACTTACATCTGAAAAAATGAAACTTGTGTACCGTGATTGATTAGTGTTAAACTAACTACAAATATTGCCTATGGTGCCCCAGCATTCTTAAAAAATCATGACTTTAGAGAGAATGATATAGACAGGCTAACTGAGATGATGTTGATTCTTACATGTGATTTGAGAAGTGTTCCAATCTACTTCCCTCGGTATTGTGACTGCCTATGATCAAGTTACCTTCCTAATATTGCTCTGATGAATTATGCTCTGATCTAGTAAACTTATTAGCAGCAACCAACTAGCCAGTTTCTCCGAGCAATTTTATTGCCTCTACCTTGCCCTTCTGACCCTAAATTCTAGAGGGCTCATGGCCCCAAAACATGATGCTGCGAAGAATGCGATCGCCTTCTGCATGTTCTTGTGCCTGTTTTCTAGTCAGAAAGGCTGACTGTATTTTTTTAACAATGATGCAGCTCACTGTGATACCGCTGTCGCAAGAATGCTTGTTGGGAACAAGTGCGATTTAAACAATATCAGAGAGGTGAGCACCGAGGAGGGCAAAGCCCTTGCAGAAGCAGACGGGCTGTTCTTTATGGAGACCTCCGCCCTCGATTCCACGAATGTTCAGATATCGTTCGAGATTGTTATCCGCGAGATATACAAGAATATCAGCAGGAAGGTCCTCAACTCCGATTCATACAAGGCGGAATTGTCCGTAAATCGAGTGACCCTCGCCAAAAACGGTGCGGACTCGTCAGGTCGGAGTTTCTACTCGTGCTGCGCTAGATGATGTCCGATCCTTAATGTACGCTCCATCAATTTTTTGGAGTCTCTTGTACTGTCTTATTTCATCAAATTTTTGGAAGTGTCTTGCACTGTCTTATTTCATCAATTCGTATCCTCATAGGTGGCCAATGAACTTTACGGTTTTCTTCCTTTTTGTCTGAAAAACCGAAACTCAGTTTTATTGAGGAGAGAATTTTCCCGGTCATTGATAACAAGCATGTATCGTTGCATGGGATCTCCCTCGCTCTCTTTATGGTATCCATTTTCAGTAGGCGATTTCCGTTTTCTATTGGCATTTCCTTTATCGGTTCGTTAATTCTGGTGCCATTAGATTTCAACAAATCTAATCCAAATTTTCGCTTCAGGTTTTCATTCCCTTTTTAAATAAAACCAAAAATTAAAGTTTTACTTCTTAAATTTATGAAGAAAAAATTATGTGAATCTCCATGTCAATTTTTGCATTTTGTGGGAGTGAGGCTTAAAGGATGCGTTTGGTAATCCTCTCGTTTCTTTGTTTTTTTTCTTTTTGTTCTGTGGAACAAAAATAGGTTTTTGTTTTCAGGAACAAATTTGTTTCCGGAAATAGTTTTGAAACAAAATCAAGAAATAACATAAATTTACCTCTTTATTCCCATAAACAAATCAAGAATCAAACCCAAACTATTTTGTATTTTTTTTTTTTTTCGTTTTTTCTTTTCTTTTCCTCCTCTTTTGCTAGTTGATCGTTGGCCTCAACGATGGCCAAGGCCAGCGACCGACCAAACGAGGACCTAAGCCCTGTCGACTCTCGTGGCTGATCAGCAAAGAAGAAAAGAAAAGAAAAAATGTAATAAAATTATTAAATGCATTTTTAGGGAAAATTCCAAATAAGGACCCGAGGTGGATCGATTTTCTCATATAAAGACCCCAAATGAATTTTGTATCAGATAAAGACCTAAAGTGGACTCATTGTCTCAAATAAGGACCCGAAGTGATTAAATAAATTTCAAATAAGGACCTAAGCTTGCTCGTCAACCAAATATTCGCCAACTATCAAGCATGTGACATTTCCGACGATCGAAGTTTGGGCAATTTTGTCCCAAAAAAATCTAGCGAAAATTAACAAATCCTAAAACAAAAACAAAAAAACCCTAGGTTTTCTACGGTCTCCCCATTCCTTGTGCCCATCCTCCACAAAGTCGAAGACCCAAATTCTCCACTGATTGAGACACGAATTCAAAAACAATAAGAAAACTAGATGCTTCTTTCTTTGTTTGTGGAGACCCATATTCTCCACCAGTCAAGCAAGGTGAGGAGCGACGAGAATCGAGTCGCGACGATGACCAAGCAGTAATTTGGTTGAGGAGCAGCAAGGGAGAAGAAAGAAGAAAACGTAAACATCTAAATGAATAACCTAAGCTTAATTAATTTAGAATTTTCCCTTTTTTTCCAATCATAAATTTCTGAAAAAATTGCCCCTATTTTATTTGCCGAAAAATGTCTGCCGGTGAGCTAAGGTCCTTAATAGATATTAACTTGATCACTTTAGATATTTATTTGACACAAAATTCACTCCGGGTCCTTATTTGAAATAATTGATCCACTTCTATCCCTTATTTGACACAAAATTCACTTTGGGTCTTTATTTGAGAAAATAGATTCATTTCGGGTTCTTATTTAGAATTTTCCCTGCATTTTTATTCTGAAAATACAAATTTTGTATAATTACTACACGCGTTCTTTTGCTTATTAAGGTGCTTTGCATGGTAACCTTCCCCAAAAATTTCTATTCTTTTGTTCTCCTAACAAAAAGAATAAAACCCGTTTGATAATCGAGAGTTGATTTCTATTCCTCGGAATAGAAAAGTTAGCCACTAATGGAATAAAACGAAAAAAAAAAAAATTGCTTGCCTCGAACAATTTCTGAAATAAGCAAATTTTCTTTTTATTTTTGTTTTATTTCTCTTGCCGTGGCCACCTCCAACCGTCCGGAACCACCGCCGACCGCCGCGCCGCCGCCACCGATGACCGTGAGCAAGAATTAAAAAAATAAAATAAAAAAAAAAACAAATAAAAATACAAAAATAAATAAATAAATAAATAAACAAATAAATACAAATAAAAAACAAACGCAAGAAAATTAAAAAAAAAAAAAAAAAAAATAAAAATAAAGCAAATAAAGCAAATAAATACAAAAAAAAACAAATAAAAAACAAATAAATACAAAAAAATTAAAAAACAAATAAATACAAAAACAAATAAATACAAATAAAAAACAAACGCAAGAAAATTAAAAAAAAAAATAAAATACAAATAAAACAAATAAAATAAATAAATACA
Organism: Eucalyptus cloeziana; assembly: GCA_014182715.1. Classification (NCBI taxonomy): domain Eukaryota; kingdom Viridiplantae; phylum Streptophyta; class Magnoliopsida; order Myrtales; family Myrtaceae; genus Eucalyptus; species Eucalyptus cloeziana. The sequence goes on from CM024641.1 coordinate 8,162,717, forward strand.
AAAAAACAAATAAAAAAAAAAAATACAAAAAAATACAAAAAATACAAAAACAAATAAATAAACAAATAAACAAATAAATGCAAAAAAAGAATAAAAAAAAATAAATACAAATAAATACAAAAAATAATAAAAAACAAATAAAAAACAAATAAAAGAATAAAAAACAAATAAAAAACAAATAAATATAAAAAAGAATCGTTGCGTTCAAAACGCATTTCTATTCTTTTTCTATTTTAAGAAATAGAAATTTTGTGCATAGTTATCAAACGGGTTCTTTTCTTCGAAACTATTCCCTAATAGAAATGAAAAAACTATTTCCTAAAAAAAAAAGCTTCCCCCTCAAATAAGAAATTTTACCACGCGCACCCTAATTTATCTAGAAATAGAAAATTTTATTTTAAATATATATTATTTCCGAAAATATAATTGTTATCATATGCATCCTAAATAAATTATTAATACAAAAACCTCAAGCCAATACATTTATGTTATCTAAAACTAATTTTTTTATCACAAAAAATTCCCGAATTAGTACACCTATAACATATTATTCCTTTATTAGTTTCTATTAAATTACACCGTCAAATTACTAAATTAGATAACATATGAAAGTTGAAGTGTATTAATTTGTCATAGATATACCGATTTGTGTTTTTGGTTAACGAAAACCAACGAAAGGTTAGCTTGTCACAAATGTATTAGTTTAAAAAAAAATTATGCTCAAAAAATTAATCTGAGGTAAATTTGTCACAAGTGTATTAATTTGAAGTTTTTTGTGATATTGACCCTTAAGCAAAAGATGAAACCTACAAGTCGACCCGACACGTCCTTAGAGAAAAAAAAACTGCAGAAATCTAGAGAAGATGCTGCTGCCTACTTCATATAAAACAAGAAATGGAGCGATGCTGATGAGAGCTTCACATGTTAAGTTAGAAAACTTGGGCACAAACCAAGAGGAAATACATTTCTTGGCAGTGAATAATTTACATTAATAGAATGAATCAATGGCCGGCCAATTGCAGCTAGTACCTCTAGCCTACCTCATCAGCTAACATAAGTTATACCTCACATCTAGATGAACAGCTAACCATAAGAAAATACACCGCAACATACCAATCCTATGGCTTCCTCAAGGCAGATGTCGCACCCATGACCACGGCCAGCGCAAGACCGAGACCAGCTCCAAGAGAAGCACCAATAGTCGCAGCTGACAAAGAGGACTTACCTTGATCATCTCCGCCCATGTCAACTGACATGGCGCCCTCTCGAGCCAATTCTATGGCAAGTCTTTCTTTTGCAAGCTCCTGTGATTTAATTCAAATGAAACAGTGTCGTAAGAAGCAGCTCCAGGATTCGAAAGTGATACAGAAGAAAAGAGACTATGGTATGATGGCAGCCATGCTTTTTAAAAACCATATACTCTTCATACAAGTGGTACCATGGGACATGACCCAGATGCAAAAGTCAATTAACGAGAAAGAAATTAAAACGAGAACAGCAATCCATGAAAGCGGTATTCATTGAACTGCCGAAATGATGAAACACCCACAGAATTCCTGGAAGCTTGACCCTTTGAACATAATTTCCATCTTTGATTCGCACTTGATCACTATTCTGAAACCAAACAAACCACATCGACGTGCTAATATATCTAAAGAGAACAAAGTAATATAATCCTAGTGTCCCATTTGCAAGTACTATTTGTGACAGCAAAACCACAACAGATTCATAAACGTGAGGTTAACTGAACTTCTGAAATGATCAGATGTCCACACAATACCCGGAAGGTTGACCCTGGAGTAATTTCCATTTATACTTTACACTCGATCACTAAACTGAAAACAAACCAACTTCATTTATATGCTTTAAGCATAATCTTTTGAACAAAGTAATATGAGAGATCAGTCCTTTGCAAGTATTTTTCATGACAGATTGTATATCACTAAGCAAGAAAAGTGAGGGCAAGACCTGCACCAAGCAAAACCAGTAGAGAACCTATCTGTCAGACCATGTCTAATCTATAGTCATCATTATGATAAGATAACTGGAATTTAACATGATGGTTTCCAAATTATGCTTACTGACAAAAAATTGATTAATCACACGAGGAAACCAGGTCAGCATACTCTCCAACTATTCCTCCCAGAAAACCATACAATTCAAAATATGAAGAGAAAATAATCTTTTGGTAGTTTACCTCTAAAGAGGCTTCCTCATGGTTCCGAAGCACTCTATGGATAAGATGACACAGAGAGTTCACTCCCTCAACTGGAAAAACAGTGTCCTTCCTCTGGAAAGGCAACCTGACAAGATTAAATGGAGCAAAGATTCGCCTTTGTGTATTCACTTGCCCATCAGAGCTTCCTGTAGCTGCGCTCCAAGACAGAGAAGTGTTTGCAGCACCAGGCATGACATAAGGGCAGGAATTGACAACCTCAGTCTGGCTCGGCATTGCTTGATACTCGTGAAGAACAGTATCAATGGCTGCTTTTTGCTGGTGTGCACTGACGGAGAACTTGTTCGTTATGGCAAGAACCCAAGGGATTCCAAGAGCTTTAGCCTCGTCTAACAAGAATAAGAGAGCTGGCCTCTTCTCCATTCCGTTTGGACTGTTAGATTGAGGTACTCGATGGGAGAGATTATGCACAAGCACAATTAAATCTGTCTTCCGACTAAGGTCACGGATTCCCTTCCATAATTCATCCCTAAATCGCGAGGTCTCCATTTTCAGCTCCTGCACCAAATAAAAAATATAAAAAATATAGGAGAATGTGAGCCAAAAACACTCAACTACACAATTAACGAAAGAAACAAGTTCAATTAAACAGAAAGAAGCTAGATTCTCATTCAAGCTGGCTTAGGACAGAGAGAGGAAAGGAGGGAGGGGACACATTGCTTCTGTCAACAGCAAACGTTTCATGAAGCTAAGAAGAAACAAAGAAGGCAATCATGCTCAATGCCAAAATTGTTAGGTAATTAGAAGATGCTCATGTCAAATAGAAATAATGTATCAAAACAATCTTATCAATCCACAAATATTGATTATATTGCATCTGTAAGTCCGCACAATAGCGTGAACTTTATGAAAATTTATAATGGCTCTTAAAAATTGTGATAAGGAAAACTGGAAAGCAAAAAAGTTACCTGAAGATTAACTCCCACAGAGTCTGAGTAACAAATGCCACCAGCAATGGCTTCTTGGACATCAGGCTCTGGAAGCAGCGTCTCGATATTGGCAATTGTCGTTGTTCTGCCATGTCCCATTATTGCCTTGAATAGAGAAGTTTTACCGGCACCCTGCACCGACAGTATATGCAAAACTTAGTGATATTCTTGGCTTAAGAAACTGAGGAAAGGTATAAGTTGCACATATTAGAATGACACGGACACAAGTACCACAGTGATATTAGGAATTATTGAGAACAAGTCTACCTCAAGGCCAAGCAGTCGGACTCTCCGAGTTCTAAGATGAACCTCCCTGGAGACAGTTGTAAAGTCGCTGGTACAGAATATATACAAATCAATTGGATCGGCTGGACACATGAAACTCCCTTCACTTGGAGAATCTGAGTTTTGCATGACATTCATTTTAACAGATTCTGAACGGATCGAAGAAAATGGGGGCATCAAAGGGTCTACAACAATCTGATGCTGTGGTGGTCGTTTCAATGGAGCGCCCACTAAGACTCGCATCTTTTGTAATTCACGCTCATCATGACCAGAAGAATATGATGGGGCGGACGGAAAACTCTCCACCGTTGTTGAGCACCTGTAGAAGATTTATTAAGTCGAGCAAACAATTGTCAAAGAGGGTAAATGATTGAGAATGACAAAGTGAACACACAAATGTTAACACCCAAAAAAATAGAGAGCACAACAAAAGTGGGGATAAAAAAAAAAAATACTAATGTTGCGTGAGGAAGATGTCCACTACCATTATTATAAACAAAAGCAATTTTTGCTAAAACAGAAGAAAAAGAAGGAAAAATAAAAAAGCATTAGATACTCAGAGCCCATCCCCTCAGCTAATTGAAGTAATCATAGTGCTCAGGATATATGCGCAATCTTCTCCTCATACATCGAACTATCAGAAGACACTTGTCACGGCTCCCGCTAGAAAATCTGCGCTAGTAGAAAATGAAGGCTTCCACTAACATGTCTGGAAGTTATACATCATAAGCATATTTAGGCTGACCGCACTAGTAAGTTTTACAAAAATTGTAGAACCATTAATCAGTCTGAATATTTTCCAAGAAACCACTATTTACAAACTGAAACACAGGTTGCAAGAAAAATAGCTCCTGAACATAGGCGTAATTCCCATCATCCACCTATAAGCAACTGATTTAGTGAATTGACACTTGGCCAAATATATCCCACAGGTGGCTAGGAGAAGCTACAACTCAGCTTGGAAAAAGATGTTTCTATCCAGGAAATATTCTTAACAAAATTGTCAGAACCACTAATGTAAATAATGGCAATCGGTAAAGTGAGGTTGGCATCAGTCTTTACTTCAAATGTTCTGTCACTCAAGTCTCAATCCATAACAAATACCAAAAGCCAATAAATGCAACAGATAATAGATCGAATATATAAACCTCATGCTAGAATAAATAACACCAAGAGCATATATACATATCATCCCAGAAGGTCCGCTAAAATGCTCATGGAACAGAACTTGCCCTGCACCATTTCACATCTGATGCGAGTTAAAGAAGCAATCAGGCAAATGCATGTTACGAATCTCCAGTAGAGGGGAACATCAACCTACACTTCACTATAAATGATCCCATGCAGCATAAGTGGGTACATGTTTCACTTTATGATAAAACACCATTGAGCTTCTTATGTTTCTACATGAGGCTGATAGAACTATCACTGCATTTCACGGTAGTCTTTACTTTCAATAAATTTAAATTAGAAAATAGAAAGATCTAGAAAAAAAGTCCGACATGGAAAATCCAGTGTATATATTATGAGGTGAAATGTGCCATACCAGGTACCATTCACTTGAGCATGTACGAAGGTGCACAGATGCAAACCAAATCCAGTTATATCTATTTTAAATGGTTCTCTGTTCTTTTCTCCAAGACGACCACTCCAACCCAGAGGAACGATTGAAGTAGCCGAGCGAATGGTCGGGGCCTCTACAATGTGCCCCAGCTCTACAGTGTCAGCAGCAGAAAGACCAAGCCATTGCTGTAGATGAGGGAAGTGCTGCATTTGTTCTCTTCCTAGAATAGCTAAGGCATTATCGCTCATGCAAAGGTCATAGATCCTGCCAAGGAACAGATGCACTTAAAAAATGACAACATGAAGATAGCAAAAGTAAAACCATCAATCCTTGATCCGTTTGCTCATCCTTTTCCGAATACAAAACTAAGTCACCAACAATTCGTGTTGATAAGCCAAAAAAGACCCAAGGCACTAGTGCCAGAAATATGCTCACAACAATAGCAGAATTGGATGACCAGTAAAACTATTTCCCCAAAAAGGAAATACAAAAAGAGTTATGCCTGAATAAAACAGTGAATAACTATCTTTCTTCAAAAATGTTAAGAGAAAATATACTTCGTTGCTGGAAATCAAAAAGTATGATACACTGAATTTTAGGAGAATGTGAATATTGCAGTAACCATTTTAGCATACATTTGTCAAGTCCTTAATATGCAAAATAAGAACGCATCTTCTTAGTATTAAGCTCCTCCAAAAATGCCTCAAAATATGGTTCAAGCTTTAAAAATTGATTTAAATGAGTTCAAATGTTAAGCAGATTCCACTCGAAAAGGATAAGAATGTAAGAAAAATAAGGTGAACTTCATATGTTGTGTTTATTTGCCAAATTAAAAGAACTTCATATGTCATGTTCGCCTTAAACCATTGTAGTAAAGTATCTAGGACCTTAAAAGAACAGATGATCAATGTAAGGAAGAGAACTCCTAGTTGAACAACATGAAAAGACATAATGCCACATTATGGCAAGATAACAAAAATGCATTTAAGCTGCAAAAATGGGAAAAAATAGAATAAATTTAAGAAAGATAGAAACTGACGGATCCTAAAGTTGTTAGAACATCAATGGCTGATAAGATGAGAAGGGTAGGTTCTGATTCTCTGGCAAATTACCTCTGAAATCGAGATCGATAAGACTTCATAGAATGAGATTGAAACCGTTCTCTTAGCTCTGCAATCACAGATCTAACCTGAAAATGCCTTTGCCAGAAGAAGCAAAAAAGATCAGAGATCCTACAAGACACTATAACACTCAAGAAGAAAAAAGAACAATCATTAAATATCACATTGCCCAAACATAAGAAGCGATTTCATGGCAATAAAAGCTCGTACCGATGTCAGCTTCGAATACTCCGCTCCTGACAGTGATTCCACGGATATATTGCCAAGAAGATACAACTGTTATAAGCCAGAAATTCCCAGATAATTTTATTATCAGAAAGAACTTGAAATGAGCAAAGCCTATGAGACAGATACAAAGCAAAGCAACAAGAATGCTACTATGCTTCTCCAACAGATGAGCAACCACAAAAATAAAGTTACTTTTAACACCCTTCATTACTCCGTCGAGAAAACAAGAAAAGTTTACTGAACGATCAAGACGTCCCCACCACAACATACATGCTCCTACCGGGTCTAAAAACTGACACACTACAGGTGCTTAAAGGAATGTCTTATGACCACATACAGACGTATGCTTGATGTCGGCAGCTAACCAACAGGATCCAACCAATCGGCATTGACCAAAGAAACTGATGTAGATTGACATATAAACCTTAAACCAACTAGTTGCCATTGACCAAAGACACTAATCCAGATTCACATGTAATCCTTTCCATCGTCAAATTAAAACTCATGCCACTACTTTCCACAGAAGGATCAATTGAACCTGACAGCTGACAACACGAACACTAAATCATCCAGCGAAATAGCTCATATGCTAGAAGTACTAAAAGTCCACTAAAGTTGTTAATATTACTCAATGGTGTCCAAACTTAAAGGGAGTATATCATCTACCCAGATAATATATATGCCAGAAGTACTAAAAAGCCTTCAAACTTTAAGTGAGTGTTTAAAACAAGTGAGGCATACGCCAAAAGCAGGTGGCTTGTTCAAATACCTAATAAGACTTTACCACATTACTTAGTTAATAACTTATGCACTAAGATTTCCAGCTAAATCTCAGAGAGCAAAAGATGAAAACTTCAGCGCCAGAACACACCTGCCCAAATGGTACATATGAAGGTAAATAAGGCACCCTGCGCCAAGTCCTGCTATCCCCACCTTTCTTGCCATTATTCTCCATCATCTTTCCAGGCATTGTCGTATCTAGTGACCCCTTATCTATGTCAGAGAATGGTTTTAAAGAAATACCATCAGAACCCTCTTGGATCTCAAGAGATTGTGCTTCGATTACTTCATCTTCAGGCACTGCAGGATTCTTAGTAGATGTTTCTAAAGAATCAACTTGCTTTCCACTGAAGTTGTTGAATTGTCTTCTCATACCTTCCAAGGGAACAAGTCTTGAAAGTCTCCAGAAAGATTTTTGCACAGGGCCCAATCCCAGAACCAACTGTTCACCGTCATTTCCTTTCTTTAATTTCTCTTTCTGTCCCTCTCGTTTCATCATTAGATTCTGGGAACCCTCAGCATCACCTTCAGTAGGTGTCAACGGCAATTGAGTATTATAATGATGAAAATAAGCAGGAGATAAAATACGGGGCACCAAATCTTCCGGTATACAGTAACTCTTGAAGTACTTCTGCCACCCTTTTGTATTGACATAGCTGAAAGGAACATTAAAAAAAAAAAAAGGCTCTAAGAAACATTATGAACTACAGTGTCTACTAATATATCAATCAGAGCACATTCAAAATATTGGTCATTAACAAAAGCAAGAACATGGAAAGATGTAGGGAAAGCGACAACCCAATATCAACTTAAATCACGGCAGAAGAACTCTGCAACATACTCTCTCAAAGCGGCATTTCCAACGGGGGGCTGTGAGAATGTTATGCATTTGACTGGAACTTTTTCAGTTTCCTTTGATGAAGAGCAAGCAGATATAACCCTCAAAATGGCAAGCGTAGCCAATGCTGCTACCTAAATGTACAGGAGAGGGAAGTAAACTGGATCATTAGTCTTGCAAAGCACATCTAGTTAACTAAAAGTCTGACCGTACTTACTGCTCCACCAAGTGAATGTCCACATAAAACAAGTTTCCTCTTCTTCTTCTTCTGAGCTAGACGGTACAACTCCAAAGCAGGTATTCCTTTGGCACGAGCCATAAACCCCTATACGATTAGACAATTATGACCCTCATAAGTGAAAACAGGATGGGTAGTGGGCAGAAAGTTTAAGCAATAAAACAAAGCATAAGATAGAAATTATTAACAGACTAGCTGAGATATGCCATAGAAATTAGGTATTAAGAAATTCAATGTGCATCTTACCCGATGAGCTGCTGGTTTAGGCACATCTTTTGGCTGCTTAACCCTGATCCCAACAGAATTTGATGAATCTTCCACACTTTTCTTCGAGCCATCAACTTGGACGGCTTCGGTGACTTCAATACTTTCAGAATCGTCCATATCATCATGAAAAATAGCACTTTGCAAGATATTTGCATCAGCCATGACATCCCTTCAACGTGGCAATTCAAGGGAAAAAACACTGTTAGAACCAGATTAGGAGCTAATGCATGCTTATATTGTTCACTGTACATACTTGTACTGCTTTGTACCAGCAAAGGAAGCAAATAATGTATCACCTGCTTCAGCCAATAAGTACCTGCAAGAAGAAGAGGAGCGGAGATACTTGACAGATTAATAGGTAAGAATGCTTAAAAGACAACAGCCATAAAAAAATGCACCATTTTAACGACAAGCAGTTTAACCAATTAAAAAGTAATCTTGAAAGAAATTTCATTCATGGGAACAGGATTGCAAGTTTGAGGGGATGAAAGTTGAGCCCTGAAGCAGTAGGCTAGCCACATCTGCAACAACACTTGATTACTGAAGCACTGTAAAGTCATCTAACAGGGGCACCAATGCAGTGATCTTCAGTATGTATACTGTCAGATTGGATAAAATGATTGCATGGAAGCACAAAACGCATTAAAATCTAGACTCTGTTATTCTCTCACAGAATATTAAACATTTCTATGAGACATCAAGAGAAACTGTACTTCACATCACATATCAGAAGGAAAGAAGAAATGCAATGCATGCAGTTAGATAATGGCCGTATTGATACAATATTCAAAGAGAAAAACCTGTGAGGAACATGATCGGCTGAAGGTTGAACACGCTCCAGAGAAACAACCTGTCCTCCAAAATCAGCCTTGAATTTGTTTACAGCTCGAACAAGCTCTGTAGAAGGCCTCTGCAAAAAGAAAATTATGTCATCTTTCTCTCCATACAGATACACAAAGTAAATATATAGATATACATATATTGTTCTGTATAACTGGCTTTTCTTGAACTTGAATTTGCTTATAGTGCTCTTGCTTCAACTTTCTATTTCAAGACAAATGGACTTTTCAAGTCATGTGAAACTGGCTTTCTGGTTAAGCAATCACATAACAAGCGCACTATATGCATATAATGCATCTCATAACACTCTCTCTCACATCAGGTCCCCCACATTAATTAAATAGGATATGGATGATAGACATCAACCAAACGACCCAAGGTTGGAACACTAGGATATTAAACATTGTAAAATAGTAATAAGAGAGAGTTTCTGGATTTAAACCCCTAGCGTATCATATGAGAGGATCGTTTTTCCCAAAATGCAAGCGGTTTCTTGTTAGAAAAAAAATGACAAGAAAGGGGCCAACAATGTTGTATACAAAACATATTTCTTAACACCTAACAAAACCAATTCTCATGTATAACTTTAATATTGATACATTCTGTTGCAACTACACCCTAATCATCAAGAACTATAACCAAAAACTCCAGCTTCGGTTAAGACCACACTCCGAATACTCCATCCAACTATTGAGAAAGCAAGTACAAAGTCTATCAACCCAATCCACCATCTGCTTCAGTGTTATAGGTAAACAAGGTTCACCTTCCCGCTATAAAATAATTACACTGTCTAGACACCATCTGACTACAAATATATTGGGAAGAAATTTAGTACTTTATTCTTATGACACCAGGCCAGAAGCCCCTTTCAGCTATTAAAAGATTATTACAGTAACTAGCCAACATCTTCCTACTCTGAGTACAAATATATGGGGAAGAAGAACTTGTCACTTTTGTGTCATGACAGATACCGTGCTAGACGAGAGCCCATCAATTAGACCAAAAAATGGGCTCTGACCAAGCATATGGTTCCCTCCAACCTGTCCCAACTATTCCATTGTGAATAGATCATCCCTGTTTACATCTCAATATCCCCATTCTTTGTTTGTCCACCAAGCCTTCAAAGACTACTCTCTCCATTATATGGATCCATGTGTAAAAAGTCACCATGGATGGATCTGAAGTATACAAAGACATCAACTATAAGAATGGGGGGTATAGTGCTAAAGGGACAATCCGATCAAAGTAAAAGCTTTAGACTAGTCCCCAAAAGAACAATATAACCTAATTTAATTCTTCCAGGTGATGCGCATGCAAGTCTCAAGTTGCTTCTTAGGACACGCATGACAAAATTTCTGGAATAGAAATCAATTTCTATTTTATGGACGAGTTTCTCAATAAAGAAACGCGTTTGATAACTATTCAGAATTTTTATTTATAGAGTAAAAATTCATTTGATAAGAGAATAAAATTTCTATTTCTAGGAGTGGCGACGGCCGGCATTCGGTGGCTGGAATCTGACGTCCGGTGATCAGCGTCCGACATTCAGCAATCGACGGTAGGTGGTCGAAGTCCAACGTCCAGAGTCTAGCGTCCGGCATCCGACGGCCGGAGTCCGGCGACCCCGAGGGGGGGGCAACGGCCGGAGTCTGGCGGCCGACGGCAGGGGGCCAACGGCCGGAGTCCGCAGTCATCATTCGACTATCGATGGTGACTGACAGGCAATCAGCGGTGGGCCTCTGGGTCCAGTGATTAGCTATGAGTAGCCGATGACCGACGGGCATCCAACATCTGGCGGCCAACGATTGGTGACGAGCGGCTAGAGTCCAATGGCGAACGGCCGACAATCGGTGGCAAGTGGCCAGTGGCGGGCGACCAACGACCCACAACGAGCATTCGGCATCCCACGGGCGGCAGATAGGCGATGGGCAATGACGAGAGTGAACGATGAAGAAAGTTTTAATTTCTCATTTTTGTTTCAGAAATAGAAAGGAACTTCTTATTTCTATTTCAAATATATTTTTGGAATAGAAATTTATTCCAAAAATAGAAAAATAAAATTGCATTACCAAACAGATTTTTGTTCCAAATCTATTCCGGGGAATCGAGAAACAGAAAAATAAAAACGTTGTCATGCGCGCCCTTAGTTGCCGAGTTTATAATCCCCCATTAAAGTCCAAAGTCCAAATCATTCCAAGCATTCTACAGCTTATCTTGGGATGATGACAATTACACAAAAACCAAACATAACAATCACTTTCCCTTACTGCTCATGGCACAACAAGAATGCCGAAACAGTTGTACAAAGATTGAAGACAAAATCCAGTCAAAATGCTGACTCCTAGCAATACACTCTGCACGCGGAATCTCTATCATGCCTAAAATGGCTAACGTTATAGACCATCAAGCAAAGCTATTAAAAGATTCTGGAAGGACATAGAATCTCAGTTTTGCACGTTCCATCCCACCTTCCACATAATGGAAATCCAATCCGCAATAACATCCCCAATAACATCCACACCACCACAAAAAACAAGAAAGGACCTCAACTTGCAAGCAACAAGACACTCTACACCTCAGACCCTGAACTACTGTAGTCACTAACAAAACACTAATAAAGAGCTCCAACCAGCCCTTGGTTTACAAAGCTTTCCAAATCGGGAATGCCTCATTCCCAAGCAATGGTGCCATTTCTCTAGCGCTAAAGTAACCGCAACTTCCCCAGATAACTTTCCAAACATGCCCGGAGTCAGCCACCAGCTCCAAACCAAAGTCAAGCGAATGTCACTCTATTTTCTCCAGATTCACTAACAGAAACAAACTCTCTCCCCTCAATTTCAACAGTCCGGCGATATAATCGCAGCAGAACACGCCAGCCGAACTCAACTCCTCGACTTCGATCAGCGAAAAAAAATACGAACGAGGCGACGACGTCCTGACTAGTTAAGGCCACAGCGCCACACACGGCACTGATCGCAACCACACGGAAACGAGCGTACCTTGTAGGCGCACTCGGAGAGGACCATGCAGCAGAGGATCTCCTGCACCTCGGCGACCGAGTCGGCCTTGACCGCGAAGCAGAGATCCTGGAGCTGCTGCTTGCGGCGCTCGTACTCCTGCTCGATCCGCCTCCGCTGCTCCCGGCGCTCGTGGCCGTTCCACGGCGGCCACCACCGCATCCGCCACTGCAGCGGGCCCCACGCCACCTTGGGGAGCCGCGCCCGCTGGTCCCTGATCCACGCCTCCACCCGCGTCTGCACCGCCTCCATGGGCGCCGGACGACGCGATCCCTCTCCGTATCGGCGCCTTCGGATTCTGATGAGATAGAGAGAGAGAGAGAGAGAGAAGAAGAGAGGAAGGTATCGTGTCGAAGGTGAGCAAGCGCGTCTGATCGAAGGAGGAGGAGGAGGGGAATATGCGAAGGAATAAAAATAAATCGAGACGGTTATATCTGATTGCGAAATGAGAGTGTGAGGGGTAGAGAGAGAGAGAGAGATTTGCTTCTGCGATCTTGTGCTTTTCTCTCTCTCCCCCCCGCCTTGCTTGCGGTACTCGCCTTCCCCCGCGTCCCGACGATCCGACTTAGCATGTAAGATTTGGATAAAGGATAAATGCGCTGGAATCCGCGAGTAGTGTTGGTCGGTTCCCAATCCGGTCCCATTCCAAAAAATTAAAATCGGGAGCCAGCTCAGTTAATTCTAGGATTGGGAATTGAATTGACCCATCAGTCTAGTCTGATTCTGGTCCGATTCAATAGGACTGATCACTTTATTTTTTTCGTTACTATTTTTCGCATAACCAATATAGTATTATTTAGTTTACATTTTATTAATTTTATGAAAAAATAATAAAATAAAAATTATATTTAGTCTGTTTCGTCCAATCCGATTTAGTTCCCCTTGGAACCAATAACTAGATTGATACTCCCCGAAATTGGACCAAATTGACCGATACAATCTCATCTAAGTGATTCATGGTTCGGATGGCCCGTTTTGCACGCCTCTATCTAAAAGTGCTATAATTTACAATAAAAATGCAATTAAATCCTAAAAAAATACCTATTTTGACTGACAAATCATATTACTCCACCCTCTTACCTAAACTCAAATTACATGAAAAGGAGTAGAAAAAGGGAAACACCACACATGAAAAAGAAAAGAGAGAGCACCTCATGTCGAGCCAAGAGCCCTGCCTTGACCACCTGGTTCGGTGGCGGCCCTGGCCAAGGATCAAGGCGGGACTCCTGTTGCCGGCCACCGGATTTTCCCCCGGGATAAGATGAGGCGGTGGCCCTCAAATGCCGGGCATGCAGACCGGAAGTCTAAACTCTCGTTTGGAAACATGCGGGCCATGGACTTCCAAATGGGCCGGACAAACTACATCCACCGACACAACCCACCTCCACACCGCCGGCCTCATAAAAGCCCCATTCGCCTGCGGCCCCTGCCCTGTCCCTCTCCCCGCCGCGGGACCGTAGCTTTGCGTCGCTGTTCGATGCTTCATCGCATTAAAACATGTCGTTGTCCTCTCCGGCGAAAGGAAAAAGGCAAAAATGGCCTTCTTTTGACCGAGCGGAGAGTGGCGGCTTAGCATCCCGGGGACCACGAAGCCTGCGAGTTTGGAGCCGTGTCGAGGGTGGATTCCCGATTAACTCGTATCTCGGGCGCTTGCCGCCTCGTGTCGTGAGACCTCTTGGCATTCAAATGGGGTTCATCGACCTTAATACCTCTTCCCAGATGGACTGAATAATCATGGCTCGAAACCAAATACTTTGTAGCAAGTCTAGGATTTTATGTAAGGTTTAGAGTGGATGGTAGCACTGATCGTTTCTCTCCATCCTTTCGGTTGCGCATACAATAAAAAAGACGAACATAAATATGAAAAATCAAAGAGCACTATATATATAAATAACATAACATCCCGGGCTTTTTATGTTCAAGGGAAAAACACGTATATACTCAATCCACTATTAATGATATATTATGGCCGTCCAACATAAAGTCCATCATACTTCCACCAAATCAATGGTTGTGATTCACCTGATTGACAAGAATTTTCCGCTTGACGGACTTATGAAGGAGAAACTGTTCTGGACCCAAAAAAACTGGGAGAGACCCAAATCCCACTCCGGTCCAAACTGAGAGAACCAAAGCTCAAGCTCATGCTGGCTCGCCGGCAGTGAGAGATGACGGACGAGTGACGCAAAGGTGACGTAGCGCTGCACGTCACGCGGCGATCACCATGACGTGGCCAAGAGATCTTTCTGGCACTACTAGCAGACAAAAGGGGAAAACTCTCGCCCGTTCGAAAGAGAGCTCCCCCGCAAGCGTCAACGCGAGGACGCCGAAACGTATCGGAGGCTCCGAATCGGCATGATTCCATCCGTCCACTTCAACCCTCGACTTCTTAAACAAACGAACAAAAGGAACACAGGACGGACCCCATGAATGATTTGGCCACGGCCGCCGAACCCTCGCCTAACGCGTTATCTTCCGGGTCAACATATAATATACCCGCACATCGACATCAAGTCTAATACGGTCCGTCGAGCACTGAAAACAAACTCCCGTGATTAATGGATCATATTGGCCCTCGGCAAGAGTCGCTATCGTGACCGTCGGCTGTTTAATCTAAGTTGTTCGGCGCTAAAATATAGAAAATACGGAGGCATAAATCGATCATCAAGCAAAGAGAGGAAAGGTTGCGAAACATGGTTCATCAGTACCGCGGTCCCAAATTCATTCGACAGATCATGGGTAAATAATTTTGTCGCGGCGAAGGATCATGATGCTTTTCATGCGTTCCAACATCTCCCATGCTCTCGCATGAGGCAAAAACTCCATTCTCGTTGCTCATGATGCCCCTCAACCACCAGCTTTTGGGACCAAAATTCCTCTTTGTCCATGCAATGCCAGTTGCCAATGATGACAAATACAAAAAGTCAGCACACGTCGTCTCCTCCAATGGAATGGAAATGCCTATTTTCTCCTCTTCAATTTGCACTTTCGCTAGTAATAAAAGCCCAAAACCACAACTCCTACGTGAACGTGTGTCTGAGAAGTTGCGGGAGGAAAACAAATAGGGAAAAAGTACAAAAAAAAAAATCGAAATTATGCTCACAACACATTTCGAAATATCAAAAATCCTAAACCTATATGAATGCGATACATTTATCTCAAAATTTGGGATAAATAGATTAGGATTTTTGGTTTTTTTTGGCTAAATGTGATATCGGTTTACGTTTTTTATTGTCAAAAAAAAAAAAAGTTTTGAATAAATGCATTCTACTGAACATAATTTAATGTTCTTCTGTGGCTTTTCATGACTTTTAATTTGGACGATTCTAATGAGATCTTCTGGTGTCAAAAGATGAAAAAGGACGAGAGGAAGAAGGAAGCTAGGATGGAAAATTTTCCTCTATATATTGTATTCATGTAATGTACGATACTGTCTAATATATTACATGTTATGTGTAAATAAAAGGAAACAGAATTGTATACAAAATCAGATCCGATATTAATTGATATCAGATTTGATATTAATTGATCTCGGCTTGTACGGTGAATATACTCGCGTATCTTCAACACTCCCCTTTTCAGTGGCTTGTAGATGTCCCAGGCGCCTAGCTTGCTCAAAGATACGCGTGTTGTCTCGACGTAAAGGTTTGGTGAAGATATCTGCTGGTTGTTCTTCTGTTCCAATCCCTTGTGTCTCGATCGTCCCTTGTTGGATCTTTTCTCGTGTGAAATGACAGTCCACCTCTATGTGCTTGGTTCTCTCGTGCACAATAGGATTTGCTGCAAGCTTGATGGCTGCATCATTATCACAAAATAGTCTGGTTGGTCCTTTGACTTGTACTCCCAAATCTCGAAGCAGTCCTCTTAGCCATACTATTTCACAAGTTGTTTTTGCCATGGCACGATACTCTGCTTCTGCCGACGAAAGTGAAACGGTCGGTTGTTTCTTTGTCTTCCATGAGAGTAGAGAGTTTCCAAATTTGATGCAGAAACCGGTTATGGACCTTCTACTCATAGGACAGGTCGCATAATCTGCATCAGAATAAGCAGTCATCCTCATGTCGCATTTCTTGGAGAGAAGAATCCCAAGTCCTGGACAACTCTTCAAGTACTTCACTACTTTAAGTGCTGCATTCATATGAGATTCCTTTGGTTGATGCATAAACTGACTGAGTGTCTGAACTGCATAACTTATATCTGGTCTGGTCATGGTTAGATATATAAGCTTCCCAACGAGCTTCTGATATCTCAATTGATCCTTAAGTATGGGATCATTCTGTTGAGAAGAACCAGCATCATAATCTACTGTAGTCAATTTAATGTTCTGCTCGATTGGAATCACAGCTGGCTTACATCCTGATAAACCTGCTTCAGATATAATCTCCAATGCAAATTTCCTCTGACTGAGAGAAATCCCTTGGTTCGAGCGTGCAATTTCGATTCCAAGGAAATACTTTGGTGGTCCCAAATCCTTAATGTGAAATGTTGCATGCAAATAATCTTTGAATTTTTTGATAGCTACTTCATCATTGCCCATAATAAGTATATCATCTACATATATCATCAAATAGATAGATGACATACCTTTAGTCCATGTGAAAACAGCATAATCGAATTTGGACTGTTGAAAACCGGCAGCTATCAATGATTCAGCAAACTTCGCATACCATTGTCTTGAGGCTTGTTTGAGTCCATACAAGGATTTGCGGAGACGACATACTTTATCCTCCCCGTCTCCGTAAACCCGGTGGGACCGCCATATAAATCTCCTCATCCAAATCACCATGCAAGAAGGCATTGTGTACATCCAATGGCCACTTTGGCTCTGAAAGGGAAATAGGGAATGAAAGGATGACCTTTGGCCACAGGGGAAAAGGTTTCGTGGTAGTCAAAACCTTCCGTTGTGTGAAACCCTTTGCCACTAAACGAGCTTTGATTATCCATCTTAACTCTTTGCTTCCATGGCTTTTACGCCAATCCATCCTCAAAATACTCGATCTTGTAAACCCATTTGATCTCGCCAATGGCCTTGGTGGGCGGTTTGTAGGAAGGGTAACAAGATCCATGTCATTATCCATCAAAAATGACCATTATACTAACTCTTCCAGTCTTCCATGGCTTTTGGTGTTGTGTCGATGCAAAAGGAAGTAATTCCAACGAGGATCGCTTGTGACGATCAAATACCCCGTATCCATTCAGACCCCCATAAAAATGCATCTCCCAAAGGATTTGATGGTTCTTTTTATAAAGAAACTCAAAAGCCCATCAAGAAGTTTACTATGATACGGAGAATCAAATAAGCTGCTGTTAAAAGACAATCACCCCAAAAGTGTCCTGGAACAGAGGCTTGGAATTTCAAAGCCCGTGCCACTTCTAACAAATGACGATGCTTCGTTCTACCACCCCATTCTCATTTGTGGTGTATAAACACATGTCCTCTCATGTAATATCCCATGTGACAAAAATAGAGCATGATTGAAATTCACTTCCATTGTGTCCTTTTTGAAGTTTTCCCAAATTGAGTTTTTGCCAAGGAAATGAAAGTCTTAAGATGAGACAGAACTTGAACTTTACTTTGCATGAGAAAAAGCCAAGTGGCTCTGGAATGATCATCTACGATAGTGAGAAAAAATCGAGACCCATCATGATTTAATGTATGGTATGGCCAAAAATCCTAAACCTATATGAATGCGACACATTTATCTCAAAATTTGGGATAAATAGATTAGGATTTTTGGTTTTTTTGGGTAAATGTGATATCGGTTTACGTTTTTTATTGTAAAAAGAAATACCGTAAACTCCCCCCTTTTTGTACCTCCAATTTTTGCAAAGCCTACATTAACTAATGATATTCTCCATGTGTAATGGGTTAATTCACATTTGTGGATGAATCGGGGCTGAAAAATTTCAGATTCCCCGTTTTTGAATAATTGCGTTCTACTGAACATAATTTAATGTTCTTCCAAGATCTCGTGATTTGAAATGAAGGTAAGAATCTGTGGCTTTTCATGACTTTTAATTTGGATGATTCTAATGAGATCTTCTAGTCGAGAGATTGAGGGGTTCAATTGATTCTATGAGCCCTCCAATCAAGTGCCGCATGCAAATTCCGTTCATTTTCTCACACGACTCGGAAAAGCGGTCGGTCGAGTCGTCGATGTTGTCCTGTTGCAAACTTAGTATTTAGTCAGACCAAGAAACAAGTACGCAAAATAATTATCGTCGGCATCGAGGAGACCTCGAGAGGGATCCTCGCGACTTCACGTGGACCGAGACACTTCGAATTATTATAGGATTCTCCTCGCAAGAAAGTTGGTGCGAACGTCTTTAAGACAAAGGGAAAAAGCAAAGTTCTAACCTCCACTGTTCCCCCATCATCGTGGCCTTGACCGTGCCCTTTGCCCTCGAGGCTTTAGCCCCACTTCGCCCCCGCGTTAATCTCGACTCTTCTCTCCACGTGTTCTCCGTAGGAAGAAGACAGGGACAAGCTAACCACTGCATGCGACGTTGGCCAAACCCCGCCCGATGCGCACGAAGAGATGAACAGTAAAAGCGACCTCTTTTCACCCCCTAAGAAAACTTCGGGTGGGCGTGAGAAATTTAGATCGAGCGCAAGTCAGCTAAATTTAATGATCGTGCTGTGATTCATCCGATGAGTTGAAATAAGTTTGTGCCGTCCCAAGTGGGGAGGACAGAAGTTAGATGAGAATCCTAGAAAATAAAGAGGTAATGATGAAGCACGTACCGAATGAATAATGACATAAATAATTCATGAACTTTTTATTAACATGTAATGTGACCGATAATCACCTGGGGTTTCAACGCCCACCCTTCCATTTGAAAGAGGGAGGTTGGGGGTTGAAATCCCTTCTTTCCGGAGGGGATTGGGGTGAGAACAATTTCATTTCAAGAAAGAGCGTTTTCAACTCACGCCCGCAAAGGAGCTGAAATGCCCCGAGCGAGTTTTAGAGTAGAATTAGCGTGGGCGAAAAAAAAAAAATGTGACCGATGAGTTTTTAATTTATTTAATATGATTCATTAACTTTAACTAAATAAATAATAACGTACTTGAACTTTTAATTCGTTTAATGTGATATCTGAATTTTTTGTAAATATTTAAATCAGTTCATAAATTATGTAAAACTATCAAATGTTATCCTTCTGTTAATTTAAATTAATATTTTCATGGAGTACTAGGTTTCGTTTGAAATTGTATTGAAAGTTCAAGGTTCACGTCGAATAAATTAAAAATCAATGGACGATATTATATGTTGACTTAAAGTTCAATGACCACGTTAAATAATGAGTCAACAGTCAATGATCATCCGTGTCATTTTACTTTTATAGAAAGCAAAGAGCGGGGCAAAAGAGGGTAAATAATGAAAGCCAAAGGGAAAGCACTCCAACGACTATTTGGCACCAATTGATAGAAAGTCAATTAGATCGATCAATTAGATTAGGCCCCGGCAGTGGGTCACGAGTTGATTTTTGTGCTTCGGACTCCAAATAACTTAAGAGAAGAGCTTTGCTTTATTAAGCTCGATTTTGAAACTTCCACACCTCGTTCCATCGCTCACCTACCTTAGGTACCCACTTCCCAATTCTGCCCCGTCTGTCTTTCTAAGCATTAGACACGATGCGACGCAACCTCCTTTAATACCCGCGTTGAACCGAGTCGTGATCTAAGTCAAGATTAGGACATTCAATTCAAAATCGCCACGCATCTAATTTAATGATTCGCAGGCATAAAAGTCGCGATCCCTTTGTCGAGCCGAATAATTTTTTCCCCGAAATTCTTTCGCCGTGGAGACCACGCGGGTCGACAGTAGCGCCGAGTGTAAGTGACGAAGGACGGTCTTCATCAGCTTTTGTTAGTCGGAGATAGAGCATGCTTTTTTTTAAAGGTAAAGTATTGCCAAAGGCACGAGGCAAGGTCCATTGATGTCCCCATGGTGGCCGTCACTCTCCATCGCCTACATTATGCAAAAGCCTGAATCGCTCAAATGGCAATGGCTTTATATAGTGCAATGGTCCGAAACTATTTTGACTACACACTAACTTTTTAATGGCAATCCGCGTCTCGTTGCGTCTTGATCATAACTAAAGATTTTTATTGTTTTGTTATCTGAAATAGAAAAGGAATAAAAATTCATTTAGTGACGTTAACTACTTTTTTTAATTCCCTGGAATATAAAAGTGAATAGAAAATAAATTTAAAACAGAAGAAAAATATATAAAAAAAAAAAAAAAACTTCTTTATCCTTAGAAATAAAAATGGAAACAATTTATTTATTAATAAAAATTATTCCAAGAACAAGAATGTTATCAAACACATCCTGAACACTGACTCCTCTTTATAAGGTTTTAAGAAATTTCATCTTACAATGTCTAGGCCATAGAAATCCTACAAGTCGCAGCACCACGGCCGGGCACAAAAAGTTAATCAGGAGATCACGCCGTCACGACGACCTAGAAAAGAAGAACAACGATGCGCGGCGTAAACAAACGGAGAGGGCGAATGGCCACTACACGACCTGTGAATATATATATTGCCAAAAAAATAACCCGGCATCCGACAAGAGTCACGTTATACAGGCAAGAACTATGAATGACGGACATATAGAGAAGACTCTGGCAGTAGAAAAGGAGGCTCGTAACGATCTCTGTACGTGCGGTGTGGCGGACCCTACATGACCCGAACCGACGGCGGCGCTGCTCCTGCTTCGTCGGCTATATGGCGAGCGGTTGTTGCCTCCCTTGCCCATTGTTGTATCCGTCGTACGGCTTCGTGGGCTCACCCGATTTCTTCCTCTTCAGGACGACGATCCACGTGATCAGTTCCAACACCACGGCCACTCCGCCCAGTACTGATATCAAGATGATGTACGCCGATTTCCACTTCTTGTCGGGCAGCAGGATGTCGAGGCCTTTGAACACATTGAGGATGCCGAGGATGAGGATGGTGTACCCGAGGCTATGGTGGTAGATATTCCAGTAGAACCGGTACTTGTGGTCCTTCTTCGGTCTCAGGAACAACGCAAATATCTGCCCAGACAAAGACGACGGAGGAATCAACATCGGACGCAATCGATACACACGCATCAGCACAAAATTACAGACCTCGACATGTCGCATCGCTCTCGCTCCATATCAGCAAGAGTCGCAAATCTGCATAGAATTCGTCTCGCAGTATGTTTTCATTCGGAATCACAGAGTTTCTCCACAACTTGCAGCTCTCGAAGATTTCTAAGATCGCGTGTGGATAAACATCAATCCATACCAGTCCAATTTTATGGTCTATTTCTTTTTTGGATTAGGATTCAGCATCTCTAGAGGGCCGTAAACATCAATGTCGTCCCCACCATTACAGGACACAACTCAAAACAGTCCAAAGAAAGGAATCAAAAAGGAATTACGGTCGATGTTGGGAGGGCAATTTTACCTGCACTGTCGCCAGAGCAAAGAGGGCGATCCCAATATTCCGGTGACCGGTGTACTGGATTCCCTTAGACTGACTGCCCAGCTTCAGGCCGGTTCCCCAGCCGGCGACCCCGATCGCATAGGCCGAGGTCTGGCAAAAGGCATGGAGATAGAACCATGCCGGGTCGGCAGATGGGAAGGCCCTCACGTACCTCGCGATGATGGCTCCGATCGGGAACATGATCCCCCAGCTCACAGCATTGAGAATTCCATGGATCTGACAAATGCGAAAGAGATTAACATCAGGGTCACCGTAAGGACTAGAACCGCAGACATGATCAACGACAGAACATCCAAATTCAAACATATTCTAAACAATCCTTTCTGGTGAACGAAATCCAAAATCGACAAGAACAAGCTTCCCCATCGACACGGGTCCATCGAAAAATCGACTCTCAATTCAGGAAAGCAATCCGTTCACAATCAAGCTTCTTCATCAGCGCCCTCGACAGAGGCTTAATCGCTGAACCATTGTTTCTCCCTTCGCTCCATCTTTTTTCTTCTCGAATGCTAGGACTTTTGCACATAACTCGCCTGTTCCACTCAATTGCAGCAAGACTAAAAACCGAAGAAACGAAAAATCCTCAGTCAAATCTCTACTCACGGGCCATAATCTAAGCACGTATCCTTTTCTTCTTTACCCGCTTATGGAAAATTTGCAAAAAGCAGAAGGGAAAAGAAAAAGAGAAAAAGAAAAAGAAAAGATTCTCCTCCTCTCTTATCATGAAAGACAGACACAGATGAAGAACCTCTCCTAGAAAATCCCTGTAAAAATCCCGACCACGTGAAAACCACCTCAGATCTGCCCATGCATGTCTTGATAAAAGGAAGAAGAGAAAAAAGAAATTTTGAGCGCAGAATCTCGTTGAACCCAGCACAATAAACACGAGAAAGAAAAATCAAAATAAATCCGTTAATAAAAAAACCGAAAAAAGGCACAGAGAGAGAGAGAGAGAGAGAGAGAGAGAGAGTGAATTCTAAAAGCACGAGCTCACATTCTTCTTCTTGATCGTGGATCCGCCGCCGCCGCTCGTGATCGTCCCGGAGACCAAATCGAGCGTCCCCTTCGCTCCGAGATTTGCCGTCGCCATCGCGTGAGCTTCCGGCACGCTGTTCGTCACGCTCGACCCCACCTGCCACACCTGGTTCAGCTTCGCCGGGTCGCCGGCGGGCACCTTGATCTTCGCGTAGATCCTCATCGTGCCGTCGGCCGAGTGGTACTCGGCGGCCCGGTCCCACGTCTCGAACGAGATCGGCGACTCCCTGACTGTGGTGGACGTGATGTTGTAGGTCTTCACGGTCATGACGCCGGCGTCGCGGAAGGCGATGAGGGCCTGGGCGCCGAACATGCCGGTGGCGGTGGGGTTGAGGGCCCAGGAGACCCAGCCGACCTCGCCCTTGGGCGGGGCGGCGACGAAGGCGACGGCGGCGGAGGAGTTGGTGGCGTTGTAGGAGAAGTGGAGGAAGGCGGAGAGGGTGGGGAGGTCGAGGCAGGTGGAGTAGAGGACGTTGTTGGTGAACTTCTGGGAGGAGCAGACGAGGGCGTCGGCGGCGGGGGCGAGGAGGAGGAGGAGGAGGAGGGCCGCCGCGGGGAGGCGGCGGAGGAGGGGTTGCGGAGAAGAGGAGGAAGCCATTGATGAGAGAAAGAGAGAGAGAGAGAAAGGGAAGGGGGGCGGCTCCGACTCCTCAGTGCGAACTAACGGTTCAGACAGGAGAGGGAGAGAGAGAGAGAGAGAAGGGCTTTATAGAAGGACAAACATGGACATGACATGGAAAACAAGGAGGAGAAGAGGACTGAACTTCCGGTTTTTTTTTTCTTTTTTCTTTTTTTGGGTCGGTGGGACCGGACCAATCCAGGAAGTTGAAGCTGGAGAGAGAGATGAGGAAGGGGAGACCGGAAATTTCTGAGTAATTTTTGGGGACCTGGAAGCGAAATCATGAGCGGAGACAGAATGTTTGGTAATTCATTTAAGTTATGTTCGGTGGTTTTGATTTCTAACTATAATAGGATTGGATAGTATAACAGATGAAATTTATGAGACTTTACTATATCTTATCTAATATTTGGTTGCTATAATAATAATAAAATGGGGTATATTCATATCATATCATATGTATTGTTTATATGTAACTATTAATATAAATGAATCACAAATTTTATAAATATAGTTGACAAAAATCTCTCGTGATACTCTTATCTACTTTATTTCTCTATTTTTATAATAATTTATTTTTTATTTCTTTCTTCCCCTTCCATAATCTCTAATAAAAAAATTATTAAATAGAAAACTACACTAATATACCTAAAATACATAAAATATTACATGAATATATATTTATATATTTAATTTATATAATAAAATATAATTAAATTGGAAAATATAAATAAGAATAAGATTGAATTTGAAAACTAAATTATTTATATTAAAATATAATTTTAATTTGTTAATTTAAGAAGGTTGCTATTTTGAGAAAAATAAATTTCTTATTATGAATATTCAAACATGGGATAAATTTTATACCAACCGGCATACACAATCTTAGATTTTTAAAAGAATATAGAGGTTTAGACATGCCAAGTGCTGAAATTTGACATGGTGGACGCATAAATGCCAAGACTTAAAAAAAGTACACTTAAGTGCTAAAATCATAGAAGAAATGAACACTTAAGTGCCGACAGCAAGCCACGTCGGATTTCTGAGATTCATGTAAACTTTTTTATCATTAAAATAACACAACATCGGATTTCCAAGCAAATCTCACAGAAATTGGCATTTAAGTGCCCATTTAAAAAAAATTATAAGTATACATTTTTAAAATTTTGGCATTTATGTGTCTTTTTATTTTAAGTTTTGATACTTCAAATGTACATCTTTTGAAGTATATATAAAGGTTACAATGTTTTACCTTAAAGGGTAACAGTACGTATTAAGTGTGCGTTTGAGAAGGCTTTTAGGAAAAGTCCTTGAGAAAATGTAAAAGCCATTGAGCTAAAGGAGTTTTTTAAAATGCAAATTGTGTTTGATAAATCGTATTTGTGAAAGTCCATTGTAAAGTATCTTTAAGCAAAATAGTGTTTGGACAAATTAACTTTGCAAAAGACTTTTGTTATTAAAAAAAAAAGAAAAAAAATAGAGTTGGCTGGCCAAGGGCTTGGCCGGCTACTATCGGCGAGGGGCAAGCGATCTGACGAGGGTGGCTGCGACCTAAATCGCGTGATCTAGTTGCGATCAAGTCACCGCAACCAGATCGAGCGGCCCTGGCAACCTCCGCACAACGATCCAGATCGCGAGATTCACGTCGCGGCAAGGTTGCATGACCCATTGCGCCGCGACCTCCATGTAGAGGTCACTGGGGCTGCTCAATCTGGTTGTGGCGACCCAAATCTTGGTGGTTGTCAGAGGTCACGCACCAGACCTCTAGCTACTTAGATCTGGTTTGCAATAAGGTCACAGCGACGCAACTCGCAAGGGGTTACCAAGGTCATGTGATTGGCCATCGACAGTCGCCGTGACCACACCAGCCTCATGCCAACCTCTGTCCAGCTCATTGCCAACTCCTCACAGCTCCGAGCAACTTCGCCGGCCAACCTCAACGGAGAAAAAGGTGAATAGTCACAAGGACAAAATCGGAAAAACGAAATGTTAGTTAGGATATTTGCGGAAGATAAATTTTTGTCTTACTCTCTCCTCACCATTCCGAGAAGGCCGAATGCCCATGGCAGCCTTGGGCTTTCAGCCTTCCAAATGCTCACTTTTCCTCAAATATGTTTACAAAAGAAGTTTCCAAACACCATTTTTAGCCCAAAGGGCTTTGGATGCCCAAAGTGGTTTGACAAAGCCACTCCCAAACGCACCCTAAAATATAATAGTTTTGGAACGGACCATCCTAAAAAAAACAAACCGAACAAAGTGTCCTAACGGAAGATCTGTTTTCGGGGCACTAAGGATCGGACACATACGTGTAAGACTATTATTTTTAAGTGTTGCCAAAAAAGCAATGGAGCGCTGTCTAATTAAAGGTATCTATCGTGGCCAACAGCGAAAAAATATTGTATGCCGTTTGATAATAGAATAATCCCCCTCCCCCACCCCCCAAGGTCACCCCTAACACGGTCCAGAAATCACGCGCGGCACATGGAATCGCGGCGCTTGAATGCCCGCCACAAGCACGAGAATCGGCACGTGGGCACCGTTCCCGTTCCTAATCATCTTGTTTTTTTTTTTTTATCAGTCATACTCTATTCCTATTATAATATCCACTCTTAAGTCAAAACTCACTCTTGAAATTACAGCGTCCCTACCCCAACCCCCATTGAGAAGGTGGGGATTCGAACCCTCCACATTCCCCTTCCAAGTTGGAAAAATGGCAACCTGGAAAAAACCCCGGTGGTTCCTAATCATCTTGTTCCAAAGCTAGAGTTTTTCTATTCCATAGAAAACTCAAAATTGAAAAAAATATTTTTATTATCAATGATAATTTACGTATAAATTATTTTCATGACGGATGAAAATATTTACTATTCATTAATTTTTTTAAGTGATATAATTTTTTTTTTTTTTTTTTGAGTTTTTCGTGAAAGAGATGCATATTTAATTTGAAAATGTAATTGTGGATTTGTTAGATAATGACGGGGCACACCCAATCTCAGGGACTGAATTTGAGTCCGCGCGACCAGACTAGCCTTGTGCGAAGATGCCGTCGTTGCGATTTATGTGGGAGCGGATTCCCTTATGCTTTTTGCTCGCGAAACGTGTTGTAGCTGAGTTGAGCCCAAGACAGAATTTTTGAAACTCATCCCGCCGGATCCCGAACAAATTGAAAGGGCTATGCTATACTTTTTAACCAATTTTTTTCTTTTAAATTTTGCCGTTCTCGTTATCTGATTCTCAGGAATGCCAAAATGCTCGAAGATGTATAGAGACTAGCATGTTAGGTCGCATGTACATTTCCATAATTTTTCGAAATTTTTCCGGATCGAATCGCTATGCCCGCGTTCTTTGAATTAGAGAGATTCGGAAATTGTATGAAGGGTTTTCTTCTTCTTCTTTTTGTCAATTTTTTATACTAAAGTAAAAAGTCAAATGTGTCCCGGCAATAATTTTCGCTAAAATACGCGGCCTGCACCGGGCAAGAAATAGATGTGGCCTTCACTGGCGCCCCCCTCCGCTGCATCATTACTGGCGGATACATAATTATTATTTTTTTTCCTAAATGACATTGATCTAATTTAGTAAATCTAAAGCTGGCTTATGTGTGGTCCTATACGTGAAAGTAATATGAACCGAACCGATTAATGGTCACCATTTTCTCGTTTTCTTCCTTAAAATCTTCTATTTTTCTTCGGTATCTTGACCTCATCATTTTTTCTCCATATATATATATATATATATATATATATATATATATGTATGTATGTATCTTTTTTTCTAAGAGTAGTATGACTACCTTGACTTGTATTTGGTAGACTGAAGCGACTTGAGGCAATCATATGAACTATTGGAAGCCATCCCAATGCCGGGACTACAAAGATTTCAAGAGATCAGAGAACCTCGGAACATGACACCTGGATCTGGCCAAAGGGTAAAAGACGATAAGATAAAAATAAGTCAAAGTTTGACCAAAGGCTTGCAAGGCAAAATGTGAAAGGACTCGAGGGAGAAAGAAAAAATGTTAAGCTTTCAATAGTGGCTCGCCGGCCGAAAAGTTAGGTGACGTTTATTTCTAGTGCGTTATTCATCCTTAAATTTGTAGGCAAAAGCAAATTCAATTTTAATTTCACTCGCCGGCTATATTCCAACTTTTTTCATTGAAAATATTTTCTGATTAGTTATAATGAATTGCAACTAGACGTCAAATTCATTACCCGAAGATATAGACCCGTGCTATAAGATGTCAATGGAAACCTCTTAAAAGGAGAAGAACACTTTCAAGTCAAAACCAATAAATCGTGCGGTGTTATACCGCTCTTTGCTTAAAAATTCAAAAAACTTGCTTCCTTTTTTATATGGAAAATCATCATTTTATTGATGTTGACCCTACCTTCGGACTAGGTACTAGAGGTGATTGGAGGTAGGGTCTAGATCTGGACTCTATACTCGACCATGTTATAACCGATTTCTCTTTTTTGGACCCTGTATTCGACCCTGTTAGTATTTGATCATGTACCCGACCCACCATATTTTTTCTGAACCGATTGCAGGATCAACCCCGTTTCCACTGGAATTTGTTTTGCAATATCCCAATATCCTATACGATTTCGAATTTTATATTAATACGCGAGAAAAAAACGTAATCCTCCTAATTTGTATCAAAACATTAAGCACTTATAATAATAAATACATGAACTTTTTAACTAAACGAAAAATTAAGAATCCACGGGGCTAATTATAATAAACAAAATCATAAGACAAAGAATTAGCAACAAACATGAGTCTAATATTAATCTTATTCCCACAACTACTACATGAAGCTACTAATTTATGCAAGCATGACTCCCCCTACAAAAGAAAAATTAGGCGAGCCGATCCACGTGGTACACAAGAATTTGGCGGCGACGAATACCATCCATCCGTCGAACAGTGCGAGAGGGAGCCGATGAGGGAGGGAAGCAACTGAGGAAG
Organism: Eucalyptus cloeziana; assembly: GCA_014182715.1. Classification (NCBI taxonomy): domain Eukaryota; kingdom Viridiplantae; phylum Streptophyta; class Magnoliopsida; order Myrtales; family Myrtaceae; genus Eucalyptus; species Eucalyptus cloeziana. The sequence continues at coordinate 8,191,163 of CM024641.1, forward strand.
AGGAACAACGGAGGAAGAGTGCCGTGTGTGTTTGAGAGAGCCAAGAGAAAAAACACCATGTAATTATAGGAGTAAGAATATAAATAAGGGGGAAAAACAGGGTTTTAGATTTATACTTACAAAACCGGTTCCAAAATCAGTCCGGGAACTGATTCCTGGATGGGTAATCAAGCGGACCGGTTTAAATCAGTTCCTAGTGGGCCGGTCCAGTTCCCGGGTATACCCGATTTGGTTGCAAACCTCTACTAAGTACCTTTTATCTTGCTAGGGCCAAAGGTTGGCAAGCTCGTCTCTTACTTGTGGCTAACCACCAATAGAAAGAAAAAAGAAAAAAGAAAATAAAAGTAAAAAAAAAATCGAAAATTTAAAAAATAAAAATGATTCCTTTGTAATCAACTTAAAAGACCTATTTATTATGTGGATTAAAACTGGATCTATCTTAGACCCACTTAGACTCATCTATTTTAGTTTTTTTTTCCTTTTTACACACCATTTTTAACCCATATTTCACCATTGAGGTGATCTATTTACAATTTGCTATAATCAATATGGTTTAAAATATGGGTCTATGACCCATTTTAACAGGTCGAATGAATAAAAACGAAACCCCATTATGAGAATATTTAAATAAAAAAAACTTGCGAACTGCTTGCTCAGTGTCTTGACTTCATCACATTCTCTCCATCTTTATATATATATGTGTGTGGGCGCGCGCGTGCGCGCTTGCTTAGTATATTGATTTCATCATTCTCTAGAGAGAGCCTCGGGAACATGACATCTGGATCTGCCCAAGGGGGAAAACGATAAGATAAAAATAAGTCAAAGTTCGAACTAAGACTTACAAGGCAAAATGTGAAAGGACAAAAAGGAGGAGAAAAAAAATGTTGAGGACTCATATGCTTCAATCGTGACTAGCCGGCTGAAGAGTTAGGTGACATTTATTTCTATTACGTTATTTATCCTAAAATTCGCAGGCAAAGAGAAAATTCAATTTTAATTTCAATCTCAAACTATTTTCCTTTTTTTTTTTAAATCGAAACTCTTGTCGATTAATTATAATAAAATGCAATTGGAGGTCATATTCATTAGCTGAATATGTAGTAGACCCATGTTATAAGATGTCTTTCGAAACCTCTTAAATGAGAAGAACTCCAGGTCAAAGCTAATAAATCACACGGTGTTATAACACCTCTTGCTTGAAAATTCAAAAAACTCGCTTTCTTATTCGTCACGGCAAATCATCATTTGAGTGAAAAAGCAATCAGCCCATTTGTTGATGTTGACCCTACCTTGGGACTAGATACATTTGATCTCTCCTTAAAAGCGAGGGAGGGTTGAAATCAGGAAGATTCGCCCCGTTCCTTGGGCTCTCTTACTTTATAATTTTTTTTGCCTCTTTTATCTTTTGGTTTTTTCAATTAGGTCCTTCTTATTCCCGTGATCCATGAAGAAGCGATTTTCAAAGGAGGATAGCTCCACTTTCGGGTCAAAACCAATAAATCGCAGTGTCATACCGCTTTTTGCTAAAAAAATTCAAAAATTTGCTTTCTCATTTATTACGGAAAATCATTATTTCAGTAGAAGCTAGTCAGCTCATCTGTCGAGGTCGAGGTTGACCCTACCTTCGAACTAGATATACATTATGTGTCTTTTTCCTTCTGCTCTCTTGTTTTATTAATTTTTTGCCTCTCTTATCTTTTATTTTTTTAATTAGGTCCCATGCCGGCGATCCATAAAGAAGGGACCAATGTATTGGTCGGCTACGGCATTTAATAGGTGCCGTGAGTTTTGACGATAGCGGTCAGGTGAGCGCTACTGGGAAAGCACCGGTCCGCTGGAGACAAGCCATGAAAAGCAAGTTCAGCGACCCCGTGTCGTGTCCATATCAAATTGATGTGGGTTTCGAAATTGGAGTCGATGAAGTAATTAAAGCCAATGAAAAGTTAGGTTACTTCGGAAGAAACTCGTGCATTTTGTTTGACTCGATTTTCTCACGTTCTAGACGTGTTAACAGTGGCCGGACAATAAGGGTAAATGGCAAACGCCATGCATTTTCGCAAATGACCTACAATAGATGGTATTGTATGCTCTTGTCTTGACATGTGAGACGTGACCCGATGGAAATGCCCGTGTTGCTCGAGTTTACAACTCTTTTGGGCTCGTATTCCGCGAACGGCTGTGGAGAGAGGTATAGCTTATCGATTCCAATTAAACTTTGAATTGAGAAAACTAAAATAACAACTAGAGAAAGTAACGTCTGTTCACGAGTGAGGAGAATTACCGAAAAAAATCATAAATCTATTGTAATTAAGTCAATAAAATCTTAATTTTTTTTTGTTAATTCATTCCTAAACTTTTTGAATTTGTGTAAGCTGAGTTCATCCGATCAATTTTAATTTGTCAGTGCTGACGCAATACTATTGATACTGCCATGACATTTTTAAAATAACATTTTAATAACTTTTTCCCCCTTTTCCCTTTCCCTTTTTCCCTTAGAGCCGACGAGGTAGTTGCGGCCCTCGTGGGCTCTGGGCGAGGGCATCCTGGCCCTTGCTTGACCAGATCTGGCGAGGGGGTTGCCTCGTGCCCATGCCTTGCATTGCCCTCATCGGCCGGGTGCGCACGCACGGCCCCTCGCCTGGATCTAGCAAGGGCTTGGATGCCCTTTGCCCATGCCGGCAGGTTGGGCTTTAGGGGAAGGGGAAGTGGGAAGAATTAAAGAAAAAAAAAAGAAAAAAAGAAAAACATTAAAAAAATTCATAAAATTTTGTGAGCCGAACAGTAACTTAGAGGCGACGTGGATGGATCTGAGCAAGCGATTCCCCCTGTGATCTCCCGGTACCGCCTGAGCTCGGCCGAGGGTTTTAGGCCCGCCCCGTCCGAGCCCTGCCCGTCGAGCACGCTCGAATGGTATACGCATAAATAGCGACCTTCCAAGTTTCAAAACGCGGTCAACAACGAGAGATGGGTTGGACCACCGAGCAAAGCAGGCGGAGCACGAGTAAATTATCCAGCGCCAACATGTCATGAGTCCAACGCCCCCGCAAGCTTTCATGCAAACACCATGCATTTTCCCTTTTGACGGGCGTCACGAGGGAGCGCTCCACTATCTTTGGAGTCTGTTTCCTTTTGGGATGAAAAAAATCACCAAATGTATTTGCATTTTTTCGAGATAATTATCCAACTTTTTTTAATTTATTGTACGTATATCAGTTTAATTCTAACTTAATGAATTAGGCTATTCATGAATATTTAACTTTACCCACGTGAGTTGTTATTTCACATGAACATGGACTAATTCTGCATATTTATTTGGTAGGGATGCAAGTGAATTGAGTTATTCATGTACTATTGGAGCTCGAACTAGATTCTCTTTTTGATCAAATCGAGTTCGAGCCTCGAGGCAGCTCCAATCAAGTCAAACTCGGAAATACTTTCCTGGGATAGGTTGCAAAGCTTAATAAAGCACTTGCGTATTGCGTATTTTAATCTTATGTAAGCTTCTTGTTATAATTTTGTAGATAGTTCCGATTTTAACGCATTCATGGTATGCAAATTCAAGCCGAGGTTGAATTCGAGCTCGACTAAACTCGAGACTAGACTAATTGATCGGCCAATCGAGTTGAGCGCAACTATATAAAAAGCATAATCGAGTTGTCTGAGCTTAAGAAGTTCAGCTGAATCAAGATCGAATTGAGTTTCATACTTTGCTAGTGCGGGTCTAGTTCTAGTATTGAACCAGATTTAGTTGTTTTTCCTTGCAAAGAAATAATATGGAGATGACGTCAAAATTATTATGGCAAAACCAAATAAAAAAAAAAAGAAAAACAGTCTCAAATTTAATTGAGGAACGTCAGCATCCTCAGGAAAAACACATTTACTAAAACCTAAAGAAACTACTAACGAGAAAAGCAAAGCTCAAGACCAAGAAAGCACCGTCACTGCCCTCCCCAATCCTCGAAACCCCACTGGGCGCCGGCGCCGGGGGTGCGACCAGTGGCGGCGCCGGGGTTGGGACCAGTTTCGGCGCCGGGGCTGGGACCAGTTTCGGCGCCGGGGCTGGGACCAGTGCCGGCGCCGGCGCAGGAGAATGACCAGTCCCGGAGACCAAATCGAGCGTCCCCTTCGATCCGAGATTTGCCGTCGCCATCGCGTGAGCGTCTGGCACGCTGTTCGTCACGCTCGACCCCACCTGCCACACCTGGTTCAGCTTCGCCGGGTCGCCGGCGGGCACCTTGATCTTCGCGTAGATCCTCATCGTGCCGTCGGCCGAGTGGTACTCGGCGGCCCGGTCCCACGTCTCGAACGAGATCGGCGACTCCCTGACTGTGGTGGACGTGATGTTGTAGGTCTTCACGGTCATGACGCCGGCGTCGTGGAAGGCGATGAGGGCCTGGGCGCCGAACATGCCGGTGGCGGTGGGGTTGAGGGCCCAGGCGACCCAGCCGGCCTCGCCCTTGGGCGGCGGCGCGACGAAGGCGACGGCGGCGGAGGAGTTGGCGGGGTCGTAGGAGAAGTGGAGGGAGGCGTTGAGGGTGGGGAGGTCGAGGCAGGTGGAGTAGAGGGTGCTGTTGGTGATCTTCTGGGAGGAGCAGGCCAGGGAGTCGGCGGCGGAGGCGAGGACGAGGAGGAGAAGGAGGAGGAGGAGGAGGGCCGCCGCGGGGATGCGGCGGAGGAGGGGCTGCGAAGAAGAGGAGGAAGCCATTGATGAGAGAGGGGCTCCGACTCTGAGTGCCAACCGAAGGTTCAGACTGGACAGGGAGGCAGAGAGATCGGGAGAGAGAGGTTTTATAGGAGGACGAACATGGAGATGACATGGAAAATGCGGCGGAGAAGGGGACGTAACTTCCGGTGTTTTTTTTCTTTTTCTTTTTTTTTTGGGGGTCGGTCCTATACGAGGAAGTTGAAAGAGAGAGAGAGAGAGAGAGATGGGGAAGGGGGAGACTGGAAATTTCTGAGTAACTTTCGGGGACAAGAAAAAATTATGAGTGGAGATAGCCTTGCCGAAACGGGGACAAGAAAATAAAGGTGCGTTTGATTCAATATTTTGAAAATTTATTAAGAAAATATAAAGTAGTTTAGTTTAAAAAACTTTGGATAAATACAAAGGCCGTTTAATAAATGAAAAATAACTTTGAGAGAAATGCCGTCCGATGAAAAATATATTTAACAAGCTATTTGGATGAGTAATATTAATTTTTCAATTTTATTCAGTTTAAAATTGAAAAAAAAATAATATATGCAACTTTTTAAATATAAATTTTGACAATAATGCTAAAAAAACATATATATATATATATATATATATATATATATATATATGCTAAAATGTTATGAAATACATGAATGAATATTCATTATATTCATCTTATCTAATGTACTTATTATGGTACATTTGTATCATACATTCTAAGTACATCTCCTTATACAATGAACGTTCATATCCCCTATCTAGTACATGTATCATTCGATACATTGATATTAATGATAAGTACATTCTTGTTCTCCTATAAATAGGAGTTTAGTTTTGATGTACAATAACAACCGCGCGAACTACGATCGAATAAACAAATCACCCTCTTTTTTTTGGCTTTCTACTATCTCTGGTGTTCAATTCCTTTCTCTTCTCAATCTCTTTTCTATTATATATTCACCACAACACAATATTTTACAACATAAAAAAACAAATATATATAATTAAAAAAAAAAAGACCAAGGCGGTAGGCAAGTGTTCGATATAAAAAATAATAATTAAGCTCCATGATTTTTGCTTACACAAACGTCGGATTTTTTGGTTTATGAGTACATGATGGAAAGGGGAGTGCAATTGGTGTTTTGAGAGTTGATGCCACTAGGGTTTCTATCGTTTTTGATGCGCAATCCGCTTTGCACGCCGTGTGATTAGAATTACAAGAATCTGTCTCTTTATTCAAAGGCTTACCATTTTCAAGAAAAATGCTTAAGGCTTATTAGTCAAAGAAGAAAAGAGTGACAAATTGGTCCATGACCTTTCCCTTACGATGGGTTAGAAATTTTTAGAGCCAAACATGATTGAGTAAAAGTGTCATAAATATCATGACTTCCAATGAACCATTAACCTGTACTGATCAAAAAGTCAACACATATGAAACCCTAAAAGATCTTGACCTTTTGATGGATGTGTGCAAGGTCCACCCTTACATGGTTTAAATCCTTTTCTTTCGGCTAGTATGCTTGTCTAAATTCTAATTGAATCATAAAATTGCAAAATTAGAGGTTACCATGTTTGCTCCAAAATTGGTGGCATAACTTCTAAAAAAGAAATTCCTAAAATTACATCAATGATTGTCCTTGCTCGAAAAACAATTGTGGCATTAATTTAATATTAAATCACCAATGTGATTTGCCAAGAATCAATGCCATGTAGGAATTCTTAGTAAAAAAAAACCAATGTAACTTAAGTGATTTAATTTTTAAAGATACGATACTCAAATGTTCGCTTTAAAAGTTTTAACATTATTCGTGTCTTTATATGGTCAAATTTTATCAAGCAAGTGATGGTACCAACATCTGCCGTCCAATGACCCTTATGGGACTCGGGTGAGGGCCACTTAAGGTTGCCAGACCCAGGCAACGGTCACCTAGGTCACCCAAGGTCGTGCAATCTTGACCGATGGCTGCTGATGCTAGATCTAGCTCGTCAGCGACCATAGCCCTTCACCAGACTGGCGAAGGGTTGGTCTTTTATATATATATTTGATTTTTTAGTATTTATATATATTTGATTTTTTAAGATTTTTTAGCATATAAAAAAATAATAAGGGTAAAATTAGAAATTTGAAGAATGGGTGAGGGTAGTTTTGGAAAAAAAATAAGTTTTAGCATTTGGCCAAATGCTCAAAGCTCAATACTAGTCCCTACTAGCATTGGGCTTTCAGCATTTCCAATGTTGGTTTTAACTTAAAAACTACTTCAAAATAGTTGCCAAATGATCTAGCTTTTCCCTAAGGGGTTTTAAAGGTCGAAAGCTCATTGGAAATGTTGAACCAAACGCACTCTAAAGGAATCTCGGAAATACATTAAGGTTATGTTTGGTTGTTTGGATTTCTACTCAATAAATATATTAAATTTGCTAATTTAAGAAGTTTGTTATTCGAGAAAAATAACTTTTCTATTATGAATATTAGAAATTATATCAACCTTTATCCTACCTCCCAATCAGATAATTTTTACCTGGTTTATTTATTCTTATATTCGACTTTATCCTATCTCAAGTAGGCACCAAACACAGGATATGATAAATTTAATCCTATTATGACCACCAAACGTAGCCTTATAGCTTTAGAAGTATATATGAAGGCTACCTTGTTTTACCTAAAAGGCGCAATAATACATATTAAGATATAGTATTTTGAGTTTTCGTGACATTTGAAAATTTAATTGTGGATTTGTTAAATCAAGACACCTCCCACATCGAGGACCAGATTTGGGGTGGCGTGACCAGACCAGCCGTGTGCGAAGATGCTATCGTAGCGATTTATGTGGGAGCAAAACCCCCCATGTTTTTTGCTTGCCAGAATGCGTTGTGGCTAAGTCAAGCCTGACACGAAATTTTTGAAACTCGTCCCTTCAAAGCCTGAACAAATTGAAGAGCTACGTTATACTTTTTAGGGTTAATATCTTGAAAAACCCCAAATTGATACACCTGCGACAAACTTACCCAAAATTATTTTTTTGATAATGAAAAACCTCAAACTGGTACATTTGTAACAAATTTACCCCAACTAACCATAAAAAACCATAAATTGGTACATTTATGACAAATTTACCATAAACTAATTTATTCGACCGCAAAAAACCCAAAACTAGTAAATTTATGACAAATATACCATCCGCTAAATTGGATTAATACAACAAAAAAATCACAAAAATTGTAAATTGTGACAAACGATGCGTAAAATCCCTAATCGGTATACCAGTCAACTGTCATGTGTTATTTAACTTAATAATTTGATAATAAAATTTAATGAAAACTAACAGAGGATAAATTTGTTATAAGTGTACCGGTTTAGGGTAAATTTGTCAAAAGTAATACCAGTTTGGGGTTTTTTGGTGGTTAAAAAAATAATTTAGGGTAAATTTGTTACATGTATACCAGTTTGAGGTCTTTCAGGGTATTAACCTTACTTTTTAACCAATTTTTTCTTTTAAATTGTGGTTGTCGTGATCTGATTTTTAGGAATGCCGAAACACTTGGAAATGTACAGAGACTAGTGACATGGCCTACGGATGAGCAAGATCCAAGATGTCCAAAATGTTGGGGCCGTGTCCGACCCAAGGGCCAGCCCACATGCTACCCAGAAATTGATCCGCAAGTGACCCACAAACAATACAAGGATCGACCCATGATCTATGTGAGGTGGCCCATGCGCAATTCAGGGACAAGCTCGTGACCGTCCACCTACCCATGTCAGGCGGCCCTGCCCTTGCTTCTGACACACGTCCCTTAGGCCTTCCCTAGGCCTAGGGTCATCAAGTAGCCTACATGTATAGACTTGTAATGATGGTATAGATTCAAATACCACCGTTACATCGGAGAGGGGATCAACGGCTGAGAATGGACTCGTTCATGTATAAATAGGGGACCCTCCCCCTTCAGTTATACACACTAGTTCATAAGCAATACAACCGAGCTTCACTCTCATATTTCGTTCCTGTGAGTCGAGTGTGTGTAAGATTGACTTGGGATTGGAAATCCTAAGGGTGCACAGGTGTGTGATTACTTGAAAACAAGCTACCCGTGACACTAACATGTCAGGTCGCATGTGCATTTCCATAATTTTTCAAAAATTTTCCGGACCAAATCGCTCTGCTCGCGCTCTTTGAATTAGAGAGATTCGGAACTTGTGTAGAGGGCTTTCTTTTTTTGTCAATTATTTTATACTAAAGTAAAAAGTCAAACATGTTCCAGCAGAAATTGTCGCCAAAATACGCGGCGCGCACCGAGCGAGAAATGAACGTGGCCTTCGCTACACCCCCGCCCCCCTCCCCCTTCCCTCCCCGCTGCATCATTATTGGTCCTATATGTGAAAGTAATACGTAGCGAATCGATTAATGGTCATCATTTTCTCGTTTTCTTGCTTAGAATCTTTTATTTTCTTTAGGCTCTATTTGTTTCACGTAAAATAATTTTCGAAAAAACGTTTTTCGAATTTTTTGTTGTTCATTTCATGGAAAACGAATTCCTTTGAGAAGAAGTTTTCCATAAAATAAAAAAAAAAAGTCTTCTAAATTAGGAAGTGGAAAACATTTTCTCCACTTGATCTTTCTTATTTCACACTTTTATAAATTCTCACTTCCTCCTCCCCTTTCTTCTTCTTCTTTTTTTTTTTTTTTTATTCGAATTATTTTTAAAATTTATTTTTCTTTTTAATTCTTTTTAATTTCTTTTTTTCTTTTTTTTATTTCCCATCTTCTTCTTCATCGTGGCCATTGCCAACCGTCGCCAAGCAAACCTTGAGCTTGTCGATTTGAAGCTCGCATTCGTTGATCTGGTGAGCCTCGAGCTTGCAAAGAAGGAGATGTAAAACAAAGAAAATAAAAAGAAAAAAAAAAATTAATAATATATTTTAAAAATTAAAAATAATTAAAAATCGATTTTTTTTTAAAAATCCATTTAAAAAAAAAAATAAAATAAATGAAAAAGAGTATATGTAGGACAATATTTTCCTTATTGAACAACAAAAAATATTTTCCACTTCATTTTCAGGTTTCATTTGAATACCGGAAAATAATTACATTTTCCTGAAAAATGACTTTTTGAAAAATATTTTCCAAGAACGCAACATTTTTCGCGAAACGAACGGAGCCTCAATATCTTGACCTCATCATTTTCTCTCCATGTTAATATATATAGATATACATATATATCTTTTTTCTAAGAGTAGTATGACTACCTTGATTTTTATTTGGTAAGACTGCAGCGACTTGAGGCAATCATAGGAAATATAGGAAGCCATTTGCCGTGAGTTTTCATGATAGTGGTCAGTTGAGCTCTACTGGGAAAGCACCATCTGCTGAAGACAAGACATGAAAAGCAAGTTCAGCGACCCCGTGTCGTGTCCACATCAAATTGATGTAGGTTTGGAAATTGGAGTAAATGTAGTAATTAAAGCCAATGAATAATTAGGTACTTAGAAATAAACTCCTACATTTTGTTTGACTCTATTTTAACACGATCCAAACGCGTTAACAGTGGCCGGATAATAAGGATACACAGCAAATACCATGCATTTTCGCAAGTCGAATAGCCCGAAATAGATGATATGCTCTTATCTCGACGTGTGAGACGTGACCTAATGGAAATGCCCGTGTCGCTCGAGTTTACGACTCGTCTGGGCTCGTATCCCGTGCACAGTTTTCAGGCCCGGCCCGTGCGACTCCGCCCGTCGAGCACGTTCGAATGGTACGCACATAAACAGCGACGAAGAGACGTGGGTTGGACCACCGAGCAGAGCAGGCGGAGCGGAGCATGGGTGAATGATCCAGCGCCAGTGAATCATGAATCCAACGCCCCCACAGGCTTTCACGCAAACACCGTGCATTTTCCCTTTTGACGCGCCTCACGAGGGAGTGCTCCATTATCGCTGGACTCTGTTCTCTTTCGGAATGAAAAAATTACCAAATGTATTTGCACTTTTTCGAGGTAATTATCTATTTTTTTAAAAAATCTATTATACACATGTCAATTTAATTATAACTTGACGAATTGAGCTACGCATGAATATTTAGCTTAACATGGACTAATTATGCATTTTTATTCGGTAAGGAGCGAGCGAATTAAGCTATTCATGAATCATTCGAGCTCGAACTCTGATTCTTTTCGAGATCGAGTCAAGCCAAGTTCGAGGTGGCTCCAAGTAACTTGGTCAAGTCGAACTTGGAGACACTTTACTCGAATAGCTTGCAAGATTAAGGGAGCACTTGCATTTTACGTATTTTAATTGTCTGTAAACTTCTTGTTATAATTATGTAGATAGGCAGTATTGAACCGAATTTAGTTGTTTTTTCTTACAAAGGGAAAAATAAGGAGATGACGTCAATAAACTATTATGGCAACCACCAAAAAAAAAAAGAAAAACTCTCAAATTTAATGGAAGAACATCAACATCCTCAGGAAAAGCACATTTAGTAAAACCCAAAGAAACTACCAACGAGAAAAGCCAAGCTCAAGACCAAAAAAGCACCGTTACTGCCCTCCCCATTGCTCGAAACACCACTGGCCGGGGCTGGGGCTTGGAACAGCGTCGGCGCCGGCGCGGGTGCGGGAGCCGCCGGTGCCGGAGCAGGGCCGTTCTCTGCCTTCAGTAGATCAAGCTCCGCCTTGGAGTTCTTGTTGGCATCCGTCATATCATGGATCTTCGGCCTCGTTCCGTCGACCGCACCGCCCACTTGCCACACCTGATTCAGGCTAGTCGCCCCCGCCGGCACCTTCACCGACGCGAACAGCCTCATGGTCCCGCCGGCGGCCTCGTCGGCGCTCAGGTCCCACACGTCGAACGACAGCTTGGACTCGACAATGGAGTGGTACGAGGAGATGTTGAAGGTCTTGGCGACGACGGAGCCGGTGGAGGTCTTGAGCGCCATCAGCGCCTGCGCCCCGACCATGCCGGTGGAGGTGGGGTTGATGGCCCAGGCGACCCACCGGCCGGAGGAGGGCCGGGCGGCGGAGAAGGCGAGGGAGAGGGAGGAGTTGGCGCGGTCGAAGGTGAAGTGGAGGGTGGCGTTGAGGTAGGAGAGGGCGTCGCAGCTGGAGTAATTCTTCTTGTTGGGGAAGGACGGTTGGGAGCTACAGGTTAGAGCGAGAGAGGGGGAGAGGAGAGAGAGGGCGGTGGCGAGGGAAAGGAGAATGGAAAGAAAAGTGGTGGCGGCGGCAGCGCCGGCGGCGGCATTGGCGGCCATTTTTCAGCGGAAGATGTGGTGAAGGCGATCGACGGCGGTGAACTGGCAGTGTGTTTAGGGTTGGTTCTAGATGCATGTGGAATGTGGGGAGCATGAATATATAGTGAAAACAAATGCTGGGGGTGTGTTTCACGCATGGTTGAATCGTCGGAAACGTTTAGGTAAAGTATTGTTTTGAACAGGAAAAAGTCATAAAAAATTCCAAACTTTACTAATTATGATATATTTACTTTAAATTTTATTATGACATTAAAAATTTCAGATTTTATTTATCTCAAATTTTTTTCTTTGACATCACAAAACCCAAACTTATATTTACGTGATATTAAAAATCCTAAACTTTTATTTTGTAATATAAAATTCTGAACTTATATTCACATTATATATTTACCTCAAAAATTTGATGTCATAAAAGAAAAGTTTGGAGTTTTTGATATTACAAATTAAGTGTATAAGGTAAATATGTCACACTCCACAACTTTAGGGTAAATGTGTCATATAAGTAAAAGTTTGTGATTTTTATTATCAAAAAAGTAAAGGTGAATGTGTTATAACAAAAATGATTTAGAATTTTCGGTGGTTTTTACCTTTTTTTTTTTTAATTATGTATAATCGAAATTTATTGCTCGATGCGGTGGAGTCACGGGAGAGACTGACAGCAACGCAAATCATGCTAGATGTACTAAAAAAATTTCTCATTAAAACGCGTTAAGTTTACTAATTATTCTTCTACTGGCCACGTCGAAATAATTAGTGGGACCGATGTGATTGATCAAGGACGGCATCCCTCCCGATTCTCGATTAGTGTCGGTGGAATAATGCAACGTGGGGCCCAAAAGAAAAGGTCAAAAGATGGCAGCTTTGGACGTAAAGGATTAGCTTTCATTTAGTGATTGATTATAATGGTGTTTTTAAGGCAAGACTAAGCACGTGCACAGTAATATGTCGGAGATGGCTGCAACTTGCATGCCACGAAGCGAAGAGAAAAGAGATGCAGAGATCGGATATGGACAACAGGAAAAGCCGGCACGTGCTTGCAGCGATGATGTTCCCTGGACGGGAATCGAGAGTTTTATTAAAACACAGAACAGACAAACTTGAATACCGGTAATTTGGAGAACTCACGTTCTTTAAAAAGAGAGCTCGGCCTCGTACCTTAAAACACGCCAGCAGACACGTTCTCGGCTTAATTTAAACGCGCAGTCTCTCGCGTGTAGAATTGTTTTAATTCATGGCAGATAATAAGGAATTTTTTTTCTCTTCCTCTTAAATTTAAATAAGTATTGATGAGTATAAATAAATTTTATAAATGAAATGGCCAATAACCATTTTTCCAAAAAAAAAAATTGATGATAATTTAATAATATCTTTATGAAATTATCAATTTTTTTTTTCATGTTTTGTAAATTACCAGTTCTTATTTGCTTAATTAAGTAATAATTTAAACTCGCAAACTCTCATATGCAGTAACTTAAATAAGAGTGACTTGCCAATTTTTGTTAGACTAAATTAGCAACTAATTTGTGGCTACAAAATTAGATATGAGTTATTACCCACTTTTGATTGCTATTTAATATTTAACTATCTATAATTAATAACCCCCCATATTTATAAGTTTATTTATAGATTACAAAGGTTAGTTATAATGATTTATCAATTTTTACCCGATTAAATTATTAATTAGTTTTGAATTAGGGTTAACACAACGAAAAACCTTAAATTGTTACCCTAAACTAATTTTTTTTAACCCAAAAAAACCTCAAACTGATATATTTATGAGAAATTTACCCTGCGTTAATTAGATTAATACAACGAAAAATCACAAACTAGTATACCGGTAACAAATGGAATGTAAAACCTCAAATCGATATACCCATCAACTATAACATCTCATCTAACTCAGTAATTTGACAGTAAAATTTAATGGAAAATTAATAAAGATAATTTTTTTATGAATGTATCAATTTGAGGGTTTTTCTTAATATTAAACCTTTGAATTACTACTAACTCTTTAAGAATTTTACTAACACACCAAAAAAAAAAAAAAAAAAAAAAAACATGGAAATAGACCAACAAAACCGTTTGTCATGCATTTTCGCGATAAACATGACAAATTTTGTAATGGTGATGTTATAGTCTTATATATGTAAGAAATCTTTTAATATTTTATTATTCGGCTAAGTATAAAGATAAGATCGTAAGTTTATTTAATTACAAACTTAAACATCCAAAACGGATTTTTGGATCTCAATACCTCTTGGACCCAAAAATGTAATTCAGGAAAATAGTGCACACGCTCCCCATGCTCCCCAGGGCCGGGGAGTAGAAGAACTTGAGAATCTCGGGCAGCATGAACATGTCCGAGACCCCAAGCAGCAAGTACTGCCACGCGAGCCAGAACACGGACAGGACGGCCCCATTGGCGGCTGCGCTGCGACTCTTGACGTTGACGACCATGGCGATGGAGGCCATGGACCCGGACGCGAGGGCCAGGCTGACCGGGGGCTCAAAGATCCTGCCCGGCTTCACGCGAGGTTTGTTCCCGACCGCACCGCGGAAGCGCTCGTAGATGGGGATCGAGGCGAGCATGATGGTCAGCGGGAGGAGCGTGAGGGACTGAGTTGGGATTTGGAAGTTGCGGATTCTTCTGTCCATCATGGCGCCTTGCTCGGCCGAGAAGGTCTGGAGCTGAGCTAGGCAACAGTTCATCGGCATCGTGCTTGCGAAAATCGGGATTAATCCGATGAAGGCCTTCATCTCTTCGACCTCGGACTTTGCTTGCGCTTACTGTGCCGTCGGCCAGCATTTTGTCTAAGAACCTGCAAATCATTCACGCGGCACAACTTCGTTATATAGATCAATTGGTGAAATGGGGCATCTTTAGTGTTTTCAAGAGAAAGATTTGATCTTTGCCAATTTGATTAGGCGACAACAAGGAATGCCGATCAGTAGTTGCTCGATCTCTGTATAAGAGTGGCATTGATCGAGCCTCATCAACTGAAAAGCTAAAAACTCAATCTTACTTGAACATTTTGGGAAGCCTTCCACTAGTTGCAAGCATATTCACCTCTCAACTTACACTGATTATTCTTATATATTTTTGTTGTGGAAGCTTTTCGATTCCGGACTCACTGATGCGAGTACTTTATTCAGACGAATAAAAGTGGTAGTCTAAATTTTGTTTGTTTATTTATTTAAGACTTAATTGCATAGAAAATTAGGGATTATTTGTTAATCCCTAGCAAACAAATTTTCATTAAAATGCATCGCATATAGACATTGGAAATATTTGCATTACTAGTATTAGAAATTATTTTAAAAAATGACGTTCAATTGAAAAAACTGTAATCAGGCCGGGCTCAGGCCAGTCTTAGCTCAGCCCCTCCTTCTTTCCCCTTTTCTTTTTCCCGCCTAGGGTAGCCCAGCCCATTTCTTCTTCCCTTTTCCTTGGCCCAGCTCTCTCCTTCTTCTCCCTTCCTTCTCTCCCCTTGCCCTTGGACAATAGCTCAACGACAACACGAGGAAGGACAAGGACGACGCACGACGAAGAGCAACGCAAGGAATGTTGCGCGCAACGACCGGCCAGAGGTAGGCTGGCAGCACAGCTGGCATGAGAGCTCAAATGGAGAGAGGAATGTCGGCTCGAGGGGGTTTTGTTGAAGATATGGTTTGATTTGATTCTTGGAGATATGGTTCCGCAGATGATTGAACAAATCAGAGATTGATAGATTAATTGATTCATTCTTTTCAAATAGGAAAATAGTACCGTGCAAAAATGGGATATGCATTTGAAATGGATGTCCGAACCAAGAATTTTTTTTCTTTATCATCAATCGAATCACTATTCGCGATCTAGGATTTTATTTTATCATTACATATTGTTTCCTACATTATACGCTTTTGTATTATATATTCTTTGATGTACAAGAATGAAAGATATGATAAAATTCCTCAAAACTTCTCCAATTTCTGTCATGGTATCAGAGTCCTTGGTCTTAGCCTAGCTTCTGCATTTTTTTCAAATTGCCTTTGTCTCATTTCTATCTTGTTGTCGCAATTTCTATTCTGCAAAACAAAATAGCACTCGGTATGAATTCATTCTTGATGCCATGACAAAAGATCAACATTCAAGTAAGGAGGAGAACAACTCACCTCAAAACCAAAGTTCAAATCAAACTGATCCGATTGAATGGGAGGCCCCTTCTGTTCAACACTCTCAAATTGATTCGATTGAAGGGGAGAACCCTTTTGCCCCAACTCCTGCCCAATTTTCGGGCCCAGTCTAATGGCCATCAGTTCAGTGGATTCCGATTCAAGGCCAATGGGACACTAGACCAAACCAAGCATGGCACAACAAGGCCCATTTGGAGATGGAGGACTGGGTCAGACGCATCTAGATCCTAGATCCGAATCCATTCAAACAGGTTACAGGACAAAACTCTACTCGATTTTTCCACCCAGATTGCTGCCCCATGTAATCTTGTCCAACGGCGGCTGCTCGGAGTTTGGCGACCCCCTCTACACTTTGTGGCTAATAGACCAAAGCTCCAGCTCATAGTTTTGTAGCTTATCGGACTGGATAATTACATCACTTGGGCTCGCAATCTTTGGCAAGCTTTGGTGACGAAGGACAATGACGGTTTTCTCGACGGAGTTGTCCCCTTTTCGACCAATGACCGGTTTCAACGACATTGGTGCAAATGCAACCAACTCATTCGTACTTGGATCATGAATTGTATCGCTCCCGAAGTCATCACCGGGCTCCCTCCAACTGAAGATCCCAAGGCATTATGAGACAACATTAAAAAGATGTGCGGAAAATTAGATCAAGCCAGATTTTTTTCACTCACTGAGGCCTTGTCGAAATTGAAGCAAAGGAATCTCTCGGTTACTGCTTGCTTTAACTGACTCTCGGCTTTATGGAACGAGCTTGAGGCAGTCGAGGAACGATTGAAGGGACCTAAAGCTACCCTAAATCAGTATCAGACCATAAAAGAAAGGGAGAAGACAACTCAATTTCTACTAATCTTAAACGAAACTTACTCAAATTTCATGTCGCAGATCCTTGCAAGGGATCCAATTCCTCCACTTGGCCGAATCTTCCAACCTGTTTTCCAGGAGAAGAATAGTGACTAGCGATGGCTAACTATGGCTAACTATGCACGGATGAGGGAGGGGGTGACGCTTGTCGCTTTGACGAGCCCGTTTTGACGAGCCCCCATGGCTGCGAAACCCTATGATGCAATGCTAGGGTTTTGGCGGGAGAAAGAATAAGACTTTAAGAGGACTTCGACGGACAATCCAGATCAAAGGGCGAGATCTGACGGCCATTATTCGGCCATTCCAGGGGCGAGATCCGACGACCTTTGTTTGGCCATTCAAGGGAGCGAATCGAGCGCCCACTATTTGCCACATCAGCACCAGTTTTTAAAGCATTCAATGGCCCACAAATTGCCATGTCATCTCAGAAAAGCAAAGGGCAATTTTTAAAAATAAAAGGTAAATTTTATAAATATTGTAAACGTCCGCATCATACTATTGACAAGTGTTGGAAATTGCATGGAAAACCAAATGAAAAAGAAAAGAAGGAAAAAGAATTATCTAATAATAAGGTTTTTACACAAAGCATAGAAAGGGCAAATCAAACATTTACTGATGATCAATATCAAAATATCATGAAGGCCCTCGATCAATTGAATACTACCGAGAAGGTTGCTAGTTTCTCGGGTACCTTTTTATGCAATACATATTTTAGTTTGGTCAATGGATGGACAATTGATTCAAGTGCGAGTGACAATGTAATATGCCATGAGATGATTTTTTCTCATATTGACACTCAATCCAATTCTCCCATGTCAGTATGCCTCCCAAACAGGAATGTCACTTATGTTACTAAAGTTGGCACTATTTATCTTAGTCCCAATATTGTTCTTAGGAATGCCCTATATATCCTTGAATTCAAATTTAATCTTATTTCTATTTCTAAAATCTACAAGGACAAATCCCGTTATGCCATATTCAATTTTGAAAATTGTTTCATTTAGGACCTTTTGACTGGCAAATTGATGGGTTTGGATAGTGTTGCGCAAGGACTATGCTTTTGGATTGTTTTTCCAAAAGATTTTGATTTTTCTTTTTCTTCAGTCTCCTGGAATAAAAATGATTCATGTAATGCACTACTAGCATTGAAACATTCCTTTCTCATCAATGTTTGGGTCATAGTGCTTGTTTTCCTCATCTCAAATGTCCTATTTGTCCTTCGGCAAAACAATCCTGGGCATCATTCCCAATCAATACATCTTGAGCTACTGATGCTTTTTCATTGATACATGTTGATATTTGGGGTCCTTGCCATACTGCACATTGGGAGGGAGCTCATTTCTTTCTCATTATAGTAGATGACTATACTCATGCCATATGAGTCTATCTCACACAAACAAAAAAGTTAGAATTTTTCTCATTTGTTGAATTTTTTCACTCTCATAAAGAATCAATTTGACAAATCTGTCCAACGTATTCGTACTGAAAATGGACACGAGTGCTTCACTGCGGAGTGCAAGTCTTTCTTTTCTTCTCATGGAATTCTCCATGAAAGTTACTGCACATATACTTGTTAGCAAAATGGGATTGTTGAGCACAAATACCATCATCTATTAGAAGTAGCTCGCGCCCTTAAGTATCGAGCATTAGTTCTCAAATTTTTTTGAGGAGATTATGTGGTCATAGCAACTTACTTAATCAATCACATGCCAACTAAAATACTTGAAAGTTGAACTCCTTTTGAGATGCTTTTTGGGAAACAAGCAAAGATTGATCATTTAAGAGTCTTGAGTTGCTTATGCTAAGCAAGTACTGTGAAATCTTGGGAGAAAATGGCTACATGTGTTGTTGAATGCATTTTCATGGCATATCTTGCTTTGCATAAAGGTTATAGGGTCATGGTCTATAGGACACTTCTTCATAAGTAGAGATGTGGTTTTCCACGAAGATATATTTCCTTTCAGAAGACATTCTTGTTTCAATCATTTGACTTGGCAACTAATCATCACCCATTTTTATTAGAGGAAAATTTATTTTTGAGTTCAGAATAATTCTCGCTGCACCAGACCCAACATTTTATCCACTAGTGACATATAATCATGGCTCTATGGATCAAGAAATCCATTCTCCATTATTGTCATATGAAGAAAGTGCTTCATCCACGATATCTCCACAACCTACTCTTGATGAATACCCTTCACCTATTCATGAACAGATGCCCATTGAGCAACCTCAACGTACTTGCCATCGTATTCATCCTCCTACGTGGACCAAAGACTACGTGTGTCTTACGTTGGATTCTACAGCTTATCATGTGTCTTCTTATGTCTCATATAATCAACTATCACTAGAGCATATGTGTTGTATTAGTTGGATATCAGAGGAACATGAACCTTCTCCTTATAATGAAGCAGTTTGTAATCGACATTGCCAATAAGCTATGGAAGCTTAACTAAATGCCCTTACAGAGTACCACACTTGGACTACATACATTGTATCTTTCCTTGAGCGTGAAGTAGAGTTTTTTTTTTTTTTTTTTTTGTCGGTCTTACTCTACGCCTATGCTAACTCTCACTCTCAAACTTTTGCCCTGCGTCCTTATAGGGCGTGGGAGTCAAAACCCACTCCTGAAATTAATTCGTCCCTACCCCAACTCTCCCTGAGAAGGTGGGGATTCGAACGCCCCACCTCCCTCTTCCATGGTGGAAGAGTGACCACTGGGGTAAACCCCAGTAGTTCGTGAAGTAGAGTTGAAATCGGAAAGATTTGCATTTTTTCTTTGGCTCTCTGGCTTTATTATTTTTTGCCTCCTTTATCTTTTATTTTTTTCAATTAAGCCCTTCGAATACCCGTGATCCATAAAGATGCAACTCTTAATGGAGGAGAACTTCACTTTCAAGTCAAAACCAATAAATTGCATGGTGTTATACCACTTTTTGGTCAATAATTTAAAAACTTACTTTCTTATTTATTATGGCACATCATTTTCATGGTGTTATACCACATTGTAACTCTCCCTGAGCGTGAGGTAGTGTTGAAATCGGAAAGATTTGCCTTTTCCTTTGGCTCTCTTGCTTTATTATTTTTTTCCTCTTTTATCTTATATATATATATATTAATTAGGTCCTTTGCATGGCCGTGATCCATAAAGATACGACTCTTGATGGAGAAGAACTTCAATTTTAGGTCAAAATCAATAAATTGCATGATGTTATACTGCTTTTTGCTCAAAAATTCAAAAACTTATTTTCTCATTTATTATGGCAAATCATTTTTATGAGAAAATAATTAACTAATTTGTCGATGTTGACCCTACCTTATGATTATATACATTGTAACTCTCCTTGAGCATGAGGGAGAGTTGAAATCGGAAAGATTCACCTTTTCTCTTTGGCTCTCTTGCTTTATTATTTTTGCCTCTTTTATCTTTTATATTTTTCAATTAGGTCCTTGGCATGCCTGTGATCCACAAAGAAGCGACTCTTGAAAGAGAAGAACTCCACTTTCAGGTCAAAACCAATAAATCACATAGTGTTATCCCGCTTTTTGCTAAAAAATTCAGAAACTTACTTTCTTATTTATTATGACAAATTAGTTTCGTGAAAAATAATTACCTCATTCGTCGACGTTGACCCTACCTTTTTTTTTTTTTGGTCGTTCTACGCTAATCCTACTTTAACACTCACCCTCAGACTTTTGCCTTGCCTCCTTGCAGGGGGTGGGAGTCGAAACCCACTCCTGAAATGAAATCGTCCCCACCCCAATCCCCCTAAGAATGTGGGAATTTGAATCCTCAACCTTCCACTTCCAAAATGGAAGGGTGGCCACAGGGCGACCCCTAGTGGTTATGTTGACCCTACCTTGGGCTACATACATTGTATCTCTCCTCAAGCACAAGGGAGAGCTGAAATTAGAAAGATTTGCCTTTTTCCTTCGGCTCTCTTGCTTCATTATTTTTTGCCTCTTTTATCTTTTTTTTTTTTTTTTTTCAATTAGGTCCTTCACATGCGTGTAATCCACAAAGAAGTGTGACATCCAAATCATCGCTCAACAAAACGTGTACCCTGGAGTACCAAGCGTGTCATTGCTGCGCCACCGTTGCGCCAACTCGCTGCACAACGTGACGTCTCATCGCGCCTCCACGGCACTGCCTCACCGTCCTGTGTCTACGTCGAGCCGCGCCACCTAATCCACTGCCCTACCTGCCGCTCAACACGAGCAGGCCAACGCTGCCTCACCACGACCCAAGCCCACCGGCCGTTTCACCTTGTATTGCCACGAGCCTCGTAACGTGGCTATGAAAAGGTTTACCAACGCTCCTAAAGCTGTCAGAAAAGTAAATAAAATTTGCTCACCAAGACCCACGTCTACCTCCAACAGTCCCCTCGTTAGGATGCCATGAGTTGAAGACTTTGACCACGAAAGTTCAAAGGCGGTGGGACCAGCTAACTCACCACCCATGTCCCAGCTGCCGTCCTCCTAAGATGGCCAGATTAAACTAATGTGGCGTTTTAATCTTAATCCGGTCCATGCAAGGCGGTGGAGGATGAGAATATAAGCAGCGACCAGCGTTGACTTCCCCTCACCCTTCAACTTCAACACCATCTTCTTCCTCTTGGTTCCCTCTCCGTTCCCTCATTTTGCCACGGCCTCACGTCGTTCGGTCGCCAGCGATGCGTCTCATCGAGCCATTCGCTCGCACCACCCCGCCGTCGTCAAGCCGCTCCATCAACTCGCTGCAGAATGGCCGGGCGACCAGCCACTCCGAGAAGTTTGAGGCAAGTAGACGTCTACCATTCGATATTATGTGAATTCTATTATTGCTCGATGAGACGTATTGTCAGTTCAAATGCTGCCGATTTTGGTGTCGCTAATTTTGGGGCTTTATTTAGACCTGGTTTTACATTATACTACGACTCTAGACTTTGGAACTGGAAGTGTTTTATTTTGCATTGACAATTTGAAAGATATTTCAAATTGAATTAATGAATCGCTGTGCCATGGTATGGATGTGATGTAAGCCGTCGGTCCTCATGACAACGATGCCCTGAGTGTCAAGATGTCTGGAGGA
Source organism: Eucalyptus cloeziana (assembly GCA_014182715.1). Taxonomy (NCBI): domain Eukaryota; kingdom Viridiplantae; phylum Streptophyta; class Magnoliopsida; order Myrtales; family Myrtaceae; genus Eucalyptus; species Eucalyptus cloeziana. The sequence goes on from CM024641.1 coordinate 8,213,214, forward strand.
GTGTAACACGGTGCCCTCCGGATGCCTGAGGTATGTAACAAGGGTCTTCGGAGGTCCTTGCAATGTCAAGTGGGGTGTGAGATGCTTGGAGAGGTATAACACGGTGCCCTCTGGATGCCTGGAAATGTAACAAGGGTCTTCTAGAGTCTTCACAATGCCTGAGAGGTGTAACACGGTTCTCTCTGAAAGATGGTGGCAGCTGAACTTAAGCCATATATAATTATTGAAGTTTCTCAAATTTCCATTTGCTTATTGGTATACCATTTCCGTAAGTTTCTTTTAGATAAACTATTACTATGAGTTGAGGAAGGTTCTTGGGCAAGTTGAGTGGTTTCAATTACGTATATCTTATATTTGGGATTTTCTCGTATGAGTAGTGGTAGATTTACATAGTATAGTCTAGTTGACTTTTACTTGTTAAGTTTTGCACTGGCTTGCGGTTGACTCTTGTCTTTTAGATCAATTGATGTCACTACCTCCAGCCTCCCCTATGATTTGATGTGGTATCCCAATAGACTTCACATGCTGGTGCCATGATTAATAAAAAAAAAATAAAAATAAAAAAATAACTTATAATTTGAAGCGGGTCAAATTTGGGTAGGCGGATCGGGTTAGAGGGTTGGACCGAGAAACCCAATTTGAACCCCCTTTTCCAAATATAATAATACAATTTTTAATAAAAAGAAAAGGATAAAAGAATATTGAAAAATTATAATAATAAAAATGGTTAATATCCTGAAAAATCCAAATTGATATACTTGTGATAAATTTATTCAAAATTCATTTTTTAACTATTAAAAATCCCAAACTAATATACTTTTGACAAATTTATCACAAACTAATATACTTGTGATATCCACCTCGTGTGGACGCGCTGGTTCATGCCCTGCCCCCTCATCCAGGAGGGGAGGGGTTCAAAACTCCACGCTCCCATTGCGTGACTTAAGTGGAGTGTCGTGGGAGGTGGGCCCCTGTGCTAGTACTCCCCCTGGTTTGCGCCGCCAGCTGTACAGTGGTTCCAAGGTCATCAAAAAAATATATATATATATATATATATTTGTGATAAGTTTACTCTATGTCAGTTTCCATTGAATTTTATTATCAAATTGTTGAGTTGGATGACACGGAAGAGTTTACTAGTATATTAGTTTAGGATTTTACTCTCTATTTGTCACAATTATACTATTTTTGTGATTTTAATTTAACGGAGGATATACTTGTCACAAATAGATTAGTTTGGGATTTTTGGCGGTCAAACAAATTAAATTGGAGTAAACTTGTTGTAAGTGTATCAATTTAGGATTTTTTATTATCATTTGGGGTAAATTTATTATAAGTGCAACGGTTTAGGGTTTGTCGTGATCACAAAATTAGTTTGGAGTAAATTTATTATCAGTATACTAGTTTGGGTTTTTCAGAGTATTAACCTCAATAAAAAAATTCAAAATTTCAAAAAAATCTTTCAACTATTAAATCATAAAATATTAAAAATTTCAAAATTTTTAATAAATTTAAACAATCCTGAAAATGCATAAAATATTAATCAAAAATCAAAAATAAAAATTCTGGAAAATTCAAAAATTCATAAAAGATATAGAAAATTCCTAAAAAGAATCCCAAAAAATTAGAGCCCCTCTGAAAAGCTTAAAACTAGTTTTTGGGAAATTTTCTCTTAAAAAATGGAAGCCTTTCAATCTAAGATTATGGTCAAAAATTGAACAAGCTCTTAAGGATTTACCTTAGGGTTTCAATTGTCATTGGAGACGAGCGCTCTTGATTGCGCACTTTCTGTATGTTGATTATGGTTTCCCTTTGGCATAGTTAGAGATGGATGCTTCTTATTTGATAATGCTAGATTCTTATCCTCCCAATGCAATTTATTCGATGTAATTTTGATTGTCGATTGTTGTATTAATGATTGTGTACTCGCATGATCACCTTACCTATTAGTGGATAGATTTAAAATCAATCCAAGCTACTTGGCAAACATTTTCTTAAAATGATCAAGATTAGGTACCAAAAAGACATTAATTGGTTAATTAATACAATCAAGTCTCGACCTTAGATTCTCTCATCGTATAAGAAATGAGATAAGTTCCCATGTCTCACTTAATTTTTAGCCAACTCCAATAGTCTAGTGGCGATTTTTCATCAAATTTTTTTTTATGAACTCGCCAAATATCACGCTAGGTATGGGTTTGGGAGAGTCCACACCTAGTCATGTATTGTAGGCCCGTTTTTTAGGTAATATTGCTAAACCTATTTTCCTCCCTATCAAGGGATAGATCATGACACACTCTCAAACTATTTTCCAGTTCTTTTTATTGAAATTCTTGTCCGATTAATTACGATGAATTGCAACTAGACGTCAGATTCATTAGTCAAAGATGTAGACCAATGTTATAATATGTCTTTCAAAACCTCTAGTAGGAGAAGAACTCTACTTTCCAGTCAAAACCAATAAATTGCACAGTACTATATCTCTTTTTGCTAAAAAATTCAAGAACTTTCTTATTTATTACGGCAAATCATTTTCGTGAAAAAAGAATTAGCTCCTTTGTTGATATTGACCCTACCTTTGGACTTTATACATGGTATCTCTCCTTGAGCGCGAGGAGAGTAGAAATCGGAAAGATTCGCCTTTTTCCCTCGGCTCTCTTGCTTTGTCATATTTTGCCTCTATTATCTTTCTTTTTTTCCAATTAGGTCCTTCACATGATCGTGATCGATGATTAGCTCAAGTCAAAACCAATAAATCACATAGTGTTATGCCATGTATTAGCATTTTTTCAAGATAATGATTTAAGCTATTGATGCATATTCATCTTATTCACGCGAGAGACTAATTATGCATATTTGTTTGGTAGGGATGCAAGCAAATTAAGCTATTCATGAATTATTTGAGCTCGAAGTTAGATTCTTTTTTAGATCAAGTCAAGTTCGAGGCAGCTCCATGTACCTTGGTCAAGTTGAACTTGGAAATACTTTTACTCGAATAGCTTGCAAAGGTTAATGGAACACTTGTACTCTGCATATTTTAATTGTATGTAAACTTCTTGTCATGATTATGTAGAAAGATAGGCAGTATTGCTTTTCGATTTTAACTCAATCTTGCTAGACAAATTTGAACTGAGGTCAAGTTCGAACTTAACTAAACTCGAGATTAGACTAAAATCGATTGGCCAATCAAGTCTAGCCCAATCAAGTTGGACACATTATTATTGAAAGCACCATTACGACCCTCACCAATCCTCCAAACCCCATTGGCCCAGGCTGGTGCCGGCGTCGGAGAAACCGCCGGAGAACGACAAGTGCCGCTCTATGCCCCCAGCTCAAGCGTCGCCTTGGCGTTCTTGTTGGCAAACGCCAGTTGATGGATCCCGGGCCTCGTTCCGTTGACCACACCGCCCACTTGCCACACCAGATTCAGGCTCCTCCTGCACACCTTCACCGACGCGAACAGCCACATCCTCCCGTCGCTGGCCTCGTGCGCGCTCAGGTCCCACACGTCGAACGACAGCTTGGACTCGACGACGGAGTGGTGCGAGGAGATGTTGAAGGTCTTGGCGACGACGGAGCCGGTGGAGGTCTTGAGCGTCATCAGCGCCTGCGCCCCGACCATGCCGGTGGAGGTGGGGTTGATGGCCCAGGCGACCCATCCGCCGGAGGAGGGCGGGGTGGCGGAGAAGGCGAGGGAGAGGGAGGAGTTGGCGGGGTCGAAGGTGAAGTGGAGGGCGGCGTCATGGTGGGGGTACTGGGTGCACTGCGAGTAATTCCTCGGGTATGGGGGGTTCCGGGTCCGGGTAGGGAGTGGCAGTGCATGGCGAGAGAGGGGGAGACGAGAGAGAGCGTGGCGGCGAGCGAGAGGAGAATGGAGAGAAAAGCGGCGCCGGCGGCATCGGCAGCCATTTCTTGGGGGAAGGCGGCTGTGTATTTTGGGTTGGTTTTGAATGCATGGGGAGGTGGGGGGAGCACGAATATATAGTGAAAACAAACGCTTGGGGGCGTGTTTTCAGGCGTGGTTTATTCGTTGGAGACATTTAAGGGAAGTAATGTTTTTTAATTTCATATAAATGTGGATATGAACTCGTTGATTATCTAATTTTAAGAGGTCTTTAATCTCAACCACACACATAGTCGGGCGGAAGCTCATAAGCTCATAACGCGAAAAGTTAATCAGGTTTCGGTTTCTATCCGGAGAAATCGGCCGGTTGATCACTTTAATTTTGAAGAATTATTGCATAATATCCATGAAGATTTGATGGGACCTATACTAACTGTTTTAAAAGTTTAAACCGTTAGATAAAAACTTAGTTTAATATTTAATTAAACTAACACCCCCCTTACATGTGTTGGACTTTGGCCTAAGCCTAAAGCGTGAATTGTTGCGTAATATCTTTGGAATTTTACCAACCATTCGAAAAACTTAAGTTATTAGATAAAAATAATTTAATATTTAATTAAATTAACACTCCCCCTCATGCTACTAGACTTTGGCCTAAGCCTAAAACGTGGATTATTGCGTAATCTAAATAGTGGAAATATATAATTGGGGAGTCAAATAGGGATTTTGGAAAACTTTGAACTCAAAATTTTCTGCTCTTATATTATTTGAAGATTTGGTGGAAACTCTGTCAACTATTCTAAAAACTTGAATTGTTAGATGAAGACGCGATTTAATATCTAATTAAACTAACAATATCAATATGCATATCGGAATTGAATTTCCTACATCTTTCAATATTCCAATTTGATATCTCGATCATCTCAACCGTCGACTTATATAGAAAATTTATTTTGAAATTTTTGCTCGATGGGTTTATGTTGGAGACTAAGAGTGACTCAAGTAGTAGCTAGATGTACTAAAAAATTTTCTAATTAAAACGCGTTAATCTACTAATTACTATTTTTATTGGCCATGTCGAAATAATTAGCGGGGCCCACATGATTAATCAAGCAGGGCGGCCCTCCTGATTCTCGATCTAGAGTCGGAGGAATAATGCAATGTGGAGCAAAGATAGCAGCTTTGGATGCAGAGGATTAGCTTTCATTAGTGAGTCATTATAATGACGTTTTAAGGCGGATTAAGCACGTTCGCAGTGATATCCACGTATGCACATCCCAAGAAAATGGACTTTTCCGTAAATTTTGGATTGGGATAACAGCACCAATGATGCCCGAACTTTAATCTAACCAGTAATGTTGTCTCCGAATTTTTATTTTTTTAGAATTGGATAATATCCCAATAAAATATTTGATGTGATCTCTAAACTATTAGACCACGTTGAATATTAAATCAAAGTTTGGTGGTGATATTGTATATTTGACTAAAGTTTTGGGACTATATTGAACAAATTGAATGTTTAAATGCAATACTACATATTGTACCAAAGTTTATGGATCATTTGCTTCGTTTTCTTATTTGGGACCTATTGGGGTAGCATATTGGACTAAAGTCCACATTATTCAAGCATAGTACTACATATTGTACCAAAGTTTAGGGATCATTCCTAATGAACTTCAAGAGGCTTTATTTTTTCAAATGTTATTAGAAGACGAATTATAGAATATAGATGATTAGGTCCAATTTGGACTTGGATATGCCCTTAAACCGCTTCATTTGAATTATGGGACGTAAAACTTAGGAGTATTCCCTCCTAGGTAGGAAAGATAAAGATATACCTAAGAATTAAGGGGCTCTTTCAGGTAAGAAGGGTAAATTCCACCGTAACTTCTTCGGAAGTAGTTTGAGAAATTGGTAGACTAGTATAATAGCTGCCCGCACCGGTGAAGGTGGGAGAGGAAGGTGAAAGCCCTCTTGCTAAGCTAACTTGTGCTTCACACAATGTCTTTCAACCGGCTTGTCAATCTAGCATCCCTAGTTGTACAAGATTAGGGCCGATTGTGCATGATTCTGATAGCATGAAAAGTCGGCATGTGCTTGCAACAATGATCCGAAATTGAGAGTTCCATTTAAAAACAGAACAAGCAAACAAATTTGATACTTTACAAACACACGAGCAGACACGTTCTTGGCTTAATTTAAACTCGAAATGTTCAGCGTGTAGAAATGTATTGTTTTGTGTCCAAAAGTACGGAATTTTTTTTCTCTTCCTCGTAAATTTAAATAAGGATTGATAAGTATAAAAGAATTGTTAAAAATGAGATGGCCCATAACCATTTTTTCCATAAAACTTACTGATAATTTATTCATAGTTTTATGAAATTATCGATCAATGCTTATTTGCACAATTAAGTAAAATTAGGAACTCACGAACTCTCATGTGAACCAATCTACATAAGAGCAACTTACCAACTTTTGTCAGACTAAATTACCAACTAATTTATGACTACCAAATTATATCTGAGATATTACCAACTTTTAATTGCTATTTAGTATTTAGCCATCTCCACTTAGCAACCCCTTATACTTATAACTCTTATTATAGATTGCTAACCTTCATTAGAATGATTCACTAATTTTTACCCCATTGAATTACCAATTAGTTTTGAATTGCCACTAGTTCTTTCAAAATTCTACTATTGCAAAAAAAAAAAAAAAAAAAAAACACACTAAAAATTCGTCAATAAAATCGTCAGTCATTCATTTTCGCAAGAAACATGATAAATTTTGTAATGATGACGGTCTAAATGTAAGAAATATTTTATTATTTTATTATTTGGCCAAGTATAAGGATAAGATCATAAGTTTATTTAATTACAAACTTATACATCCGAAACGGATTTTTGGACCTCAATACCTCTTGGCCCAGAAAATGTAATTCAAGAAATTAAGGAAATTAAGAACGCAGAGGACGGCGTAGTAAAGATCCAGGCGTGCCCGATTCAAATCGCTCCCGCCGAGCCACTCCCTCCCGTACCTCCCGGTCGCCGAGTTGATCGCCGACACCAGCGCCGAGCTCAGGAAGAACCCCATCGAGGTCGAGCACCACGCGAGCGCGGTGCACACGCTCCTCATGCTCCCGGGGGCCCGGGAGTAGAAGAACTCGAGCATCCCGCCGAGCGTGAACATGTCCGAGACCCCGAGCAGCAGGTACTGCCACGAGAGCCAGAACACGGACAGGACCGCCCGTCGGCGGCGGCCCTGCGCCTCTTGACCTCGATGGCTGCGGCGATGGCCATGGAGCCAGACGCGAGGGCCAGCCCGAGCCCGATCCTCGGCAGGGGCTCGAAGATCCTGCCCGACTTCGCGTGGGGTTTGTCCGCGACCGTGCCGCGGAAGCGCTCGTAGATGGGGATCGAGGCCAGCATGATGGCCAGCGGGAGGACCGTGAGGGACTGAGTTGGTATTTGGAAGTCGCGGATTCTTCTGTCCATCATGGCGCCTTGCTCGACCGAGAAGGTCTGGAGCTGAGCTAGGCAGCAGTTCATCAGGATCGTGCTTGCGAAAATCGGGATTAGTCCGATGAAGGCCCTCGTCTCTTCGACCTCGCTCGCGCTTACCGTGCCATCGGCTAGTGCTTTGTCTAGGAACCTGCAAATCATTCACGCAGCACGGCTTTGTTACGAGATCAGTTGGTGAAATGAGGCAGCTTTGAGTGTTTACCAAGAGCAAAGATCTGATCTTTGCCATTTCGATTAGGGAATAACGAGGAATGCCGATTAGTATTTGCTCGATCTCTGTATAAGAGCAGCATCGATCGAGCCTCGTCGACAGAAAAATAAGAACCCGATCTTACCTGAACTTTGCAGGATCCCTTCCATTAGCTGCAAGTGTATTATTGACTTCTGAATTCACACCAATTCTTCTGTATATCTCTCCTAAGGAAGCTTTTCGATTCCGGGCTGCCGATGCAGTACCTTTCACAGAGGTTTAAAAGCGGCATCGGTTAAACAAAAAGCAAACACGAGCATTGAATATGCGCTTTCGTTTGGTAAGAATCGTTAATCAGATGCATAGCGATGACGAAACCACCATGCTCATCATCACCTTGAAAATTCTAGCGAATGCGCTTCCCTGGGGAAGCTTGTACCGGTAGAGACGGAGCCCGGACACGAAAATGGCGAGGGCCAAGAACAACGCCACGACCGATATCTTGAAGCTCCAGCGCCAGCCCAAGTTCTCCTCCACCCAGACCATGACGGTCGCCGACACGAGGCCGCCGGTGCACAAGGAGAAGAAGAACCAGTTGAAGAAGGTGGAGATAAGCCTCTGATTGCGATGGTCAAGCTGGTCGGCACCGTGCGTCGGCAGGGATGCCTTGATCCCGCCGACTCCCGTGGCCATCGCATAGAGGCCGAAATAGAGGACGGCAGCTTGGGACTTGTTGGGTGTTCTGTGGATTGGAGGTTGGAGCGATTTGGAGTGAGCTTGAATTGTCAGTATGATCAGTCCCTATAGAGCAAGAATTGCACATCTTACATGCACATTTCGGGCAAACAATTAAGTTAAATCAGAGCTTTCGGGTTCAATTGAATTAGCAACCGTCTAACCATACCAGCAATTCGACAGCGCAGGAGACGACGAAGGTCGTGAATCTGGTGAGGAAGGAGTCACTGATGAAGCCCGCGAAGACGGTGAGGAGGAAGGAGGTGCCCATGAAGTTGGTGACCATGTTCGCGGCGACGGCGGTCGGGTAATGCATCGTCCCTATGAAGTAGGCCACGAAGTTGGTGGCGTTCGACAGGAACACCATGTTCTCCAGCACTTCCACCACTAGACATGTGCCCCAAAAATCAAAGTGCTTAGCAAGAACTGGTTCTGAAGTACATGCAGCGTCGCAAAATTACATGAATTTTGCAACATCAATTTGAACCGACGCATGCACGAAGAGAGGCCTTCTAATGTACTTTCAAAGGATGAATCTTTTAGGAATTCAGAGGATCCAAATTACAACAGATATTCGAGAACACCCTCTCGAGCTTTGCAATTTCTTATAGGATTCAAAATCCGTAGCATCGGAACAAATGATCCGGTCCGGCGGTCACCATGGAAATGATTCATCGCCCCCATGCATATATGAAATAAGCAGGGTCCAGTGAGAATCAAAATGAATTACCGCAAGTCAGCGACGCGGGTCTTATGCCGCCGTGCTCCTCAGATTTGGCTTTCCTTCCTTTCCAATCCACGAATTCATCCCTCTCGTCTGCTCTCATTTCGGTGTCCTGCACTCCACAGCAAGATCGGTGACCGGAAGATCGACTTCGTCATCAACTCAGCACACGAAAAAAGCTGGACAGGAAGCGATCAGGACCCGAAGACCCGCCGACAAATCACGAAAACACAGAGAGCAAATCGGTACAAACACGGGCGAGCGAACCTACGGGTTCTTGGCGGGTCGTCCCCAAGAACACAACGAAACAAGCAGAGAGCAAAAACGAGAAGGAACAAAGCTTACCATGAAGAAGAAATCCACTCAAGCTCCAGCCCCTCTCGCCAGTACAGAGCTGCCGCTTCTCGCAGAGGGATCAAAGGTGGCTCCAAGGCAAAAATACATGCACAAGAAGAGCCCGGATAGGGACATCGCGCGCGGCCAAGACGGGCGTCTTAGCTGGGGCGTCCGAAATGCCGAGGGGCCGCATTGAATGCCTTGCAAATTAATGGATGCTCGAACCAATTGAACTTACGATCCCCAGGAATTCCGAATCCATTTGGTGTTTTTCCGGGGTGACCAACCCGGTTGGATTAGGTAGCGAGAAACGTGCCTTAATCGGGATGGGCATTGAATGACCTGCGCTCGTTACAACGTGATGCCCAGACTTGACTTGGCCTTTTTCCATTCTGGCCCCTGCATTAATGTCCTTGCTGACTTCGTTCCAGGGTAATCGAACCATGCCTTGTTTATTTGAATTCTGTGGGCATGATTTTTTAATGTGTATGCCATAAACTCTCATTGTATTTAACTAATCGTCGGCTATTATTGGTCTGATACTCATTTCGATATACATTTTGTAAAGCAACTTTAAGGTAAAAAGAAAAAATAAAAAAGAAGAGAAAAACAGAGAGGGGCAAGCATAGGCAGAGGCTGGGATCAGGTGAGCTTTGTCAGCGTTGACTTCAAGCAAGCATTGACGGTGACCAAGGGCAATTGCTGGCCAAGGTCTCGCGAATCCAGGTGAGGTGACCCTTGGGGTCGTGCGACCCGGCAAGTTGCAAAGGCTTCACCAACGACCAATTTCGTTAATTCTAGGGTTTTCGAATTTGGACATTGCAACATCAGAGCTTCACTAGTGACCAATCCCACAGACCATTCGAGCACTTTGATCGTCCGCAACTCAAGCGACGATCGCTGAGGATGCCAATGCCAAGGACGCACCACATCGAGGTTGCACAACCGTGGTCGAGGGTCAAGGTTGAAAGCCAAATCTGAGTCACTCAACCCTCAAACTCGACCTCAAACCACAGCAGCTTCGGTTTTAGCGGGAAGAACTCCCATAAAGACTTCCTTTGAGCAGTGAAGAAGTGCCATACGCCTTAGATCAGGGGATTCCTCTAGTGGCTCGACGACATGTGCAACCCTCGACCTTGACCTTGATGATGACGACCTTGACCTAGACCTCACCTCAACAATGAACCAACAAGCCCAACGAAGAAGATGAATAGTTATTTTTTTAGGGCAAAAGTGGAAGACGTAATTATTAGTGAGGGCAATTTTGGAAAGGAAAAATATCATCAAACCCTCAAAATAGCATTTAGAAAGTACTAAAAGCCCAAAGCAGGATCTCTCCTGCTTTGGGCTTTCAGCATTTCGAATGCTGGCATTTGGCTAATAAGGTTCCAAAAACACTTGTCAAACACTTTATATTTGGAGGTTTTGGGGACTCAAAACCCCTTGAGAAAGTTGAACCAAATGGGACTTTAGTAGGGAATTAAATTATGTACCTTCAGGAGAGTATCTTCTATATATTTTTTCCTTTGTTGTGTATATATATTGTATTGTAAATAGAGTCTTAAACATAGAATATCGCCTTTTTATTTTTTAACGGATTTCCCAAATCCATTGTTTCTTCTCTTCTTCGTGTCATGATATCTGGCCTAGCCTCCACAACCCTTTCTGATTGCCTTTTTTTTTTTTTTTTTTTTTTTTTTTTTTACTTTGTTGTAGTGGAATCACACTAATTTACAAAACAAACTTAGCACTCCAATGAATGAGTTAGCAAATCAGAAAAAGCTTCCTTCCCTCCTTTCTTACCAATACCATGCTGAAAAATCAAATCTCAACATCTAGGAAGAGTCAGGATCTAGACGCACCGATTCTGAAAGATGCGCTCGACTCGCTTTCAAATGGGAGCATGTTGACTTGTCCCAAGGAGAACAAGACCCAACTCGACAAACCAGTTCCTGGGTTAGGCAGGAGCAGTTTGTTAGACCCGACCCATTCGGTGGTTTACCTGTCCAAGCCTTGTCCAGAGGAGGTCCTTTCAACATGAGCCCTGGGCCAGGTTGGTTCTTCCCGGGTTAGATGCCCGAATTGGTTTCATCGGATTCTGGAGGAAATCCTCGCCTGTCTCTTCAATCTGGGAATGTTCATTTACCTGTTTCCTGCAGCCAATGGTCGTCTGAAGCTGGCGACCCACTGTACATGTCAACAGCTACGGAGCTGCGTCTCATCTCCCAATGGCTCTTTGGATCAGAATATTACTCGATTTAGTCTCAAGAGTTTCGGCAAGCCCTCGTCATCAAAGATAAGGACGGTCTTCTCGATGGAAACCTCTTGTTTCTATCCAACGAAAGGCTCGCACAATGCTGTAGAAAATGCAATCAGCTTGTTTGGACTTAGATCGGAAACTGCATCACTTTGGAGATCGCAGCTAGACTCCCTCCAACAGAGGACGTGAAGGCCATTTGGGAGAACATCAAGGAAAAGAAATGTATGAAATGCTCAATCACGCAATAATTTTTTCACTCATCCAATAGAGGATGCAAATGCCGTTTGCTTTATGTTTTTAGAAAATACTCGTGTACCTTTAGGAAAGTATTTTCTGTATATATATTTTTCTTTATTGTGTACATACATCGTATTTCAATTAGAGCCCTATACATACAAGGTCTCCAAGAGAAAGCAATACACTTTTTGACATATTTCCCAAATCCTCCGTATCCTCTTTATTTCGCGTCAAAAGCGGCACCCCAGCGTGCGCTTCCGCTTCGTAATGTTCCTTAATCAAGCCGAGAATTGTAATGGAAAGAGAGAAAAACGTAATGTTTTGCAAATTACCCGATGAAGAACACGAGACCCCTGATAAAAGAGGGAGAGAATGCAATTAGACTAAATTACGATAGCAATCACTTGCTAGATCTGGGGATGAGCTTTCAATTGCTTGTGCTTGTGGGAAACGCGATGCCCGGATTTGCCTTTGCTCTCTTTCCAATCGGGTCACTCCTCTTCATATGGTCATTCATTAGTCATGTAATTAGCTCATAACACTTGATTTCACATCTATATCCTTACCAGTTGAAAGCTACTGGACGACAAGAACGAGCCGCGTTGATCATTCCCTTACTAAGTAAAATCATTGCAAACCGTGTCTTGCTTCATTTGAATTTTGTTAGCATGACGTTCAACTAAACATGCAGGTGAAACTATCCATATTTAAAAGTTTTTCCGATTTTTTTTTTTTTTTTATATCGTATTTAGCTAATTGCCGGCTATCGGTATGGTATTTTTCTGTATATTTTCATGTGAGGAGATTTCTTACACGGCTTTTATGAGTAGAAATGAAAGATCAACAAGGAATTCTTCTCATATTTTGTTTTTTCACGGAAAATTCTGAAATTATAACTGCTTTGCAAGATGAGATTCCTTGAGGATATTGGATTTTAATGACAAAATTATAGTCACATATATTTAAGGAAATAAATAAACATCTCAATCAAAAATTCGAGATTTGTTCTCACAGGTGGGCTTTTTATCAAGAGCAATCGGCCCAAAAGACACGATCATTCAAAATCATCGAACGCAAATAGGCCTCAGCGGCCGATGCGATTGGGCTTGGCCCATCCTCAGGCCCATCTTCGAGACGGAACCTCAGCCACCTCCTCGCTCCAACGTATATAATGCGGTCGCTAAACCCTAGCTGCCTCCTCGTTCCCGTCTTTCGGAGTTTCGCAGCGGAAGAAGCTCGGCGCCGTCTCCCTCAGGTCGGTCGCTCTCTCTCTCTCTCTCTCGACGGAATTCGTTCCTTTGCCTCGTCGACGCTCGATTCCGTTCCGCTTTACTGTTCTGTGAAATGTCGGTTTCGCGTTCTCCGATCTGCCGGTTCGGTTCTGGCGTTCCGTCTAGTTTCGTTTCGGCGCGCGCGCTAGGTTGTAGTTGCTGCTGCTGTTGCTGTTGTTGAGCGTGCGATTCTCTGTGAGGAATAAGGATGTGCTCGGTCGGCGGAGCGTGCGATTAGGTTGTGCCGAGTCGAGTCGTTCTAGCTAGACCGAGATCTCCGTTTGGAATCTGCATCGCGATGCGCCGTCGCTGATTCGATCGATTTTTGAGCTCGTGACTTCTTAAGTGGTGTTGCGCTGCCGTGGTTTTTAAGGTGTAGGTGGTTGTTGCGTTGTCTTGGGGTGATTATGCGTGCTGAATGTCTTGTTTCTTTTTTCTCTTTTTGGCTTTAAATTATGCAGAAGCAATGGCTGTCCCTCTGCTATCCAAGAAGATCGTGAAGAAGCGCGTGAAGCAGTTCAAGAGGCCTCAGAGCGACCGGAAGATTTCCGTCAAGGTATGAAAATGGCATGAAAATGGCGAAAGAATGCGCATTTTTGTATTTTCTAACCCTCCAGGGATCAGTTAGTGTCTTGTTTATATGGGAGCACGCCAAATCATTTTGATGCGGAGTTGTCTTGTTTAGTTTGTCTTCGTATCCAGGGTTTAGGAATCTGTTAGTTTTGTCTAAAGCTCTAATGCTTGAAGGATGTTGGATGGCAATATAGTATTGGAGCATTGGAGGCTTTGATGGGTTTTCAATTTTATTGTGTCTGGTGGGATTAGTCGATGTTTTACAAGGTTCATTATCATGAATGTCTCTTTACAGTTGACAACACACTCTGAGAGGTTCTGAACTGTAGAATTTGGGTAGTAAAATCTGTCATGATTTATACACTTTATGGAAGCCTGGGGGTACTCTGGGCAAATAGGGCTGATCGTTCGATTTTTATTGACAGGATTCTGTTGTAAGAGTCTTCTCTATATTTATCACGGAAATACTAGTAGATAAACTATGTTTCTTTATACAGAGTGCTGCATTTGCTGATGCCGGCTCTTTTTTTTTTTGTTCTTTTGAAAATAACTCGTGGGAAGGATTCAATTGATCTTTTTCATTTGTTTGGTTATCTTGGTTTTGTCTGGTTGCTGAAAAATATTTTGCAACTGATTTTTTAATATGAATGTCCCTGCCTAAGATATTTGTGACTGATTTTTTAATATGAATGTCCCTGCCTAAGATATTTGCGACTGATTTTTAATATACATGTCCCTGGATGATTGCTGAGATAAAGATTATTGGGTTAATCTGTCATCAATTTTGTAATCTCTGAATAGATATACTGGTTGAAAAAGGTCCATCTCGTTGATGAATTAACTCTCATGTGCAGACAAACTGGCGGAGGCCTAAGGGTATTGATTCACGTGTAAGGAGAAAGTTTAAGGGATGCACTTTGATGCCCAACATTGGTTATGGGTCAGACAAGAAGACCCGCCATTATCTTCCTAATGGATTTAAGAAATTTGTGGTGCACAATGTCAGTGAGCTGGAACTTTTGATGATGCACAACAGGTATGTTGCTGGTCTCCTTTTTTGTCCTTACATCTTGAAAATGCTCTTCAACAGAGCCACACTCTGGCTGTTAACTATCTGAGGTTTGCACTATCTTAGTTGTGATTGCTTTCTCACAGTCTCTTGACTCGATTTCAGGACGTACTGTGCTGAGATAGCACATAATGTGTCAACCAGGAAGAGAAAGGACATAGTTGACCGGGCAGCACAACTTGATGTTGTTGTTACCAACAAGTTGGCCAGGTTGCGCAGCCAGGAGGACGAATGAGCGCGAGACGCATCTTTCTATGTTTTCAAATGGCAGTGTATTAGTTGTTATCATCGTAATCCTTGCATGGGAATTTTCCTCATGATTTTGTTTTGGTTTTGAAAGTAAACATTTAGGTTTTTCATTGATCAATGCAGTTGTTGAACATCTTGCACTGGCTGGCTATCTCTAATACTTTATTTGATGAGGGTATTAAATCTTATCTGCCTCTTGTTTTCATTCCCCCATATTGTTCAGTTACGTAGAGGCGTACTCAACTGTCGTTTGGGGGTGTATGGTTGCCCCAGTATCACCAACATTACAATTGGTATTACTCGGAGCACACTACAGAAGTGTTCTGAATTGTTGACTCGTGCTTTGGATGTCTTTACTGCTGTTACTGGTTAGAGAGCTTGAGACTGTTGTTGGGAGGTGTATGGTTGCCCCAAGTATCACCAACATTTCGCATATCTTGTGACTTTAGAGAGCTTGAGACTGTTGTTTGGAGGTGTATTATGCGGAGACTTTTAACATCTGATAGCTTGGAGCGCTCTGCACAAATGTTCCAAATTTGTCGTGCTTTTGATGTCTTCACTGTTGTTACGGGCTAGGGAGCTTGAGCGAGTGTAATCCTGCCTGGTTTTGATATGGATGTTTGAAGTACCAGGTCTTGCGCTCCATCAAAATTTTCGATAGAGATGCAGACCTATAGCTGCAGAAATAGAACTAATGGCCCTAGAGACGATATGATTTCTACGAAGTAGAGAGAGATCCAGGAACAGGTTTTGTGAATCCCATCAAAATTTATTGGAGGAGCAGCGACTGAGGCTGACGGATACAGAATTTGCGGACAATAAGGTAGGGGTCATCAAAACTCTAATCCACCATCTATAATGTGCATTAAACTAATTTTTTTCCCAATGCTCTCAATAGTCCCTAGGTTTGCTTTTTCTAGGGAAGTCTAGTTATGTCAAGGAGTACGATAAGATTATGATGTTTGGGCCTTTGGCACGGGGTCGAAAGCCCGTACAAAAGTAAGAGCTTCTTTAAGTCTTTACACGCTTTGTTGAAAATTTTACCGACACCTTAAAAGATGGCAGTTTGAATGGCAATTTTCAAACGAGGTGTCCTGACTCTTTAACATGTCACTGAATTTCAAACAAGTAGATGGGAAAGTAGCACACATCGACGCGTGATTTATGTCGTTCGACATGACCTGTTGGTGCATTACTGAAGGTTAAAGGAAGCATGGTGCCGATAATTTTCTACATCACTTTTTCGACATCCCACGAGGAGTTCGGCTCGGGTGCCATCTTGTCGACACAGTTTGGCAATGGAGCACTCGACTTAAGACTTAAGGAGGTTCATCAAGCTTCACTCGCGCCCGTCACCTTCGGGGTCATTTTCACTCGAACAGACCCAAAGAAAATTCGTCCCGAAAGGACGACTTTTATCGGCCTCTAATTTTGGCCTCCTTTTGGAAAATTGATGACGCGACAAGCACTTAAGATGCCAAAGACGATTCCACCGTCTTGAGGGAATCCATGCGAGCATGGTTGGTGAGCACAGCCTTGAAGACCACGTTAAGTCGGGTACAACATAGTCGAGACAATTATTTCGAGTCGACAGACTCCTCCTCCTTCCCCTTCTTCAAGCTCTGATTCGAACTCCGACTCATATTCGCCGCTTGATAAATTTCTAGAAGGACTCGTGTAACGTGGGAAAATCTATGAAACGGGAGGTGGGAATAGCTAATTAAGTGAGCGGGCGAGAGCTCGGATTGAGATTGATAGAAGAGATAGTCGAAGCTTCAAAGGAAAGAAATTGCCCGTCTCCGGTCTTCTCGGGGTTCTGCGTTTGGCGACCATTTCATCCTCACTTCATGGAGACCGTCCTGTGCTTTCGTCAAGTCAACAGTCAAGGACGACTCCTGGGGCATGAAATCTTTAGACCATTTAAGGAGCCAAGGCCCGCGGGGAGAATTTCCTCGTCCTAGAACTTAACTGATATCTCAACGCACCTATTTAATGGCCGGACGACAACGACCCACAAATAGTAAAATCAACGTACATGAGGTTATGATAGATGGTTACCCATTTTTTCTTCGGTATGGTTTACATCTAACTCGTTTTATAATGCCCGTAAAAGTCTTTATTGTGCTTGTCCATACATCTATGATTCATCCAATTTGTCAAATTTGGAATAGAATATTTCAGGCAACTTATGGATGACAATTTGACCCAAAATTCCAATGGACAACTTCTCCATGAGCTGTCATCAAGTGGGCAGCATCCCAAAGAGAGAAAAAGGGGGTGAGTTAATCTAATTCAGTTTCTAAGTTGTCTAATTATTAGTTGTAAAGTGGGAAATAATGTCATAGACACTCGAGAGCAACCTTGAGAGATCAATTATCATGGACCACGTCAATGTACTTAGGCTTAGCACGTGAACTACATCAAATAATTTGGAAGACAAAACGGGAGTTAGCCGATACACGTCAAACCCCCCTAGGTCCAATTTTTTTATTATTAAAAAACCGAAGAAAATAAAAAAAAATTAATAATTTGAGTGCTCTCTACAATTATTTATCTATTCTTGGGTGGAAAAAGAAGCAAAATTATGACTAGATGGGGTTGAAAAGGCATGCTTGAACTTGTGGGAGGATCCACTATAATTTTTATTACTTGGGAGGGAGGGAAGTCGCCTCGCAATTTGGTCAATTTTTGCTTTCCCAACTGCAATTAATATTGCTTTTAATTTAGTTAGGCTAGTTAGGCACGTACCCTACTCTACATAACCTTTTTCCAAATCTTTCAAGGACGATTTGCTTGATAAAGCCATTCACTTCACATCGTCATTGTCCTATAGTATTTTTGACACATATGTGACGAGAGTGGGGAAAAAAGGCAAATTGGTCGGTTGGTCGTTCACGAATTAATGTCATGAATAGTGTCAATTAAAAGAGGTCTATTCTCTTTTAGTAGCATATAAAAGAAAATGTCAAACCTATTATATTCGTGTCAATTTAGTATTAAACATTTCGATTGTGTTAATTTAGCCTTAAACCTTTTCATATTTTGTCGAGTCAATCCGATCAATTTAGCTAGATATCACTAACGTAGACGTTGGACGTCTTACATGATACAATCAGCACTAACATAAATATTTTTTATAAAAAAATTAATTAATTAATTAATTAATTTTTTAAACTTTTGTTTGTATTGAGGGTTGACAAGGGTTGTCGAATAAACCCTTTCTGGTCATAAGTGAGGGTCGCAACGCCCTCACTAGTCACTAGGCAAGGGCTCACTAAAGCAATAACCGTGACAACCTCATTAGATTTGGCCAAGCGAGGGTCTTGCTTATGGTTGGCTGGCGAGGGTTGGCCAGTGACCCATGCTGACCCTTAGTCCAAAAAAAAAAAAAAAAAAAAAAACGAAACAAAAGTAAAGGAAAAGAAAAGGAAAAAAAAAACTTGAAAAAATTGTAATTATTATTTAAAATATCCACATGAGCACCATTTGTCTCACATAGGATAGTTGGTGTTTATGTTAGCAATTTTGGCTAAAATTGATTGGATGGATTCAATTACCAAAACGTAAAAAGTTTATAGCCGAATTTGCACAATCAAAAAATTTAGTATTTTTCTCGTAATTTTCCTTATATTGATATAAGGCTCTATTTATTTTGTGGAAAAATGGATAAATTAAAAAATATTTTCCTAAAAGTGATTACTCGTATCACTTACGAAAATGAATGAATGAAAAAAAAATTTTGTTATCCAAAATTATATAAGTATAAATTATTGTCAATAATGAAAGCATTTTTCGTTATTTATTACTTCAAGCAATATAAAGAATCATTTTAAGAGAAAAAATATTCATTCATTTTCGGTGAAACAAATGGAGCCTAAATCATGTAATTCTCATCGACCTCCACTAAGACTATGACTAATCATTTGGCGGAGTCGAGTCGAGTGAATCAGAAATCAAATTTTACCTTGCACAAAAATTAATATCAATACAAAAGTATTTCTCGCTAATTAATTTCAATAAACTATTCGAGCGATCACGTTTAAAAAAATGTTCTCCCAAACGTTGATTTTTTCGCAAAACGAAGGCCATCCTAATCGAGAAGTCCGGCATCACAAGCTGGGCATGTACCATACTCTCTGCATATCCTTTTTCCAAATCTTTCAAAGACGATTTGCTTGATAAAGTCATTCACTTCACCGGTCATTGTTCTACAGTATTTTTGACACTCATGCGTGACACGATAGGGGAAAAAAGGCCAATGGTTCGGTTGGTTGTTCACAAATTAATGTCATGAATAGTGTCAATTGAAAGAGGTCTATTCTCTTTTAGTAGCATATATTATTGTACTCTCTATATATACAATTACTAAATCTTTCAATCATATCAAATTAGTCAAAAATCTCTTCATTTTTTTTGTTGAGTGGGTCCACTTTATCATTTTTTTAATAATTTATTCTTTTTTCTTTTCTTTACTTTTTATAGAGAACTAAAGGCCAGCAATAGTCGTCAGCCGACCCTCGCTAGGCACTAGTGAGGGCTGTAACGCCCTCGCTAGTCACTAAGCGAGGGCTTGCCAAAGCGAGGGCATGCAACTAAAGGCGTCGTTGTGATGCCCTCACTAAATGGTCTTGCTTGTGGTTAGCGAGGGTTGGTCGGCAACCCTTGCCGACCCTTAGTCTAAAAAGAAAAAAAGGAAAAAAAAATCATTAAAAATGTCCATATAAGCACCAACCATGCTCTATAGGACAATCGCTATCTACATTAATATTTTCGGTCAAAATTGACGGAATTGACTTAATCGGCAAATAAAAAAGTTTTCGACTGAATTGGTACAATCAGAAAATTTAAGATTTTTTTTTTTTTGTAATTTTTCATGTATTGATTAAAGGCTTCGATAACTTTGTGGAAAAATGAATTACGTGGAAAATATTTTCCTAAAAGTGATTACTCGTATAGCTTACAAAAATGAATGAACGAAAAATATTTTCATCGTCCACAAAAATGTTTAAACATAAACTACTATCAACAATGAAAATATTTTTCATCGATTAATTATTTCAAGTAATATAAATGATCATTTTAAAAAAATATTTTCCAAAATCATTTATTCTTCGTGAAACAAATAGAGCCTCGGTCACGTGCTTCTCATCAACCTCCACAAAGTCTATGACTAATCATTTGGTAGAGCCAGGTCAAGTGAATCAAGAAATCAAACACTTAAAACATTTTACCTCACACAAAAATTAAAATTAATATGAAAATATTTTTCGTTGGCTCGTATCAATAAATTACATGAGTGATCGTGATCGTGTTTAAAAAGATGATTTCAAATCGACGATTTTTCACACAACAAACGCTGTCCTAATCAAGAAGTCTGGCCACTCGGGTTAGGTAATTAGGCACAAGATGATAAAGACATGCCCTAATCAAGGTGAGATCACTGCTGAAAAGCGTCGCAAAATCGACTTAATCAGTCACTTTTGAAGTCTACCCAACTAACCAAAAGCGACTATTATTGCACCAAACACGAGATTAATTAAATTAAGGAGGGATTATAGAATAGTGCACGGTCGCCAGAAGTGACGCTTCCCACTAGCACGTGAGGAAGGACCTAACTCCGAATATGCGCAACGTGCTTTGGCATCTCTCGTGATTGTAATTTAAATGGGTTGGTGAATAATTACCCTTTCCTTACGGACATGCAATTGATGCCGATGGAGACGATTCTGCAGGCCGGCACGTGAAATTAAATGTTAGAAAAATATCCAACTCGAGATTCTATGGTTGTATAGAGGGAGAATTACCAAAAAAGTCATGCTATTAACTTATCTTAGGTTCGATCTTAAACTTTTTATTTTTGGCCAATTTGGTCCTAAACCTTTTATAATTGTCTTGGATTCAGTCCATCGGCCAAAATTGGCTGGGCCCAAGTGTAACGTGGACGCCAGGATGGAGACAGGCCAACGAAACGATTTTTGAATTTTTTTTTTTGAATTTTTTTTTCCACCTTCTTCTTCCTTTGGCCGGCGAGGCTCGCCCCTGCCGGCCCTCACCTCTGGCCAATCGGCGTTGGCCAGAGGAAGAAGAAGGTAGGGGAAAAAAAAGAAAAAAAAATTTAAAATTGAAAAAAAAAATAAAAAAAATAAAAATTGTTCACCGGCCAAAATTCCTGCCCCGGTGGTAATTTTGGCCGAGATTAGTGAATTAGCGTAATTGTAAAAGGTTTATGACTAAATTGACTAAAAAAAAAAAGTTTATAACTGAATTGGCACAATTGCAATAGGTTTAAAACTTTTTTGGTAATTCTCTCGTTATACATAGGAGGAGCGATCCAAACAATTCGTGCGACTTTGACATTTATGGTCATCGCCGATCGGATTTCTTCCCCCTTACCAGGACGCGAGTACACTCGGCGGGAGGGCATTTCACGCCGGCGAGCATAGGGCACTCGATCGATTGGCATCATATCGGGTTGGAAAGTCGTGCGATGCCGAGGTTAGGCCGTGTGCATCTTTCGATCGTTATGTTGCCGGTACAACATATGGCCCCAGCGTGTGTAAGTCGTGAGTTAATGGGGGCGTGCCTCCTCGAATGGTACAGCTGCATATATATTGGCCACCGAAAAAGAGAAGACACCCGCACCCGTACATTACTGCTGCGCGGAAATTAAAGTAGGACATTGCTTGAAGCACGTGCAGAGGGACATCTCGCGAATGTAGAGGAAAACTGTCAGAGAAGACTATATCTTATGTCCCTCCTACGACTACTATTGTCATTCCAATTTTAAATTTTTAAATTTGATTGATATAATTCAATAATTTTTGATAATTTATCAGCATAATCATTTCGATCAATTTTGATTAAAAATTGCTAACTTGATGTATAATCAACATTAATAATTTATGTGATATAAATGGCTTTGATGCAAATAATTTTTATAAAAATAATAAAATGATTTCCTTATATTTTTATTTTTTATTATCTTCCCCCCCAAAAAAAAAAATGGGATTGATTAGTCACCAGCCATAAACGAGGGCATTGTGGTCCTCACCACATTTGTGCGAGGGTCGCCCCTCATTTAGCGAGGTAAAAAGGCTGTCGTGGCCCAGACAAGTGCAAAGGCCATTCGGTCCTTGCCTTGCAAATCTGGCAACGCAAGGGCCATGCCCGGCTTCGCAGGCTTTGCTTACGGCGGCGACCTTCATCTACCCTTACAAGAAGATGAATAGTTAAAAAAAAAAACAAAATAGAAGTAAAAAATTCAGAAATTTGAAAAAAAAATTGTAAATGCTCGTGTCATCATCAATCATGTCATGTAACATGGTGAATGTTGACATTACCAATTTTCAGCTAAAATTGAATAGAAAGACTATTAATAAATCGTTGAAATGTTTATAATTAAATTAATCGTCATCAAATAGATTTAGAAATTATTTCGATAGTCAAGATGGATGAAATTCGAATCTAATCGAAGCACACAGGAGACAACTGAGGGTCCACGCCAGTTCGATCTCGGTGCGTACAGGAACGTGCTGCACGGGTCTTCTTCCGGGGAGCACGAGTGGTTCCCCATCGATCTTTGAGGTGAAAACAAAGATGGCGGACGTTAAATCGACATGACCCCATCACACCATCGAAGCAGCAACGTAGATCGTTTCCATTTTCAGGCCCGGATCCACTCAGATTTCACGTCGCGAAAAAGCAGCTTCTGTAGTAAAGTCAGGCAAAACAAGGACAGGACCGAATAAAAATGACATGCGACACCCTCGCTCCCTACGCAAATTCTGCGGATAAATTCGAGTGGATATATACACGGTAAAGACAGATTCAAAACACCCATCTATAAAATCGACAGCGACGGACTCTTCGGAACCTCTCGCGAACGTAATCTCGCGGGGCGTGAAAACGACCATTTCCGGGTCAGGAAGTTCTGCGAAACCAGCCGTGCGACGTCAGGCTTGCTCTTTAGAGATTACTTGGGGATTAAGGTGGCGAGGTGCGGCACGCGTTTCGACCCAAGATCTGGGTTTTGGTCAAAAGCCGAGACTCGTTCTTCTTTGCTTTTATATTTGGCAAATTGCATGAAAGGGAAAAAAAAAAGAAGAAGAAAAAAGAGTGACGGAACGTCTGCTTTCCGTCGCGGGGACTTGCCATGCACCTTCCCTCAAATCCTTGTTGGATTCTCTTCCACGTACAATGCATTTTCCTCGAAAATGGGAACGCGCACGGCGCGCGATGATTCGGGCAAAATTTGAAAAATTCCCTTCCGACCAAACGACGAACTTGGAATTTGCTATTGTCAAAGGAGGAGGAGACGAGGTCGACGAGGAACAGATAAAAAAGAGACAGCCGTGTCATGCATGACGACAAGGGATAACTTTAAGAAATGCCCTATCGTCCGCCGGTCCGCCGGTTGGACGGTCGGCAGACCGGGCCCCCCACCATGTGCGAATCCTTCATGTTTTCTCTTGAAATGCCGTTGCCGTCGGGAGGAATCGTTCTTCCCTCCCTATGTTGGCGCGATGCCTTTGTGTCGTGGTATGCTTTGATGCGCATCTCCTCCCCCAACCCTTTAGCAAATCTGATTCTACACGTACTGAAAAACTTAAAGAATAAGCAGCTTTGGCACTGTGCGCTCATCATGATTTCGACTTTGATTCGTCGCCAAAATCATGCTTTTAATGCTATCGAGAAATTTCATAAAGCAAAGCATTATGGATCGGAAAATCTGGTTTATAAAAAAAGAGACCGATCCCAATTCGACAGATAAAAAAATGAACTCAAAATCGTCTTGGGGAACCAACATGATCTATACACATTGCCCATATAATTCAAAAAAAAAAAGAAAGAAAAAGAATATGTCCTAAAGTTAGAAATCCAAGAAATCATTAGGCTTGGAGGGATGCTCGTTCAGCTCCTCCACCCAAGCCCGCTTGTTCGCATGATCGTCCTTATTCCCATCTTCGTCGCCGTCCTTTCCCTTATCCTCGCCGCCTTCTTTATTCCTCTCGCCCTCTCCTCCGCTCCTGAATATTCCCTCCACGAACGCCACCACGTCGAACGGGACCTTCTTCCCGTCGCCGCCGTTGCTCCTCCTCGCCCTCGCCGCCTCGAGCTCCTCCGCCGGCGGCGGGACGTACGGCGGCCGCTGGATCCGCAGCACCGTGTCCCACCTCACCCCGCGGAAGAACTCGTGGGCCTTGATCCCCTCCGGACCGATCCGCCGCCTCGGGTCCTTCTCGAGCAGCCTCCTGATCAGGTCCCGCAGCGGCGTGGCCTCGCCCACCAGCTCGGGCTCCTTGGTCAGGACCCGGTAGAAGGTCTCCTTCCGGTTCGACCCGCGGAACGGGGTGGTCCCGTACAGCATCTCGTGGAGGAAGATCCCCAGCGACCACCAATCCACGGCGAAGTCGTGGCCGTCGCCCAGGATGATCTCGGGCGCCACGTACTCCTCCGTCCCGACGAACGAGTTGGACTTCCCCCCCGACGACGGCGCCGCCGTAGGCAGGGGCCCCGGCGCGGCCGGGAAAATGGAGTTTGGGCCGGGCTTGCTCGAGCGGTCCGGCAAGATCCCCGAGCCGCAGCATCCCGGGAACGGGGAGAATCGCCTCCTGGACTTCGCCGCCTGCGGCTTGGGCTTGGGCGCTCGGTCGGGGACGATCGGAGAGCATTGAGCGGATTCGGAAGATAGCTTAGTGGAGAGGTCGAAGTCGACGAGCATTATGTGGCCGTCCTCCTGGATCATCACGTTCTCTGGCTTCAGGTCCCTGTACACGATCCCCAGGCCGTGCAAGTACTCGAGCGCCAGAACCAGTTCCGCCGCGTAGAACCTGCAGAATGCGCAAAAGACGGTGGAATCTGAGAAACGAATCGCGACGATTGGCGCTTGCGGAACACGACATTGGCGATGCCGGAACGAAATCGAGAAACCCGAATCATCTCTCGGAGCGAGAATGCCCCAATCGGAACTCGGGAATCTGACGGAAAAAGGATTGCGGAATAATCAATCACCTGATGATTTCATCGGAGAACATCTTCTCGGTCTGCTTCTTCCGGAGAGAGTTGAGGTCGCGGCCGGGGCAGTAATCGATGGCGTAGCCGAGGATCTTCTCCGTCTCCTCCGACACGACGGCGCGGAGCTTCGGGAGCAGCGGGTGATCGAACTGCCCCAGGACCTCCTGCTCGAAAGCGATCCGCCGGTACTCGTCGCCGCCCTCGCTGCCGCCGCCACCGTCCCCCTTCGCCGCCTCCTTGTCGCTCTTCTTCTCGAGGTTGTCCCTCAGTATCACCTTCAGGGCCCAGGCCTGGTCCAGGACCGCGTCCCGGACCAGGAACACCACCCCCTTGGCCCCGCGCCCCAGGGCGGAGACCACCTCCAGGCCGTCCAGGCTCACCGCCGGCACCTGGCGGCCCCCCACCTCCGCCGCCGCCACCGCCGCGTCGCCGCCCATGACAGAACTCGCCGGCGGGAGCTCCGGTCAATAAGTCCTCGGTTCTCGATTCTTCGGCTTGCTCGGGTCGGGTCGGGTCGGGTCGGTCTCAGGTGGATCCTGGAGAGTCAGAAGGAAAACTGCTCGCTCCCTCCTGGGGTGGTTCCGCTTATATAAGGGAGAGAGACTCGCTCTCTCTCTCTCACTTTCTCAGAGCACAGCGAGTGGAATTTTCCCTCATTTTTCTTTTTTTCTATTTATTTTATTTATTTTTTATTTTTTTGTATCGACTTTCTCATTCCGTGGTGAGGAAGTTTTGGCGCGTCACCCAAGTCACGCCGTCGGACGGTCGATCCTACGACACGTGTCGGGCAGCCTCGAGGCTTGGCGACGTGGCCGCATCCGGAGCGTTTGCCCCGGCGGACGCGCCACGGGAGGCAACATTAGCTGTGACGCCGGCATTGACGTCACAGGCCGGGGGGGGGAAGGGGTTATTACTTGTGACGCGTATTTAATAGGTCCGCTTCCAGAAGGAGATCCGGACGCCGTCGTTTTTGAGTTCAGGTTGGGGGTAGGTCGAACGCTCAATCGGTCAAATCCTTTTCTAAAGTACCGAGAGAATTTTCAGCTTCAAATTTGACGGGAGCGTCAGGAAAATGAAATTTAATTTTGAGTTACTTCCATGCCAAGTTATGCGCTCCCAGTCAATATTCACTCCATTCGAGTTTGATTTTAATTAAATATAAGTAGAACGGTGCTTTCCCGCTTTCCCGCAAAACATCTAAATCACCATTTAAATCTCAAAAACTGTTATATGAAAATATTTATGTACATAATTATGCACGTGCTGTGAAAGTTTCTATATTTTTTATTAAAAAACTCAAAGCCTGTGTGTCTCGAATTTTCAATTGAATAAAAAGTAAATTGTAGGAATCAACTCAAATGAACGGATGTTTAATGTGAGTAAAGTTACTTCGTTGGAAAGGACTGTATGCAAATCAGAATTGTACGGAACATGAAATCGAGTAATTAGGGAAAGTAAGAATCTATTGGTAGCTCTTCACGAAAATAAATTTAAAAAAAAAAAAAAAAAAAAAAAAAAAAAAGAGGTTCCGTGGAAAAATGATTCGGATGACATTTTGTGAGGTGGGGCATTATTCGTCGCACGACTATACACGCCAATCGAGAAGTGAAAAGATAGTCGCATGCCACGACTAAGAGGGGCCAATATGATGATTTCCTTTCTGGGGCTGTTGGGTTCAATTATGGTCGGCCAAAAATGGTGATGCAATTCCTAGTGGAACTTGTCCACTGAAAAGTCTTCATTCTTGTACTCTAGAGACGGGCCACGTAGCATGGGGATGCCAATGAGGGGTTGCGAACTTTGGCTCGTAAACACAAAAAGAAGGTGTAAATAAGTCATCTCGAATCAATGGATTCATTGTAAAATCCCTCTATGATATAATGCATTTTTATTACAATTTTTTTGGCTGATGATAGATAAAGGGGTGTAGCGCTTGAGAAGGTGTGAAGCCGCCCATGCTCCTCTTGCTAATGGAAAGAGAGGCAGTCCTTATATTATTGCATGATAAGAGTTAGTTCTTTTTTTTATTACAAATATCAACAATATATCTATTTTCCTCAAAATAGCAGAGCAAGTCAAAATATTAATTAGTAGCATAGCAAAAATGGGTTTTTCGTCATTAATATGTTTGCTCGAGAAAAAGTTGGGTAGAGCCGGATCTAAATGTTGGCTAGGTAGGCGTCCGGTAGTAAGAGGAATGGTTATGAACCCTGTAGACCATCCCCATGAGCATCCCGTATTGCTGAATAGAGTGTCTACTTTGCATAGATTAGGCATACATGCATTTTCTTCAACAAGTTGTTATAAGACTCTTGATGGCTAATCTAGCCCTAGGCTAGAGAGACTGTTTAGACCACTATATAGGAAAGCCTAGCCCTTCTTTAACCAATATTTCAAATATTCAAATCAAGAAGTTAGAATTGGTCATACCCAATTTGTACACATCCATATTAACCAATTCATTTTTATGAATCGCATCGATTCTACTGGATTTTTTTCAATAGGAAATTCCTAATAAGAATAATACTGATTAGAATCAGAGACCAAGTTTCATCTCAATTGGAGAATACTTCGTTTGTTGTAACACTCTAAAAAAAAAAAGTTCTTATCAATGGCTTCCCTTGCATTACCAGGTATGCAACAGGCTCAATGTGGTAACATCTTCCCTTCAACTTTTGGCCCGACTTATCATTTTTTTTATTTGCCGATGCTACGTCTCACCACGTCATATAAATGGTCACCGATTAGATGGCAAACTTCATGCTTGATCTAGAGCTCGCGTTTGTCATCTTGTATGGAAACCTACAATAATGTGAAGTTATTATATTGGATGGATGGGGATAATTGTTTAGAAGGAATATCCCAAAGATTTTTTACTGAATGCACGACCTAATGAGCTCATCTAATGGGGACTTTATTCTTTACTAGGTTGGCAATAGGAATATCCCAAAGATTTTTTCCCCTTCACCGCTGTGGATCCAAACATTTGATATTGTCAACATATGGTCTGTTCGTTCTGCAGAATATGAGTAATTTAGAAAATAATTTCATAAAAATGATTGCTTGTTTCGCTTACAAAAATGAATGAATGAATGAAATTCTTTTTATCGTCCACGAAGATATTTAGACATAAATTATTATCAATAACAAATGTATTTTTCGTTGACTAATTATTCAAAGCGATAAGAATAATTATTTTTAGGAATTTCTTTTTTTTTTCAAAGCGTGCAAGATAAAAAGGGTCTTGGATCCAATGTTCGATTGAAACTTATTTTCCCTAAAATTCTCATGCGAAAGAGGTTTAGACGTGCAAAAAAACCGGGGTGAATATTCCGCGATTGGGTTTGTCCGCCCCATTTGTGCATATGTTGTGGGCTGGTATTGCTGCTGACGTGGCCCAGGTCCCAAAAATCAATTTGCATAAACGAATCTCGATGGTCGAAAGTCTAGCCGGTGGTCTGCTGGGCCTAAATGAAAAGGAAAGTGGAAATCATGGGGGGTTGATCTCTAAATAATGAATTGAGCAGGCCCTCTAGTGCAGCGACTTAAATTGGTGGCCAACACAAACCATAGCCCACCTCAAGCCCAGTTTTAGTGGATTTTACTAAACATCTAGATTGCTATGGCAACATTAGTGTCTTCATATATGTTCTGTTAGCGATATTAGATATTTACTTGATTCCGAGTATCTCTCGAAATCATGTATTTATGTTCTTGATGGTGCATGCCTTTAATTGATTAGATTTGATATTATGTTCATCTCATCACCTCAAGTAATTATCCAATTTAGGCTATAAATAGGCTCATGTCCTATTTATCATATATATTGAAATATATTGGAAATTCCTCATTTTCTCTAATTTGCATTTTTACATGCAACTTGTACGTATTTATCTATACATATACATTTTAGATCAAAAAAAGAGATCGAGTGCTCTCATGAGCTTGATCGAATGATCTAACTTGCGTCCATTCAAAGAAGTCGTTTTCAGTGAGAGAAAGCTTTGTTTGTCATTTAGATCTAAACGAAATCATTTAGCTGAACTTATATAAATCATCCTAAATTGATCCATCACATTGCTCTACGTTATGGGCATGTTTCTCCATGTTCCTTGGATTGGGAATGGCACATCTGGGCAGGTATGATCAAATTGTGACACACCGAAAACCATTAAGCACGAGAAAGACTAAAAACCTCAAGTATAAAAGAAGAAGTAAGACTTGTTTATTGATGTAAAGATCATTGGCCATCCTTCGAAGATGATTTTTTTACTTAAAACACGAACTTAGAAGTTCGTGCATATGCAAGGATGCATTCAATATTATGTGAGGCATAGATCTATTAAAATAGGTTATAAACTCATTGATTAACTTATATATGGTAAGCGGAGTAATTATATAAATTAATTATATTTAGTAAATGGGTTATAAATGGATTTAAGCATAATGAGTGTTAAGTGGGTCATAAATGTGTTTAAAACTTACTGAGACCCAATTTAGTTTTTATAAGTCTTCTTTATTCCTTTTGACTCTTGTTTGATATTGTACTCACTCATTTTGCATTCTCACTTTAGTTTAGGTATGAATTTCTTTATATTGAATGAGTTAGGTATGCGTTAAGATGGGTATGGGCTATTATATTTACAATAAAAATATATAAGTTGCGAACGAGATAATTAATTCATTTACGTGATCTATCTTAAATTCAATCCGACCTACCCATTTGACAGATTTAATGAGGTAGGATGAATGCCGATCCTTCATTTCGGCCGATAAAATGCGAGGTAGCGACCCATCGTGGTCGATGGCGGTGCACCGGGCTCACATGAATCGGGTCGGTTCGTGTGATGGGGAACGGACAGAGCGAATCGTAGTCGAAACGCCCGCCACGTCACGTGCGGAAGGCCCACATGTGGCTAAGCCGATCCGGAACGACGAAGTCGACGGCGACCAGCCCGCCCGCCCCCACCACCACCACCGGAAAAAATGCCAAAAACATCGTCGACAGTCCCTTCGTGCTTTCAAAAATCATTTCCAATTTCCAATCCCGATTTCTCAATTTCCAAATTTCCGACTTCGACGCCGAATCTCCTCTCCAACACACAGAACGCAGCTCGGAATCCATGGCGGCTCCACAGAATCTCGCTCGCTGAGACCCCCGCTCGAGCACAATGGAGAACCGGCGGCTCGCCGTCCTCTGCTCCCACCTCCGCCCCGTCGGCCGGGGCTCGAGCTCCGGCCCGGCCTCGGCCTCGGCCTCGGCGTCGGCGAGGCTGTCCACTTCCGGCTGCTCCTTCGGCTCGAGCGACGACGATCGCGGCGGGAAGCAGAAGCAGCGGCCTCGCGATCCCGGCGACCGCCGGAGCTCTGCCGAGGACTGCGTCTTCTGCCGGATCATTCGCGGCGAGTCCCCCGCCTTCAAGGTATTTTGATGGATTTTTGATCGCGGTAGAATCCGAATTCGAGGATGGATAGGAATAGGATAGCTGTTTTCTTCGGCGTCGAAGCTCGTCTCGGTTGGCCGTTTCTTGCCGAACCATGCGAGCCCGATGTCCTGTCGTGGGTTGGTGACTGCGCGTGGAAGATTTCGCATTTTTGTATTCGCTTTTCGCCGCGTAATTAAGCATTGCTGATGTTGGTTTGCGGTGGACAAAGATTATCAGCATGAGTGACTGCTAGAATGGTCGGATTCATTGACGGGATTAATTTGTTGATTTGCTGAAGGAATGGTGGAAGGGGTAGAGAAGCGTTTGTATTATATTGCAAACATGAGTAGCAGTTATTGTGGCTTTTTTTCATTCTCCTTCCATGGTCTGCTCTCGTCTTGGCTTGCAAATTGGAGTTTTTCATGGAAAGTTGACATGGGGACTTATGTGCTGTTAGCATTGTCGAATTGCTGAGAAGAGACCATTCATCTGTAAAAGTTTAGAATGTAGCGTTGCCTTAGGTAGGTTTGACTTCTTAGAGAATGCTAGAAGATGAATGTATCTGTTGGGTATCGTTATCTTCTTCTCCTGGAATAGTTTGAGTAATTGGTAGCTGTTGTTCTGGAAGAATGGTATCTTCATTCATTGGATCTATTTGTTTTGTACTTTTGTTTTTTTACAGCTCTATGAAGATGAGAAGTGCCTATGCATATTGGATTCAAACCCTCTGAGTCATGGGTAAGGTATTACACATCCAACAATCTGCAGTAAAATGAGCATGGTTATATTACATACATCACTTAGATGACCAAGCGAAGTTATTGTTCTGGCTCCTACATCCACTTGTCATTGGCATGTTCATCAAAATGCAAGCACAAATGGATGAGGCAAAAATATAAGTTTTACACTCTGTTGTTTGGCCAGGACTTCATATACTCTCATCTGATTATCCTCTCCAGACTTTGTCACCTTGCTTCGTTAAGAATGATTGAGATGAATTCATGTGAACATAGCTGAAATATGGTTGGCACATGAAACTATGTCACTGTTAGTTGCAGATGCTGCCATCTGGCTTTCACTTAATGACCTATGTGCTTGGTATAGCATCCTAGATGACAAGTGTTGGTCTGAACTTATTAACAGTTTCACTTACTCATGACAACTTTCTTATCGTCAGCTTAGATCCTAGTGGTTGTTTCTATGGCCTGAAGAATCCATATCATAATTAAAAAGACCTCTACATGCAGATCACCGCAGGGGCTGGAAAACATTTTGTGGTTATGAGAAAGCTTTACATGAGATGTTGGAGAATAGGATTCCTACCTTTCCACTTAAACCCCAATTTTGGTTGGTTTGACAATTACACCCAATATTATCTGCCTCAATATGGTTCTCTCTGTTTTTGGCATTCTTTTCTTTGTTTACCAAGGGTTAAGTGGGCTTTAGATTGGCCCCTTTGTTGATTGATTTATGACAACTGGTCGCTCTAGTAACTTCCCGTTGCATTGTTATTCTCACTGTTTTGACATGAATACCTACGGAGTTAGAAATTGAATGGTCTTTTTAGGTTAGATATGATTAATTTAATAGTTTCATTCGACTGCTGTTACATCAGATCTGTTTTGTTCTTGTTTTTGTACTTTTCTAGAATAATCTTTATCTGAGTTTACCTTGGTCGTCGTACTTGTTGACAATTGTCATCATGCCTTTCTTGTTTCTAGGCACTCTCTGATCATTCCAAAATCTCATTACTCTTCCTTGGAAGCCACACCTCCGGATGTAAGTCTAGTCTATTTTACTAGATTGTTTCTGAATTCGACTAGAAATTACTATAACCTGTTATAATTAGATTTTATTAACTAGCATCTATATATCTTGTTTGTGAAGTTTTTGTCCTTTGATGTATACAACGTGATTTGCAAGGTACACGTCGAATGACAATGAGCGGTAAATTGACTCTGTTGTTACTTCTTCCTGCTGTGTGCTGTTTATTCTTCCCAAAGTAACTGGCAGAACTGTCTTACTTAGTAATTGGCAATGCTCATACTCTTGTGGCACATTTTTTGTTCATTTTTTCTATACTACTGGCCTAATGAACTGAAAAGATTCCACTGTGTAGGTGGTTGCTGCAATGTGCTCAAAAGTTCCATTCATTGGCAGTGCAATTATGAGAGCTGCTGGTTGTGGTATGTATCAGGGTTCTTGACTTGTTTATTTGCATCTCATTGTCTTGCAGTTTAATTCTAAAATTCTTGGAAAGGTTGTATCCTACATATAAACCTGCAAAAGTTCGTCAGTTGGAATGACTCGGGCCAAACTGAGAACTCCACCTTTGTCCTGTGTCCATATCAGGACCTTTTATATCGATGACGGTTATGGATTTGATTGGGCATATATTAAGAAACCATTAATAAAGAAGTACTTGTAGCTCTACCGGAGAAAAAGATGAAGAGCACATAAGTACTGGGTATCATGATTCTCTGGCAAAACAACTAGGACATTTCTAGGCAAAACCTGGATCGCTTTAGTTTATATCTTTAAAAACTGTCTGTAGCCCTTGCAACCTCCAGTCCTCCTGATCCTACTCTTTGTAAATTAAAAGCTGAGGAAAGGTGAAATAGAAGAAGGAAAAGTTCTCAGAAATGGCAGAAATTGAATTTTGAGTTAAAAGTATCGAAGCAAGAAAATTATCTCTCTGGGTGAAAGGGTCTTTTAGGAACATATAGAAACATTAGCTGGCAACTTGGGGGCTTTGGGTCAATTTGCCAATGCTTTTGTGCTTTCTCTGGTGGTATCGTATCATCATGTTGAGATACCCTCAACCTTCTACTTTAACAAGCACTTAAAACTGTTAGTGCAATAATACTTATGATCTATAATTTTCCAATCCAGATTCTTTCAACTTGTTGGTTAATAATGGTGCTGCTGCTGGACAAGTCATATTCCACGTAAGTTGATTGTCTCCTCTAGATGTTGTCTTCGCTCCTTGCCTAATCTCAGGGAATTGTATTTTGGTTTCTTTAAGCTGAGCTATATGAGACATTCCCCTTTGCTTCATAGCTTTGTCAAAGATGAACAGTTGTATCATTTATATCTACGATGCTGTACCTACCCATTCAGTCTTAGTTGGGAGTTCAAACTTACCGTTGCACATAGTATGATCAAATGCAGACTCATATTGCCATTTCTGCGTATTGTATGCAGACCCACATTCATATAATCCCTCGAAAAGCCCGCGATTGTTTGTGGACTTCAGAGGTATGGCTGCTTTCTTTATGCTTCTGTTATGCAAAGCCAAAGAAGCTTGTGAATATAAAACCAACAATTGTTTCAACTTCTGGCAGAGCTTGCGAAGGCGTCCCCTTAACTTCAACCAGGATGCCTCTCGACTCGTCGACCATGTGAGAGAGGAGTTGTCAAACGTGTCAAACGTGTCCAACGATAGCAAGGGCCAAGAACCTACTCTCTCATGACATTATTGGGGTCACTTTTCTTCTTTTTCGTTATGTGCGGGAAAGAGCGTATGATTAGGAGGTTTGACGATATAGGCCATTCTTTTTGTGTACTTCAGGTGACTCAAAGGTGCATTCGCTTTGTAAATTATTCCCTTACATAAGTCTGTTCCAAGTCCCTCGTTTGTATCATAGACACACTCAAAAGGGTACATTACACGTGAATCTGGTGTGAAGGGTCGTAAACTGGACTGGTGGTTTGCTTCATACACGACGTTGCAGTGATTTTGACTGTTCATTCTCTTCTATTCTATCCTTTTCAAGATGATGAAACGTAAGCATCCTCTTATCCCGGTGCAGAGAAGGATAAGATAACGTGGTGGCCAATGCTAGAAATACATTATAGGTTTCTTCTGCTTGTAAGAGGGGGACCAGCATAATAAACAAGTCCACACTTCTCCAAAGTCACATTTATAACGCTTATGCAAGAACAGGACTTAGTAGTGATAATGAGCTAATATACTTATCTGGTAAAATGTGCTGAGTCAATGTCTACTCAATTGTAATGTGATTTAATACGAAGGTTGGGAAAATCTACATAACCAAGTGATTGCACGAGAGCGGTTGAAGCTGCTAAGCCCTGCACTAGTTGTTATTGGATATATATTTGTTTTGGATATCTAACCATCAGCCCCGTCTATAAGCAAGAGAATAGAAAAAGGGTTCCTTATATAAGATAGCAAATCTAGATTCTCTCATAGATTTAAGTAAAGACAGACGGCCATACCGTTTTTGCCGCATTTGAAGAAGTTGGACCTTGTCCGAGCTCGTCAAGAGCCAGCATCTCAACTTGTTTCTGCTCTATGAATGGCCGCTTCATACTGTGCACCGCGTCTCCCAAGTTATGCATTTTTTAACGTGTCCAATTCAAGAATTGGAGAGCTGCATAAGATTCCTCGTCTTCTAGTGTCTGTCTTAATTGATTTCTTCAGAGAAAAGACGGGCTTTCGTTACTGGAGATAGTGAATTTACGGCCATGTTGCGACTCTTAACCTGCCCGGAGCCGACCATTCTTCATGATCAAGGAAAATACTCGATAGCTGATACATGCATTCGCTCTTCTCTATTATGTACACGAGACTGGTAGAAAGTCAAACGATCCCTAATTCAAAAGTTCATCCCATGCTTTCGGAAACAGAAGCATGTATGATGCAAAAAACATGTACGACACAACGATTTTCAACAATGTTATGGGGAGATGGTAAGTTATCAAATTACATCTCATGGCTTTCGAAATCTACCAATATATCTAATATCGCACTTCATCAGTTACTAACTTGCGCTCATATAGACATATTGAAAGTCAATTAGTAATTATAGTCAACCTTATTGGCGATATGATATTGAAAATTTGAAGTTGCCCGATGCAAATGATTTTCCAACCTATATTTGAACCTTACTTGTGGGAATCAAAATGTGAGTTGGTAAATTATTGATTAACTCGATGGTGGGGATTTTAAGTGAAATATGGCATAAGCCTCGTCAAATAACTTTCTCATCTCTTCAACAAGTTTGGAGGGCCTAACATATAATTATCTCTTCGAAAAATTATAAACGAATAATTTTTATGAAATCTTGCAATTCCTCATTTGAACATCCAAAATTGTATGATTTCCTCTACCGTTATCATACATTGTTTATATTAGGATTAATTATGATAGTTTGTATTAAAAACACTCTAGGAGGAATGCCTTATGTGGTGCTTATGCTTTGATAGTTATGTAGAGTTTCAGAACATTTCGATTCATATTCCAACCTATCATGTAGAATGATTTCTTTTACGTGTAGCTAGTTTGAAAATCAATCACTTAGAGCACCTACTTAGGTAACGAAAGAACTACTTCATAGGAATCACTCCCGATGGGTTAGATTTAAACTCTTCGCTTCGTCATTCTCATTAGATAGAGTTAATCAAGAATCCATCGAGGTCAAAACTGGTTGAGCATAGGTGTAGTACCATAGGCAAATGAGCCATGATAATGTATACCTATGTCGATTTTAATTAAGGTGATCTTGCTCAAATAGTAGTGTCCTATACTAGTCCTCGCTCTGCTCGACTTGTGCAGAGTTCGAGCTGAGTAGCTCGTTAAACTGCTCCACAGGTAATGACGGGCAAGTCCCAAGGGGGCGGCGGTCGCCCTGCCTTTGTAGGGGCCACTCGACTATAAAAAACTAAAGGGGTAGAGATAGCTCCCATGCCTCGAAAAATATGAATTCCTCGTAAAATTGGACATGAACAAGTCTTTAAATTGCTCAAGGAGGTAAAGGCGGGAGAATCATCCTGGGAGACCTCGTACTTGCCTCCTCATCCCCTCGGTCGGGTGGGTAGACATAGGCTGGGGATTTGGGGGCTCATAGGCAATGGAGGTGGATAACCAATCCCAGAAACACTGCATCCATAGATATACAGGCTACGATTGGGCTGATTGGGCTGGCATAAGGTGATCAATCCCTGTCCCCGCCCGGCGTTATATAAGGTAGGTGCTACACCTCTTTTGTACCGCGACCCAGTTGACGATTATTATATGATACAACGAATCATATCGATCACGAGCCGTCCGCAGAAGTTCGCCCACCGATTTATTAAAGCAGTACTTTCTAGAAGGACTGTCAATGTTATCCAATGACAGCAGGTAAAAGCCTATCCGGGGCGTACAACCATCTCAAATCACGAGTCAAATCAATCAAAGTCAAGATTCGCTGCCGAGTCTTATCCATTCACCACGGGGACCCACTTCCCCAGACAAAACGCCAAGCAACGCAACGGGACGACGTCGATTCTATCTTCGTTCTCCTCCCAGACACGATCGCATCCGTCGCACGTCGTACCAACGCGTGTCCGGGCCTGATCCAACGATCACATTCGTGTCCACCGAATGTATGGTGCACCCTCCGCTACCCGATGGGAATTTCCCGCGTAAGTTCCCCTTTACTATTTTAAATGTGGAAAATTTCCCGAATATATTTCCCCCTATTTATTAAATAATGACTTTTCACTTTGATGTCATCTCGTGCGAACGGAGACGCGGCCGTCGACGGCGTACTCGTCGAAGCCGACGCGCCGGCACTTCACGCCGGCGGCGGTGGCGAGGCCGCCCGCCGGCTCGGGATTGACCGTCCGCCGGTACGGGCCGAGCCACTTGTTCGTCACGTAGCGGCTCTTCCGCCACGGGGGTACGGACAGCTCTCGGCTCTTCAGCGACCTCTTGGCCTCGTCGCACATCACCCTGGCGATCCTCCTCAGCTCGTCGCCCGTCCCGACGAAGGCCTCCGGCAGCGACCGCAGCAGCCTCGCGTACCGGCGCGTCGGCCTCGCGATCTCGAACCCGCCGGCGAAGTCCAGATCGACGAAGTACCGGGTCTGCTGCTGCTGCTGGCACGCGGCGGGGCGGGGGCCAGCACGTCGATGAACTCGTAGTTCCCGGCGGTCACGCCGCCCGAGGACTCCCACCGCGACTTGCAGACCGCCGCATTGTGGCCGATCTCCCGCAGGGACGACATCACTCTCCGCCTGAGCAGAGACTGGCTGGCGCGCAGGCCGGAGAACGCCTCCACCGCCCTCAGGACGTCATCCAGAAGCAGATCTCGGTGAGGGTCCTTGGCTCCGGCGGAAACCGGCGCCAGGGCGTCCTCGAGCGAGTCGGAGTCCGAGTCGTCCGGGTCCGAGTCGGCCTCGCGACCGGGGGAGTGCGCTTCCGAGCCGCCGTCGCCCTCCTCGAGGAAGGACTGGACGAGCTCGGAGAGGCGGGGAGTGCAGTCCTCCCCGTCGTGCTCGCTGCCGCTGCTGACGTAGCTGAGCTGGCGGCGGCCGGCGAGGAGCCGGGCCCGAGCCCGCTCGTCGAGCGGGCCGGTGATCCGCTTCGCCCGAGAGAGGCCCTTCATCTGGCTTTCGCAAAAAGCTTTTGGTTTAGTTTAGGGTTTGCTGGATGGACGATGGTGGTGGTTTTCTGCGATCCTTCTTTCTTGAAAAGTGGTGCTGTTAAAGCTGAGGTTTTGTCACGATCGGACAGGTGGAGTAGAGTAGTTTTGATGGATCGAAGTGAAGGGAGCTTATAAAGAAGCGGAGGGGTGTTCATGCAGGGCAAGATCGCCAAAAGAATGTGTCTGCGAATATTCGGACTGGTAAAATATCTTAGTTAATATTTTCTCTCTTTGGCCAGAAAGTTCAAAGGTTTGATTTGACTGCTCTTGGTTTTTCTTCTTCTTTTTTAAGTTTTTTTAACCTGGCGATTTAGTTTCGGAAAGGGTTTCGGCTTCTACACCCAACAAAAAGAGAATAAAAATCTAAGAGTAAAATTAGAATAAGATTAATAAAAAAACAAAAATATATATATTTTATTTTATTTTTGAATTTTGACAGGAAAAATAAACACATGCTTCTTTTATTATTAAGAAATTGTGAAGAATGATATCAAACCATTTCCCTCTAGGGGTGGATACCTCGGGTTTTTTAAAAACATAAACATTATCGTTTGGAGTTCATCGTACGTTGCTTTATATTATCTTATGAGGTGAAGATATTTTATGTGATTGAGATCCTCTTCATTTCCACTAGGTTGACAAGATGGTCCTTGGCTTCTGATTTTGCATAGCTCCTTCAACTTTGTTATTTTTCCTATCATATATTTCCTGCAAAGTTGAACTTGTATTTGTTTAAAATATATAAATTGTAGCCTCTTCTTCGCCTCAAAAGCCCACTTCTGTGGTAAATTTTTTGTTTCTTATTGGGTTAGTCTCACAAAGGAGAAAAAAAAAAAGGTCAAGTCTCCTCAGTTCTATATCAAAGAATCGAGACTTTTCTTTTAACCATCAATGAGACGCTTTCACACTAAAAAAACAATGACGTAAAAAAGTCATGTACGTTGAGGCACGTTGATATGTCGTCATAATGTTTCGTGGATGATACTACTTTCTATTAATTCAAAGTGAATGAAATTTAATTATCCTTTTAATATAGTTTATTATTTTATGCAAAGACTTGATTTAGTTTAATTTCATCTTTTAAGTTTTTGCATTGGGGAATATGCTTGTGCTTTTTATTTTGACGAAAAATGTTTAGTAGTGATATGCACAACAAAAATAAAAGTTCATAAATATATGACTACGCTAAAAACTTGTCTATGTTCAAAATCTTCTAAATCCTACTCGACAAGTAATTCATAAGTTTGCTCGGCAACGTGGAAAAAGATTATGTTTGTTGGAAAATTCTCTAGTCGAGAAAGCTAACATGTACAAAAGTAAATACAGTGCTTTTAATACACATAACAATACCCACCTAAAAGATTTAATAAAAGAAAAAGAAAACGGGTGATATTCATAATTATGATGACTAGATTTTACATAGGTCTATAAAAACTAGACAAAAAGAAAGTGGATATACGTGGGATTTACTGGCTTAATTGTAAATTGGATGATGAAGGATAATTACTGTCGCTTGGTGAGAAAGGAGGGCATTTTAGTCATAAGAGCGAGGAAATATCCTCACTCTTTCTCGACTCTTAAAAGGAACTTCCTGATCTTTCCGCCGTATTTTTCTATTCTTAAAAAGCCACCAAACACAAGTTTGTAATCAGAAGAGTTAGGACTAAGATAATGTTTTTTTAATTCCCACTTTCCTCCCCCTCTTTCGTAAAAGGTAGGATTAGATTGAGTGGAAAAGGATATGCGGCAGCAATATCCTACTTCCTACCTTGACTGCGGGAGCATATCCGGCGGCACCTGAGAGGGTTTATTCGCCGAATACGGTCGTGCCGCTAACGCTCTCCGGATTGGCCACCGAGGTCGACGTGGACCTACGGGCCCACGAAGTTTGGAAGTACAAAAAAAATATTCGAGGTGACCATCTTTTCCTTCTATTACTCTGGTCGTGAGCATATTCTTTGTCGAAATAAGATTTGATTCGATGCGGTTGGTTGTCCTCTCCTCGCGTGCCTCGAATTCGGATGAAGTTCATCTAAATCATTTGGTCATGTCGACACCAAAAATGTCCAAATGTTCGGATGAATGCGACCGAAGAGAGGTAATCATCGAGTAATGGAACCCACGTCCTCGAATGTCATGTACTTGTCGAGTGGCGGAGTCATGCGAATGTCGAGATAGTGGAGTATCAATAACTCCATGTGTAGCCATTGCTTGTGGGTTATGAATACCTTATAACTACGTTTAGTCGTCTGGATTCGTTCGGATTGCGATAGGATTGGATAAAAGGACAGTTGAAATCTTCCACATATCTCTAGATCGTAAAAATATCATATCATATATTTGGTGCAATTAAGATAGGATTTGGAATATTCGAAAAAAAAAATACTTGATAATTTTGAAAAATTTGCAACTTAAGATGAGATTGAAAATCTTTGTAAATCCTTCTCATTTGAAAATATTAAAAAAAAAACTTTGAAAATCCCATTTTTGACTTTGGTCCTCCTGTACCAGAGCCTTAAACCCTCTCGAACATGTCTCTGGGAAGTCGACCTTGGGAGCAGCTAAGACAGGAGACCGCGGAGAAGGTATTTGTCGTGGGATGGCTACACAAGAAGGTTTTGCACCATGTTGCCGTCGCAACGTTCTAGAACTCGACCTCGACGCTCGAGAGCGTGGTCACTAAGAAGTTGATGGTGTGCTGGCCGATCTAGATCGGGAGTCATGCGTGAAAGGACAGGCTTGACATGAAGGATGTACACGACTGGAGTGGAAAGGATAATCTATGCAAACCGGACATGACGATTGTCTTTACTCGTCTAAACACGATCGCTGGCTGATAGTGATGACCAAGGTGTCGGAGGTGATGGCAATCGTGCATGGTGGGAAGTGACTATGAACAGTAATTTTGGTGGTGGTCCTTTGACAAATCAGTTAAAATATAGAACATGAAATTTTTAGTTTTTCTTTTTAATATCTGGCATTTTATCTTGGTGTGTCCATTCCGAAATATCATCAAACAACGGATGGGATAATCTAGACTCAAATCAGGACTACCAATGCAGCTTAAGTGTACTCTTTATAAGGGCCCACCCTTAATTAATCACAAAACTCAAACTTTTTTTCACAAATTCATATTTATCTTTGCTTTTTAGCAATTTACATGGTCTATACCCTTAATTTTTTTGTCATTTACTTTCCTATACAAAATCAACAAATGACCTTTCGCAAACATTATTGGTCCACATTTCAAAAGGTATTTTGTCAATATTTAATATCTTTTTGGCGTGTCTAATGGGACTCATTTTGTTGATTCGAAAAGACTAAGATGGCTAGAATATAAAAATCAACAAGAGTCAATAATGTTGCTGGCAACAAGTAACATCAACCCATTGCCACAAACCGGTAATGAGGCTGCTGCGTACTCTGAGCTTAGCTGACAGAAGAGTGAGAGAGGGTAGTCGATGGGAAAAGTCAGATTTTCCAAGGCACCTCAATGAAAAACTGCTGGGAAAGTTGCACCAATTCCCATGTTGATCATGAGAAGATTGCTCAAAGAAAAGCCAAAATTTGGCTAATTACATGGTGAGTCATATGTGATTATCAATTCTGTGAATGATGCTTCGTCGAGATTAGTAATGTCCAATCACTACCAATATTCCAAGCCAATCTAGTGATATCATGGTATGTTACCTGTTGTTGTACTTTTATAATGGATACAATGATTGTAAAAAGGAATCTAGTTGATAATAACGAATTAGATTGGTCAATGGATTGGAATTTGAAAATGTTAGGTCCACAATCTTTATGGCACCACAAAATGCCAACATCCGAGCACAATTTGCCAAAGAAATTCAACAAGAATTTGGTTTAAACGGGAGAATTGTTGGGCCTGTTTATAAGAAACCTTATCTTGAATAGGTTGATAATAAGCTTTTGCCTAGAAGTTATAAAATTCCTGACTTTGTCATCTTCACTAATGAAGGTGAATAGTCGACCATTGAACACATCGGTTGATTCTTTGCCCATTAAGAAAGAATGCATTTCTAAGTCTTTGATTATTTCCTTTGTCCTTGTTGAAAATTATTTTCACTTAGTATACTAATTTGCCACCTATTTTGGTGTATAACTGGGCGGAGATGGAAAATACAATTCCATTCTCAATTTTATAGAAAAATAGTTGAGGTATCGATTGCTTATAGCTAGACTGTACCAATACAATAGTGAGTTGGCAAATTAGCTTATTACTCAATTTAAGAAAGTTAAGAATAGATGCCTTACTTCTCTCTTTGGAAAAAAATTGCAAATTTAGCCTTTAATGGGTTGAAATTTAATTTAGGAGAGATATTTGAAGGCCGAGGCTTTGCTGATTTATTTCAATTGTCAACGAGAGTGTCTAACTATGAACAATTGCTTAAAGTCAAAGATGAAGGCCACATAAAGACTTCATATGAAATGTGGCTTCAATGGAAAAATACAACTCAGATGATAAAGCTGACCAAGATGAAATTCAGCAAGGAAACGGTCAAATTTGCCAATGACAAAGTGCGTATAATGACTCTTGAACATCTAATTTAAAAGATGGTTGACGAAACATTCAATTCTTTTGAGAGGGTTATATGTTGACACCAAAATATGTCCAAGCGTTCGGTCCACGTTCTCATATGCAACCAACAAAGAGGAAACAATCAAGGAAGTGTAAGTGACATCACCTTCAAGTAGTGGAGTCCATAATATTAGATGCAACATGTCAAAGAGGTAACCATCAAGGTAGTTGAGTCGATGTAATTATCAAGTGGTGGAGCTAATGTAACCACCGAATAGTGAAGTCTTAATAACAGTTGCTTATGGGTTATAAGTACCCCAAGTGTACTTTTTGTTAGGGCGCACTTTCAATCAATCACAGAACTCGACGTTCTTGTGCAAATTTAATTTTATATTTACTTTGCTGCAGTTTACATCATTGGTCCCAATTGCTTTTGGTTTTTGTAACTTTAAATTTCTTATTATTTACTTTCCTATCCAAAATCTACACATGACCCTTCCTAACCTTTGCCAATTACCATAGCGATCCACGTTTTGAAAGGTGCTTTGTTGACACTTTTCAGTGAAATAGTTATATATCAATTCATGAACATTTTAGCTGAGTTTACTTTCATTTGAAAAGGATCCTCAGGTGAACGGTGGATACAACAACGACAATTGCAATAAGTAAGGTCGGTCTAAATCTTATCATGCTGTTGCAACATCTTCCACAACCTTCTATGTCTTTCTCCTATCTCTCCATGGTCGCGTGTCCATTCCTTGCTCATTTGAATACACTCGAAATAAATTGACATGGAACTTAGCTTTGATATTACATTAGGTCCCTCCGAAAGTTTAAATTTATAAGGTAAAAGGAGAATATAAATCCCGTAAACAAAGAACGAAATACACGTGACACCGTCGTTTTCCTTTTTCGATATTATTCTTAGAAAGTCGGCTTGCATGAGTGGAGC
Source organism: Eucalyptus cloeziana (assembly GCA_014182715.1). NCBI lineage: Eukaryota > Viridiplantae > Streptophyta > Magnoliopsida > Myrtales > Myrtaceae > Eucalyptus > Eucalyptus cloeziana. The sequence goes on from CM024641.1 coordinate 8,256,591, forward strand.
AACGAGCGGCACGAGGTAGCACGAGGTACTGCCTGAGGCGAGAGTCGCGAATCGTGTGTACAACATGGGCTGGCTGCGGCGGGGCTGTTGCCGGGGCTCTTCGACCACGGGCAGGTAAGCGACAAGACAAGACGTCCTCCATTCATAATTTTATCAGGACAACCATAAAATGGCGTCGATACTCTTTTGTTCGTGTTCTCATGATAGCTGTCAGGAACTGGAGTTGCTCCACTATTTTCCCGTGGCAAATCTTGATTGATTATGATGATGTGAAACCCGCCTGTCAAGATCGCCACTGAAAGGACAAGCAAGATCGCTTCTTCTTTTTTATTGGAAAGATAATATAAATAATTTCTAAATTTTAACTTAACATACAATATAATCTCTAAATTTTTAATTTATTTGATATGACCCAAAACCTTTAACTTAATATACGATTTAATTTTTTAATTTTTAAACTTTTAATATACACTCAAGTTAATCCTTAGTCTAAAATGAACATTTTTTAAAAAGTAATAAAAATGTGGGGATCACATTAAATAAATTAAAAATTTATTGACCACATTAAATATTAAGCTAACGTTCAGAGATTGCATTGAACTATTAAAAATTTAAGAACCACGTTGCACATTAAACCAAAATTCAAAGACCATTTGTGTCGTTATTCTTTCAAAGTTTAGAGCTAACTATTATTCTTCATGTGCCATGCCACTCGAGCGACTCGAACTCATTTATGGACGATAAAATATTGGATTAGTTCTGTTTACGTGGCGATTCTTATCATGTGTATGGCGTGCGGATCATCCGATGGACCAATGAAACCTCAACGGAAAAACAGCTCCTAACCTAGCATACATTCTTTCCTAGACCCTAAAATCATAATCGGGTGCGATCACGGCCTTTGATTGTGTTGGGTCCATGCGACCCTTTCGATCATGTTGGGTCCACGTGGGTTTCACGTCATCAGGCATGGCCCATGTGCACTCGAGTCCGAGCGATAGGGCTTTTATCATGCACAAAGTTCTAAACCTATTTAATCATAAACCTTTTAATTGTGTCAGTTCAGTTCTAAATATTTTCACATTTTACTAATTCAGTTATAAATCTATTCACTTCTTGCAAATTGAGTCCATCTAGCCAATTTTGGAAGGAATCAATGATGCATATGGCCAGTGCTAACGTGACAATTTTTAATACTATTTTAATAATATTTTGAAAATTTTATGGTTTTTTATTTTTTATTTTTTTTGGAGCTAGGATTGGCCAAGGTTGTCAGCCGACCCTCATCGCCCAAAGGCAAGGGCATCAGGCCCCTCGCCAGCACTAGGTGAAGGTCACCACACCCTTGCCAAATCTGGCTAGGTGAGAAAATTATTAAAATATCATTAAAATATTATTAAAAATGTGCCACGCCGTCCACGTCAGCAAAGTCCAATCAAAATTGGCTAGATTAATTCAATTGGCGAGAAGTGAAAATATTTAGAACTAAATTAGCTAAAGTACACTATGTTTATGACTTTTGAACAATTTTTCCAAGTCTAACGAAGCTCGTCCGCTTATGCATGGTGAGCTTTGCAATTCGAGCTTGGGCTTGTTATTTTGTGGGGCTCACGTGCCCTAAAATTGGTTTTGCATATCGCCCGTGGCTCGATGAAGCCCAATGCTTCACAAGACGAGTGGCTCTCAAAGTCTCGATCCAAGTGGAGCTTCTTGGGCCAACTTCATGGTTCTTCACAGGCCAGTCCAATAGGCCATCATGGTAACTGGCAACTACTACTGCTCATTAGCATGTGTTGAGAGGCGGTAAACGACGCATCGACGTCAAATAATTCTTTCATCTCAACGCCATAGGTTAGAAGTGGAAGCAATCCTAAGGCGAAGATCGAGGGCGATCGTGTCTAGAGATGGAAGATGCACTGTTGCTCGAGCTATTAGCCTCCCAAAATGTCGCGATTAGAAAGGGTCGCGTTAGCAAATGCGTCGTCATTCGAAGAGGGAGCCTGAGCTTGACGTTCAAGCCGGCGTTCCTTTAAGCAAGATTTCAGTTTCTGGCTCTGGAAGTTGGAGGAGATGAAGACCTGTCACTGTGAGAAAGATGGTAGAAACTGCGAGAAAATCAAGGTATGAAATGGGTTTTGCTTCTTCTTGTTATTTATTTGTTCTTTGTCCAGGCTTGTTGCACAGGCATTCTGACATTACGGATGGAAATGGAAGTTTAATGCCTTCTTTTAATCTGTATTACTTTCTGATTCTGGAGAAGCATGAGTTGATATTAGGAATCTGCGAGACGAATCATCTATCTACAGATTTCAAGTCTCGTGTTGGTGTTTTCCGTTTTGATGACGCCATAGCCTCCTTAATATCAAGGTGGAAATACAATTTTTCGCGATCATGAATAATGGTAAGTGTCCTGAGGTCTTACAGCAACACGATCGCAATCGCAATCTTTTTAACAATTCCCAATTACCCTTCTTGATCGCAATTCGACAATCTCATGAATTCAGCAAAGACCCCGATGTGAAAAATCATATTGACAAAAATAATGATCAAGCACGGTCGACATGGGGGTGTGTGGATCTCCTCTACGCGGCAATAAAAAGAAAACTCGAATCTTCTCCACCGACCGCTTAACATATAAGCATTTCTTCAGACGAAACTCGAATTTTATATGAGACACAAGCAAACGGTGCAGAGCTTTATGTTTTGATTGTCACCTTCATAAGCACTTAAATAAATAGGACTGTCAAGATAAGAACTGCAACTCCCCCAGCATCACCTGCAAAACATTACTCTAATCAAAGCAACTGCTCCCCCCAACCTCTCCCTCTCCTGAATGCTTTGTCTCAAACCATGTTCTTTCCCTTTACACAAATCTGCGATTAAGTAATTAATGTGGGCGGAGGGGTGTCATTAAACTGAATGAATTGGAATCAGCAGACACTTTTGTCTGTTCTCTCAGTGCGGAACCGAGGACAGGACAAAGCCCAGACCACGGACGACGAAACCAGCCAATAGATTTCAAACCCTAGAATATAATTCGAGTTATGTACGAGGGGAATTGAATATGGCATGGCCCAAAAAGTGATTCCATTCCGAGAGAAGTTGAGTGGAGCATATGGGGTTGTTCTCTGATCGGCCAACAGTCCATTGCGCCTGATCTGTTGGACCTATATTTTTCCCAAGATGCCCTAATTTTTTTAAGGTTTCCAAGCTCACTGGTTCCTCAATTGAAAACAAGATGAATACAAATGGACCCAATTATTGGGTTGCGCTTGTCCTCTTGGCATTGATGCTGGATTTTTCTGCCCCGACATAAATTAGGTTATCTCTTTATCCGGGGGCTCGAGTTTGATTCGAGTTGATAAAACCCATGAGCCGGTAGATAAAGATGATGCATACCCACTTCTTGGATCTTTGTTAGGGCCTCCACGGTGTGGAAATAATATGCGAAAACGCCGGTGGCACGTTTGGGCAATTTGATCTTAGCTTATTACGTATGCATTATTCGATCCGTGATACTTGTAGTTGTAGACCAATAAAATTAAGGACACTAATGGATTTGCGTGTTTTGAATTCGTGCTGGTTCTCGGATATTTGTGACCCTTAATTTTCTAGTACGGGTTTTTTGTATCAATATAGGTACGGAATCGTACATGAGTACTTAGGAGATGGGACGAGCATGCATAATCATATGTCTACCATGTTATTACAAAATTAGGCCGGCAATGATTGCTCGCTGACTAACTTTAGATTTTCACTTTCTTACTTTAGAATTTGACATGATTAATGGATTTTTTTTTCTCATAACTGCTGCTAAAGATTTATAAAGTCGTCACTGGAATTCAACTAGAAGCATAATATTGCCCATGGAAAATTTCAAAAGCTTAGTGGGGTCAACTGGGATAAACTTTTGGGCAAGTGAACAAGAAGTTTAGAATTCTTGAACCCCAAAAGAAAAAAAAACAAGAAGTTTAGAAACTTGTGTAGATTATTCCTGAATTTTTTCTATGTTCCTGAATTGTTCTCTGTAGAGAATTCTTATGTTAACTTTGCAATCGAATCCTCATGTTTTCTATTTATACAATCTTGTCCTTTAATTTGTATCAGTCATACCTTTGATTAATTTTATTGTTAGGACACTTATTTATGAAGCACGATTGCTGACGCGATAATTTTTTTTGTACTCAACAAAAGGATTAAAAACTTGAGCATTTGAAAAAACAACGCCGTTTTGAGTAAATTTGTCCACATCAAATCACTAGCATATCACATAAGATAGTTGGCGATAATTAGACCGCCGAGTTAACAATTTCAAGCAAAAATTTAACTGGAAAAACTATTAAATCTTTATGTAAAGATTTATAACCATATTAAAACAATTAAAAGGTTTAAGACTAAATTATCTCATGCTTAAAATAGCTTGACTTGCCCTTAAAAAAGTAAGAGGATATCCCGAAATCTCAACCCGGGCCAATCCGTGCCCGAAAAGTCAGCCGAGTCCGAGCTTTGGGAATTTGCTCACCCCTAAAACGTAATGAAATATGAATGTCTTATCGTACCGTTAACCTATGAAACTCACAGTAAAAACATTAGCACGATAAACGGAGTTGGAATTGAGCATTGATAACACAGCAACGATTTTCATCTCGAATTGTAAGCCTCCAGACAAAAGAGCAAACAATAATTTAGAATGAATTTGAATGCCTAACATCAGTGTCGACTCGTAACAGCTGGCACCAATTCATGTGTCAAATACACCATTGGAAGTTGCTTTTCCTTTCTGATAATGGAGAACTTCAGTTTATCAAAACAGAAAAGGTATTCATCAGGCCTCGTATCTTACGAGGCCTAAGAAGATATTGAATTCAAATCATATAATAAATTGAATTTAGCACATCATAAATGAAGGTGATCGATAAGTCGGCAATCCATCTAGACCCAGAAGGCAAAAGGACGGGACTCAATATCGTCTTTGCATGAAAAAACTCAGCTCGCCCCACCTTGATTCGAGTTCAGACCCTGACCCAACACGAATCTTTCGACGTTACGATCCGGCTCGGCTGTGTCCCATTCGATGATCACCACGCACAGAGAGGGATATGCGGTTGCCCGGTCAGCCATGCCACCGGAGTAATGAAGAAGCGAGTTCTGGTGGTTGTTGGGGTTTGACCGGTTTCAAGAAACGAAAGAAGACAAGACCCCCACGACAGAACTTCAAGGACAATAATATGATCTTGCCACACACTTCTTAAAGCACAAATCTTTGCATGTGAAGTGCCGGCAAATTGTGTTTTCCTCAGTAATTCTCTTCGAGATCCATCCAAAGTTTGTTTCCCGGCAGCTCCCGTCATCTTCTGTCTCTTTCCACCGAGCTGTCGAGTTCTTTCAGTAGAAATTTCTTAGCTAAATAATGCGTGTTTTCAAGACCCCACTTTCAAGATTTTTCTGATATCACTCGAGGTACGAATCTCGGTTAAGATCCCGTATCGAAATGGGAGCCAAAACAGGGTCATTCTATACAAAGTACCGCTGTCAAGTCTCTCAATTAGCGTCACATATCATGAGAACGACGAGCCGGTGCTGATTTTACGATGCGGGGAAATGACAAAAGCGTTTGTGCTCGCTAGGGCATGCTCCTGGTTAGGGTACGGAGATGTTTCTGTATAGCTCGCAAGACTATTTCTGAAAATGACCGGGCACTCGCCGATCGTGCGTTGCCTGGTCGGCCATGAAACCTCAATCTTTCCTGAACCTTTCGTGGGAACCAAAAGCGCAGGAGGGGGTTCTCTTTCTTTCTATGAATGATTGTGCCATTACGTGACTTGGGGATTCTATCTTATACTCAAGGCGCAGAAGAGATAAAAAAGACAAAACAACATATGAACAACACTCTTTCCGTCACACCCAAGAAAGACACTTTGGCAATTTTCATCAACTGGTTTGATCTCGCCCACAGTATTTCCGCTCCTCGTGCACTGGAAACTGGTGGGGAAAGAGTGATGAAATGGCTAAGGGTGATGTATCTGCGGACCAATTGGCATTAGAATATTTCTTTTCTTGGTGAACTACCCAGACGTAATGAAGAAAAAGTGGAATTTGCTTCTGAATTTGGCAATGGTAATGGGCCTTGGGTTTCTTAAATGGCAACCCCACGCTCTGCAGTCTCCCATACCAGGAAGAGAACAAAATAGCAGATCTCCGATAGTGATTGATTGTGGACTGCGATTTTTTACTTCATTTCTGCTTCTCTCGTGCAAAGACAATGTCCTCAGCAACTCCACCAGCTGCTTCACTAGACATAGTCGATCTTCGAACTTAGGGAAGCGACACGAAATTATGGTTTTGCCGATGAGGACGGCGAAAGACAGCAAATCGAGCATATGAGGGAATAGTCTCTCTCTTGCTGCATTACTTAGCAACAACTCCTTGCAGACCCCATAAAAGGGTATCTCCCGATCTTTTCAACTGTGATTTGCTGGTAGGATTTATGTGCGATTGGGAAAGGATAGCTCTCTAGCTCTTTCTAGGACCAATTCCTAGAAAAGCAACTTACCAATAAGAAGAGGAACCTCATAATACCAACTTACTGATGAATAAACAAAACCCAGAGAAAACAAAAGTCATTATTGGATCATTAGCCCCGTGAATATTGAATCATTGCACGCTCATGTCTTATCTCGGTCGCCAAAAACAGTGGAGGTGACGACGCACGAGTATGCAAAACAAAAATCCACTGTGCCGATTACACAATAGGCATCAATTAGTCCGAGCACTTAAGATATGACATTACGGGATGGAAAGTCGAGTCGTCCCGAGAGTATCTTCGAAATACCCTTTCCTTCAAAGTCCATCACGCTAACACATGGGTCCGCTAAGAGCCACATCTCAAATGTGTGATCAGACATTAGTTATGTTTGACTGATTGCTCCTTTTAGCAAATTCCATGAGGGAAGAGTCTCTTGTCGGTGACAAGCTGCGGGCTGCTGTAAATTTCGGTTAAACGTGTGATTTTCCTTTGTTCTGTTTTCAAGATCAACCATCATTAGACACCCTTTTTTCTTCTTCTGCTTCTTCTTCCTTTCTCGTAACGATTGGCGGTGTGGATTTTCAGAGCTAGCTTGTAGCCGCTTTCTTTGATTTCCACAACCTGGCTTCTTATCTTGAGTGGATACAATGCCTCGCGCTCGCCCGTGCGCATCGCGAAATGTCAAGAAACGAGCTAACCGAATTCAAAACCGGTGAATTAAATAAAGGACGCCGATGAAACATCGCCATCCCGACCCATGCACGGCCCCGAACTGGCTCACCGACTGAACTATCGGAAGGTCTGGCGATGCAGCCAAAACCTTGTTTACACTCCAGATGCCTTTAATGGCCTGGACAACTTCCTTTGACCGGTGCAGTTGGTGTAATTTAATGGGTCGGAGACCCAATCCAACGACGGGAAAAGAAGGAAAACTGCGGGTGGAGATAGGAAGATCCGCGGGGAAGATTGTCATGTAGCAATCGTCCTCGGGATGTTCACGGATATCTGCAACATTCATTGCCGTCACGTCCCTCAGAATCTTCTCTCTCTCTCTCTGATTTTTTTTTTTTAATTTTCCTGATTGACTGGGAATAGCCATGGAATATCCCTTTCGGAGATCCCGTTGGAAGATCATTTTAGCTTCGCGAGGATGTCGCAGGCAATTGGAAGTGCGTAGCCTCGAGCATACGGGAAGCGCCATTGACAGAGCACCACGCGTGCACTTTCTTTTGTGGAACTTGTGAACCCGAAAGAGCATGTTCTTCCCGTGCTCGCATGCTGGATTCAATCTGGATAGTCGGAATCGGTGGGTCTTATGTGGAGTGGCGTGTGATTTCAATCAAATTTAATGATGTGATTTCAATCAAATTTAATGATGTAGATTTGATTGTACACATGAACATCATCTAACACACTGGCCAAATGATTTTTCTTTCCGTTGAGTCAAATGACTCTGATAACGTTTTATAAATTCATTGCTAAATAAAATTAATACATGTAATATAATATGTATTGATAAATCTCTAAAAATAGAGTTATTTTACCTATTTTAGACAACAAATAATGCAATATTTATGAGGAAATATTTGAATTTCCTTCTGATTATTCGAATTTTTCTTATTTATGCATATAAGAAAAAGAATAGCGAAAATCAGGAATTTCTTAATTTTGTTTCATAATTTTATCTGCAAGCGTTGAAAGATGGATATTAAATCAAAAATCATTTGATTTACTTACTAATTTTATGCGAAAATCAGCAGCTGCCTAGAGAAAAGAGTCTTGGATGTATTCTATAAACAAGAGAACATTGAGAGCATGGGGGATAACGAGGTTTTTATTTTCGGATCGTTTTTCATTGTTTATGAGTTTTTCAAGTATTTTTTAAGAGAAGACAAATTGGTGATAGAATTCTTGTTCTTTGATTCAAGATATTTGGTTTAACTTATAATTTCCTTCCTTTTTCTATGATGAATTTATCTATTTTTAATATTTAGGTGGCTTGTCATTTATCAATATCTATGAGATGATATTCTTTTTTTATTATTATATTACTTATTTGATCATTCACTTGCATTTTGGATTTTACGAACACGTAACCCTCATACTTGAATATAAAATTACCCAATCAATGTAAGACTTGCTTACAATAGTGAAAAATATCACTTTTTTTTTTTAGAAAATATAAAATAACAATAATAACGCCACGTGGATTTATGGACGCAAGAGTAGTAGAAGAACGGTGATTTGCATTCACTGGACGGCCCAAAAACAAAATATATTGCGGCGAGGGTCCACAAATAAACTACATATGTAGGTATGTATAGTGTTGAAGCTTCATTAATTTGTAAATGCTTAGTAAACTCAATTTTTTTTTACGTCCGCATGACATTGGAATGATGCACCCCCGGGAAAGATCATGATTTTTTTTCCTCGATTAAAATAAAAATGTATCGATATGGTCAATATAGGAAATATAGTTTTTTCTTCTTCAAAATTTGGGAACGAGTTATACCATATGGTTCAAATATTATACTCCGTTTATTTCGCGGAAAGTAATGATTTGAAAAATATTATTCTAAATATGATCGGTTGAAATAATCAGTCTAAGTTCAAAGTTTTCGAAACAGATGCGTATGACAATGTAATTACGTGAATAAAATAAATTGCTTGAAGGAGGAGTCGGTGCTCCATGTGAACCCGACAATGATCCGGCTACCCGGAGCGTGCGAGAATTTAAATGGGTCACTGACCAAACCCGAAGCCCACGTTTGAGGAATTATGCTGAAATGGGATTATTTTTCCAATTCCACTTTCCACCTCCTTGGAAAATTAATGAATTTTATTTTTCAAATTGGACCCCTTTTTTTCTTATTCAATTTTTTTTAATATAGTAGTGCTTACTTCCTGCTGCAATTTGGCCGGTGGATATGCCTTAAACCTAAAATAAAAGATCAATTGTTCTAGGGATACATGTATTGAAAGTCCAAAATTATGTCTCAAAAGTATAATTAAGTTCTAAAATTTTCAAGAAGTACAATTAAATCTTAAAATTTGTCACAAAATTGCAATTGAGTCTTAAAACTCTGAAAAAGTGCAATTAAGTCCTAAAAGTTATCAAATTGATTCAATTAAGTCATTCCATTGATTGCAGTTTTTAAAAATTTTAGGACTCGATTACGCTTTCGTAACAAGTTTTAGGGCGTGTTTGTTTCACGAAAAACGTAATGTTTTTGGAAAATATTTTCCGAGAAACAATTTTCCAAGAAAACGATTAGTTTTCCTTTGTTTGGTGATACGTGACTGAAAATATTTTATGGTATTTGGATTGCATTTGAAAAATGATTGAAGGTGTAGAAGATGTTGACGAAGAGGAAGAGGAGGGAGTGAAGCCAATGGGAGCGCAAGAGGGGCTAGGGTTGGAGGAGGCGGCGGTGACAAAAGGGAGGGAGCGAAGGAGAAGGAGAGAGGGGAGGAGGAGTTAGGGTTTACGTTTACAGGCAAGGAAAGAAAAGAGAAAACAAGAAAAAGAAAGAAGAAAGAAAAAAGAAAATATATAATAATAACAAATTCAAAATTTTTAATTAGAAATTATTTTTAATAATAAAATTTTCATTAAGCAATGACCTTAAAATATTTTGGAAAACGTTTTCTGGTTCTTTCGAAGGAGAAATCGTTTTCCCGAATTTAAGCTTTGGAAGAAAAACATTTTCTGTTGACTAGGAAAACATTTTCCGTTGATTCATTTTCCTAAATGAACCAAACGCTGAAAAATGAGGAAAACGTTTTCTCAAAATTGTTTTTCGCAAAACAAACACACCCTTAGGACTTGATTATATTTTCTCAAAATTTTAAGACTCGATTGCACTTTTTTGATAAGTTTTAGAAGTTAATTGTATTTTTTTTGAAAATTTTAGGACTCGATTATACTTTTTTGTTAAGTTTTAGGACTTCCATGATACTTATGCCATTGTTCCATATTGACCACAATCATGAGGCCCTAAATTAGGGCAATCGATTTAATTATTTTCAGCCAAATATTTATTACATGGGATTGAAATTTAATGCTAGAAAATATGATGAGAAATTTGCCGACTACGGAAATAAAAATCCTCTTTAGCGTGATATTGATAGAGTTAGACTAGTCAAATTATTCCTCACTCCTCAGGGTTCAGTCAAAAATATTGTGCAGCACACATCGATCTGTTGGGACTGCATTTATAATGTTTTGAGATGTGAAGTTCTTGATTTATTGCGACTGCAAAAAAAAAAAAAAAAAAAAAAAAGAAGGGATCGGTTCGTAAATCATTTTTATTAATAATGCATTTGAAAAATTCTAGTGCATCATTTTTCGCCGGGCTAACGTAGAAATGTGACCTTAAGAATGCTCAAAGAGATATACGAGTCAAGGCGTGTGAAAGTTAGTTCAGACATCATACAACTGTCATACAAAAAAAAAAAAAAAGAAGTACAGAAGATGCACCTCATTTTTCAACCAATGGCGTGCTTACGTACTTATAATTTTGAAATACGAAACACATGTCCGAATTTTACACTTAGAGATCAAATTTTACATTTAGAGACCATTTTGTACATTTATCATCAATTATCTTTGTGTTTCTCTGTACAAAAATATCCTTTTCTTTTCAAAAAAATATGCATCCCAAATCCTAAACTTCCAACCTAGGGATGCGTATCAATCCCGTTCCAATTCAGGAATCGAATCAGACCGAACTAACCGTCTTAGGTACTTTCCAGGGGGCCCAATCCTCTTCTCGATTCCATATAAGGAACCGGACAAATTGATGGACTGTCCAAAATTTCTCAAGTTTTCATTGTTTTAAAGCAAATCCTAATTAGTATTTTTTTTTTTTAGTGCCAAAAGCTCCCGATGGTAGAGAATAGAAGAAACCCCCAGAAAAGTAGAAATCATTGGTCTCCATACCGACCTTGGAACAAAACTAGATTAGTTGGTCCAATTCTCGATTTCAAATATTAAGAATCGATTATGCTTCGGTCTAGTTCCAAGGTGCGAGTCAACCCCCTAAAATCGACCGCCTCTATTTTTATCGATACAAAAAATTCAAAACAAATTGAAAATTGGATCATCCAAACCCTAATCCGGCCCGCCCAATTTAAGGACTCGTGATGCGAAATATCAACAAATTGAAGGCATTATGGTTCATGATTTGGTTAATTGATGGAATTAAAAGAACCTTTCTAAGCTTCTATTCCTTGTCTCTTCGAAGAGGACAAGAGCTAGAGACAGAGGCCACGGGAGGGAACAGAGAAAAAGTTGGGAGTGGAATCATAAGGTCTCGGAGTAAAAGCTTTTCCATAGCTTGGCCTATAGAAAGACATTGCATAGGGAATCGAGCTCGTTTGGAACATTGGCCGAGGCATGAAACACGGCCATGCACCTCTCTCTCTCTCTCTCTCTCAAAAGCTTAAATTGTTCTTTTTCAAATTTTCAATTGAAGTTGTTCAATCGAATTACCCTTCAACAAATGAGGACATTCCGTGGATCACGTAGTTTCGTGACTCTATAGTCTAGGCTCAAATAATCAATGACAGCCGTAAGGATGATTGAGCTCAATATCTCATATCTTACGATGTCGATATCAATCAATGTATGAGAGTAATATTCATTCAACCACTTTAGTGTGTCTCGTTGTTGGTAACCTCGCTAAAGAGCCTTACTCAATGACCAAGACTTCCTCTATTTTAGCAACGTTTCCGACTATTGCAGAAGATTTAATTTCCTTTATTTACTGCCTCGGTCCAATCTATTCAATTGTTCATGGACGATTCAAACCCACTATCGTGGGTAACTAGCCAAGGCTCGTTTGTGCATCTTTTTTTTCTCAAATGAATGCGTATATATGAGATAAGTAGTAGCCTCGGCTTATGTAAGGCTAGGGAGGAAAAGCACCTGCTTATTGAATAAGACAAGCTCGCATTTATGATCCACGTATGACATTCTTAAAATGAATTAGAGAGAAAGCTGCGAAAATTGTGAGGATATTTCCAAAAAAAGTTGTTTCTTTTTCAATTTCAAATGGATAAAGAGAAGACATTCATCACCGTCATCATGATCATCATTATCACTTTCGTAATTGTGCACGGTGGGCGGAATCATGTTAAGCAATGTCAAAACCATAGGATTGAAGTTTCACTAACGAATAGTCAACACCCTCTGGCCCGAGAAACAAATAGTCAACACCGTCGAGCACATCCCCGTTCCTCCTCCCACCGTCGATCGATTTCGGGCGATCCACGACCGCCGTCGCGAACCTTCTCGGCAGAGCAGGAGAAGCTGTGAAACACGAACCCTCTGTTTCTCTCTCTCTCTCTCTCTCTCTACCGTGAACTGTGAAACACGACCTCTCACTTTCCGTACACGCGTGTCCAGGGGGGCAAAGGAGCGAGAAATTTCGCGAGGGGGATGACATCGACCTCTCCGGTTTTGCTTGACGTCCAGGGGCCGGCGGCGACCGCCTCCGCCATTTCCGGACCAAGAAGGAGATGAGAGACGGGAGCAAGTCCTTACTAAATTCACATTCGGGTTCTACCCGAGGGAACTCGATTAGAGTACTCTGCAATTTCGAGAGAGAGATATCTGTCGATCCTGTGCATAGAGTTTTGTCCTTTGCGATACACGTGGACGGGGGGATTGGCGTGCGTTTCGGTATTTCCGCTTTTTTAAAAAAGAAAAAGAAAATGTTTACTGTGCGTACTTTATCTTTTGTGTCTTTTTCGTCATTTTATAATAAAGAAAATGTCAAACAGGAACTTGCCTCTCCACTCCGCTATTTAACTCCGAGCACGCCCGCTTTATTTCCCTCCCCCTCCCCATCTTTTCTCTCCTTCCTCCTTTTGATTAGTCCTTTCTCTGTTCTTTCGCCGAGCCCTTTCTCGACACCAAACCCATTTTCCCTAAGTCGGTCGCCCACCACTTTCGGTCGTCAATTCACTGCAGCTTCGACCAGCCATCATCACTGGACCGAACCCACCGTCTCGCTTCTGCTTTCTCCCTCCCCACCCCCCCCAGCTCAAACCCTGCTCGATCTTGAATTTTCTGCATTTAGATTCTTGACCCTGAACTGGGTAATCTTTAAAACGGTACAAGCAACGACGTAAGCTGAGAAAGTTTTGATTTTTCTTTCTGGGTTTCTTGGAAACATGGAAAATGACTTCTTTATGTGCGGAGGAGCGCTCGTCCCGCCGCCGCCGCCACCACCATTGCAGGTTGAATTACCGTCCTCATTATCATTTTCATCGTCATCGTCAATGTTGTTGTTCGCCACTTGTCAATCACTCTCTTCTGCCATAAATGCACAGTGCGCGGAGATGAATTGCTTCTACAGCCCCAGCTGGGAAAAGTCAACAGCAGATCACGGGGTGGCCAAGTTTGACTCTGCCCTGAGCGCCATTGGGTCCTCGCCTGCCGGGTCCACCTCTAACTCCATCGTATCCAATGGCAGCTTCGTGATGAGGGACCTGGTTGGAAAGCTCGGCGGCGTTGGCAATTCCAGCGAGCTTCCGCCGCATTCTCATCACGTGTTCTCTGCAATGCCGGCGAAGGCGGATTCTCACATCGGCGGAGATAACAGTACCGGGAATTCATGTTACAGCACTCCCGTGAACTCCCCGCCCATGACGGATCGCTTGTTTCAGGACAATCATCACTTGCCCAAATTGGGACATGCCGTGATGCCCATGAACTCTGGCCTAGCAGAGTTCTCGCCTGATCCTGGGTTCGCGGAGCGAGCGGCGAGGTTCTCTTGCTTTGGCAGCAGGAGTTTCAATGGCCGGTCAGGCCAATTCAGCAGGAAATATGGCGAAATCGTGAATAGATCGATGCTGCCGATGGCGAACGAGATATTGGCTCGGGTTTCCAGTGGCCCTTCTCTCATGGCACTCGAGTCTCAAATGGCTGCTGAGCAGAGCAAGAATTCGCCGCCGCAGGACAGAGGCGAATTGTCAAATTCCCAAGAGGGATCCTCATTGTCAGAGCAAATCCCAAGCGTGGAAATAGGTCTGAGAGCTTCCAACGATGCGGGCTTGAGGAAAAGAAAGGCAGTCCCTAAAGGGAAGGCAAAGGGATCTGCAGGAACCTTGCCATCTTCAAATGATGCGAAGGTAATGAAATTAAAAAAACTCAGACGCACATGGCAATGTTTCAATTGTTTATATTCATGAATTGTTCGTTGAAGTTGGGAAACTGCCATTCCAGGTTGATGAGGCTAATGAAAATTCCGATGCCAAGAGATGCAAGCCGGATGAAAGTGTAGGAAATGAGAACTGCTCTGGTAAGGCTGAGCACGATCCGAAAGAGAGTACTGGAACTGCATCAGAAGACAAACAAACCAAGACCGAGGAGAAAGACTACATTCATGTCAGAGCAAGGAGGGGTCAGGCAACTGATAGCCATAGCCTTGCTGAGAGAGTAAGAATTGCAATCGACTTTACTAATTTTTGGCCACAGATTAGACAATATCATGCTATGCCGGAGCTGACAATGGCTTCGTGGGCCTTTTGTTTTAGGTGCGTAGAGAGAAGATCAGCGAGCGCATGAAAATTCTCCAAGACCTCGTGCCGGGCTGCAACAAGGTGTGTTCATGGATGATGATCCTGAAAAGGAGAAATGTTCTAGTTGCGCAATAATGCGAGTTTCGCTAATTTAGTTTTGGGTTTGCAATCTCAGGCGATTGGAAAGGCCGTCATGCTTGATGAAATCATCAACTACGTCCAGTCGTTGCAACGTCAAGTCGAGGTGATAAATTGATCCATAAAAAGCTCCCGTGCTCATTTTGATTGAAATGTTTGATCTAATAGCTTGCGGGTTTTGATTGTGCAGTTCCTTTCTATGAAGTTGTCTTCTGTAAATACTGGTCCTGATTATAAAATGGATGCTCTTGTGTCAAAGCAAGTGAGTATAGTAACTTCTAACACAGACAATTTCTCTATATTCTGAGAAGGGGACACTGATATGTGCACATGATGTTGTCTTTTCAGATGTTTCAATCAAACGACCCAATTCAATATCCTATCCTTCCGCCAGATTCCTCGGCCGCATCCGTCTTATATGGTCACCACCGGCACCAGAAAAACTCAGCAGTACATAACCACATCATGGAGGGGACAACCGCCCAATATCCAATGGACCCACTAAATGAACCGCATTTTCCTCCACTGGACGGACTAAATGATCACGTTCTCGCGGTAATTCGTGTTTCCCTGAGGCAGTAATATGTTAATAAACTCCATTCAGAATCCAGATTATCTTATCTGTTTCTGATTAATCTTCTTTGGACACAGTCCTTCCGCGGAGATGACCTGCAGATGCTGGTTCAAATGGGTTTCGGCCAAGACAAGCTGACAGAAGCACCATTGGATCATCAAGATTATCATGGTATGCAGAAAACGTGAAATTTAACCAATTTATGGTCATGAGAGGCGTTACATTCTTTGTAATGCAGTGGAAACTCTGGTTTGTTTCAGGTCAAAACCTGGTCTCCCACATGAAAATCGAGCTCTAGCAAAGCTACTAAAATTTTCCTCACTGACTGCCTGGTGACGGAGGCCCTGTAGATACAAGCAGTGTTGTTCGGAAAGTTTGCAAGATTGCCGAGCAAATTTGATCCTAGGTCCGACGAAGAGAAATTTTTTCGCTCTATTATTATTCTTTCCCTGCTAGTATAGTCGTCCCTGATCTTGCCTATTAGTTCTTCAGGGGTAGTCTTCTTGCCGTATAGTCTTGGTACAATTTGGTCTTGTGGTCTTACAATGATGTACAGCTTAGAGCACCGAATGTAAAATAATATCCCACGAGTAGCTTTCGTTTTCCTACCTATTGGACATTGTCACCTCAGGATTCCAGGAGGGATTATTTAAATTGGACTTGACGTAAATTGTTTTCGTTTTGTAATCTCCTCCCTCTCATTCGGTCTTTCAATGGTCATGTCAGTCGAAAACAACTGATTAAACCGCGTAATCTGGTTGTTTTGATTCTCACTCTTGTTTGTGGAACCAGCTGTTCGGTGGTGTCTTGTTTCTATCTGCTTTGTCTCACGCGAAAAGTCTTCATCTGAATGATTAGGACATTCGGTAAAATCTCAATCAGCCTCTCATCTGGGGTCAACAAAATCAATCCCCACGATTTCTGCCATGTCCTGGGGCCCCTGTAACTTTCATTTGGTTAACCAAATTAACAGAGAGAGAAACAAAACATTGAAGCTTCCGTGTTCTGTCCACCACCTCCTTTCAACCGTGCAATTAAAGAATTCCATCAAGTGAAAAAGGCTGGAAGTTAGGAGTAGAACCACTCCTTTTAAGAACCCTTTTCTTCACCATATTCACCATGGAGATTATTCTAATTTACATCAAAAGAACCCCAGGTTGGCAATTAAAGAGATTCTGACATGACCCAATGAATCGAAGACCTTTATAATCACATCAACTTTATTAAATATACAAACTTGGGGACAGGGAAAAGAGAGGGGTGCTGTAGTGGAGTTCATGTATGGAAAAGAAAGATACCCTGAAATAAACTAGACTGTCATTGTTTTTCTCTGGGAGGTTGTTGGTGAAAAAAACCCAGTTTATGTCATGCTGCTCTGCAGCCTTAAGCACCGATTATAAAATATTGAGGCTGCATTATTGGGCCCTGCAGATTAATGTAATATAATTACAGAGGAAGATGCTCTGAATGTGGCTTTGCATGGAGGGCATTTACTGACAGGATGTCCTTTAATATTGCTGGAATATGTTTTAGGTAGAGTAGCAAAGTCCTGACCCCACAGAAAGTTGAAGAGAGGCCCAATCATGGAGCTTGTTTTATACTGGATTGGTTTCTTTTGTTTTCTTTTGCTTTACTTTACTCCTTTTTCCACATTTCTGTCTCCTTGGATTTACTTGATTTTTTTTAAATTGGCCAAGAGGGCTTCCACAGGAAAAAGGGTTACGGTTCTTTACAACTGTTGGAATGTATGACAAGCTCGAGACTTGACAGCGAAGGCAGAGTGAACGTGGGGGTGAATTACATAAGGTGTTCGGTTAATTTGACTCTAGTAGAGTTCAGTGGAGTCAATTCTCATTTTAAACTTCAAATAAGTGTCATCTAACTTTGAAATCTGTACGCTGGACAGGCGAGCGAAAGTGAAAAGTGTGATGCAGGGTCAAGTTCCTTTTTTTCTTTTTGGGTTGCTGTCGCTTTAATGGAGGTCAAGAGGGTTGTTGGATCAGTAAGTCAGGCGGATGCCTGGCAGCCTCTCTAGATTGACCTGGGAAATTTGGGGGAAACAGTGCCATAGCTCCTAAGAGATAGGCTACTTCTCTATTGGAATCTAGCCAGAGAACCAAGTTTCCAAATGAGTAAGAAAACGATGGCAAAGGAAGCGGTGATATTCAGGGCAATATTTACTTACGTATCGCTTCAGAGTCATCTTCCCTAGTCACACGAGACATTAAATGCTATCGCCTCACTTCCTTGACCCTAGTTCTACCACTGTTGCCATACGAGGAAAAGATATCAAATGGTTCATAGATCATATAAAGATTTCTCCCCCATCACGTGGGGAAAGTCATGGGCCCGCCACCACAGTCACCGTAATCTCGATCCGGAACAATAAGAAGGCCTTCAAGAGTCCTGCTCTGATATCGTTCGACCCGACCCGACCCGACCCGACCCGACCCAGTGGGTAAAGCCCTAGAACCTCTCTCTCTTCAAACTTTCTTTCGGAGCGTTGGGCTTGGGGAAGAAGAAGGATGGGCCACATGACGATGGGAATCTGCACCAAACCTCGTGCTTCAGAAGCGCGAAACTACGATTCGTGGCAGGCCCAAAGACGCACTAGAATGGCCACCAGCCCATTAGGATCCATGGAACCCAAAGGGCCGAATCCCACTCGACCCTGTCTTCTGCAACCTCGCTCGGGCGGTGGTTTTTCTGCCGCACCCAAAATGATCGACCGTTCTAAGGTTCAGTTCAAGGAGTACTCCACCGTAGACTTCGGGTAAAAAAGCAGGTGGGCAACTGTCTCGAGCTTCAAATTTGGTAAAGACAAGGCTTTGAACTCGAAGAGTTTCGGAATGTTTTCACCACACGCTAAAGCTCGGGTCAAAGGAGCCCGGGACTATGAACCTGTAAACTCGACCTCCCCAAACTCGCCCCGAGGCCTTCGCTTGTCTGGATTTGGTGCGTTGTGGATCGGCTGCTACAATTATTAGTCTCACGAGACGTAGAGTGCTTTGCCAAAGGCTTTGGGCAAAAGTTAAAACTGTTTGGCATATATATTGTGGTATTTTGTAGCATTTTGGGAAAATATATTGCCTTTCCAAGCCCTTCTAAAATCCCTTATTCAAAGGTGGGTCTGTAGGAGATCTGTGCTTTAGCATTTTTGGAATATTTCCTTCCAAATTTGTCTAAACTTTCGAAATTTTGAAAATACCTTTATCACTTGATTTCATAGGCAAGTCGGATCCGGCACAAGTGAGGACAAATACCTTAGGTGAGATTGACTGGCACTAGATTTGGCTCATCAGTGAAAATTTAAAAAATTTTCTTTTTTAGAAAAAAAAGAAAAGATTATAGCGAAAGCCGTCTGCATACGTAATTTTTCTCCAAACAGTATTTAAACAAAAACTGCTTGTCGATGTACTTAGAAATTACATTTTACCATTTCCCCGATTAGACTTCAAGTCTTACCAAACGCAAACTCCAATCGATTCCGGTCCATAAAAATCAGGCAGCGGAGTCCAATCGTCGTCGTCAGATGAAGAGGCTCCCTTGAAGAAATTCACGTTTCTGTTCCTTTTTTCTAGCGAGGACCAGAAAACGCAGGCGATTTCATGCCTCCTTCGACTTTTGCAGTTGACAGCGTTCGGTCGGTACTCTTGTCTTTCACCTGTAAAAACTTCACAGGAATCATCACCCCCACGCGACACAAAACCGACACTGAGAGACAGAGAGAGAGAGAGAGAGAACCGTCACGCGCCCACGCGCCAGCGGCCCTCCCACTTCCAACATCCACCGCACGACTCCCCCGTAATTCCGCCATCAGCAACCGCCACCAGCAACCGCCACCCCCTCTCTATCCCTTTTTCTTCTTCTCCTTATTTTAATGGTAATTTTATTTTATCTTTTATAAAAAAAAAAAAAGAAGAATTTCACCCCCTCACTAGTCTCTATCCCTTCTCCTTCTTCTCCTTATTTTAATGGTAATTTTATTTTATTTTTTATTAAAAAAAGAATTTCTTTTCGGGTTCTAATTTGTGGGTTTGTGTCAGTAAGAGAAAGAGAGAGAAAAAACACTCGCACATGTTCATGTCCATGTCCATGTCTATGTCCATGTCCGGTTCCACTCTTCAAATCCCCCTCCCCTCCACCCAGCCCAATGGCACCTCCCCATTCTCACCGCCACCGCCACCGCCACCCACTGAGGTCATCGCCGTCGCCGTCTTCGTCATCGTCGTCGTCGTCGTCGTCGTCGTCCTCGCCGCCTCGTTCTCCGGATCCCTCGCGCTGACGATGCCCGCGCTCCATCGGGGCGAATCCGCGCTGTGATCCTTCTCGCTCCCCCGCCCGCACCGCCATTGATGTCTCGAGCACCGAACCGCGAGTTCCAGGAATGGTGGAACAAGCAGCGCGAGCGCAGCCTCGACCTCTCCTCCGCCGACGGCCCCTCCACCAGCGGCGGCGGCGGCGGCGGCGACCCCTCCTCGCCGTCGAGATCCGGACGCCGCGGTCCGATCAGGCCGTCGAGAAGTCCCGCGCCCGCAGCGCCCGCCAGCTCTCCTGGGTCTGCCTCCTCCGGTTCCAGCAGATCGCCTCCCTCCTCGCCTCCGCCGCGGCGTCATTCGTCTCCGTCCTCCGCACCGCCAACCGGAGGATCGCCGCCTCCCCCGCGGACTCCTCCTCGTCGCGGCTGTACCGGATCATCAGGTTCTTCCTGATCCTCGTCCTGGTGCTGCTAGGGTTCGAGCTGGTGGCGTATTCCAAGGGGTGGCATTTCAGCCCCCCCTCCGTGGGGTCCAAGGAGGTGCTGGGTTTCGTGGAGCTGGTGTACGCAAATTGGCTCGAGATTAGGGCGACGTACCTGGCGCCGCCGCTGCAGAGCTTGACCAACGTGTGCATTGTGCTGTTCCTGATACAGTCCGTGGATCGAGTGGCGTTGGTGTTGGGCTGCATTTGGATCAAGATCAAGGGGATAAAGCCGGTTGCGTCGGCTGATTATGAGAAGAAGGAAGATTTGGAGAGCGAAAGTGGGGATGAGGCGTATCCCATGGTGTTGGTGCAGATTCCGATGTGCAACGAGAGGGAGGTAAGAAGATGTAGGTCTTCTTCTTCTCTCCTGAGACCGCCGACTTTGATTCGCACATTACTGTTAGCGCAATGCGGTGGTAGTTTAGTCGTGATTCAATCTGGTCCTTTTGTGCTCATTTTGACTGTTGCTCGATTACGGCATCTACTTACTAGAGAATTGGCACTTTCGGAAATAGGCCATTTTGAGAATTGGAAGCTTAATCATGCGACTTCATCGCACCAAACTATCGTTTTAGTCAAACTTGGGAGCTCGGTCTAGCTGTGTGCTGTACCTTGGGCACGGGGCTTTAGTTGTTAAAATCTTGAAAACTTACCGCTTGAGACGTTCATGTTTATCTTAAGATTAGGATGCTATAGTTGACATCATGTTAAGGTCACTCCATTCTGCACCCACAGTCGTGAACCTGAGATGAGTAAGCTTTGAGCATTTTGAACATTATTCTAAGTCGGGGAAGATATTGATAAACAAAGCCGCTTTAGAATCTCTTCCAGGAATTTTTTTTAGGCATTAGTAAGAAAATATTGTTTTTTGGTCATCTAGTAACCATCTTCACTGTGTGTTTCCCACACTCAAGGGGACATTCATATGTAAGACTGGATATACTGCTAGTGACGGTTTGTTCCTGTGTTCTTGACGCACTCTTTTTAGCAGCAGCATTCATCTTCTGTTTTCTGGTTATGGAATTGGTGTGGTTTGTATTAGGATTGAGATTCGTGGATTGATTGCAGGGGTGGAGCCAGAAAGCTTTTTTAGCACGGTCATATATTATATAAATAATTAAAAGCACGAGTTATGAGTTACGACATCATTATATTTCCTTTGACAATTTAGAAAATCGTAATAAAGATGTGAAAAATTTTGAGCAAAGAACAAAGCAAGAAAGATGAACTTAAAATATGCAATTTACATTTCATTGGGCGATATCATCTCTTAGAACTTAAAAGTGAAGAGAGTGAAACTAAGCTTATCTCTCATAGTAGAGTTTGATATGTCTAAGATGTTTGGTAATGGATTTCTTGAGTATTGTTTACATCTCTTAAGTATAAGGATTTACCTAAGACCCGCTCAATGAAGAAATGAAGTTCGACCACAACCATCTGATGGCAATGGCATGACAAGGGCAAAATAAGTTAGTCATTGTACCTAAATCTATCTACATTTTAATTGATTAAATGGTTTTTGATTAGTTTTCTCAGATAAAATTTTTTATGAACAGAGAAATTAATAAAGTCACTGTTGTTGTCAATAAATTACTGGACAATTGTCCATTAAATGTAGTGTTGACTCAAGTTAATTAGGAATATTTGGGGTAAGTATAGCATCTATTTTGCTCGAAACTTTAACTTTTCACTATTTCTTTAGTACTTGACCTTTGAAAGCTCCAACTGACTGAGAGATAATGGGGTCATCTTTCTTGGATTAAAAGGCTGAGTGGGTTCAAGCTCCATAAACTGATTAGATGAATAATTTTTTCTTGACAAA
Source organism: Eucalyptus cloeziana (assembly GCA_014182715.1). NCBI lineage: Eukaryota > Viridiplantae > Streptophyta > Magnoliopsida > Myrtales > Myrtaceae > Eucalyptus > Eucalyptus cloeziana. Next base: position 8,278,923 of record CM024641.1, read on the forward strand.
TTCCGCGCATATTGCAAAATTTGGCAATTGAATGGGGTTAGTGGACCCTCTAAGGTTCATTACTCTCCATCCCTGATTGATTGTTCATCTTTTCAACATTGTTGTTAGTTTACATGCTCCATTCAGGTAAGCAAGACTGGCAATTTATGCTTTCTTTGGCCATAAATAGAGTTACAAATGGATGCTTGATCATATAATTTCTTCTTTATATAGCGTTGCTGGGGAAGCTGGTTGTGAGATGAATTGCATGCGATAGTCTAATCTTTCAGTTTTTGCAGATCCTTTTGATTGTATACTGTTTCTCATTTGGTACCTCAGTATAATAGTACCACTACCAACATATTCTCTCGATGGTTCCCAACAGGTTTATCAACAATCTATTGCAGCAGTATGCATACAAGACTGGCCGAGGGAAAGAATGCTTGTGCAGGTTCTTGATGATTCTGATGATTTAGATGTTCAACTTCTGATCAAATCGGAAGTTCAGAAGTGGCAACAGAGAGGTGTACGGATAGTCTACCGCCACCGTCTTATACGCACAGGATACAAGGCAGGAAATCTCAAATCAGCAATGAGCTGTGATTATGTGAAAGATTATGAATTTGTGGCAATCTTTGACGCTGATTTCCAGCCAGGACCAGATTTCTTGAAAAAGACCATTCCTTATTTTAAGGTAACTCTAGAACAAACCTTTGTGAAAGCCAATGCATAGTTGAAGTGTTCTGCTGGGAATTGATAGAAGCTTGTCAATGAGTTCTGGCCAAAAGAAGGAAAAGATAGCATAAGGGCTTTGTTGGTTGAGCTGATTATTGATGGGGAAAATGTTTGGTTGTTCTCCTTGTTGACTGTCGCTAAATCAAAATTTAAGTGTACGAATGATGTCTGTCAACTTGACGATTTACACTTCTGGTTATCTGACTATAAGTTATTATTTTCCTTCAAGGGAAACGATGATCTAGCATTGGTCCAGACGAGGTGGGCATTTGTGAACAAAGATGAGAACTTGCTTACAAGATTACAGAACATAAATTTATCATTTCACTTTGAAGTTGAACAACAAGTTAATGGAGTGTTCATCAACTTCTTTGGCTTTAATGGGACTGCTGGCGTATGGAGAATTAAAGCACTTGAGGAATGTGGTGGCTGGCTTGAACGAACAACTGTTGAAGACATGGACATAGCTGTTCGTGCTCACCTTTGTGGATGGAAATTCATTTATTTGAATGATGTTAAGGTGGGTTGTGATTGACTTCACGTTTCTTGTACTTCATGATGCCATATTTTTATGCTCATTTTCCTATATCATGGTGCAGTGTCTTTGTGAACTTCCAGAATCTTATGAGGCATACAAAAAGCAGCAGCACCGCTGGCATTCTGGTCCTATGCAATTGTTTCGATTGTGCTTCTTTGATATAATCCGTTCAAAGGTAAGGTCATCAAATTGGAGGTATTCACATGTTTCTGAATATGTTAGAGACTAGAAGATTGTTGAAAGAAATCTTAAGGCAATGACGAAAGACCAGAATCAATTTTTGAATTCAACGATTCAACAATTAGTTGAGGATGTTGGGCCTTTTTTTTTTTTTCCATTGCTAAGAATTTAGAATCATCTATGTCTCGAAACTTTGGAAGGTAGGTACATGTTGCTCGTATAGGCAGTGTTAGTAGGGAGGTCTAGATTTGATAGTCGTTAGAGCCAGGAGCTCCCCTAACCATTTTGGTTTTGCACAACCAGCTTAGAAGCTAACTCAATGCTACAGTCACTAATATTCACCAATTATCTTTAGCTATCAAGGCAGAGTACATATCATTGCACTTCTGTTAGATTTTTTTGGCATATGTAGGTAATTTCATCTACATGTTCTCATAGATGGTAAAGTGGTCTACCTTCAATCAGGCACCGTCTTTTCGATTTTGTCTCTTTTGTGTTTTATCTGTTTTTGTTCATACCATATCTCTTTTTCATTACAGGTGTCCTTGGCCAAGAAAGCCAACCTTATATTTCTGTTCTTCCTCCTACGAAAGCTTATCTTGCCCTTTTATTCATTCACACTTTTCTGCATCATTCTCCCACTGACGATGTTTCTGCCAGAAGCTCAGCTACCAGCTTGGGTAGTTTGTTATGTTCCCGGGGTTATGTCCATTTTAAACATCCTTCCGGCTCCTCGGTCTTTTCCATTTATAGTTCCTTACCTTCTTTTCGAAAACACCATGTCAGTGACCAAATTTAATGCCATGATATCTGGACTGTTCAAATTTGGAAGCTCCTATGAGTGGATAGTTACAAAAAAGTTGGGAAGATCATCAGAGGCCGACCTACTTACCTTTGGTGAAAAAGGATCTGATCCTCTGTTGGAGACTTCAAATCTCCACAGGTCATCATCAGAGTCTGGCCTTGCTGAACTGAATAAGATGGAGATGACTAAGAAAGCTGGAAAACTTAGAAGAAATCGGCTGTACAGGAAGGAGCTTGGTCTTGCATTTATTCTATTGACAGCAGCTGTTAGAAGCTTGTTGTCTGCTCAGGGAATTCATTTCTACTTCCTTTTGTTTCAAGGTATAAGTTTCCTAGTTGTTGGCCTCGATTTAATTGGAGAGCAGGTTAGCTGATTTTTTTTTTTTCCTTAAGTTGCCAGAGGCTCTGCCTATTTATTACTGGTTAGTTCACGTGCCCACATTTTTATCCTTTTTTTCCCCCCTCTGATATAGAGCTGTGGCAATCAGTGCCTGTTTTCACGGCTAAAAGACACCATTGCATTGCTTTGTGATTGGGTCACCTTGTGGACTGGTTATTTACTCGTGACCAAGGGACTACTATACCATTGTTGCTGTCAATCTGCTACGTTGTGTCAAATCTCTATTTCATTAGGCTCTCCGAGGTCGGATAAAGACTCGGAAATTGAGGGGACAGTGATTTTTTGCTTTGAGTTAATTGCTCAGCCCATTTTGTTGTAGAGTCACCAGCCTGCATAGATTGAGGCAGGCACTTTCAGATTATAGGTTTGGAATTCTTTCGATTTGTCATCGGTAATCTATGTACTGGAAAGCTTGTACTTCTCACACTTTCCTGGGTTATCAATGGATAGTTAGATATACGCTATTTTGGCTGTGAAAAATTTCATGTATGCTTTCTACATACTGATTGTCGTTTACTTTTCCCTCTTATGCGGCTTATGGCTGAGAGCCTGAGGCTGGATTGACATTGAAGTTTGGACTCCGGACATGTGAAACTTTTGCCCATTTTTGGTGCCTATGCTAAGGCTGTGGTGACATCACTAATTCTTCCGTTCTGCTTTTCCAGTCGACATCTCAGTAAAAATTACATTTTCTCTTGTTAGACAGAGGCCAGTAGGTATTCCACTACCCATACCACTACCCATATTAAAACTTGATAGAGAGGTAATCAGGAGTTTAAGCATGCATATAAGTTTTTCGACTTTTTCATGGCATTGTCCTAGCAAAAATAAGAGGACTTATGACTTTTTCATGTCATTTGACATTTTCATGTTGAAGTGATATTTCTCCTGATGGCTTAAGAAGGCCACTTTACCTACTAAAAAATTTGGGATGCTACAAGCTGAAAGAATTCGTGTTACTGCTATCTCTTTACTTGCGAGGTGAAATTACAGATTGCTCTTGATTAAAGACCTAAATTCAAGGTCAACTTCCAACTTTTTATGACCAAGTTCTAATTTGCCCCCAAAAGTTCGATTAAGGTCGGATTTGACCGAAATTTCATTGACTTGTATATAAGATATTTCCAAATTCAATTTCACCTCATCTACTGTTTATACCGATGAAAGGATACGCCAGGACAATGTCGTTTTGTCAAAATGGTGGTGCTCCACACGGGCCAATTTCTTTCAGAAGTATGTATTCTGCAAATTGTGTGATCAAACTACAACATAATTTACAAGGCCGTGGCGTGCTACGAGAAGAAAAGTAGAACTTCAGGGACAGAGCCAAACTTCTGACGGGCAAAATCAGATTAGGTCAAAAGTTGGAGACAACATTGGGCCCTCTATGAACGCAGGCTCTGCATTAGAATTGGGAGGAGCCGAAAGGACGCTGTTATGGAGTCACCATTACCAAAATCCCTAGATCCAGACCCTTACTGAAGTAGACCATCATTATTGACACCTTTCATCTCCCTAATGTCCCAACGCAGTGATTCACCGCAGACTATCATAATCCGCATCAGGGACAGTGTCCGATGGATTCACGGCTACCATAATCAGCAAAGCCTACACCCTCTCGCTGAAGTTGACCATCGCTATCGACACCTTTCATCCCCTAATGCCACAATGCTAGATAAACTGTGAACCAACAGGGCATCAGCAACGTCTGTATCGACAACTGGTTGAATTTGCTCTAGTCATCACAAGAACCTTATAATAAAGAGTTGGCAAAGGGAGAGGATCGAGAAGAAAGGCCTATATGTAGCTGGTTTAACAAACAGATCTTAGTACTGCACTTCCATCATTTTGTTTCTTTAGATGATTCCTTCATGCAAGTGTTTGTCAATGTCCAAGGAAGAGCAATAGCATCAATGCTTAACGAAATTGTTTCGTCAATAAGCCGGAACCATATAGCAAAGAGAACAAAGAGAATAGTAATCATATGGTCTAAAGGACAAGCTACAAAAATGACATTTTGACCACACAGGCCTCAACTTAGCAGTTCTTGAATACCGGATCACAAAAATTATAATCCAAAACAAGCTCCTCAAAATGGTACCAAATCAATGAAAATGGTACACTCAAGCTGCACCAGCTCCGGCCTTGCCCTTCTTCCTCTGGATCTTCTTCATGTAGAATTCCAGCTCTTTTCCCTCCAGAATATACCTGAAGTAGGATGCAATTGGATTAAGGTTAGAAGAATGAAGAAACAAAATGCATATGTAAATCAACCATGTAAACATAATGCACTTCTGACAAAAAAGATAGAACATAATGCACTTACCCGTCAGATCTGCCACATTGACCAGGTCGGGAAGAAATGCAGGCCAACAACCTACCAGATCCAAATTGTTCTTCAATGTGTGGGTCAAGTGTACGGTCCTTCTGACGCGTCTCAAGCTTCCTCAAAACATGAGCACTCTTCTTTACTTCCTCAGCAGGCGCAGCTTCACCCTCCTGTCATTTTACCAATTCATGAAACCATCACACATCTATAAAGAGATAAATGAGCTCCTGAATTTGAACAAATATTGACTGTGCTCCCCCCAGATCATCTTGTATAAAAATGTTCAAGCAATAAAAGCCTTCCAATTTAAATATAGGAAAGAATAAGATCTCATATTACCTCAGTAGCTTCCTTCTTAGCTGCTGCTGCCTTCTTCTTCCTACCAATATCGACACCATAATGTTGGAGGTACCACTGCTTAAATGGAGCCGCATCAACCTGAACAATTGCACTCTTCACCAGGGTCTGTGTTCTCACAAGCTCATTGTTCGAGGCATTGTAGACCACATCAAGGATACGGGTCTTGCGGGTGACAGCCTCGCTACCCCATGAGTAATTCCCCGTGTCCAGCCTCAGGGCTCTCCACTTGATATTGCCTCCTCTCACACGGATTCTCCTTACAGTCTTGTTGCTTGAAAGTTTAGTGTTGGCCGGCTGACGACCCATCTCATACCTTCATTTAGCAATGAGAAAGCAAATTAATGAACAATATCTTAAACAGATCAACCGCACATCATAAAGAATTGATAGGCAATATCCCACTATTTTCAAAGTCCACACGACTTATTATGGGAAGATCCTGAGCTATGTACTAGAAAGTAAGTCTGCCTCATGGAATGCAATTTGCACTATATGATTTCACCGAAAGGCAAGTGACAAATGCCCTTTTCTCTCATACGGAGGGAAATGAACAACCTCACAATGCTCAAACAAATCAATGACAAGACCAATAGCCAATAAAGCAACATCACAAATTCCCCTCACCTAGAAAGGTTTCAGAAAGAAAAGGACACCGAAACTGAACTTTCATGATGAACTGATGAACGCGCCACAAAAGAGTGGCCGGTGCAAACTCATCCATATTTACCGCTCCACGGCACTAATTAACCATCTCGGCATCCTCAAGCCGCCGAGCGAACATTAAAAAAGGCCGACTTTCCCGACATATTCGGCAGCAGAGACAGAAAACCATCCGACCAGACTCGAATCGCATTCATCTCACACCTATTTCAACAACCCATCACACTCTGCTCCGTTCCACTTCCACGCGCCAATCTCCACAGCCGACAGACCCCCTAGACGCGCTACGACGCATTCCGACCACGACGAAGCGAGCTAAAAGCTAAGCTCAACGAGGAACCGAATGAAACCCACAAAGACCCACGGAGCAAAAGAGAGGAAGAGAGAGAAAAGGAGCTTACTTTCGCTTCTTCCTCCAGGCCTTCTTCTTGCCACCGGTGGCGCGCCTCTTGTGCATGGAGTCCCGGGAGATACCTGCGTCACGGAACGCGACATTGATGAGGACCCAAATCCACAAACACCAAAGGGTAGAGCGAGAGACGATTCAACGGCGATGCGGCATAGGGAGGGAGAGGGAGAGGGAGAGAAGATCTCACCCATCTTGGCTGAGCGGCGGGGGTCTTGCTCTGGGCTCTGCGCTCTGCGACTCGGCTTCGCTTACCGAAAACCCTAGCTTCCTCCACCACGTGCTTCTTATAGGGGTTGCTTACTGAGACGAGGAGGTCATTATCGTCATTTTGTATGACCCCGCATTTCTCATAACATAAACAAGCTTTTTTTATTTTTTTTCCGTCCGCCACTTCTTATAAGTAGTAATAAAATTCATAATAAATTCGTTTCGATAATTATAGGAAAATATTTTTTTTAAGATCTTGTGATTAGTAAAATAATTACATTTTGCTCGATTATAATGCCTAAAGAATGCGAGCTTTCTATTGAATTTCATAAGATCGGGATATTTATTAATATAATTTTATTAGCGAATCAATATACTATTTATCCTCAAACACTCAATGCTTGGACCATTTCGAATTAAGAAATTATCCAGATTCTTGTTAACAAGATCCATATTAATAAAATATTTTATATTGTTTTTGGATTTCGGAATTGGACATCAATCAAAAAACGGCATATGCCTCTTAACACACACACACTTTGTCAATGTTGTTATTACATGGGTTGATGGAATTATCTTTCTTATGAATCCCGACACATAATTCTCAAAATGTCAAATTGGCTTGCAAATGTTTCATATACATGAATGTGCATATCATGAAATCTTTTTTTCCATTGCACAAGACATTCGATGCTCCCGGAGCACCCTACCGATTCTCACCGCAATCTGCTCGTCCCACAGAACCAAGCAAGAGATCGTCCATAGTGGCGTCGAGAAAATTCATTTACATTCATCAGGATTCGAACTCGCGAGTCATGATGAGCGTTTGACTTTTGCCTGAGATCTATAGTGACCTAACATAACCGGACGATCTTGTACGCATATCTCCACAGCTCATTTGCAATCCTCCATGCACAAAACCCATTCGCAGATCCGCATTATGGGAAGCTAGCATAATACAAAATACCGAGTTCTTCACTTATCGGTCAGCTTCTTCGGATGGGACAAGCTCACTCGGACTTGTGAGAGAAAGGGCAAATGCTTTGACTATGAATAACTAATGAACTCATCTTTATACCAGGTACACACCATCCATCCACAAAGAAGCAGCACAATGTTTCGGTCCAGTAATGCCCGAGTCTCATAAGTTTCAACTCTTCCCCTACGTAGAAGCTGCGTCGCATTTTGGAAGATTCTGCTTCCTCCTCCAGAAGGTTTTAGGTACAACTAAAGGGTTATACAATTACTTACCGGAATCGGGAAACAGAGGTCAGCTACAGCACATGTGCATCCTTCTTATGCACTCATTATTCTAATTACCTGCGCCCAATGGACATGGACGATGCGCATGCACATAACCAAGATACATGTGGTGAGCACATAGTTAGAGTAGAGGAAAGGAATGAAGGAGCGTCAGAACCGTCCGGTAAAATAATATAACTATACTCTCAACAGCTCCCAAATTAAATTATGGAAGTACAATCTGTAAGAGCTAAAACCAACTTGGTAGCTAAGGTTTCAAAGGTCGTTGTTAGGCTACCATGCAGAAATGAAAAGGGGGGAGATTTGCTAAAGCTCTTGACGGGAAAACAAGCCCATCTATAGCTCACTGTCATCCACAGTTGCATCGCTCGGCTTTCCGTTCACAGAAACAAGCTCAGTGTCAAAGATGAGTGTTGCTCCACCTGGTACAATTCACACTCAAGTTTCAGGTCAAAAATATATATATTTTAAATGCATGAAGATATGCAACTATTTTCAATGCTATACAATGATATTTAGTCCAAGATGACGTCATTGAGGGAATATTGTCAACAAGAACCCTCCAGCATTTATTGAGCTACACTAAAAGTTGAAAAAAGCATGAGAAGATATCTTGTTTGATCGAAGTATTTGTTTCTATCTCTTAGTAGTTTTCTCTCGTTACCAAAAAATGTTTTTTGTGATTCTTCACGGTCAATTACTTGTCATGGTGAAGCTCAGCAACCTGTTGGCAAGATAGTCTAAACAAGACAGGACAAAGGAAAATTCCTACCAGGAATAGTCGGTGGTGAACCCTGGGCTCCATAGCCAAGTTTAGCAGGAATTTTCAGCTTTCTCTTCTCACCGACGCACATACCCAATAGTCCCTGGTCCCATCCTGCATAAATGCAAAGAAACTCAGATGGTTAGTGACCATTATACACTACTCTACCGACACAAAGGTAAAGATACAGCAGCCACAATGAGGTTCAAGTGCTCTCTAAACCACTTGAAGTTTCATAAGGACATGGAGATTAGGCCTTGGCACCACACAAGAGATGTAATAGGATTGCCACCCCTCTTCTGATAGTTGAGAACTTAAGTCACCAATTTAGGGTGCAGAAAGTAAGATGAGATGCTTCCCGCTAGCCCAACAATAAATCTCATTTAATAGAATTCATCCAGATTCTTTTTTCGTTTAGGAATTAATTACACTTATATTCTTAAGAGTGCTAACAGAAAATAAAAATTTGAGGCAAAAAATCAAGTTCCTCATGGATAACAAACCTCATGATGACACATTTCCTAAACTTCCTTCATAAAAGTGTGCTTTGCATAAAAGTACAAATGACTCTGGAGTGCTTATAATATCAGTAGTCTGATCAGATGCATAAAGCTATCTGGAAAGGAGTTTGTACATAAGAGGCATTAACTCTTAAAGCTAATATAAGGTTCGTATTTAACAGAAAACCGCTGACCTTTTATTACTTGACCACTTCCAAGCTCAAATTCAATGGGATCACCTCTTTCAAAACTGGAGTCGAAAACAGTTCCATCGGTCAGCTTTCCCTGCCAACAATGACTAGAGTCATCACTTATCACTAACGATAGCCAAGAAAGGAATTACTCAAATTATACAATTTGACACAGATCTTACATTCGGATTTTCCTTACAGATCAAGTACTTGAACTAACTGAACATACACAAAGGACAGGGCTGAATGAAGCAAAAATTTACCCGATAGTGTACTTTGACTTTATCACCTTTGTGAGCCTGGATATCACATTTTTCTGGCTTGTACTGTACAGAGGAAAACAAAAAGTGAGGTACCAAACTATCAAATTAAGACATCTCAATAATAGGTTACTAGTTTCTGCCATGCAGGATCATGAAATAATAAATACTTCTCCTGCAAAATGTCAGTTCATAT